>CAWUFW010005897.1:102500-779370 GCA_963921515.1 Calotriton arnoldi
TCCATAATGTGGTACTAAAACGGCTGCTAAAGGATTTGTACTGTAGGGGGTTGGACCTACCTGTCCCAAGGACAAAATACACATAAACACTTGTTGTCCTTGACACCAAACAATATGTCCTGGGCGCCCTCACGTGCACTTGATATTGTCACCTGGTGTAAGGTTGGTAGCGGGGTTTATCCTACCTTTTGAGGTAGATGGAAAGGGGAGATTTGTGAGTGAGTGGGGAGGGCCCATCAGGTCTGGTCAGTTGGAGAGAGGTGTTGATTAGTTCTATGGTGGTCAGAAACTGTTTGGAGGCTGTTGGTGTCGCTGGGGGGTGGGGAGGCCTTGCCATTTATGGGCGCAGACCCTGTAAATGGGGACAAGGCTGCCACTATTCTGGGATTGAAGAGTATGGGTATGGCGCATGGCCCTGCTTGGGGTGAGGCCTGTTTCTGGCTTTGGAGTCTCTATTGCAGACTGAGGAGGGCCTGGGGATTTGGGGGCTGCTTGGTATGGTTCAAACCCTGCCAGGTAGTTTGTTGCTTGTTTTGGGGTAGTCTGTGTTGTTTTTGTGAAATGTGGGTGGCAGTTATCTGAGGTAGGCTTCAGCAGTTGAAGGGAAGGCAGCTGTCTGGCTTTATGGTGTGATTCGGGCTGTCCTTGCCAAGCTTTGATATGTCTGTGGTTGGCAGGAAAAGGGATACTGGCCTTGACTGGTTGTTTGAGGGTGCTGTTGGTTGTAGAAGCACTTGGAATTACTTGTTGCTTTGGAATCAGCATCCCTCATTAGGGCTTTGGGTCAGGTTCTGTCTCTCGGACCACCCCTTGGCCTTACCTTGCCTTGAACTGTATAGATCAGAATTTGTTTCTCAGCATGACTGATAATTAGTTCAGGGCTCGGCTTATGATGCTACTTGCAGCACCTGGCCTTTCAAGGGCAATACACTGCCTAGAAGCTGTTAAGTTAGATGCCGCAATATGGATAAACGTTTAGGGTCTGATTTAGATCTTGGCGAACGGGTTACTCCGCCACAGCGGTGACAGATATCCCATCCACCGAAAATATGAATCCCATTGTGTCCTATGGGATTTATATTTTGGCGAATGGGATATCGTCACCGTTGTGACTAGCTAACCCGTCCACCAAGATCTAAATTGGGCCATAGTCGTTGAATTGTAATATTTGCTTAAAGATGCTTCTGGTTGCTATTTAAGTTTGTTACACAAAATAATAGTAAACGTGTATACACTGAGATTATGAAGCTGTAAAAAATGAAATCAATTAATGTTATGTGGTTATGTTGATTTGTATAGTGCACTAATCACCCAAAAGGGTAATAAGGTGCTTGGGCAGGTGTGTAGGTGTGTGGTCCCCAAGGTTCTTAATTGAAGAGCCAGGTCTTCAGCTTCTTGTGGGACTCGAAAAGTGAGGAGGCACTGATGTGTTGGGGGAGGCCATTCCATGTCTTGGGTGTGATGTGGGAGAATGAGCGGCCTCCAGTTCTGCTTTTACGGATGCGAGGGGTGTGAGAGTGAGGCAGAGTGTAGGTGTCTGGTGGGGTGGGTAAAGTATATGCGGTGGCTCCGGTATTCTAGCCCTCTGTTGCGTAGGGCTTTGAATGTGTGCGGGAGAAGTGTGAATCGACTGCACCTGTGAATGGGGATCAAGTGAAGCTTCCGGAGGGGCAATGTGATGTGGGTGCTGGCGATTGATGGTTTTATCATCAGCATTATTTTTATTCACCCTCTGGTTTAAACATGTTTCATTTTCCAACTGCTTTGTTTTTATTTTTCTCATTAATCATCCCTCGGATCCCCTTTGGTTTTACCCTCGCTTTCTATGTCTTGTTTGTGCCATCTCTTAATAGGAAGCGGTTGGGCAAGAGCACAGCACACAAATGTATCTTGTTTCTAATGCCGAGAAGCCATTCAGCACCAGTTTCCCAGGCCTGAAATTCATGTGACTGTCCCAGGGCAAGAGGCTTCACCAGTCCTGTCGTAAGATGGAATATGTCATCTGTCTCATACTCCCTCTAAACTCTGCACGTTCTATCATCCACCCTTTCATTTGAACTTTTAAGGGTTTTCACGCTGGCTCTTAATGTCTACCTGCATCACTGCCGCCTCTGTTTTTTTTTTTAGATCCATCATGGTATTACTACTGCCCTTGGAACGAACAGTCTGCGTTTGAAAGACCTAGTGAAGTCCACTGCCATCTACCTGGTGGTGGACCTCTTCTTGAACCTGGAAGTGACCTCTGGTGCACTGCTTCCCTTTAAATGTTCATACAATTTCTGCGTTCAGTCTTCTCTCAAAACTAGCTGAGGACTGCTGGAGAAGCCTTCTGGCAGGAGGAGTTCTCCTGACACCATTACCAGTTTGAAGTTAACGGCAGGCATAGGGGTTTGTGCACATGCTGGATTAGCGTGAGTCTGTGGTAAAAAATCCAGAAACTGGGATACCAAATACTCCCAGTTGGTCATGCAGGGCAGGGACGCGACTGTACACCATGCAGGGGACTTTCCCATCCCAACACAAGGGAACCGTAAGCTTCTTTTTTACTTCCACAGCTGGCTGCTCAAGGCTGCCTCCCTGTGAAAGGTTTGACAAACGTTTGGCAACTTTAGATCTGTGCCTCTACGTCAGCGCAGACGAATCCTCCATCTCTTAGATCGAACATTCAGTCCTAGGGAGCAGTGTTAAAGCAGGATCACATACGCGTTTGGCAGACTGACTATGTTTTGTAGAGTAGAGGCACAGCATCCAAATGACTACCCAACCCACAGCCTGGCGAGTATCTTCTCGTCGGGGCTTCATGGTTTAGGGCATCTTTTTCATGCCAAGCACCAGACTAAACTTCTCGTCCTCTCTTGGAATGCCATAGAACGGCAGGCTAGGACAGTAAGATATGTATATCAACTGCATTCTGGAAATCCCTGTTGTGCGGGTGTGAGAATAAAATGTGACGGATACTTCATGGCACATATAAGGTGCTCAGATGAGCTGACCGCATGCTCGCAGGAGAGGAGTACAACTCGCCATGCTAGAGCTGAGAGCAGAGCATCTTGCCATCGACCCCTTCTCTCCCCCTGTGATCTCCTCCAGTTTGGTCCCTCGCAAACTGACCCCACCACCGTGAATTACATCCTCATGGTGGTAACATCTAGTCCTCTTGAGAATCATAGATACCTTGGCACTGACCTCCAGTGGGAAATATCTGACTTGCGGCACTCCGTCTTCTGAGTCTTTATAACTCCAAGCTGGATGAGCTCCGTAGACAACTAATGGACAGAAAGATGAAGATTTTCCATGATTAGATTCCCATCGTCATCTTCTCACCTTGGGAGTTTTCAGACATTGATATATTTGCCTGAAAAAAAACCTGAAATGCCAAATGTATACGTCCAGATTCCTACAATTATGATCCAACACGGCTGCAGAAGAATATTTGCAGAAACTGGAGCATTTTAATAACCGCAAAGATTAGTTAGCAGAAGAGGGAACGAGCAGCCTTCAGCCAGCACTTGGATGGCTCCCCCTAGAACAAAGGGTTGGATATCCTTTTCCAGTCTCCCCGTGCCAGAGGGGACTTGGGCACTAGAATGAAAACAAATCTTTTATTAGATTAGTAGAGAATGAATAAAAGGTCCGATCTAAAGGTTCTTCCCCTGGAGTTTGACACTTAAGTGGTCAGGTATTTCCTTTCTCCTTTACCCAGTTTCACTGCTCTCAAAAGTGATCCTCATGGAGGGTGTCCGTATGTCCTATGTTTGGTGCATGCGCTCCTGTGGATCACATGGTGTGCACACTTTTGCTATATACTGTTGGGCTTGCAAGGTTTTCAAAAAAGGAGGAGGCCTAATAGTGTCTAGCTTGCATGTTTTTCCTGAAGAAGGCCATAAAGTGTTGGGCTTAAATGTTTTCCTGAAGAAGCCGTTACAGTATCAAGGTGACTTTAGATACCTGCCCTGAAACTCAAAAAGCACCAGGGCACAAACTCCACCTTGGATTTTTTTTCACCATTGGGTTTAGATGCATTTCTATGGCTCCGCGACTGCTGTGCACCGAAAAATCTCTTGCTGCCGGACATCTGGTGCACTTTTATCCTGAAACATTGAGCATTCAACAGAAAACATCACCACATCGACTGCGTCAAAGCCATATTGTTTGACGGGCCTGGGGCCAGTTGGTAAAGAATTACTCCTGCAGGGGGAAGGGACGGAGAAAACTCCATTAAATGCAGACCTCACCAAACAGCAGGGCAATGTGTGACATAATTACAGAGCAGATGCACAGGATTACCCCTTGCCCCCTATTTAGCACCTTACCTGGTGAGAGATTCACCCCCAGGTGATGCATCTGTGTATCACGCAGTTATAGTGAGGGCAGTACAACATCTCCAGGTGCGCAGAGCACATCTTCATCAAAACTCTTTCCAAGATAAATTGCAGCACTCATTTTCTTCCAGTGCTGGAATTGATTTAAGACCCTGTAAGATCTAGGGTAAAAACACATGAAATTCAAGCCTTCTTCAGGGCATCTGTTATTAATACAAGGCACGCACCCCCTACTCACTCACTCACTCATAGTCCACAGAGCAAAAAAGAGCTGGGTACTGGTAATCCCTGCCGCCAGATAAAGAGAGTAAGCACTTGGATGCATTCGGAAAGCACTTGGCACTGGGAGCAGCAACTCAGTGGCGTTTTGTAAGCGTAGGACAGGGATCAGTGGGAGGCGGTGGAGGCGCTGATGCGACATCTCCCACCATCAGCAGCTCTAAGGGACATCTTCGCTTATAGCTTCCTCAGTGGCAGGAGAGCACGCTCATCCAGGGGACACTTCCCACTGTCGCTCGCGGTTATTGCTTCAAATTCCATAGTACGCCATTCAGCATTGCACCTCGTCGACCTATAATCAAGGAGCATCGCAAACTCTTGGAGGAGGTGCAAACTATTGTACTCCTCCTGAAAGGAGCGATTAAACTAGTTCCACAAAGTCAACCAGAATAAGAGCTGTACTTTCTTATACCCGAGAACAACAAAAGCATTGGGGCGAATGCGCTGCCTTCGAGCTCCCGACCGGTACATCATGCCAAATCACTTCAAAATGACCTCTCTCCAGTCGCTTCCATGTGTGCGGCTGGTAAAAATGCAATAAACCATGTACCTCCTGCATAACTTGTGGCCTGTGAACAGTAGTGCGAGATGTCTGGAACGAAGTTTTAAGAACCGTTTGCTAACCTGTGCTTCTTGTCAGGTACAAAATGCCCACCTAGTAGGGTTCAGGAACCATCTGGATAGATGACCGAGCAGCTAGTTTAAGGATGTCTGCTATTGGAATATTATCCAGAAAGGCCATTGTAGCACTTATCTTAGCGCTGGGACTCTTCGTTGAAAGTGGCCATGAGCTTCATAAGCGGTATTATTATTATCTTACAGGTAGAATGTGCTCTAGGACGGTTGATCAATGTACGTTTAGCTTTAGTAACAAATCGGAATGCATCGTACGATCCATCTTTCAAGGCCAGTCTTCGAGACAGGGGTGAGCTTGGTCAAACTAAACAAAAAGTAGCTTTGATTTTCGGATCGACTTAGTAATATAAATATAATACACAAGAGCTCTTCTCACATGGAGAGATCTTTCCACAAGCGATTAAGGGTGCAGGGCACTTGACTGCTGCTTTGCTGATAGCTTCTGGTGAGAAGAACTGTAAAGTCGTTGTCCACCCCTGGAAGATGTTTCGCCAACAAATGTACCTTGTGGTGAATGGACTAATGGCGAATTGCTGGCACTGGATGAGACAATTGGAGCGAGTGGATGCCTTTCCACTTTTGAATGAAATACATGGTTGTCCTGCTGTCTGTGCGGATGAGCACAGCTTTATTGTCTATGAGTTTCTGAAAGGCTAGAAGGACTAGTTGAACTGACCTTAGCGCCAGAATGCTGATGTGCAGGAGCTGCTCTTGTTGTGACCACCCACCTTTTGAAAGTTTTTTTTCGACATTTTGTCGAGAGATTTTGTTTTCTTTGCGTGTCAAGGATGTCATCTAGATGTTTAGGATTTAAACAATGTGGCGCCTGTCACCCCGCCATGTCGGTAACCGACTACCATCTCATCTGCTTTTGGTTCCTTGAGTGCGACCAGTACACAAAGTTGAGCTTGGATTGCTGGGCCACGGCTTCGAAGGCCTTGTGGGAGCTATCTTTGAAGCTCTTTGTGGCCCGGCAGTCGACACTGTCGAGCGCGACTCCTCGGAGATCCCGGTCCTGTTTGAGGAAGAGAAGTTCACAGGACTGCTCCAGGAGCCCCAAGTCCTCTTCTTTTCACTCGAGGTCCTCAGAACACTCTGGGAAGAGACACAAAAAGAAGAAGTTCAAAGGGACTTGGACTTCACCTAGTCTTTCGTCCATCAACTAGATTCGTAAGGAGCATTGACGCTCTAGGCACGGTTCTGCGAGGCTGGAGCCAGGTTCAACTCCGCGCCTCCTCCCTTTTCCAGGAGCCGAAGCGATTTTTTCCCCCCCCCCCTCCCGCTCAAATGAAGGAATTTTACGAGGCCATGCTCCGAGTATTTCAGCGGGCTGACCCTTCTGGTGTACCTTTTAGCCTCGCGGGGGTCAAAGGAGGCCCCCATCAGGTTCTATGTCGTCTTCTCTGACCACTGCACCGGTGGGGTCTCATGGATCCATTTCCGATCCGGATCGACGACTCTCCACGTAGTCTCTGGTGCCTGCAGAGCTCAGGGGTTCTATGTCGTTGCCTGTGCATTTTTTTTATGGATGTTTCAGGCATGGGTGAGGATTGGGAGGGGTCTATGCACCCTTTAGAACAACAGCTTGACGTTCCTGTGGAACAATTGGACTGGTATGAGGATCTTGGGGAAGCCAGTGGAATGGACACATCATGTGTCCCTTTGCACTGTGAATGTGTCCCTGTGCTGTGGTGCACTGTGAATGTGTCCCTGTGCTGTGGTGCACTGTGAATGTGTCCCTGTGCTGCAAGAACTGGAACAGTGTCCCCATAAAGCACTCCTTTGGGGTAGAATTCCCATTAATATTCAATTGAAGGTAAACAGAATTCAAACAAATTTTCCTTATATTCTTCGTATTTATTGTTAAACCATGTTACGTCACAATGGTTATCAGGAATATCATCATCACAAACTCTTATGCTTCATATATTCCAAAGTTGTTTTCGGTGCATGAATGCAACAAATTTTAAATCGGGGTTTTGGGTTAATGCTCCCAATGCATTTCGGGACCAAGCCCTTCATCAGGGGAACGTTCTGTAAAGTAAAACAGGTTAAGGTTCAAGGGGATCATTGCCTCCACGAGTTAACAGCATATAATAAATTATATGTACACGTGTGAAAGGTGTCTATTTTTTAGAGGAACACAAAATATAGTAGACTAGGGTGCAATAGTCAACAATGGCATCATTATATTAAACGAAGCCGAGAAATATTGAATCAAGTGCATCATGTGCAAAAACGAGTGAGACATTCTACTGAATAAAGCTGAATAACGAGATGGTGAATCCAATGCATCGTGTGCAGAACCGAATTAAATGTTCAAACGTGGTTAAAAAGTGCAGCGGTGGAGCGTGCACATGACTTGAAAAAAGTAAGAATAACTGTGCTGAGATTAAATCACAAAAAGTGTACTACCAGTGTGTGACGAATTAACCGAAAGGTGCTGCCCATAAGTTATAAAAAACCGGGTGAGAACTTACTCAGATGGTTGAGTAATTCTTAACTGTATACAACGAGTCGGAAGTGTTCAACGAAGAATCGTCCATTTCATTCCAAACTCTGGGTGAAACAATAGATTGAAATCAAAAAACGGTTTTATCGCGCATACTGAAATAATGTGGCCAGCTAAGTGCAAGGTGCAATTCTTACCGGATTGTGTACGCAAGAACTCAAAAGCTTAGTCCGCGACCGCGCACCGGTCAAATCGTCTACAACTTCGCGCACGTTGAAAGCGGAAGTTTAAACACAGATAGATCGACGCCATGTTGGAATGGGGAACGAATACTAAAGTAAACGAACGTGGTGGCCATCTTAAGATGGTGACTATCGGCAAATACACGCGAGTGAACCGTAACGTGAATGGTGAAAGAAAAGTGCACAGGAAGAAAAATAAGTGAATAAACAAATGTATACTGGAAATATTAATATTGTAACAGAATCACACATGTAAAAGAATTTCTCAATGTACTAAGGGTCATGGTTTCTACATCCTTTTGATCATCATCAATACAGTGATATTAAATAACTATGATAAATGACAAAAATCAATGCGACTAGAAAAAATCACTTTACAGGTAGCAACTAAATTCTAAGCGTTCATTAAGGCCCTTCGGGTAACAAGCGTCCAATTTCTTAATCCAGTACAGTTCACGCTGTAACAATTTCTTTCTGTTATCAACGCCTTCCTTCACAGGAACAACTTCCAAAACCAAAAATCTTAATTGACTCACATTATGCTTGTGTATGGAAAAATGAGCAACAACTGGTGCTTTTTCAACATGAATTCTACCCCAAAGGAGTGCTTTATGGGGACACTGTTCCAGTTCTAACAGTGCTAACTGCATTTGAACATTATTTGACTCCCTTTGGTCAGAGGGAGATACCCATTAGCACCCAACCGTTATATTCAAGTTTACTTAACTACTATTTGATTATCCTGAATAAAGAGTGTGCCGCACAAATCCATTGATCCCTGTGCTGCAAGAACCAGAGGTGCACTGTGAATGTGTCCCTGTGCTGTGGTGCACTGTGAATGTGTCCCTGTGCTGTGGTGCACTGTGAATGTGTCCCTGTGCTGTGGTGCACTGTGAATGTGTCCCTGTGCTGTGGTGCACTGTGAATGTGTCCCTGTGCTGTGGTGCACTGTGAATGTGTCCCTGTGCTGTGGTGCACTGTGAATGTGTCCCTGTGCTGTGGTACACTGTGAATGTGTCCCTGTGCTGTGGTGCACTGTGAATGTGTCCCTGTGCTGTGGTGCACTGTGAATGTGTCCCTGTGCTGTGGTGCACTGTGAATGTGTCCCTGTGCTGTGGTGCACTGTGACTGTGTCCCTGTGCTGTTGTGCACTGTGAATGTGTCCCTGTGCTGTGGTGCACTGTGAATGTGTCCCTGTGCTGTGGTGCACTGTGACTGTGTCCCTGTGCTGCGGTGCACTGTGAATGTGTCCCTGTGCTGCGGTGCACTGTGAATGTGTCCCTGTGCTGCGGTGCACTGTGAATGTGTCCCTGTGCTGCGGTGCACTGTGAATGTGTCCCTGTGCTGCGGTGCACTGTGAATGTGTCCCTGTGCTGCGGTGCACTGTGAATGTGTCCCTGTGCTGCGGTGCACTGTGACTGTGTCCCTGTGCTGCGGTGTACTGCGACTGTGTCCCTGTGCTGCGGTGCACTGTGACTGTGTCCCTGTGCTGCGGTGCACTGTGACTGTGTCCCTGTGCTGCGGTGCACTGTGACTGTGTCCCTGTGCTGCGGTGCACTGTGACTGTGTCCCTGTGCTGCGGTGCACTGTGACTGTGTCCCTGTGCTGCGGTGCACTGTGACTGTGTCCCTGTGCTGCGGTGCACTGTGACTGTGTCCCTGTGCTGCGGTGCACTGTGACTGTGTCCCTGTGCTGCGGTGCACTGTGACTGTGTCCCTGTGCTGCGGTGCACTGTGACTGTGTCCCTGTGCTGCGGTGCACTGTGAATGTGTCCCTGTGCTGTGGTGCACTGTGAATGTGTCCCTGTGCTGTGGTGCACTGTGACTGTGTCCCTGTGCTGTGGTGCACTGTGACTGTGTCCCTGTTTGCACTGTGAATGTGTCCCTGTGCTGCGGTGCACTGTGAATGTGTCCCTGTGCTGCTGTGCACTGTGAATGTGTCCCTGTGCTGCGGTGCACTGTGAATGTGTCCCTGTGCTGCGGTGCACTGTGAATGTGTCCCTGTGCTGCGGTGCACTGTGAATGTGTCCCTGTGCTGCGGTGCACTGTGAATGTGTCCCTGTGCTGTGGTGCACTGTGAATGTGTCCCTGTGCTGCGGTGCACTGTGAATGTGTACCTGTGCTGTTGAGCATTGTGAATGTGTCCCTGTGCTGTAGAGCACTGTGAATGTGTCCCTGTGCTGCGGTGCACTGTGAATGTGTCCCTGTGCTGTGATGCACTGTGAATGTGTCCCTTTGCTGTGGTGCACTGTGAATATGTCTCTGTGCCTTGGTGCACTGTGAATGTGTCCCTTTGCTGTTGTGCGCTGTGGTGCACTGTGAATGTGTCTCTGTGGTGCACTGTGAATGTGTCCCTGTGCTGCGGTGCACTGTGAATGTGTCCCTGTGCTGTGGTGCACTGTGAATGTGTCCCTGTGCTGCGGTGCACTGTGAATGTGTACCTGTGCTGTTGAGCATTGTGAATGTGTCCCTGTGCTGTAGAGCACTGTGAATGTGTCCCTGTGCTGCGGTGCACTGTGAATGTGTCCCTGTGCTGTGATGCACTGTGAATGTGTCCCTTTGCTGTGGTGCACTGTGAATATGTCTCTGTGCCTTGGTGCACTGTGAATGTGTCCCTTTGCTGTTGTGCGCTGTGGTGCACTGTGAATGTGTCTCTGTGGTGCACTGTGAATGTGTCCCTGTGCCGTGGTGCACTGTGAATGTGTCCCTGTGCTGTGGTGCACTGTGTGTGTCCCTGTGCCGTAGTGCACTGTGAATGTGTCCCTGTGCCGTGGTGCACTGTGAATGTGTCCCTTTGCTGTGGTGCACTGCGAATGTGTCCCTGTGCTGTGGTGCACTGCGAATGTGTCCCTGTGCTGTGGTGCACTGTGAATGTGTCCCTGTGCTGTGGTGCACTGTGAATGTGTCCCTGTGCTGTGCTGTGGTGCACTGTGAATGTGTCCCTGTGCTGTGCTGTGGTGCACTGCGAATGTGTCCCTGTGCTGTGGTGCACTGTGAATGTGTCCCTCAGCTCTGCAGAGGCTGGTTTTGGCACATCTACTGCTTTCTTCACTTCACCTCATCGTCTCCGACACGTCTCAGTTGTCCCTCCTCTGTCAGACCTTATAACCTTTCGGTGCCCCCAGCTGGGACCTTCCTCACTACAGTCACTCATGCACCACATATGTTAAAATATAACAGGGCATCTTCAAATTTCAAAAAAGCCAATTTCTTTAACACGGGAAAGCATTTCACCTTAGTACATCAATTTGTATCTGCATCGAGAAGTATTTTTTAAACTGAGCAGAACCTGATAAAGATGCCTGCCCGCACCCTGATGACAATGTTGTTAGTGAACTAAAAGGCAAGTCAGTTGTTATGTGTACCTTATATGTGGTCTCAATTCTCATTATAAACAAAGCAACAGTTAATTAAACACGAGGTTTTTGCATAGCGTACATCCTGACCTCACATATTTGAAGAGGCTCTGTTATGCACTAATAGAAAACAAACAAGGAGGCTGGTGAAATAGTGTTTGCCTATGATCACACATTTTGGTCAGGCCTAGAAGCCAGGATTGACCCCTGACTTTCCAGTGTTACGGTGTGCAAGTGAACCACAAGATGTTTGCTTTCTCCTTTATTCTTGGAATTGATTAGCGCGTGGGTGACCGGTAGAATCCACATTTTATTTTTTGGCAGGTTCATGTAGCGTAAACCCTGCCCATGGACTGCATCACACGGGGGGATTTGCCAGAGTTACAGGATGCAGAGCTGAGGCGGGATTCGAACCTGGTTCTAGGCCTGGGCAGTGGACTCCGCTCTATTCTTGGAGTTTTCCACCCTCTGCGGAGCATGCGGTGTTCCGAATGTGGAGTGGAATTTTTTCCTCGCTCGCTCTCGCCAACGTTAAGTTGGCAAGCACGAGCGAAGAAAATCCAACGCTAGACCACCTCCCAGCAAGATTTTTCAACGCGGATGGTTGCGGGCGGTTGCGGATGGTTGCTACCGCTTGCGTTGAGAAACCTTCTGTTCGCGTTGAGGAAGCTGCCGCATGAGTAGAATTCTACTCGAGCGACAGAAAGAAGCAGCGCCCGCCTTGTGCTGCTCGTGGTGCCATTTGCGCTGATTTTACACCACGGGACAAACACCCGGCGCTAAAAATCAGCGCGAACGGTGTGATCTAATGCACTCCACAACTTGCGGAACTCTGCGTAGCTTGTGGAGTTTTTTTTGTCACATGCGGAACTCCGCCCAGGCCTACCTGGTGCCCCATGTTACTTGGTTTGCATTTGTAGCCACTAGGCCACATGGCCTCCCTCTCTAAAAGTGCAGCTTGCTTTGGGCTCGAGCTGTGCTAGAGCCCACACACATCTATTCCTCAGTCCCATTAGAGCTCCTGTGATTGGCTGCGATCAGTTAGGCACAACCTGCGTGTCTGTACTTAATCACTGCCTCCCTCGCCCACATCGTCCCTCTCCACCTGCTCATCAAAGCGATCTCCAGCCATCTCTGAGCTCTAAAAGGTAAACCCTTTGTTACATTCACCAAAAAGCCCTTTGTCATATTCACTTATAGACTGTAATCAAATAAATGTTTCAGCAGCATTTTAAATTTTTATAAACCTCGCATTGGTGGACAGAAAACAAATATTGTGTCTGGCCTCTGAATTAAAAATTGTTTGCAAAAGTGAGTTAGAACGATTTATTTTTTGGAGTTTGTGCCTCAAAATGTCACCGATGGCGCACAGTCAATAGCAAACAAAGGTGGCCAGCTGGGCGTGAAAGTGGGACAGCATCGGCTATATAGACTGCATTCTCAACAAAACGTGAGTATTCAAAGAATAAAAAGACAGTTTAAAAAAAAGTCCCGGTGTGGCGGTGTTTCGCACCATCCGCCGTATCAGGTATTCTTCAGGACTGAGCTGATAGGGTGATGAGTTTCACTTCAGTTTGCTCATTCCTTGTTCTTTTAAACTCCGAGGGCCTGATTAAGAGTCTGGTGGGCGAGTGTCTGTCCCAAGCACGAGGGATCTCCTCTGCCTCATCACAAGTGCCATGGCATTTAATGCACTTCTGTCTGTCACATTTGTGTCTGACGAACCCATCTGCCAGGCTCTGAACCGGGCCCGATGTGTGATGTCCCTAAACTGTCCCGGCTGAGCCCAGGGCCGTGTGGACTCAGTTACCCCTCCCATACTCATAGTCCATCTGTTGTAATAGAGACGCCTGGTCCATGTAGATATTAAGAAGGTTGATTTATTCAGGATAGATGTTATCAAGTAGAGTCCCACCAGGAGCAGCCTTCCTGCTGCTCAGCCCATCCTCCAACTGACTCTCTCACTCACCAACATTCCACCACCACAGTCACACTGGCTGAGCAGCAGGTATAACGCCATCAAAAAAACTTTACCTATGAACCGCCTCTTGGTCTCTGGATACTTGGGGCAGTGGCTTCGGGGCCTGGATTTCACTGCTCTGATGTCAGAGCAGTGAAGTTTCGTATCCTGTGATAATGACTACTATGGGAGTTGGACATGAGGAAGATTAATGGGCTGTCTACAAACAAGCCCGTGAATCTGTTCTCACTCTTTTCCTATTGCAGATGAGTTGACCAGCAGATGCTGCGCCTGGAGTTCTTTCTTCTCGGCTACACTTGTGTGTAGCTCGGCTTTGATGGCTATCCACACACGAGCCCGTGAATCTGTTCTCACTCTTTTCCTATTACAGATGAGTTGACCAGCAGATGCCGCCCCTGGAGTTCTTTCTTCTCGGCTACACTTGTGTGTATCTCGGCTTTGGTGGGTATCCACACACGAGCCCGTGGATCTGTTCTCCCTGTTTTCCCATTACAGATGAGTTGACTAGCAGATGCTGCGCCTGGAGTTCTTTCTTCTTGGCTACACTTGTGTGTAGCTCGGCTTTGGTGGGTATCCACACACGAGCCCGTGGATCTGTTCTCCGTGTTTTCCTATTACAGATGAGTTGACCAGCAGATGCTGCGCCTGGAGTTCTTTCTTCTCGGCTACACTTGTGTGTAGGTCGGCTTTGGTGGGTATCCACACACGAGCCCGTGGATCTATTCTCACTGTTTTCCTACTACAGATGAGTTGACCAGCAGATGCTGCGCCTGGAGTTCTTTCTTCTCGGCTACACTTGTGTGTAGCTCGGCTTTGATGGCTATCCACACACGAGCCCGTGAATCTGTTCTCTGTGTTTTCCTATTACAGATGAGTTGACCAGCAGAGTTCTTTCTTCTCGGCTACACTTGTGTGTAGCTCGGCTTTGATGGCTATCCACACACGAGCCCGTGAATCTGTTCTCCGTGTTTTCCTATTACAGATGAGTTGACCAGCAGATGCTGCGCCTGGAGTTCTTTCTTCTCGTGTGTAGCTCGGCTTTGGTGGGTATCCACACACGAGCCCGTGAATCTTTTCTCTGTGTTTTCCTATTACAGATGAGTTGACCAGCAGATGCTGCGCCTGGAGTTCTTTCTTCTCGGCTACACTTGTGTGTAGCTCGGCTTTGATGGCTATCCACACACGAGCCCGTGAATCTTTTCTCCGTGTTTTCCTATTACAGATGAGTTGACCAGCAGATGCTGCGCCTGGAGTTCTCTCTTCTTTGATGTAGGGCTATCCTGGAACCACAAACTATTCAAGAGACCCAGTGTTTGTGGTCCGACTCGCCCATTGAGTACATTTCAACCTTTGATCTCAGAGAGCTCCTCCCAGCCCAGGGTGCAAGGACCCTGCCTGACGAGTGGATGCAGGGGCCCTGTTAACCTTGGTTTCCCAGGCCCCGGGTTTAGCTGGTACGGTATGTGTTTATGCCTCACAGGTGGAAGGAAGTCTGATCCTTCAGGGGTGCAGATCGAGGCAGGGAGAGGGGGGGGCTTGGAGCTCTCTGGTAGAAGCACTGGCTACTTCAAAGATTGATGGATTGACACCTCCACCCACAGGACCAACCACCAGGGGCAGACATGAAAAGGTACAAGCGAGCAGACTTCCAGGTCCGAAGACACCTGGTAACCTCTGCCCAAAGCCATCTACCGTTCTGAGAGCCACAGGCGCGTGGTTAAGAATGGCTGGCATATGTTATAGAGAACACCGCAAAGGTACTCCATGGAGGTAACAAGTGGAGAGGGTACACAGCCTAGATCAAAATGGGATTCTCCCTACACTGAGCTGTTGCTTCTTCGATTTATGAAGTAGGCAATGGGGACTAAAAATATATAAACCACTTTAATTCATTGTCTTGAAAGCGCTATATTCAAATAGCTAATGTAGATCCTGAACATCCCAAAGAGACGCATTTATATGCACCTTTACGTAAATGTATAGATTCACATATGTATGGATTCTGTCTTTCATCATCAAATAGCACCCTGCTAACATTTCCGAAGAAGTGATGCGCGGAAGTGTGTGGCACCCGATTCCAAGAAGTCTTGACTTCCCCACCTCGAGAACGCATAATAAACGGAAGAGACAACAAGGTGATGTATAGAATGTTTGAATTAAGCTCATCCACTGGCGAGCGCTCAGGCTGCATTCCAGTCCATCCTTTTTCACTGACCATGCCGCTCTAGAAAGAGGCCTTCTTCACATTAGAACTAACCCTGCTCCCCAGAGGAACTCTCAGACGAGGCCACCTCCAGAAGGTAGCACCAGCCCCCCAGACTGGTTTCAGCTTATTTAAGCCCCTTCAGCTGGGTGCAGCTTTTGATTAATTCAAGCATTCAATTTATCTTACTGCAGCAGACGCCCTGCATGTGATGTGCTCCCCCAGACGTGGGTCCCATGCTGACTTTGCCTCATGGCTGAAGCTGCCCCCTTCTGACGAGACCCAAGTAGGGCGAAACTGGCCTGTGGTTGCCTGGCCTGCCATATCTGGCTGGGCTGCTGCGTTTGGCACCGGACCAGGGCTCATCTGCATATGATCTGTCTCGAGCGACTGCAGACCAGTGGCTTGGAATGAGGCCCCCACCGGAGGGCCCTGGTCTGCCATATCTGGCTGGGCTGCTGCGTTTGGCACCAGACCAGGGCTCATCTGCATATGATCTGTCTAGAGCGGCTGCAGACCAGTGGCCTGGGTGAGGGCCCCACTGGAGGACCCTGGTCTGCCATATCTGGCTGGGCTGCTACGTTTTGCACCGGACCAGGGCTCATCTGCATATGATCTGTCTCGAGCGGCTACAGACCAGTGGCTTGGAATGAGGCCCCCACCGGAGGGCCCTGGTCTGCCATATCTGGCTGGGCTGCTGCGTTTGGCACCAGACCAGGGCTCATCTGCATATGATCTGTCTAGAGCGGCTGCAGACCAGTGGCTTAGGTGAGGGCCCTGGTCTGCCATATCTGGCTGGGCTGCTGTTTGGTACCGGACCAGGGCTCATCTGCATATCATCTGTCTCGAGCGGCTGCAGACCAGTGGCCTGGATGAGGGCCCCACTGGAGGGCCCTGGTCTGCCATATCTGGCTGGGCTGCTGCGTTTGGCACCAGACCAGGGCTCATCTGCATATGATCTGTCTCGAGCGGCTGCAGACCAGTGGCCTGGGTCAGGGCCCCACTGGAGGGCCCTGGTCTGCCATATCTGGCTGGGCTGCTTCGTTTTGCACCAGACCAGGGCTCATCTGCATATGATCTGTCTAGAGCGGCTACAGACCAGTGGCTTGGAATGAGGCCCCCACCGGAGGGCCCTGGTCTGCCATATCTGGCTGGGCTGCTGCGTTTGGCACCAGACCAGGGCTCATCTGCATATGATCTGTCTAGAGCGGCTGCAGACCAGTGGCTTAGGTGAGGGCCCTGATCTGCCATATCTGGCTGGGCTGCTGTGTTTGGCACCGGACCAGGGCTCATCTGCATATCATCTGTCTCGAGCGGCTGCAGACCAGTGGCCTGAATGAGGGCCCCACCGGAGGGCCCTGGCCTGCCATATCTGGCTGGGCTGCTGCGTTTGGCACCGGACCAGGGTACATCTGCATATGATCTGTCTCGAGCGGCTGCAGACCAGTGGCCTGGATGAGGGCCCCACTGGAGGGCCCTGGTCTGCCATATCTGGCTGGGCTGCTGCGTTTGGCACCGGACCAGGGCTCCTCTGCATATGATCTGTCTCGAGCGGCTGCAGACCAGTGGCTTGGAATGAGGCCCGAGCAACCACAGTGTTCTTGTGAGAATAAATAGAGGTGTTCTTCTCTTTGGAGCATTGGCACTAGCACTTGGCGTCCAACAGGCAAGAAAAGCAAACACGTCTTTTTTTATTAGAATTTGCCACCCTGGGAGGGTAGAACGTATTTCAAACCTCCGATCTATATTTACCTTCAAGTTTACATTAATTCTGTGAAACAGAAGATTAGCATGAGTGCCCGAAAAGCATTCCTGAGTCTGCCATGAGTCATGGCACTAACGTGTACGAAAGGCAGCCTTTGTTGTGTATCAGAATAAAGTGAATTCCTTGTGATTTATTCAGTATTATGTCCTGGTGAAGATTAGGGGAGTTTTATTTATTATCCAAAATGCTGCATTGACGAAATAGATTTTTGGATTTCTGTTTACACTTTAAAGATTTTGTGTTCATAAAGTACTACTGTAATCTAGTTTTGAGAAACTAAAATAATGACTTTTGCTGGTGAAC
Source organism: Calotriton arnoldi (assembly GCA_963921515.1). NCBI lineage: Eukaryota > Metazoa > Chordata > Amphibia > Caudata > Salamandridae > Calotriton > Calotriton arnoldi. Next base: position 120,039 of record CAWUFW010005897.1, read on the forward strand.
AGTAACCTCTATGAACGTGGGGGGTTGTTTGTGGCCAGCTGGGTTGTCTTGTGCAAGTCGTTCTTCCTCTCGGGAGCGAAGGCCTCCTTCGTGGCTCTCCAGGAGCCCGTGTGTCGTCCTTGTTGAGATCTGGTGGCCAGCTCCTTGGGCGCACCACTTGCCTTTTGTAAGCATTACTCGCTGACCAGGGAGGTCTTGGCAAACTGTTTGAAGCCTGGGCTGAGGCTGCCGCCTCCACCTTTTGTCATTGAGGAGTCCGGATCCCAAGCAGTTGAGTAAGATGGAGGCACTGGGAAGCTATCTTCATGGCCTTCTGGCTCTCTTAGTCTTTGTCGTTATTCCCTCCTTTCCCTTCTCCTGTCCAGCCATGTCCTCGGTGAGGGTCCATGGCAGCCCACGGGGGGGGGCTGTGCCGGGACAGGGGGTGACACCCCGGTGGAGATGTACCGCTGTGAGAGGCGGGGTAACCCCCGACCCTGTGTTGATTCCATTAGGGGCATTAAGTACCGCACACGCCTCCTCATACCAGCGATGCCAAGAGTTCAGAGTAACCCCCGACCCTGCGTTGGTTCGATTAGGGGTATTAAGTACTGCACACGTCTCCTCATACCAGCGATGCTAAGAGAGCGCAGAGTAACCCCCGACCCAGCGTTGATTCCATTAGGGATATTAAGTACCGCACACGCATCCGCATACCAGAGATGCTAAGAGAGCGCAGAGTAACCCCCGACCCAGCGTTGATTCCATTAGGGATATTAAGTACCGCACACGCATCCGCATACCAGAGATGCTAAGAGAGCGCAGAGTAACCCCCGACCCTGCGTTGATTCCGTTAGGGGTATTAAGTACTGCACACGCCTCCTGCTCATACCAGCGATGCCAAGAATTCAGAGTAACCCCCGACCCTGCGTTGATTCCATTAGGGGCATTAAGTAGCGCACACGCCTCCTCATACCAGCGATGCCAAGAGTTCAGAGTAACCCCCGACCCTGCGTTGGTTCGATTAGGGGCATTAAGTACTGCACACGTCTCCTCATACCAGCGATGCTAAGAGAGCGCAGAGTAACCCCCGACCCTGCGTTGATTCCATTAGGGATATTAAGTATCGCACGCGCCTCCTCCTCATACCAGCGATGCTAAGAGCGCAGAGTAACCCCCGACCCTGCGTTGATTGCATTAGGGGTATTAAGTACCGCACATGCCTCCTCATACCAGCGATGCTGAGAGAGCAGAGTAACCCCCGACCCAGCATTGATTCCATTAGGGGCATTAAGTACCGCATATGCCTCCTGCTCATACCAGTGATGCTAAGAGCGCAGAGTAACCCCCGACCCTGCGCTGATTCCATTAGGGGCATTAAGTACCGCACACGCATCCGCATACCAGCGATGCCAAGAGAGCGCAGAGTAACCCCGACCCTGCGTTGATTCCATTAGGGGCATTAAGTACCGCACATACCTCCTGCTCATACCAGCAATGCTTAGAGAGCACAGAGTAACCCCCGACCCTGCGTTGATTCCATTAGGGGCATTAACTACCGCACATGCCTCCTGCTCATTGCAGCGATGCTAAGAGACAGCAGAGTAACCCCGACCCTGCATTGATTCCATTAGGGTTATTAAGTACCGTACATGCCGCCTCCTCATACCAGCGATGCCAAGAGAGCGCAGAGTAACCCCCGACCCTGCATTGATTCCATTAGGGGTATTAAGTACCGCACACGACTCCTCATACCAGCGATGCTAAGAGCGCAGAGTAACCCCCGACCCTGCATTGATTCCTATTAGAAATGGGGGTCTCTAGTTGGCAGTGGCTGGCCAATGTCCAAGTAGGGACCCTTCTTCCTAAGTCAGAGTAAGGGGGCTACACCCTTTGATAACCCCTGCTCAACCCTGTGGTAACGTAGCACGAGCAGACAGGCCTATCTCAGAGGCAGTGTGTAAAGCATTTATGACCATACACAATAACGCAGTGACGACACCACAAAGGGACACCCCACAAGTAGCTATAGAAAAATAGGTATCTTTATATAAGCTTAACACAAGGCTCAAATACGATCCAAAAGCCACAATGCACGTAAATGAGTTCACGAAGAAAGACAATCAAAGCACTTAAAAGCGTGTGAAACTAACTTAGTTCGAGGCCGGGGTCTACGCGACCCGGTGATGCACAATGTACCTGAGGTTTAAAGGGGCACGGCAGGCAGCTTCGGGAGGAAGCCGCGATGATGACAGGCGGACTCGCAGCGGCCGCAGCTCCCAGCTGCAGCGGTCCGCGGCGTGCACTCATGAGGCTCCTGAGGCGGTGATAAAAAGGCGGGCTCTCAGCGTCAACAGCTCCTCAGCTGCGGCGGCCCACAATAGCGATAGCGATGATCCTCGTAGCACAGACAAATGCGGGCTCTCAGCGGCAACAGCTCCTCAGCTGCAGCGGCCCACAATAGCGATAGCGATGATTCTCGTAGTACAGACAGATGCGGGCTCTCAGCGGCAACAGCTCCTCAGCTGCGGCGGCCCACAATAGCGATAGCGATGATTCTCGTAACACAAACAAATGCGGGCTCTCAGCGGCAACAGCTCATCAGCTGCAGCGGCCCACAATAGCGATAGTGATGATTCTCGTAACACAGACAAATGCGGACTCTCAGCGGCAACAGCTCCTCAGCTGCAGCGGCCCACAATAGCGATAGCGATGATTCTCCGCCCGCGTTCCCCGCAGTAGACCCAGAGGCTCTGGAATTCTCGACAGAGGCCTCACCTGCGAGTAGAACCCCTCTCAATAGGAATTCAGAAGGCGGATGGGTGAAGTCTAATGTCCCTGAGACTTCAGCAGGAGGCAAGCTCGAATCAGGCCCTTGGGTAGTTGCTTCAGCAAGATGGATGAAAGTTTCAAAGTCCATTTCCTCTTGTTACACGGACAGAGGTTCGTCTTGACATCCAGAAGTAACACACACCCTGTAGGGGTTTCGGCACAGATATTTATACCCCCCAGGTCTTTGTTCTCAAAAGTCACAAGTCACTGAACCCAGCCAGAACCAGTTCGATGTGGTCCTGGAGCACTTTATTTACGAGGCAGCATCCTGCCTTTGAGGAAGAGGGAGTCTGCCATCAGACGCACAGTGGGGGCTGGAGCCATCATTCACCTTGCCAGGCCCAGCCCTGCTCAGACCAAAGGGTCACCCCTCCCCATACTCCAGCTGCAGATTCCGCTCTTCAACCCAGGTTGGGCTCAGCCTGCCCTGACCCTCCAAGACCAGACATCCAATACACATAACAGCAGAGCACACTGTACGACTTGGGCAAGAAAATACCTACTTCCTAGAAGTGGTATTTTCAAACGCAGAATATAAAAATAATCCTCACTAAAAGATGTATTTTAATATTCTGAGCTCAGGCATACCAAATTCGACTTTCCAAACCTGTTCCTTGGGTCAGCTAGGATTATAAGATGTAATAATCAAAACTGCCCCTTCCGGCCTAAGGGAACAGATCAGATCGCCTTGCCATAGTGAAAAACGCAATGGAGTGTAATTCACTATCAGGACATGCCACACAGACCAAGGCAGGTCCTACCTTTCACATACAACGCACCCTGCCATAGGGATGACTTGCATGATGCCAAGGGAAGGTTGAGGGACTGGGACGTGGGTTCACTTTACAGTCCAAGAATGGCAGTTCTGGACTGCGCACAGACTCTGCGATGGCAGGTCTGAGACACACTTTACGCGCTGCTTATGTGGGTGGCGCAATCAGCGCTGCAGGCCCACCAGCAGCATTCGGTCTACCAGCCCGGGGCACGCACGGTGCACTATACTCTGGACTAACAGGTAAATCAAATGAGCCAATTATGGGAATACCAATTCATCCAGTCAATTTACTATAGGGAGCATTCGCGCTGTAGCACTGAATGGCAGTGGCACAGCGCCCAGAGCATCTAACACCAGCAAACACAGAGGAGACAAAAAGCAAAAGATGGAAGGGAGTCCCACGCCAATGGTGCCAGGGCTAACACGTGTCCCCTCCAGCTGAAATGTGGGGAGAACTACCCACCCACTTGGGGGTTCTCACCACTAAGGCGGAAAAATCTGGACAGACCATCAGCATTGGCGTGTTCTGTACCCGTGCGGTGTTCCACCGTAAAGTCCATCCCCTGTAGGGAAATAGACCACCTCAACAACTTTGGATTCTCACCCCTCATCTGCATCAACCATCTGAGGGGCCTGTGGTCCGTCTGAACGCGGAAGTGAGTCCCAAACAGGTATGGTCTCAGCTTCTTCAGTGCCCAAACCACAGCAAATGCCTCGCGCTCAATTGCACTCCACCTCTGTTCCTGTGGAAGTAACCTCCTACTAATGAAGGCTACCGGTTGGTCTAGGCCCTCCTCATTGATCTGTGACAGAACAGCCCCCACACCATGCTCTGAGGCGTCTGTCTGGACAACAAATTCTTTTGAAAAGTTGGGCGCCTGAAGTACAGGCGCTGTGCACATGGCAGTCTTCAGGGCGTCAAAAGCTTTCTGACAGGTGTCAGTCCAGTTCACAATCTTTGGCTTCTTCTTAGAAGTCAGCTCAGTCAAGGGTGCAACAATGTTGCTGTACCCCTTGACAAACCTCCTGTAATAACCCGTGAGTCCTAACCAGGCTCTCACCTGTGTCTGGGTCTTTGGGGGCTCCCAAGCCAGGATGGTTTCAATTTTGGGTTGTAGGGGCGCCACCTGGCCGCTCCCAACCTGGTGTCCCAAGTACACCACAGAACCCTGCCCAATCTGGCACGTACTTGCCTTGATTGTGAGGCCTGCCCTTCGCAGTGCCATCAACACTTCCCAGAGGTGGCGCAGGTGGTCCTCCCATGAGGAACTAAACACTGCAATGTCATCCAGGTAGGCGGCACTGAAATCCTCCAGCCCAACCAACACCCTGTTGACCAACCTCTGAAAGGTGGCAGGGGCAGTCTTCATCCCAAAGGGCATCACCCGGAACTGGTAGTGCCCATCCGGTGTGGAGAATGCTGATCTCTCCTTTGCCCCATCAGTCAAGGCGATCTGCCAATACCCAGACATCAAATCAAACGTGCTGAGGTACCGTGCAGCCCCTAGCCGATCTATGAGCTCATCCGCTCTGGGGATGGGGTGCGCGTCAGTCTTTGTGACTGAATTGAGACCTCGGTAGTCCACGCAGAACCGAAGTTCTGGGGTGGCACCAGGCGCTGCAGCTTTTGGTACCAGGACCACTGGGCTGGACCACGGGCTGCTAGTGGACTCAATCACCCCTAAACCAAACATTTTGGAAACCTCCTCCTTAATGCATGCCCTAACCCGGTCGGTAAGCCTTGTGCTTAACAAGAGGACAGTCCCGAGTGTCCACTTCATGGACACACCAATCAGTGACACTAGGCACCAGGGAGAACAGATCACTGAATTGTCCCACCAGTTGGCGACAATCACTCTGCTGCTCAGGGGTCAGTGTGGTGGAGAGGACCACACCCTCCACTGACCCATCTTGCTCCTTTGCACACAGGAGGTCAGGAAGAGGCTCACTCTCCTCCTCCATCCCAGCATCTGTGGCCAGGAGCATGCCCACTTCGGACCTCTCAAAGTGGGGCTTCAGTCGGTTGACATGCAGGACCCGCAAGGGGTTCTGGGGAGACCGCAAGTCCACCAAGTAGGTAACAGGACTCTTGCGCTCCACCACCTCAAATGGTCCGGTCCACTTATCTTGGAGCGCACAGGGCTCCACTGGGGCCATGACCCAAACCTTTGGACCAGGCTGAAACTCAATCAGAGTGGCATTCTGATCGTGCCAACGTTTCATCACTTCCTGGCTGCCTTCCAGATTCGCCTCAGCAAGCTTTCTGAAATGCCGAGTCTGGTTCCTGAAGGCCAGCATGTAGCTAAACACATCCTGGGGAGGTTTCCTGGGAGATTGCTCCCAGCCTTCCTTGACCAGACTCAGAGGCCCTCTTACCGGGTGACCATAGAGTAGTTCAAAGGGGCTGAACCCTAGGGACTTCTGTGGCACCTCACGGTAAGCAAACAACAGGCATGGCAAGAGGACGTCCCACTTACGCCTCATGGACATTCTAGGCCCATAATCATGCCTTTGAGGGTCCGGTTGAATCTCTAACCAGTCCATTACCTTGGGGGTGGTAAGGGGTGGTAAACTTATAAGTTACCCCACACTCCTCCCACAGAGACATCATATATTTGGAAATGAAGTTAGTACCCCTATCGGACACCACCTCTCTGGGGAACCCCACACGGGAGAAAATCCCCATCAGTGCACGTCCCACCACGGGGGCCGTCACTGTCCGGAGCGGGATGGCTTCAGGGTACCGGGTGGCATGGTCCACCAAGACCAGGATGAACCTGTTGCCCATGGCTGTCTTGGGGTCCAGAGGCCCCACAATGTCAATGCCCACTCGCTCGAATGGGGTACTGACAACTGGAAAGGGCTGGAGTGGGGCTTTGATCTTCCCCCCACTCTTCCCACTTGCCTGGCAAGTTTCACATGTCCTGCAGTGAGCATCTGAGCTCCTGCGCATCTGGGGCCAATAAAAGTGGGTGACCAGCCTCTCGAAGGTCTTGGTCTGCCCCAGATGTCCTGCCAATGGCACATCATGAGCCAACCCCAGTAGGAAGGCTCTGAAGCACTGGGGTACCACCAGCACATGGGCTGACCCAGGCTCAGCAACCATAGGCTCGCTGTAAAGGAGGTCATTCTCCCAATAGATCAGATGTGACCATGACTGATCACCTGTTGCCTGGGCTGCAGCCTGTCGCCGCGGCCCCTCAAGAGAAGGGCACGTTCTCTGCTGTTCACAAAATTCCTCCCTGGTGGGCCCTCCTTCCTGCTGCCAATGGGTCAGCCCAGGTAGGTCCCCCAGTTCGGCTACTTGTTCCCCGGTAGGCTCCAGGGCATCCCCCTCAAGGTCTGCTCCCACCTGGGCCGTGGGAACTATGGAGGCTGGTTTCCCGCGCCCCCTACCCCTTCTCTTTAAGGCGGGGGCCTGGGCCATACTTTCAGGCTCCAGGTCCTTCTAAACGTCCTTACTGGCTGCCATGGACCGAGTGGTCGCGCACGCCCACTCAGGCAGACCCAACATTTCCAAGTGAGATTTCCTCTCCACCGTAGCCCACAGGGAGTTCTCTAAATCGTTGCTCAACAGACAGTCTACCGGCATGGCTGGCCTCACAGCTACTTGAAGAGTTCCTGAGACCCCCCCCCCCCACTCAAAGGGAACTTGAGCCACCTCACACTGGCTCTCAGAGTTGTCTGCTGACACTACTGGGCAGAATGCATGGGGGACAACCTGCTCTGGGGACACCAACCGGGAGCTGACCGCACTCACACTTGCTCCGGTGTCCCTCAGAGCCTCCACCCTATGGCCATTGATGGTCACCCACTGCCTGTACTTCTTAGTGTTATCAGGCAGCGTGGGGTTGGGGACCATCTCAAAGTCTCCTAGCGAGACAAGGGTCAATTCTACGGGATCCCACCCACCTGGGGCACCCATCTCCTCCCCTCCCAGGGCTACACTAGCAAGCTGGCGGGGTGGTGCATTGAGGTCCCTCTGGGGACACTGGGGATCATAATACCAGTGGCCCACTTGACCACATTTAAAACAAGTAAGGGGCCTCCTATGAACAGGCCTACCTGTCGGGGGCACTGGCTTCTTCTCAGGGGGAGACTGGGACACCACTCCTGGGTTCCCTTGGGAATTACTTTGGGGCCCTCTCTGGAACTCCCTCTGTTTACCCCTGTCCCCCCACTTCTCTGCTGGGGACCCTGCCCACCTTTGGCGAAGTCTCCCACCTGACCCTTGCGAACCCGGGTGCTCACCCAGCGGTCCGCCTCCTCAGCAAGCTTCCTAGGGTTAGTTAGCTTGCTATCAACAAGGTGCTGGCGTAGCTCTGGAAAACAGTTACTAGCTAAATGCTCCCACGCAAACAAATCATACAGTTGTTCAAAAGTTTCCACCTTGCTACCTTTTACCCAGCGATCCATTGCTCTGCAAAAAAAGACACATATTCAACCCAAGTGGTACCCTTTAACTTCTTATAGGTTCTAAATCTTTGCCTGTACATTTCTGGGGTCAAACCATATCGCGTCATCAAGGCCTCTTTCATGTGGGCATACACCACCCTGCTCTCTTCGGGTAGATCCAACAGGGTATCCCTCCCATCACTCACAAAGCGTCCCCACAACCCCGCTCCCCAATCCTTCTCAGGGACCCGGTGGGACACCATGGCTATCTCGTAGGCGGCAAACCATTGACCAATATCCTCACTCTTATGGAAATCCTTGATGACATCCTTGGGTATATAAACTCTACCCTCGGTAGGTACTAAAGGTATGCTGCCACCAGAGGGGGAGATCTCTAAACTCTTAGCTTTGATCTCCAGTTCCCTCAATATTCTCTCATGCTCCAGTATCATTTTCTCAAGTTCAAATGTCAACCTGTTATTCTCAATATCCAACTTTTTACTCTCTAGGTCCTTCTGACCTTCTAATTTGGCCATCTCCAAACTATGCCTCCTATCTCTCTCCCTGTCCTCCATCTCTTCTGGAGACAGGCCCTTTGAGGACACACTAGTACCTGGACTGGAAAGTGCTTTACCTCCCCCTAAATCCACTTCGTCATCCTGCTGCCCTCCAGCATTCTCTCCCCCATCCCCAGGCTCTTCCCCCATTCCCGGGGGACTCCCTCGCCTCCCACCAGACCTTTAGCGCCTTCTGATAATCCTCCTTCATAGAGAGACCTGCAATAGGGACGGTGAATTGCTTGCAAAAAGACTTTAGCTGTTTGGCAGTGTAGGTTTCTAACCTCTCTTCCTCAAAGGTGAGATCCTCCGAAGCATTGGATGCTGGCTTACCCATTGAAGACATAACTGGCAATTACGATCAAAAAATAGAACAAGATCAACAACGTATGTGGTTGCGTTTAGGTCTACACTCACTAGTGGTGTACACCAGTTATTGTATGTGGATCACAAATGCAAGTCCTGATCCTCACCGCTGACCACCAATGTTAGAAATGGGGGTCTCTAGTTGGCAGTGGCTGGCCAATGTCCAAGTAGGGACCCTTCTTCCTAAGTCCGAGTAAGGGGGCTACACCCTTTGATAACCCCTGCTCAACCCTGTGGTTACGTAGCACGAGCAGACAGGCCTATCTCAGAGGCAGTGTGTGAAGCATTTATGACCATACACAATAACGCAGTGACGACACCACAAAGGGACACCCCATAAGTAGCTATAGAAAAATAGGTATCTTTATATAAGCTTAACACAAGGCTCAAATACGATCCAAAAGCCACAATGCACGTAAATATGAGTTCACGAAGAAAGGCAATCAAAGCACTCAAAAGCGTGTGAAACGAACTTAGTTCGAGGCCGGGGTCTACGCGACTTGGTGATGCACAATGTACCTGAGGTTTAAAGGGGCACGGCACGCAGCTTCGCGAGGAAGCCGCGATGATGACAGGCGGACTCGCAGCGGCCGCAGCTCCCAGCTGCAGCGGTCCGTGGCGTGCACTCACGAGGCTCCTGAGGCGGTGATAAAAAGGCGGGCTCTCAGCGGCAACAGCTCCTCAGCTGCAGCAGCCCACAATAGCGATAGCGATGATCCTTGTAGCACAGACAAATGCGGGCTCTCAGCGGCAACAACTCCTCAGCTGCGGCGGCCCACAGTAGCGATAGCGATGATTCTCGTAGCACAGACAAATGCGGGCTCTCAGCGGCAACAACTCCTCAGCTGCGGCGGCCCACAATAGCGATGATTCTCGTAGCACAGACAGATGCGGGCTCTCAGCGGCAACAGCTCCTCAGCTGCGGCGGCCCACAATAGTGATAGCGATGATTCTCGTAGCACAGACAGATGCGGGCTCTCAGCGGCAACAGCTCCTCAGCTGCAGCGGCCCACAATAGCGATAGCGATGATTCTCGTAGCACAGACAAATGCGGGCTCTCAGCGGCAACAGCTCCTTAGCTGCAGCGGCCCACAATAGCGATAGCGATGATTCTCGTAACACAGACAAATGTGGGCTCTCAGCGGCAACAGCTCCTCCGCTGCAGTGGCCCGCGATAGCGATGATTCTCCGCCCGCGTTCCCCGCAGTAGACCCAGAGACTCTGGAATTCTCGACAGAGGCCTCACCTGCGAGTAGAACCCCTCTCAATAGGAATTCAGAAGGCGGATGGGTGAAGTCTAATGTCCCTGAGACTTCAGCAGGAGGCAAGCTCGAATCAGGCCCTTGGGTAGTTGCTTTAGCAAGATGGATGAAAGTTTCAAAGTCCTTTTCCTCTCGTTACACGGACAGAGGTTTGTCTTGACATCCAGAAGTAACACACACCCTGTAGGGGTTTCGGCACAGATATTTATACCCCCCAGGTCTTTGTTCTCAAAAGTCACAAGTCACTGAACCCAGCCAGAACCAGTTCGCTGTGGTCCTGGAGCACTTTATTTACGAGGCGGCATCCTGCCTTTGAGGAAGAGGGGGTCTGCCATCAGACGCACAGTGGGGGCTGGAGCCATCATTCACCTGGCCAGGCCCAGCCCTGCTCAGACCAAAGGGTCACCCCTCCCCATACTCCAGCTGCAGATTCCGCTCTTCAACCCAGGTTGGGCTCAGCCTTCCCTGACCCTCCAAGACCAGACATCCAATAAACATAACAGCAGAGCACACTGGACGACTTAGGCAAGAAAATACCTACTTCCTAGAAATGGTATTTTCAAATGCAGAATATAAAAATAATCCTCACTAAAAGATGTATTTTAATATTCTGAGCTCAGGCATACCAAATTCGACTTTCCAAACCTGTTCCTTGGGTCAGCTAGGATTATAGGATGTAATAATCAAAACTGCCCATTCCGGCCTAAGGGAACACATAGCCTTGCAATAGTGAAAAACAAAATGGAGTGTAATTCACTATCAGGACATGCCACACAAACCAAGGCAGGTCCTACCTTTCACATACAACGCACCATGCCATAGGGATGACTTACATGATGCCAAGGGAAGGTTGAGGGACTGGGAAGTGGGTTCACTTTACAGTCAAAGAATGGCAGTTCTGGACTGCGCACAGACTCTGCGATGGCAGGTCTGAGACACACTTTACGCGCTGCTTATGTGGGTGGCTCAATCAGTGCTGCAGGCCCACCAGCAGCATTCGGTCTACCAGCCCGGGGCACGCACGGTGCACTATACTTGGGACTAACGGGTAAATCAAATGAGCCAATTATGGGAATACCAATTCATCCAGTCAATTTACAATAGGGAGCATTCGCGCTGTAGCACTGAATGGCAGTGGCACAGCGCCCAGAGCATCTAACACCAGCAAACACAGAGGGGACAAAAAGCGAAAGATGGAAGGGAGACCCACGCCAATGGTGCCAGGTCTAACAATTCCATTAGGGGCATTAAGTACGGCACACGCCTCCTCATACCAGCGATGCCAAGAGTTCAGAGTAACCCCTGCCCCTGCTTTGATTCCATTAGGGGCATTAAGTACCGCACACGCCTCCACATGCCAGCGATGCTAAGAGAGCGCAGAGTAGCACCCGACCCTGCGTTGATTCCATTAGGGGCATTAAGTACCGCACATGCCTCCTCCTCATACCAGCGATGCTAAGAGAGCGCAGAGTAACCCCCGACCCAGCGTTGATTCCATTAGAGGCATTAAGTACCGCACATGCCTCCTCATACCAGTGATGCTAAGAGAGCGCAGAGTAACCCCCGACCCTACGTTGATTCCATTATGGGTATTAAGTACCGCACATGCCTCCTCCTCATACCAGCGATGCTAAGAGAGAGCAGAGTTACCCCCGACCCTGCGTTGATTCCATTAGGGGTATTAAGTACCGCACATGCCCCCTGCTCATACCAGCGATACCAAGAGTTCAGAGTAACCCCCGACCCTGCGTTGATTCCATTAGGGGTATTAAGTACCGCACATTTCCCCTCCTCATACCAGCGATGCTAAGAGTTCAGAGTAACCCGGGACCCTGCATTGATTCCATTAGGGGTATTAAGTACCGCACATACCTCCTCCTTATTCCAGCGATGCTAAGGGAGCGCAGAGTAACCCCGACCCTGCGTTGATTCCTTTAGGGGTATTAAGTACCGCACATGCCTCCTCATACCAGCGATGCCAAGAGTTCAGAGTAACCCCCGACCCAGCGTTGATTCCATTAGGGGTATTAAGTACCGCACAGGCCTCCTCCTCATACCAGCGATGCCAAGAAAGCGCAGAGTAACCCCGACCCTGCGTTGATTCCTTTAGGGGTATTAAGTACCGCACATGCCTCCTCCTCATACCAGCGATGCTAAGAGAGGGCAGAGTAACCCCCGACCCTGCGTTGATTCCATTAGGGGTTTAAAGTACCGCACATGCCCCCTGCTCATACCAGCGATGCTAAGAGAGAGCAGAGTAACCCCCGACCCTGGGTTGATTCCATTAGGGGCATTAAGTACCGCACACGCATCCGCATACCAGCGATGCTAAGAGAGCACAGAGTAACCCCCGACTCTGCGTTGATTCCATTAGGGGCATTAAGTACTGCACATGCCTCCTGCTCATTCCAGCGATGCTAAGAGAGCACAGTAACCCCCGACCCTGCCTTGATTCCATTAGGGGTATTAAGTACCGCACATGCCTCCTCCTCATACCAGCGATGCTAAGAGCACAGAGTAACCCCCGACTCTGCGTTGATTCCATTAGGGGCATTAAGTACTGCACATGCCTCCTGCTCATTCCAGCGATGCTAAGAGAGAGCACAGTAACCCCCGACCCTGCGTTGATTCCATTAGGGGTATTAAGTACCGCACATGCCTCCTCCTCATACCAGCGATGCTAAGAGCGCAGAGTAACCCCCGACCCAGCGTTGATTCCGTTAGGGGTATTAAGTACCGCCCATGCCTCCTCATACCAGCGATGCCAAGAGTTCAGAGTAACCCCCGACCCTGCGTTGATTCCTTTAGGGGCATTAAGTACCGCACATGCCTCCTCCTCATACCAGCGATGCCAAGAGAGCGCAGAGTAACCCCCGACCCTGCGTTGATTCCATTAGGGCATTAAGTACCGCACATGCCCCCTGCTCATAACAGCGATGCTAAGAGAGCGCAGAGTAACCCCCAACCCTGCGTTGATTCCATTAGGGGCATTAAGTACGGCACACGCCTCCTCATACCAGCGATGGCGAGAGTTCAGAGTAACCCCCGACCCTGCGCTGATTCCATTAGGGGCATTAAGTACCGCACACGCATCCGCATACCAGCGATGCTAAGAGAGCACAGAGTAACCCCCGACTCTGCGTTGATTCCATTAGGGGCATTAAGTACTGCACATGCCTCCTGCTCATTCCAGCGATGCTAAGAGAGAGCACAGTAACCCCCGACCCTGCGTTGATTCCATTAGGGGTATTAAGTACCGCACATGCCTCCTCATACCAGCGATGCTAAGAGAGCAGAGTAACCCCCGACCCTGCGTTGATTCCATTAGGGGTATTAAGTACAGCACACGCCTCCTCATACCAGCGATGCGAAGAGAGCGTAGAGTAACCCCCGACCCTGCGTTCATTCCATTAGGGGCATTAAGTACAGCACACGCCTCCTCATACCAGCGATGCTTAGAGAGCGCAGAGTAACCCCAGACCCTGCGTTGATTCCATTAGGGGTATTAAGTACCGCACATGCCTCCTCCTCATTCCAGCGATGCTAAGAGCGCAGAGTTACCCCCGACCCTGCGTTGATTCCATTAGGGGCATTAAGTACCGCACATGCCTCCTCCTCATACCAGCGATGGTAAGAGAGCGACCCCTGGTGGGGGAGCGACCCCTGACCTTGACTGGTAGGTTGCTCCCCCACCACACAGCTCCGTCTGTGTGCCCTGCTACTGCCCCTGATTGTGCTCGTTTTTCCTTTCTGTGCCCCCTTGCTGCCCCTGATTGTGCTCGTTTTTCCTTTCTGTCCCCCCTTGCTGCCCCTGATTGTGCTCGTTTTTTCCTTTCTGTGCCCCCCTTGCTGCCCCTGATTGTGCTCGTTTTTCCTTTCTGTGCCCCCTTGCTGCCCCTCATTGTGCTAGTTTTTCCTTTCTGTGCCCCCTTGCTGCTCCTGATTGTGCTCTGTTTTTCCTTTCTGTGCCCCCTTGCTGCCCCTCATTGTGCCTCGTTTTTCCTTTCTGTGCCCCCTTGCTGCCCTGATTGTGCTCTGTTTTTTCCTTTCTGTGCCCCCCTTGCTGCCCCTGATTGTGCTCGTTTTTCCTTTCTGTGCCCCCTTGCTGCCCCTCATTGTGCTAGTTTTTTCCTTTCTGTGCCCCCTTGCTGCCCCTGATTGTGCTCTGTTTTGCCTTTCTGTGCCCCCTTGCTGCCCCTGATTGTGCTCGTTTTTCCTTTCTGTGCCCCCTTGCTGCCCCTGATTGTGCTCGTTTTTTCCTTTCTGTGCCCCCTTGCTGCCCCTGATTGTGCTCGTTTTTCCTTTCTGTGCCCCCTTGCTGCCCCTCATTGTGCTAGTTTTTTCCTTTCTGTGCCCCCTTGCTGCCCCTGATTGTGCTCGTTTTTTTCCCTTTCTGTGCCCCCTTGCTGCCCCTAATTGTGCTCGTTTTTCCTTTCTGTGCCCCCTTGCTGCCCCTGATTGTGCTCTGTTTTTCCTTTCTGTGCCCCCTTGCTGCCCCTGATTGTGCTCGTTTTTCCTTTCTGTGCCCCCTTGCTGCCCCTGATTGTGCTCTGTTTTTCCTTTCTGTGCCCCCCTTGCTGCCCCTGATTGTGCTCGTTTTTCCTTTCTGTGCCCCCTTGCTGCCCCTCATTGTGCTAGTTTTTTCCTTTCTGTGCCCCCTTGCTGCCCCTGATTGTGCTCGTTTTTTTTCCCTTTCTGTGCCCCCTTGCTGCCCCTAATTGTGCTCGTTTTTCCTTTCTGTGCCCCCTTGCTGCCCCTGATTGTGCTCGTTTTTCCTTTCTGTGCCCCCCTTGCTGCCCCTGATTGTGCTCGTTTTTCCTTTCTGTGCCCCCTTGCTGCCCCTCATTGTGCTAGTTTTTCCTTTCTGTGCCCCCTTGCTGCCCCCGATTGTGCTCGTTTTTCCTTTCTGTGCCCCTTTGCTGCCCCTCATTGTGCTAGTTTTTTCCTTTCTGTGCCCCCTTGCTGCCCCTCATTGTGCTAGTTTTTTCCTTTCTGTGCCCCCTTGCTGCCCCTGATTGTGCTCGTTTTTCCTTTCTGTGCCCCCTTGCTGCCCCTGATTGTGCTCGTTTTTCCTTTCTGTGCCCCCTTGCTGCCCCTGATTGTGCTCGTTTTTCCTTTCTGTGCCCCCTTGCTGCCCCTGATTGTGCTCATTTTGTTTTCCTTTCTGTGCCCCCTTGATGCCCTGATTGTGCTCGTTTTCCCTTCTGTGCCTGTTTCCTGCCGCTGCGCCCATGCGGCCCCGCCCCCTCACTGCCCATTCGCTGCCCCATTCCCTGCTCCTCCCTCCCACCTCCCCATTTATGGCGGCCGCTGTGCGGCCGCGCGCCTAAGGCAAGCCCGTCTGCGCCCGTCCGCGCCGTGACCGCGCCCAGCGCCAGACCCCCTGGTCCGGGCATCCCCCGCGCCCGCCACATCAACAGACGCCGATACGACGCCAGCACCCTCCACGCACTCAACCCCGGAAAAGATCACGCCTGCTACCAGGCCACCCCGAAGTGCACCCAAGGGCCCTTCACCTGCCGGAACTGCAGCTTCGCCAGCACCCGCCCCGCCAAACCACCGCCCAGGAAAGAACCCAACTACCTCAGATGCATCCTCCTCAACACCCGCTCCGCCCGCAAACACGCCATCGAACTCTGGGACCTTCTCGACTCCACCTCCCCAGACGTCGCATTCCTGACGGAGACCTGGCTGAATCCCGCTTCAGCCCCCAACATCGCCATTGCCATCCCGGACGGATACAAGATCACCCGCAGGGACCGCACCAACGGAGTCGGAGGAGGCATCGCCATCGTCCACAGGAACACCCTCAGAGTCTCAACCAACACCGACGACACCCTCAGCACCGCCGAACACATGCACTTCCAGATCCACACCGATCCCAACACCACCCTCAGAGGAACCCTCATCTACAGACCCCCGGACCCCGACCACAGTTCAGCGATTCCATCGCTGACTTCGTCAGCACACACGCCATCGCCTCCATGGACTACATCCTCCTCGGGGACCTGAACTTCCACCTCGAGAACAACAAGGACACCAACTCCACCACCCTGATCGACAACCTCGCCACCCTCGGACTCAGACAGCTCGTGACTACACCCACCCACGCCGCCGGCCACACGCTCGACTCCATCTTTTCCGCAAGCCCACACGTCTCCTTCAACCACACCTCCGAACCCCACTGGACTGACCACCAATGCATCCACTTCACCTACAGGAAGCCCACCATGCACCACCGCACCGAACAAATGCCTCGCCGCTGCTGGAGCAGAGTCACGGAAGACCAGCTAACCACAACCCTCGCCCTGAACCCACCCGCCGAACCCTCCGACCCCGACACCGCCGCCCGCAACCTCAGACAGTGGATCGACGACTGCGCCAACACCCTCGCCCCGCTCAAGAATCCGCCCAACAGCCACACCAGCAAGAAAGCCACCTGGTTCACCGAAGACCTCCAGGCCTCCAAACGAACATGCCGAAAACTGGAGAAGATCTGGCTCCACGAACGGACAGCGGACAGCTACGCCGCCCACAAGAGCGCCACCCGCAGTCACCATCACCTCATCAGATCCGCCAAAAGGGCCTCACTCAAAGACCGCCTAGACAACCACGCACACAACAGCAAAGAGCTCTTCAACATCGTGAAGGAACTCTCCAACCCCAGCTCCAACACCAACGACATCCAGCCGTCGCGAGACCTGTGCGACTCACTGGCCACCTTCTTCCACCGCAAAATCGCCGACATCCACGACAGCTTCAACACCACGACCGCCCCCGGCAACGACCGAGACCACTGCCCCCACAACCACCAACCGCCTGCTCTCCTGGACCAACATCAACGACGAGGACACCAGCGAGATCATGAACACCATCCACTCCGGTTCACCGCTAGACCCGTGCCCTCACCACATCTTCAACAAAGCCAGTACAGCCATCGCGCCCCATCTCCGGAAAATAATCAACATCTCCTTCGAGACAGCAACCTTCCCGGAAAGCTGGAAGCACGCCGAGATCACCGCCTTACTCAAGAAACCCAAGGCAGACCCCAAGGACCTCAAGAACTTCCGACCCATCTCTCTGCTCCCGTTCCCCGCGAAGGTCACCGAGAAAATCGTCAACAAACAACTGACCCGCTACCTCGAGGAGAACAACATCCTGGACCCTTCCCAGTCCGGCTTCCGCAGCAACCACAGCACCGAAACCGCCCTCATCGCCGCCACCGATGACATCAGGACCCTGCTAGACAACGGAGAAACAGCAGCCCTCATCCTCCTGGACCTATCAGCCGCCTTCGACACGGTCTGCCACCACACACTACGAACACGCCTTCACGTCGCCGGGATCCAAGAGAAGGCCCTGGACTGGACCACATCCTTCCTTTCCGGCAGAACACAAAGCGTCCGCCTCGCCCCTTCCGATCCAAGGCCACCAAGATCATCTGCGGCGTACCCTAAGGCTCCTCCCTCAGCCCAACGCTGTTCAACATCTACATGGCACCCTCGACCACGTCGCCCGACAGCACAACCTCAACATCATCTCCTACGCCGACACCCAGCTGATCCTCTCCCTCACCAAAGACCCTCACACCGCCAAAGCCCACCTCCACGAAGGAATGAAGGCCGTCGCCGAATGGATGAGGACCAGCCGCCTGAAGCTGAACTCGGACAAGACGGAGGTCCTCATCCTTGGTTCCAACCCTTCAGCCTGGGACGACTCCTGGTGGCCAACATCACTGGGAACAGCCCCGCCACCCACCGACCACGTACGCAACCTAGGGGTCATCCTCGACCCCACCCTCTCCCATGACTAAGCAGGTCAACGCCGTTTCCTCATCCTGCTTCAACATCCTCCGAATGCTCCGCAGGATCTTCAAGTGGATCCCCACCGAAACAAGAAAAACAGTCACCCAGGCCCTCGTCACCAGCAGGCTGGACTACGGAAACGCCTCTACGCAGGAACGACGGCTAAGCTCCTGAGACGGCTGCAACGCATCCAGAACGCCTCTGCACGTCTTAACCTCGACATCCCCCGACGCAGCCACATCACACCCCACCTGAGAGACCTGCACTGGCTCCCTGTCAACAAGAGGATAACCTTCAAGCTCCTCACCCACACACACAAAGCACTCCACAACTCCGGACCAGCCTACCTCAACAGACGACTCAGCTTCTACACCCCCACCCGCCAGCTCCGCTCGACCAGCCTCGCCTCGCCACAGTCCCCCGCATCCGGAAAACGACCGCCGGCGGCAGATCCTTCTCCCACCTCGCCGCCAAGACCTGGAACACCCTCCCCACCAACCTCCGACAGACCCAAGACCTACTGGCCTTCAGAAGACTCCTCAAGACCTGGCTCTTCGATCAGTAGCAGCACCACCCCCCTCTTCCCCCAGCGCCTTGAGACCCTCGCGGGTATGTAGTGCGCTTTATAAGTGACATGATTGATTGATTGATTGAGCAGAGTAACCCCTGAGCCTGCATTGATTCCATTAGGGGTATTAAGTACCGCACATGCCTCCTCCTCATACCAGCGATGCCAAGAGAGCGCAGAGTAACCCCCGACCCTGCGCTGATTCCATTAGGGGTATTAAGTACCGCACATGCCCCCTGCTCATACCAGCGATGCTAAGAGCGCAGAGTAACCTCCAACCCTACGTTGATTACATTAGGGGTATTAAGTACTGCACATGCCTCCTCATACCAGCGATGCTAAGAGAGCTGAGTAACCCCCAACCGTGCGTTGATTCCATTAGGGGTATTAAGTACTGCACATGCCTCCTCATACCAGCGATTCTAAGAGAGCGCAGAGTAACCCCCAACCCTGCGTTGATTCCATTAGGGGTATTAAGTACCGCACATGCCTCCTGGTCATACAAGCGACGCTAAGAGAGCGCAGAGTAACCTCCAACCCTACGTTGATTACATTAGGGGTATTAAGTACTGCACATGCCTCCTCATACCAGCGATGCTAAGAGAGTTCAGAGTAACTCCGGACCCTGCATTGATTCCATTAGGGGTATTAAGTACCGCACATGCCCCCTCCTCATACCAGCGATGCTAAGAGTGCGCAGAGTAACCCCGGACCCTGCGTTGATTCCTTTAGGGGCATTAAGTACAGCACACGCCTCCTCATACCAGCGATGCTAAGAGAGCGCAGAGTAACCCCCGACCCTGCGTTGATTCCATTAGAGGCATTAAGTAGCGCACATGCCTCCTCCTCATACCAGCGATGCTAAGAGAGCGTAGAGTAACCCCCGACCCTGCATTGATTCCATTAGGGGTATTAAGTACCGCACATGCCTCCTGGTCATACAAGCGACGCTAAGAGAGCGCAGAGTAACCTCCAACCCTACGTTGATTACATTAGGGGTATTAAGTACTGCACATGCCTCCTCATACCAGCGATGCTAAGAGAGTTCAGAGTAACTCCGGACCCTGCATTGATTCCATTAGGGGTATTAAGTACCGCACATGCCCCCTCCTCATACCAGCGATGCTAAGAGTGCGCAGAGTAACCACGGACCCTGCATTGATTCCATTAGAGGCATTAAGTAGCGCACATGCCTCCTCCTCATACCAGCGATGCTAAGAGAGCGTAGAGTAACCCCCGACCCTGCATTGATTCCATTAGGGGCATTAAGTACAGCACACTACTGCTCCACATACCAGCGATGCTTAGAGAGAGCCGAGTAACCCCCGACCCTGCATTGATTCCATTAGGGGTATTAAGTACCGCACATGCCCCCTCCTCATACCAGCGATGCTAAGAGAGAGCAGAGTAACCCCCGACCCTGCATTGATTCCATTAGGGGTATTAAGTACCGCACATGCCTCCTCATACCAGCGATGCTAAGAGAGCGCAGAGTAACCCCCGACCCTGCGTTGATTCCATTAGGGGTATTAAGTGCCGCACATGCCTCCTCCTCATACCAGCGATGCTAAGAGAGCGCAGAGTAACCCCCGACCGTGCGTTGATTCCATTAGGGGTATTAAGTACTTCACATGCCCCCTGCTCATACCAGCTTTGCTAAGAGAGCGCAGAGTAACCCCCGACCCTGCGTTGATTCCATTGGGGGTATTAAGTACTTCACATGCCCCCTGCTCATACCAGCGATGCTAAGAGAGCGCAGAGTAACCCCCGACCCTGCGTTGATTCCATTAGGGTAATTAATCGCCACACATGCCTCCTGCTCATTCCAACGATGCCAAGAGACCGTAGAGTAACCGCCGACCCTACGCTGATTCCATTAGGGGCATTACGTACCGCATATGCCTCCTGCTCATACCAGTGATGCTAAGAGCGCAGAGTAACCCCCGACCCTGCGTTGATTCCATTAGAGGCATTACGTACCGCACATGTCTCCTGCTCATATCAGCGATGCTGAGAGAGAGAGCGCAGAGTAACCCCCGACCCTGCGTTGATTCCATTAGGGGTATTAAGTACCGCACACGCCTCCTGCTCATACCAGCGATGCTAAGAGAGCGCAGAGTAACCCCAGACCCTGCGTTGATTCCATTAGGGGCATTACGTACCGCACATGTCTCCTGCTCATATCAGCGATGCTGAGAGAGAGAGCGCAGAGTAACCCCCGACCCTGCGTTGATTCCATTAGGGGTATTAAGTACCGCACACGCCTCCTGCTCATACCAGCGATGCTAAGAGAGAGCAGAGTAACCCCCGACCCTGCGTTGATTCCATTAGGGGCATTAAGTACCGCACATGTCTCCTCATACCAGCGATGCTAAGAGAGAGCAGAGTAACCCCCGACCCTGCGTTGATTCCATTAGGCGCATTAAGTACTGCACACGTCTCCTCATACCAGCGATGCTAAGAGAGAGCAGAGTAACCCCCGACCCTGCGTTGATTCCATTAGGGGCATTAAGTACCGCACATGTCTCCTCATACCAGCGATGCTAAGAGAGAGCAGAGTAACCCCCGACCCTGCGTTGATTCCATTAGGCGCATTAAGTACTGCACACGTCTCCTCATACCAGCGATGCTAAGAGAGAGCAGAGTAACCCCCGACCCAGCGTTGATTCCATTAGGGTATTTAATCACCACACATGTCTCCTGCTCATTCCAACGATGCCATGAGACCGTAGAGTTACCTCCGACCCTACGCTGATTCCATTAGGGGCATTACGTACCGCTTATGCCTCCTGCTCATACCAGTGATGCTAAGAGCGCAGAGTGACCCCCGACCCTGCGTTGATTCCATTAGAGGCATTACGTACCGCATATGCCTCCTGCTCATACCAGTGATGCTAAGAGCGCAGAGTAACCCCCGACCCTGCGTTGATTCCATTAGAGGCATTAAGTACCGCACACTCCTCCTCATACCAGCGATGGTAAGAGAGCAGAGTAACCCCAAAATGCGTTGATTCCATTAGGGGCATTAAGTACCCCACATGCCTCCTCATACCAGCGATGGTAAGAGAGCAGAGTAACCCCAAAATGCGTTGATTCCATTAGGGGCATTAAGTAGCGCACATGCCTCCTCCTCATACCAGCGATGCTAAGAAAGAGCAGAGTAACCCCTGACCCTGCGTTGATTCCATTAGGGGCATGAAGTAGCGCACATGCCTCCTCATACCAGCGATGCTAAGAGAGAGCAGATTAACCCCCGACCCTGCGTTGATTCCATTAGGCGCATTAAGTACCGTACATGCCTCCTCATATCAGCGATTCTAAGAGAGAGCAGAGTAACCTCCGACCCTGCGCTGATTCCATTAGGGGCATTAAGTACCGCACATGCCTGCTCCTCATACCAGAGATGCTAAGAGAGCGCAGAGTAACCCCCGATCCTACGTTTATTCTAATTGGGGGCATTAAGTACCGCAGATGCCTCCTCATACTAGAGATGCTAAGAGCCCAGAGTAACCCCCAACCCTACATTGATTCCATTAGGGGCATTAAGTACTGCACAGGCCTCCTGCTCGTGTCAGCGATGCTGAAAGAGCGCAGAGTAACACCTGATCCTACGTAGATTCCATTAGTGGCATTGGCATGACAATAATATCAGTATGGGATGTAAAGGGCCATGGATCACTACTGATTTTGTCAACTATGTCAATAGAGAGGAGGGGCATTAACTGGTGCTAGGCGCTCCAGATCTTCCCACTGATGCTAGTATAGAGTCTGGAGTTCGTAGATCACTCCATATTCTTCTATTCTTGCCATTAGAGGGGCATTGATGGGAGCAGGGCATTCCAGAACCCACCCCTTGACAATTGGTGCGGGCAGAGACATCCTCACTGTGCCCCAGTGGGGTAATGGATCCATTACAGAATGGCTGGCAACTGTTATCTCCTCAGTGATGCACATGAGGGCATTGTAGGGCACCTTGACTCCTACTACATTAGGACTTTGGTAATCCTTTAGGAGTCCTTGTAGGGCCGAACCCTTGTCCTATTTATATCAATGCCTCTTTGCGCTTCTTTTATCTGCTCCGCCCCCTATATGCCTATCATTGTAAACTCTGATGGATCGGTTGTCTCCCACGCTCATCCTGTCCATTTATGGTTTATTCTTGAGACCTCCATCTGCCTTTCTTTCCATATATTTCACCTCGCCCCTCTACTCTGTACCTTTTCTACTTTCGTTCTGTCGTGTAGCTCCTATAAAAAGTATACAGGATCTGCGCGTTTAGACAACATACACTGTAGGATTGGTGTCTGACTGATTCCGGACACCCCCACCGGGTATGCTGGCTTTTTCTACCAACTAGCTCACAGTGCCACTAGAATCTCCTCTTACCAAGGAGAGAATAGTTCTTGGCAACCCTGATCCCTCAGGACCGTGTAAACAATATACTACTTTTCGCTCAGTCACTCGTGCTTACTTAGTCTTTCTCAGAGAGATACACAGAACAAACAGGCTGGGCGTTTTCAATAAGCATTTATTGAACAGTTGTTATTCTGGTGTAAAATAGATGAGCTGCAACAACCGTTAGACAGTATAAGATATAAATGATTAGCAGTACTATAAAGGTGAATGCATGGTATATCTCTACCATCTTACAATGGTCATGAATACACACGAGTATAGAAAACACCTGATAAAAAGATGCGTACTCCTACGATGCTTCCCTAACTAGATGCATCTACATGTACCTAGCATGTGTGTAGGTGTTAAGCCAAGAATCCCTCTAGGATCAAGTCAACTCCATTACCTGAAGTGAGAGACTGTGGGACCCCGTCCTGGTCTTGAGTTGGACACCCCTGCGAGGGATGTTAGACCACTGCGAGCTGGAGTATCTGCATGCAGGAATCTCAGAGTCTCTGGTCAGTGTGTCGGCCGGGAAGTCTCGGTCTCCTCTGTCTATCTTAGCGAGATGTGATGTATATATACCCATAGGTCTCCCCAGGGGTCCTACCTCGCTGTATTACTGTGTCGGCCTAAGGATGACGTTGGGCATGAACTTGTACATGGATATTATACAGGAGATGGTAGTCCTGCTGTGCTCCAAGAATCCCCATGCATAATGTATGAGATTTCGAACTAGGGAAAACCCGCATTCTGAATGCAGTGTCGTATCTAGGTAAAAGGTCAGTCCCTGTAAACCGTGACAAGTGTAATGTAGGGAAGAATATAGGTGAAGGGTAATGAAGTTACCGGGGCCTATATTATGGTACCTATATGGAATATAACACCCACTCCTCTTCCGAAAGGACCACATAGTTAAAGTCTAATTGTACTACTATGATTACTAGATACTGGTACGCCAAAATAGTTTTTGAGAAACATTAGTTTCAAGTTGTGCTAAAAACAATGTTTAAAAAGCTCTAAAAATCTTTAAAAAGTTTAAAAAAGGAAATTGCTACTCAAGCCATAGCCCTAATGTGTCCGTAGATATAGGTCAAACTACTATAAACATTTGAAAGCCATGCATGCTCAAAAGAATGTCAATTTTGTTATGGAGTTCCAATTTTTCATTTTGTTTTTCAAAAAGTCTAAATCTTCCCAGCGCACGACGGGCCAAATGAGTCAAATGTTTGTGTCCTGGCTGGTAGATGCAACATTCGCGTTGACTGCCTCGCAGACGACAGTCCCTGTAACACCTCGCATATTATGTCAATTGAGCACAGATGATCTTTTGTACTGTCCACAACCGATGCTGGGGCAGTCTGTGCGCCATCCAAGGCCTGGGTGTCAGAGGAGAAGCCGATGTCCATACCAACAGGAGCTGAGACTACCTGAGGTGGCTCTAGGAATGCTGCCATCAACATAGGAATACGCTGGGGACACTGCAGAACATGGGCCGTTATCGGGTCCAGTAAAGCATCAACGTCCGGTTGCGCACATGATGGGAGTGTCAGACAGAGATCCAACACGCATTCTTCTCCGCAAAACAGGTATCGGAAGACCGGTAAGATGCAGTCCATCCAGACTGGTCTAAATGACAAGAACCAAGATGCACTTAGTTCACTTAGGCGAGGTGTGCCTAGATGTTGTACCATGCGATCATGGTATTTTCGCTCCCGGAGTACTGTTTCCATCTCCTTGGTTACTGGGACGTCCATTGTGTAGCAGAAAAATTACGATCAGGATACCTGCTATTAGAAACAGGATCAGCGGCAGCCCTCCAAAAATGCTTCCAAATACGGAGTGTATAAAGTTCGGTATAACTCCGAGGACCGTCTGAAAGGTGCTTAATAGTCCAGAACCTATGGTCTTAAATAGGTGGACGATGCCTGTCGTATCAGACATGTTAAAGATACGATTTACCATTTCTGTGAAATGGAAGGGGCAGTTTGTCCGTATGAGTGCCTGTATCTCTGCCGAAGACCTTGCGATCTGGACATCAAAAGTCTCTCGAGCGGAGATAAGGGCATGGTTTTCTGTAAAAGCATGGCTTTCATTCTGCTCAAAGCATCAAACCGTATTAATGAAACATTTAGCGAAGGCCATAACGGCGCCTCCCTGACTGTATGTGTTGGTGGAAACAATACTTGCATACAGCAAGTAACCCTGGAGCTCACGGTTACCAGATATGCGATGCCCGGAAACATCCCACAGCAACCTTGATCGTTCAGCATCAAGTAACTCCCATTCGAAAGTAGCCTGTACACTGGAGTGATCACGGCAGCTGGGGCACCCCTTAAGTGACAGGATAAGTTTGCTACCGAACCTTTACAGGCCCCATCAAGCATTATATCCTGGCATATGAGTGATCCACTTAAGGTATGCTCGCAGTTTGTACCGCTCAAAAACACTTCTCTTTCCCCACACTGGCATCGAAATCTGTACGGTAATACCCAAGATTCCTTGATGAATTCCCTACCCATTTCTTCATATCTGCCTGCCTGCTTTTGTTCAAGGCAATATTGGAAGTGACCGGAAGAGGAGTCCACGTGGCCTACTATTCAGTATCGGCCACATAGTGTGGTTTGATTAGGTCTATTGAGGCAAATCTTTTCTCCTTTTTACCGGCAAAGGGTGGCAGAAGTACTGTTCTTGTTCCTTCAACTGCCAGGACAGGTACAGGCTTTCTGTATGATGGCCCTAACTCTTTCTTGTCCGCTATTTTTTCCTCTGACCAGGTCCCCGATTTTAGGGATCCAGACAGGTCTTGCTGTGACAGACTTGACTTCCCCAGTGGCGGTCTATTTCACCTGGATGTTACTTTGTAGTGCCCTGGATTCATTTAGGTCCTGTAAAACAGCCAAACGTTTATGAATGTCAAAAAAAATGTCATCCGCCACTGTACCTTCACAATCAAGATCAGGTACCCACATTCTCTTCCCAAATAGGACCTCATAAGGAGTGACACCCCCTAGGGACCTTCTTGGCTGGTTATTCAACGCCCTTTGAACTCCATACAGATGTTTTACCCAACTTCCACCTGAGCCTAATACTCTAGCTGTTAAAGACTGCTTTAAGTCCCGGTTTTTCCTCTCCACAACCGAATTTCCCTCGGGATGGTACGGAGAGGAGTACCGCAATGCTTCACCCAAACTTCCCTTGGCTTCCTTGTAAGCCCTAGAGCTAAACACGGGGCCACGGTCAGAATGTAACGTGCCAATTGCGTATGTCCCTATAAAGACTCGCCAATCTTTTATAACAGTTTGAGCGTCAGCCGAGCGCTGGGGCCACACCCATACGAATCTCGAGCAGGAATCCACTGCAATCAAGATATACTTGTAAGCCCCATCAGATTGTAAGGGGCCGCAGTGGTCCAAATAGACACAAGCGAGCGGTTTGTCTGATATCAAAAATGGTGTCTGCGCTGGACGTGTTATGGTGGAGCCTTTCATCTGCTGACAGATGTCGCATTTCAAGACATAATCCTTAGTTTGCTTTGTTAATCCTGGCCACCAGTAGCGTTGTTTCAGTAGAGAAACAGTCGCTGTAACTCCTGCGTGGGCAGAACCTATACCCTCGTGTGCTGCTAGAATTAATCCTAACCTATGATCCATATTCGGTATTACTCTATCCCCCACACCAGGAATTTGAGCAAATGGACATTGTTTGCATTTAACTTGTAGGAGTACTTGAGTGGAAATCTTTTTGGTACTGCTGAGTTATTGCATGTGGCAATAATCGCAACCATTATCTCACTGTCTATTCTCGTTTTTGAACGAGTGATTGCAGCTACGGAAGCCGTGCGTACAGCCCCCTTTGCGGCTTCGTCAGCCAATATATTTCCTTCAACGTGAACGCCATCACGTTGATGACTCGGTGTATGTATCACGTGAGCCCTTGGTAGTTCGTTTTTCAACTCCACTACCTGTTCCCATAGCGTTTTATGCTTTATTGTGCCACCCTTTGCATCTTTAAACCCATTCTGTCTTCAATGATGTAAATATTCATTGTATGACTGCATACAGTAAAAGGAATCGCACACGATTAGTGTGGGGAATTCTCGATCCGTATTTACTAGTGCCAGTAATGGTGCTTTTAATTCTGCCAACTGTGCCGTGCAGTCGCCTAGAGATTGCGTTTTCGTACAACTCGGACGAAACTTTCCATCCTGCATGCGTCCCTTAACGATAGCACATGCAGCGCTGTACTGCTGCTTACTCCCTATGGCCGGTTGAGCAGAACCGTCAGTGTAAATTATATATACATACTGATCTAGAGGCATTATTTCATTTGGTAGAGGATATTCTTGTTCGTATTGCAGGAATGCTTGTGTTTTTACATATGGGTCGTACCTGTATTCTACATCTGTTGCAGTAAGAGAATTAGCCCACTGTATCCATCTTGGATGTAAGGCTTTAGCGTTGGGAACGCTTGCCTTTGTCGCAGCTTCTAGGGCTGGAACTGGGGTAACGACAATTATACGCTTCCCTTGAGCCAGTGCTCTTTCTCTTACAGACTGCTGTTAGAATTTTCTCTGTTGATGCAAAGCGTATCTCAGCATTTGTGTACAAATGTGATTTGTACGCTATTGGTACTGTTTCACCTTCATTATATGTTAGGTAGGTGTATCCTGATTGACCCGCAACTATACGGATCACCAGGTTGCGTACGTTTACGCGTGTCTGTAAATGCTTTGAAGCTATCATATCAGCTTGCAGGGAACGAAGGATATCTGTTTGTTCCTGTGTCCATTGTCTAACTAAAAAGTCAGGTTTTATTAAATCGTAGAAAGGTTTTTCTCTTTCTGCGTAATCCAAAATGTATGTTCTGCCAAAGTTCAGGAATCCCAGGATCGATTGTAATTTTTTTTATGTTTTCAGAGATTGGAGCAGCGCACACTTTTCTAAAAAGTTCGCTGGTAGGCTATTTCCTTCACTCAAAAGCTCATATCCTAGAAAAAGGACATTAAGGTGCGCTATCTTCGACTTTTTAAAGTTGAATTTGTAACCCTCAGAGGCAAATCCCAAAATTATTGTATTGACCCTGTTCAAGTGTTCCTCCAGGTCATCATCCGTTAGATAAATGTCATCAACATAGGACAATGCCTCTTCATCCAGATTTTGAAGTAACTGTTACCCTGGCTGAAAACAACCCCGGGCTGTTCTTATACCCTTGGGGGAGTCTATAAAATTGTCGCTGGGAGCCTAACACGGAGAATGCGGTTAAATACCTGCTTTCAGGCGCTATATTTTGGCAGAAAAATCCATTTGAGATATCTATCGTTGTTTTGTATTTTTTCCCCACAATGTTATTCATTAATGCGGCACTGTGTGCATTTTGGACTGCAAATGTCTTAGTGCAAGTGTTTAAATGTCTGTGATCCAAAACTAAACGATATGTATTGTCCGGTTTTGATACGGGAAACAAAGGGTTATTCATTTGAGAGGTGCAAGTTTCAATCACCCCTTGGTATTCAAGTTGATCCAAGATCTCCCTGACCTGTTTTTTTGCTTCTTGCTGTATTGGATACTGCCTTTGTGCAGTTGGCATAATTTTTTAATGGAATTATGTGGTGGGTTGAATCCTCATCTCATCCAACATGTTTTTTGTATAATGCAGGGGCTTGGGCTACCGCCAACTTCCGCACATATGTATATTTTAGGTGCTTGGGAATATGGTCTGAGAATGCTGGTAAAATTACTGTTTCTCCTCTAGGGCAGTCCATGACGAATGCTGGCGGCCAATCTTGTTCAGCTAACAAAATGTCATAGCCAAACGTTAGGTTCTCCCAAAAAAGACCTTTTAAATGTCCTGCATTTGTCCCCCTCTTTTGGAGTGTTATTTTATATAACTTGTGCGGGACACTTACCCTAGTATCAGGTGTTTCTACCGTGATATAATCATTCAAGTCCGCTGTCACCAGATATTCCACCAGGTTCTGGCGAGCTATTGTTACTTCTGCCGCACTGTCTAGCATTGTCAGAGCCGTACCCTGTTCAGTAGTCGAGTCCTCAGAATTCTGGGCATGTCTGATCTTTAGACCTGCAGCCTTCTTCTTTTTGAACTGTGGCTTTTGTTTTGGTTTGTCTTCTTTTTTGGAAGTATACTCTTTAGCGTGTTGCTTGTCTCTGGACTTTGTACGCTCTTCTTGTCTGTCTGACCGTCCTTCTCTCTCGGAGTTTTTTGTTGAACCCTAAAAGGAACGAGCGGAACGTGTATCAGTATCCTGATTGATACCTGTCGGGTTTCCTAATATTGTCCCTATTCCTAAGGTTATACCTTATTTCGGAGGGCTCCTGTGGAGGAGATCTACCTCTGGATTGAGGTCCTTTTCCTTTAAATTTTTGTTTTTTATTATTGTCCCACTTCTTTTTAGGTCGAGCCTCGAGTAGCGCGCAAGCGCTGCTAGAGGCGAAGACTTTTAGTAAGTGAGTTTGAAAAGCAGTCCAAAAAACGCTCGTGCGTCGTGGCTGGCCTTTTTGGGATGGGTACGCGCGGCAAACATGTGTTTCCAATTATCGTGCCCAGACGCGGGCGCGATAATTGTAAACACATGCCGGCAAAAGGCCATGACGCACGAGCGTCTGGTCAGCTGAGCAGGCTGCCGCGCTCCCTCCTCCCCCCCCTCCGCTCCTCTGTGGTGCGCGCGCACCACTGTTTATTTTTATTTTTTTACTGCGCGGCCGCCATTTTTGTTTTACTTGTCAGTGCGCTTCTTTCGGACATGCTAGCTGGGCATCCAGGAGAGGTTTTGTGTGCGTTGTTAATTTAATTCTGCATCTTGTGCCAAGGTTTATATATGCAGGACAGGTGTTAAGTGTTATAAATGGGTGTCACACTGCTTTTGGATGGAGCCTGGATCGCTGCTTGTGGTGTGCAAGCACTTCGTTTTGATTTGAGGTTAGCGTCACCACATTGCGTTGCTATGGTAGGGTTGATGCTGTTTAATTGATGGCAGGGCGTTCTTGCCACTGGCTCCTCGGGTCACAATCTCAAACATGTGCTCCGTAAAGTTCAGCCCTCGATTTTGAACTATCGCGTGTTACACTCCAGGGTCTTTCTGGCAGGATCTCTACCGCTTCCGCTGAAGTGACGGAAAGAGCTGGGAAGGAAACTTCTGTGTACACTGGCAGACCAAGGGTGGTCTCTAGCACTTTGCAAAAGCTCAAAAATAAATTAATTTTTATGCTACTTTTTACACCCTTTAATAATGAGATGAGGTTGATAGTTTTAAACCCGGAAAGGCAATGGAATTAGTGCACATATTATTGATGGGAGTGCAGAAGAAGTGGTAAAGATTAAGTAAGGGTCGCAAATGACACAAACATGGCTAGTAAAACAGTTGTGTTTCCTCTGAGTGCTGAGTCAGTAACGTGGAAATATACATGAGACAAGCGAGCACGCTTTCCATGAACCAGAGACGGTGAGCGGAGTTTTAGGCGTATTCAAAGACAGTTCTAGGTACAGTGAAATCGGAATAAAGAGTATAAAACAACACATGTCAAAACAGATTACTAGTGATTATTTTTGCATTTATTTGACACAAGCAGCCTAAAACTTCAAGCACAAATTCTGTATCCATAGCATGATGCACAGTCAGGGTCACACACAAAACACAGTACATTATTGAATCCCTGTGAAAGGATACTGATTTGTGATGAGTGATCAGCAAAACAAATGGAACGTATAGACAGCTTAAATGGTACGGTTTCCCGATGAAGGCATATTTACAGTTTAGATATGTGCCTCTTTAGGTGTTATTTCTCTTCATGAAGGGCTCCTGATGAAGGTCACTGCAGAATGGCTGGTGTTAAAGGTGACCAAGCACTGAAACATGTAGAACTGCTGTTCTGCAGCGTATTTCTGGGCATCATTAATGCCTCCCTCCCAGAAGGTAAATGGAAAACTGCGGACATAGCTTGATTCAAAAAGAAGAAATACCCTTATTAATGTGAAATATATATTTGGCAGAATTCGTATAATTTCCCATAAAATAGACTTGGACTAGATTGAGTAACAGCCATCCTAAACTATTTGGGGACAAACTCATACATCTGACTAGTTCGGGCTCTCTGGATGAGACAACCTTTTGGAGAAAGAGCAGAGTGGTAAGAAGGATTCCAGATTGTCCAATGGCACACTTACATTTCTCTGTGCACTCCTGTCCTCCCCCTCTGTGGGACTGGCCCATCACCTCTTTGAGGCCATAGACTGGCACCTTGTAGGGAGGGTCAGTAAAAGGTGAGAAGTCATCCCACATGAACCTCTCAAGTTGGTCTTTAATGCCTGGTCAGAAGGCCTCAGTCACAGCAGAAATAAAAACGAGCATTGGCAAAGCCATTTGGTCTTGCCTTTTGCCTATGGTTATAGCTATGCTGCACAGAGTCCCTGTTTTTAATTCTGATTTTGAAACCATCCCTCGGACTGCAGTGTGATGGCACTATACTTAAGAAATAACCAGTTATGTAATAAGGGACTCAATTGACATGTTTGCGGTGCTACTTCCCATTTAGCCTTGAGGATAACTAAGTGAAGTATTGATTGCTACTGGAATCTGAAGCGCACTGAAGGTCCCTAGTTTAAATCCTCGCAGGACAGGCTCCGCCTTCCATCCTTCTGAGTTCGATAAATTACCATTAAAATGAGTAATAGTAGCAGCTGTTAGTTCATTAAAATAAATCACAACTTCACTCTTGATCGATTTGCTGAGCATTTTCTGAATTGGTGGATGTTAATTTGAGCACCTTACATAACAGGAGAGACTAAGTACAAATATTTTCAAAGTTTCACTGTTTGTTTTTCTGTTATTTAATGCCAGAGTTAATAGGCATAGAGAGCAGGAGTTTCATTAGGCCTGGGTTGGACAACAAGGCCGTCAAACAGACCTACTGTTAACAATATGCATAGGGTAGACTGTTGGTCCAACCCTTTCAACTATTGACATTCTTCAACCAGCCTCTTCCAACCCTTGGCTTGAGACTTTATCAATTACGTCCTGGGTCTCTTTCGCCTAATGTCTTTGAATGGTTGGGTGTATCCTCCCGCATCCACTGGAGTGCTGCATTAATCTGCATGAGGGAGTATTTTACAACTACATCACTTCTTTTCCACCCTGCTGCAGGCCTGGCAACTCGTATGGTGCCACTGTGTGTCACACAATATCTGCTTCGTTCACATGGTCACCCAGGGCAAAGCTAATATCACAAGGTGGCAGTGAAGGCAAGTTGGAAACCACCAGCACGGAATGGAAGGCTGGAAACCCCCAGCACTGAATGAGTTTCCAGCTGGTCTTTGGAGGCTCTAAACAGCTGCTGTCCAATAAGAGGTGTGAAAACACACCAGAACATTGGTGGAAGCCTCAATAAGCAACAGTCCGTGGCATGAAGCCCTGGCACCCTCCTCAAAAGATGTGATATTTGTTTGAAGTTGGTCAGGTCTGGTGCTGGCTCTCTTTTGTGTTTTTCTGTATAATACTTTTTTTTTTAATCTACAGCAACCCCCAACAGGACACGTGCAGCAGCACTGTCTAGTTGTAATACAGTAGGGGGTAAGCTCCCTTGTTCCTTTGATGCACTTTGTATAAAGGATATGTCGCTTGGTGTGAAGTTAGGCCGACGAATGGGAACACAACGCAGTGGTTAATTTGTAAAAATAAAAAAGAATGTCAGGAGGCAGCTTGCACTAGCCTGCTATTGCCGCCTAAAACAGAACCAACTACTAACCATGAAAATGGGAAGTGTGTGGCATAATGTCCAGAGCTGCTGACTTCGTAGCTGGGGAACCAGGTTCGAGTCTTGGCGTTGTTGGCTCAACCTCCTGTGATTCTGGGCAAATCACTTAATTTCCCTGTAAATGAATGTGAACTTGTGCTCATGAAAAGCGCAGGTGTAGATGATTAAGTGCCGGTGCTGAGCACCGGAAACCACCAGTTCAAATTAAACACTGACACAACGAACCGCTCTTTTTTAGGTCTCGCTGAGCCAGCGCGCATGCGTTGCTCTGCGAGACATTTAGTAAGGGGCTTTTGGAAGTGCTACCAGAGAGGCTCCCAGTTTGCGTTCACGATGGCGTGCACGCAGCTGCCATCGGGGTGTTCTCTAATGGCTCCACTGCGCACACTACCCCCTCCCTTCTCAGAGGAGCCATCTGGCTTTCCTCTCGCTCGGACAAGCGCTCCTCCGCCCCTCCTCTCCCTGCCTTTCTTATCTCTTTCTCCGCATCGTTGGCCATTACTTTCACTTTCGCGGCCGCATCTGCCTTTCTTATCTCTGCTTGTTTGCAGATGAAATAGAAAATGCAGGCAGCCCATTTGTACTGGAAAATCAAATACTGTTAAAGGTGTCCAGACATTTGGCACTTTCAACCTTACTACTCTCTGCTTTAATTAATACCACATCTACAGTGACATCTAGTCTCGCACGATGTCTCAGTGAGTTAAACAAAGGATGTGGCATCTCTAATGATCTCTAGTGAATTTAAATCGCTGCAAGGTTACCTCAGCCATCTACAGTTCCAAGTTTGATATACTGAGCACCATAAATTGTATTAGGGTAATAGCTCCACCTGGTATTTACATAAGTGCATACCGAAGAAGTGCTGTATGAAGCCTGTACACAAGAAAGCAGATTGTTCTTCTTTAGTGAATACTTTTCTTGATGTGTTGTTATCAGTGTTCTTACGATGGGCAGTTCACGCAGAAATGTGCCTACAAGACCTGGTCAGGGGAGTAAGCGCTATATAAATACAATTTACAATGATGTCTGCTGTTTAGTAGCGTGAAAGGGTCCCTGCCAGGACGACAGGAAATGGAAGACAAAGAAAAGCAATGACCTCCTGAGGCTGAGTGACAGCATCATTAGAGGGGAGGGCTCAAAGAAAATGGTGCACTTTTGTTGTGAATTTCTGCCAGTCTCCAGCAAAAGGCACGTCTAAACATTTAATCTTCACTTCCCGCTCACCAGCTTGTTGACTGTAGTCGGAAGGAAAGTGATCCGTCTTCGGTGGAATCCTTGTCCGTGCCCTTTTTGCCCCTTAACGTTCCTCCCCTGCCCCTTGCTTTCGTCATGTCTAGAAGACAGGTACATGGACAATACCTCTGTGCTCCGTGGTGCTCATGTGGATTTTGCAATGGGTAACCGATTAATGCCAACAATGCTGTTCAAAGCTTTCTACAATATTGGCTGTTCCGTCCCCGCCACTTTTTTTTTTTTTTTTTTAGAATAATTAGACAAAAACGTGACTGTATTTGCAGTTGCTCGCATGAGCGGCCTTTCAATCACGCCCCGTACACATCACTGTGTCACACGCTATGCGGCCTCTGCAGGTCTTCCAGAGGCCCTTTTGCACAACTCTCCCTCCCATCTACTCTGGCTGCAAGAAGTGCGAGCAAGCACCAGGCCTTCCCCCCCCCCCCTCCACTGCTCTGTCAATCTACTTGGCATCTGGGTGTCAGCAAGGGTAAAGGTTGGTAAACAAACTGCCATCTTTCCCACAGAGCTACGCTTTCATGGAAGAGCTTCGATTTTCATGGCAAATCGCCTTTCCTGCGGCGCTTGGAGAGGATGGTGGTTCCCCAGTGGCGTAGTGCAAAATGATGCCCCCTCCTGCAGAATGTGACGAGGGGCTCCCAAGTCTCAAGATCTCTCAAATATTCACAGACTTTGAGCTTAATGGGGCCCCTGAAGTGTCGGGGCCACCTGAAAGCCCCTCTGCCCCCCCTGCAGTGCAGGGCTGCAATGACCTGTGATACGCCCCTGGGTTTCCTTTAATATGCTTGTAGTCTCATCAATCTCATTAAGGCTGGGTTTAAGGTCTTCAGCAGGAAACCGAATGTAAGCACATTAAGAAGACCGGACACATCATGTCTGCACACATGAAATAAAATAAATTCTAAAATCTTAACTAAAAGGCAAAAAGAAATCTAGATTCACAAAGTATATTTTGTTGGCATTTTTTATTTAGATATTTTGCGCTGTAGATCAAGGAAGGTCTGCTGTATCTCGGAATACCCAATTACCCTGTAGTTTCTTAATGCGATTTCGACATGGTCCATAGCTCTGTGCAGTCATTTTGAAAATGCACAAGCAAGAGGAACAAGCATTGACATAGCCAATAGGTCTCGCCTTTGGGACCTTATAAGTGTTTAGTTATCCAGCACAATATCCTTGGTGCAACAACATAAACTGTTGCATGGCTAAACACTTATAAGGTCCCAAAGGCGAGACCTATTGGCTATGCCAATGCTTGTTTGATAAAGCAGGTGTCTGCTTGATGGTCTCCTTTTCGGGATTACCCATCAGCTGTGGTTGTAATGCTTTTCCACCCAAACTGTCCCTGCCTAATTCTGCCTATGCAGTTTCAATTATTTTAGGTAGTTTGTGCTCCTGTTGTAAAGGACTGAACTCCCTTAGGCGTTGGCGGATAGGCACTGATGCTGCCTCCCCTTTAATATTTGCTAATATTATGGCTGATACCTGGGCATAATTACCTAGTAATTTCATCCCTAAGTTCAGAGAAGGATCTGCACCGTACTCATTTTGTATTTGTCTTAATACATCTGGTATTAATGCTAATGACGCGATACCATGAGTTCTGGTATATATGGCAGCAAAAACTGTACCCCAAGAGGTACAATCCTCTATCTGTGGTGTTCTCCCCAAGGGCAAGCAGATTGTCAGTGTTGGACATGGCCCTTATTGTCCTAAAAGTTTTCGCTTTTCCCCCTAGCCTTTTTACTGACATGGTGTGTCTGAACTGAAAATAATAAATGCTGTGCAATGGTGTACGCACCTTTATTTCCACCATTGTAGAAATGCACCTTTGTAAAATGTTACTTTTAAAATGGACGCCCTTCCTGTCTGCACATGTGCCGCCTGTCTGAGGTGAGTTGGCGGTCTAGTTGTCTGTTTCCCAGCACCCCCAGCTTTTGGAGGGAAGCCTGGCACCCAGGGTGCTCTACACCTCCCCCTAAACCAGTTGGGACCGGTTTCCCAGGGAACCTTCCAGAAGCTTCCAGCCCTTTCTGGTAGGTGGGGTGAGGGGGGCTGTGCCTCCATGTGCTCAGACTGAGCGTGGACCTGAATGAGAGGGGACACTCTACCAGGAGGTACCGCCACATTGGGCCTGTGTGCTGGCCCCTGTGCCTATCTGCACCCCTCCGCTGTCCACAGGGCCAGTGAGAGCCCTTTACTGGAGTGAAGACTGCTGTGTCAGGAGGAGTGCCACTTAATGGGAGATGACTGCTTCTAGGAGCTGCTGTCCTGTTCTGATGAGTACCCACTGCCTGCTGATCTTGCCCAGTATTGCCTGCCTGCTCTCCTGCCGTCCTAAGCCCAGCACCTGGTGAGCACTATATCTTACTGCCAGCTGCCTGCTGCCTAGCACCCTGTGAGCACGTGGTCTGCCCAGGAGAAGAGAGGAGCTGATGCCTGCAGCGCTGTGCTGCTAAAGCGCTATAACTGTGCCACAGGGGAAGAGGAGCGCTGCAACTTTATTTTGTGGGACTTAGCGCTACAACCTTATTCCTGCACCAGGAGAGCGCTGCCTCCAGCCCTGCCCAGGAGAAGCAGGTGCGTGGGTCCTGCAGCGCTGGGCTGCCGGAGTGCCATATTTGCATTGACTGTGCTCTGCTTGCTGCGAGAGCGCTATAACTGTGCCCAGCAGAAGAGGAGCGCTACATTTGAAGTGACTGACCATCCCTGCCTGCTGGCTAGCGCCTGGAGAAGAAGAGCGCTTTATCTTGTTGCCCAGGAGGTGAGGAGCTGACATCTGCAGCGCTGTGCTGCGAGAGCGCTATATTTCCAGTGACTGTGCCTTCCTGCCTGCTCCCTAGCGCCTCGGGAGGGCTATAGTTCATTGCCAGTGAAGGGGAGCGCTACCACTTTATGGTGTGGGACCTAGCGCTTTGTGGGTGCTACAACTTAATTTCAGCCCAAGAACTTTCCTGCCGCCTAGCGCCTCGTGAGTGCTATATGTAAATTGCCAAGGAGGAGTCCTGCGGCGGAGGGGGCCCGAGGCACATTGTCGGTGCCTGCCCCTCCGCGCTGCTGACAAGGAGAAGGCTCCGCTGAGGGTGAAGCCAGGAGAGGTCCCAGAAGCGGGACCTGTCGGGGCACATTGCCGGTGCCCGGAGACTGCAGAGACATCCAGAGGGGCCCCAGACTGCCGGTTAGTGGGGCTCAGTCATCCTGTGGGTGGGGTGGGTGTCGGGGCACATTGTCGGTGCCCGCCCCCGGTGCCAGTATTCTTTGGAGGGCATTGGTTGTGTTTAGAGTCCCATAGGAGGGGGGCTCCAACGTGCCCAGTACTTGTTTCCTCCCTCAGCTGCACGACAGAGGCATTTTGGGAAATTCTAGAGTCCCAGAAGAGGGGCTCCACCGTGCCAGTGTTCTTGTGGGCAGATTCCCGTTAGAGCCCGGAGTGGGGCTCCCATCGCTGCATTGTTGGCGCCAGTGCTTGTTGGGTTTACCCAGCTTCCACGCAGGACAGGGGGCAGCTGCCACGCATTGGGGACATTGGATTACCCAGAAGGGAAAGAGAGAGGAGTGAGGGACCCTCCTACCCTAGCGCTTTGCGCACCTTTGGTTTCGCTGCCCTTGCAGCCAACCCTGACTGTGTGGGACATAAGGCATTTGAGCCCCCGAGAGAGGCCAGTTGGCCTGGGGCCAGTCTCAGTGTTGTGCCCCCGACTGGGGCGAACTGCGGTTATGCTGGCGAGGCCTATCGCCCCATATGATTTAGGGCATAATATGGTTGCATAATGCATTTGTACCTAGGATGCTACTTAAAGCTTTTCCCTCAGGTTTGCAGTGCTGATGGTAGGCCTATTGGGTTCCTGCGGAGGAGGAGCCACATGCTAAATGTGTTTCTATGCCCTATTGTTCACGTGTTTTATGCCCCAGGCTCAGGATGATGCCCACTGCTGATGTCTGCCTTCATGCGCATAGGTTTTAGGCCCCAGTCTAATAGGGATGGCGCATAGTGTGTTTATATGTCTATTGTGCATGGTTAACGCTTTCATGCCACATTAGGAGGCTTCATGGTTATACTCACATGTTAGGCCTAAGGCTTTTATGCCAATGTGTTTAAACTACGTGCATGGATTTGCCAGAAGCTACTGGCTGTTATTCATCTAAATGCTGATGGACGTTACATTTATTTCTTACACTTCATCCTCATGTGCTTGTGGAAATGCCTCATGTGTTATGGCTATGCTGGTAATGCTTTCCTTCCCCCTGTATATTGCTACCTGGTGCCAGTTGGCACAATGTGTACACCTGTGACTGCATTCTAATGTGTTCTGCAAAATACATATGCTGTTTTTTCACCTAACCTGGTGTGGAGTCTCTTTTTGTAGTGTGCCTGGTGTGTCGCCTGTGTGTGCTGCGCAGATGCTTTACACATTTCCTCCAGAGTTTGGCCCGCCCGCTCTGCACCACGCTACCCGTTTCTAACAGTCAGCATTCTGTGTTTTTCATATGGGCTAGTATTTAGAAATGCTGCTTCTAGCTATGTTATTTTCTGAGCCACCCAGAATGGCATTTGTTCACGTTTTGCTGGCATTCTACCCATTACTGCGTGTAACGTTTGTGGTGTCATTTTGGTTGCTGTATTTTGAACTGGAGTTGTTTGTTGTAACTGTTGCCGGCTGGACTGTAAGTGTCCTCATGACAAACTGCGTCATGTTTCTGTAAATTTTTATTAATTCTTTGTGAAGTATGAGTAAGTCTCCTCCTGGCATTGTTTTGATGTCAGGGTGTGGTGTGTAGGCCGCTAATATTGGCCATGTTGCTCCTTCTCTTCCGAGCGGACCGAGTCTTACTTTATTTCTTGTATGGGGGAGGGTACCTTTAAACCAGTATAAATGTTCCTGGTACGTGAGCGGAACTTCAATGTCCTCATACGGACAATATTCCGCTGGTGGTTCATCTTCTATGTAGAAATGAAATGTTTTTGTTCTTGCATTTGCTGCTGGGAATGTAACTCACAAATAAAATACCTCTGTTCTGTATGATTCAGGTGCCTCAATCACGAAAGCTACTACGCCACCCCTAGGTGTTAGACCATGCGCAAGCAGTTTCAGGATGATTGCGTTTCTAATGTTTGCCGCAATATGTATTGCTTTTGCGTCTTCCTCGTCTTCTGAGAGCGGTAATGGCTGGTCTAGTGGGTCTAGGACCTGATTAGTCATTGTGTTTAGAACACGAAATAACTTTTCAAGGGAAATAAGATAAGGTGTTTTGCACAATTTTTAGGAACACAGTGTCCTTCAAGCTTGATTAACCAACAGCTAATAAATAGGATTTTTCGCCTACTCAGCTGTGGTAGAGTTTGTGCCCTCCCACTCCAGACGTCTCTGGGTATTTGTGAGTAGGGGTTTCTGAGAATAGCACGACTGAACTACTCAGATTCTAGTGTTAAATAAGTACCCAACCAACGTTGGCGGCGCCATGTCATGTAACTCCTATAAAAAGTATACAGGAGCTGCGCATTTAGACAACATACACTGTAGGATTGGTGTCCGACTGATTCCGGACACCCCCACCGGGTATGCTGGCTTTTTGTACCAACTAGCTCACATTGCCACTAGAATCTCCTCTTACCAAGGAGAGAATAGTTCTTGGCAACCATCGAACATGACAACCCTGATCCCTCAGGACTGTGGAAACAATATACTACTTTTCGCTCAGTCACTCGTGCTTACTTAGTCTTTCTCAGAGAGATACACAGAACAAACAGGCTGGGCGTTTTCAATAAGCATTTATTGAACAGTTGTTATTCTGGTGTAAAATAAATGAGCTGCAACAACTGTTAGACAGTATAAGATATAAATGATTAGCAGTACGATAAAGGTGAATGGATGGTATAGCTCTACCATCTTACAATAGTCATGAATACACACAAGTATATAAAACACCTGATAAAAAGATGTGTACTCCTACGATGCTTCCCTAACTAGACGTATCTACATGTACCTAGCATTTGTGTAGGTGTTAAGCCAAGAATTCCTCTAGGATCTAGTGAACCCCATTACCTGAAGTGAGAGACTGTGGGACCCCGTCCTGGTCTTGAGTTGGACACCCCTGCGAGGGATGTTAGACCACTGCGAGCTGGAGTATCTGCATGCAGGAATCTCAGAGTCTCTGGTCAGTGTGTCGGCCGGGAAGCCTCGGTCTCCTCTGTCTATCTTAGCGAGATGTGATGTGTATATATACCGATAGGTCTCCTACCTCGCTGTATTACTGTGTCGGCCTAAGGACGACGTTGGGCAAGAACTTTGTACATAGATATTATACAGGAGATGGTAATCCTGCTGTGCTTCCAAGAATCCTCATGCATAATGTATGAGATTTCAAACTAGGGAAAACCCGCCTTCTGAATTCAGTGTTGTATCTAGGTAAAAGGTCAGTCCCTGTAAACCGTGACAAGTGTAATGTAAGGAAGAATATAGGTGAAGGGTAATGAAGTTACCGGGGCCTATATTATGGTACCTATATGGAATAGAACAGTTCCTTGCAGCAGTTTCTCTTCTAATGTGTTCTCAATACCTTTTCCAAGTGGTACATTTCCTTCTCTACTCTTAAACATTTTGGTCCTAACCCTTCACGTCTTTCTTTTTGTTTTCTACATTGCTCTCTGATTCTCTTTCCTCTCCTATATTTATCCCCTTCTAACCAGTTCTCTCTCTCTGCTTAGACCTAGTCTCCTTTTGTTTGGTAGTATCGTTTTACTCAGTAGGTGACCTCTGTTCTGATATGTTCACTTGTAGCTCATTTTCTCTTCCTGTTTCACAGTTTCGATCCTGTTGATGCTGATCGCCCACCTTCATATTTCCTGACCGCCAGACTGAGGTGGACTTCCTGAGATGACATAATCCAAGTTTAGAACCATGGGGCAAAAGAAGAAGCTGTGTCCTCGACTTCTTGATTACCTTGTAATCATCGGAGCCAGGTGAGTGCCGCCCCCCTCCCCCCCCCACCTTCCCTTGATACACTGCCTGAGTCCCCTTCCCCCCCTCCTCACTGATCCCACAGTACATCTCCTGATCTGCTCCTTGACTTACTAGCCACCCTTTTGTACCTAGACTTGGCCATATTTAGAACCCCTTAATGTCCAACACTTGAAATGAGTGTGAAGTCGTCCATCCTTCTCTAGCCTCTGTCCCCAGTGTCCCTAAACCCCAAGTCCTGCGCAGCTATTACTGCTACTACTCTTGAGTCTTTGCTTCTGTCAGACTACTTTCTAGTCCTTCAGTGTTCTCCATGCTTCATCCTCCTTCACCATTTTATCCATTGCAGCATCCCAATTCAGACTTTAACCATTGTCAGGTTTCCTTCTGCCCCCCCCCGCACCTCCCTCCCCGCCCCTTAGCCTTGTTCTTGTTCTCTTAGACTAATACTGTGACCCGTGCAAAACAGAGTATAATACAGGATATTATACACATAGGCACCATAAGATACCACACACCTCCCTTTATACACAGAGAAACACCATCACATAAACAAACACACCCTCAACATATTTTTAACCTTCTTTAAAATTTGGGGTGCTTTATATATGATGCCTCGGTTTATTGTCTGAAAAAAGTCTACCGACCGAGAACCTTCCATCCAGTAAATCACATGGCCTTCTAGAAACATGCAGAGAGAGGCCCAATGGCTCATACATCGTCTCTGACAACTTTAGACCAACCACAGCAACATCTTACAGAAAAGCAAAGTCTTGCTTTCTCCATCTGTATAAACAGTCCGCCAGAACAACTTTAAAACCCACCAAGACAGACTCAAAACGCAAGACCTATGGGTTATAAACGAACATGTTGGCCACCCTGTACAGCACTTCAGCAGGACAAGTAGCCACTTAATTCACAACTTCTCAAGCATGCAACAGAGATGTAGTAGCTCCTAAGAACACTGCCTCGCACACCTCGCTGATTGCGAATAATGCTTTTTGTGTTTCCAAATACCACTGAATGCAGCACACAGTAACTGCACCAGGCACACGTGCCAACAGTCCTCACACACCCATCCGCTTCATGGGGTCACACAACTTGTTTCTTTTTCTATCCTGTCAATAGCAGTGTGTGTGATGCAGTCCAAAGGTATTAGGAGTTTCTTTAGAGTTGGGCCACAGCTCACATCGTGGAATTTAACGTGGTCTTCCTAAAGTAATAAATTATGTGAAACTCTGTCACCTGGTATGGTGTGTGAGGGACATCGGCACTCACACAAGCCCTGACCATATCACACCCTGAAGAACGAGAATCCACAAAAAGCCGCGCCTCTGTTCACTGCCTGTGATGTATTCTTTCGACATCAGGATATCGGCCTCATATATGACCGTGCCTTCAAACTTTAGAGTCAGGTAGCTATTGATGCCAGCAAGTGATTATGTTCAAACAACAAATTAACAACTGAATGAACTGCTCATTTAAGAGGTCTTAGAATGACATTGGAACTATACTAAAAGCTGTATAATACTTTTTATATTAGGAAAATAAATATCAAGATGCCAGTGTATATATTTTTGTCAACTTTTATATAGAAATTGAAACTTGAATTTACAGGGGTTCAGAATATCAATCTCATAATACTTTGCCAGTGATCATTGCAGTTCTTTTCCAAGTTAGTGTTGCATTTGTTAGTGTATTTCAAGCACACTCTCTGAATATGCAGTTGGAGCCTGTCGCACACAGAAAAGCTAGGCTCTGAATAAAGTTTAACAATCACTAAAGAGAAAGTTGGGTTATGCATCGACGTTTCGGTCT
The DNA here is from genome assembly GCA_963921515.1 of Calotriton arnoldi. NCBI lineage: Eukaryota > Metazoa > Chordata > Amphibia > Caudata > Salamandridae > Calotriton > Calotriton arnoldi. The sequence continues at coordinate 162,777 of CAWUFW010005897.1, forward strand.
CTGGTGTTGTGCATCTGAGACCATCTTCAGGACTGTATAATTTCATGAAGATGATGAAGGACCCCCTTGAGAGTATTTAAAAAGCAACATGATTAATGCAGTCAAATATTAAAAACCTACACCTGCAATAGAGTGAGCTAAATATGCTCCAAAAAACCTGAGGCTAGAACACCATCACCAGCTTAATAATTCAATAACCTTGAAAAAGTAAGTATTTCAAGGTTACTGTGAAAGAAATAAACTTTATTAATGTGATGATTTAAATAGAAGGTGAATGGTAGTAAAGACCTTCACCAAATTAGACCTATTGGTGTCTCCTAGACGTGTATTACAACAGAGATATGTTCACTATAAATTCAGCCGGATAATGACTTGGACTGGTTGTGCACCCTATCGAAGAATCACGCAATGTGAAGGTCTAAAAGCCATTGAAGAATGTGAATAAATTACAGGTTCAAATAAGATGGGTTATTTTGTGATTGAACAGAAGGTACGATACTTACAGCTAAACATTTTTTTTTTTGTTTAAATTTTTTTATTGATAATTAAACATTTGTCATGTACAAAATCGTAATATACAGTTCGTCATTTAAAAGACAAACGCTGTATAATTTGTAACAATACATTCAGATGTTACATTTTCATGAATTTCTTTCGTGTCATTTCAAGTTCTACAGTCGGTGAAATGCATAGTACTCCCCGATGAGCATTCCAGGCCCCCCATTTCCTATCCCACTTCTTAGGGCAACCTCTGATTTTGTAGACTTCTTTTTCAGCTATCATACATTTGTCCATTGCCGCCACCCAACCAGTCAGCAACGGCTTGTCCGCAGCCCCCCATTTCATAGCAATAGCTCTTTTTACCAGGGTATACCCCAACAGCTAAACATTTTTGATTGTCCCTCTAGAAAGTATATAGTGGTATTTTGGCTGGTATCTCAGCATATGTATAAATCCAGAGGGGAACAGGGAAAAGAGACATTATCCCAAGAAGATACTTAGTTTAATGAAAGACTATTATTTTGGAAATATTTTGGTTGTGTGTTCTTTCTGTTACATAAATAAACTGCATAAGAGTGTATAGCAGAAACATGGTTTTAAATTACGACATCTGAACCGTCACCTTGGATGTGTTCAATGTCGGACTCGGAAACATTTGAAGCGTGTTGTGAAATGAAGCACAAAGTGATATTATCGAGCAATAGACTGTATCTTGAAGAAGCTCCTTGAATTTCATAATGGTGACTCTAAGATTACAGGGGGTATTACAGTTACGCTCTCGCACACAGAGCGGGTATGCATTGTGAAAAGACTAGGTCTAAACCGTCCGCTTAGTTGAAGCCAGTGTTGAAATTGGAACGACATTGTTAATATACCTGAACCATGTTATACACTGAAGCACACAGCAGTATTGAATATTGGGCTATAGCATGGGGGGACATCATAGGTTTGCATATTAAAGTGACTCTAACTTCATTGTGGTAGTCACTGAAGCACACAGCAGTATTGAATATTGGGCCATAGCATGGAGGGACATCATAGGTTTGCATATTAAAGTGACTCTAACTTCATTGTGGTAGTCACTGAAGCACACAGCAGTATTGAATATTGGGCTATAGCATGGAGGGACATCATAGGTTTGCATATTAAAGTGACTCTAACTTCATTGTGGTAGTCACTGAAGCACACAGCAGTATTGAATATTGGGCCATAGCATGGAGGGACATCATAGGTTTGCATATTAAAGTGACTCTAAATACACTGTGGTACCTACGACCACACAAGGTATTACAGTCCGGCAGATAACACCTGTGTGTTCTGAAATCACTGCTCTGAACATCCCGTGTTAACTGTATTTAAACCCGAGTGCGTAGTGCAGTGAAGCAGACGGCAGTGTTGAATCCTGGGCCGTAGCGTAGAGGAGCACCATAGCTTGAGTATTAAAATGGCTCAGTTCACTGTGGTACAAAATCAAGCACATAGCAGGGTTGAAAAGTACCATAGGTTTACATGTTGTACTGGTTCTAAGTTAACTGTGGTACCTAAGGCCACAAAGGCATTACAATAAGGCAAAAACGTTTAGGTATTGTCAGACCACCGCTTTAAATGTTCCGCTCTTACTGTATTTGAACCAGAGAAATGGATGATATTGAACTTGCTTTGTGAGCGTTCACCATATTGGCGCTGGACAATCCTGAAAAATAGAAAGAGCGCACCGGAGTGATGTATAAGCTATAATACATGATGTCGCTACTGGGTGTCTTAGAATTAATAAGATATCAGCAGGTACTTACATGTCCCAGCTGGGTCGCGGCAAAACAATCTGTTTCCCTCCATATTCAATGTGCGTTTGAAGCTGCAGGGAACCACAGGAGTCGGCTTTTTTATACATTGGGGAACTAGAATGCTGACTTTAGTCGGCCATAGTGGGGGTGTTGTAAAGATACGCAGGAGTAAAAATAATTCTAGCTATCGCAACACAGAATTTTCAATTCTATTAAGGACACGGAGGCGAGGATTATGCTTCTCTTTACTTTACTGGCAAACAGCAGCCAATGAAAACTTTAAACTGGCATACCCCCGGAAGGACAACCCCCTCCATAGTATGCACCTATCATATATTGCATCAACCTATAAAATGTCCGTGACGTAGCACCACTTCCTCTTTCTTTGCGAATAACTTTTCAACACAGTCTGTAACCTTGACCGTCGAACATTGAACTCCGCCGATTCCGTCATTGACACGAACCACAACCACAGGAACTTCATCTGTCGAACTGGACTCTGCACACCATCGACCTCTTAAGTCGGCTTACTCTGTTCTCCTGAAAGAGAATATACGTCGTAATATAGCATCCACAGAATGTATGTCTAAATATAACAAGGGCGGGAAGAAACCCACTACAAATCACATATTGTAATTTCCACAGAATCAACAAATGAACAAATCTAAATTATGTCATAACATACAGTTTGAAGGGTGGGATAATCCTCGCCTCCGTGTCCTTAATAGAATTGAAAATTCTTTGTCGCGTTAGCTAGAATTTTTTTTATTCTATGTCAATCCACGGAGGCTCAGATTATGCTAGTTTAAAGTTGACCCACCACATTAGTAGCAACATCTACAATTGGCTTATGATAAAACGTTTTGAAAGTAGAATCAGAAGACCAATCCGATGAAGACGCCAATCGCTGGAATCCCGAAGGAAACGGGAGTTCCAGTCCGCTACCACGTTGGTGCAGCCCGGAATATACTCCGCTGTCACCGAAATGTGATTTAGTAGGCAATAATGCCAGAAGTCCTTGGCTATTTCCGCTAGTAATCGGGACCTCGTACCCCCCAGACGGTTGATATAACGTACTGCTGAGACATTGTCCATTCGGAGCAGTATACAACAACTCGCCTTGTGTGGTGACTGGGTTCGAATTGCAAATGAACCCGCCAAGAGTTCCAGGCAATTTATGTGGAGTTTCAGCTCTTCCTGGGACCAACGGCCCCCCGTCTCCACTGCCCCACACCGGGCTCCTCAGCCCCATCTGCTGGCATCCGATTCGATCACTATCTCTGGGACGGACGCAAAAATGGCCTTGCCATTCCAGGCGTCCATGTGCTCTAACCACCATGAAATCTCTGTCCTGGCCTCCTGCGTTATCAGAATCTGTTCTGTGTAACTCAGACCATTGCGTAGGTGTTGAATTTTCAGTCTCTGGAGTGCCCTGTAGTGAAGGGGACCCGGGAAAATAGCCTGAATGGACGAGGCTAGCAGGCCCACCAGCCTGGCCAACGTCCGTAATGATATGGTCTGAGAAGACCACGCTCTCCTCAACTCTTTCTTGATGGCAATTCGTTTCCTGAGAGGTACCAATAGCTGAGCAGAGACGGAGTCCACCTGGAACCCCAGGAACTCCATTGACTGTGACGGATTCATAACGGATTTGTCTACATTGATGATGAACCCCAACTCCTGAAGGAGCGGAGTCGTCCACGCTAGATGATGAAGAACTGTAGTGACACTCTGAGCCATTATCAGGATATCGTCTAAGTAGATGATGAGCCTGACCCCCCCCCCCCTACTCCCTCAAAAACTGAACTACCGGTTTGAGGAGCTTGGTGAAACACCAAGGGGCGGACGAGAGTCCGAATGGCAGGGCGGCGTACTCGTACCATGCGCCTCCCCATTGAAACTGCAGGAACCTCCTGTGTGGTGGAAAAATAGGGACCGCCAAGTAGGTGTCTTTTAGATCGAGTCGCACCAGCCAATCCCCTTCTAGTAGTAGGTCTCGAAGTAAGTGTATGCCCTCCATCTTGAACCCAAGAGTTGAACTCTTTGAGGTATAACACCAGTTGAAAACCCTGATCTTTTTTGGGGACGAGAAACACCGTGCTGATGAAGCCATGATCGTGTGGTGTAGTTTGCACAATAGCTCCCTTCTGCATCAGGGATGACACTTCGCTGTCTATGAAAGACCTCTCTACATGGGAAAAATGTAGTGGATGTGGTGTGCGTGTCTGTCGGGGAGTGTCTAAGTCTATCTGAAAACCTTGAACCGTCTGCAGTATCCAAGGGTCGCCAGTCAGGGTTCTCCACTTGTGAAGAAACCCAGCAATCCGACCCCCCCCCACCTTGACATCTTCCCACTGAATTAAATTTACCTGAATAGGAGGTGTCTCTGTCGTTGTTGTGACCTCTGTATCCTCCCTTCTGGCCTCTGCCCCCACGATTTCTGGTGGGGTAAAAGTTGTATCGTTAGGGTCCCCCACGTCCTCTCTGATCTGATCCTCTCGAGGTCTGATTGAATCCACGGCCGGCCGCTCGACCCCTGAAGCGTCCTGCCCTGGTAAAAAGGCCAGCATGGAAGACTTTCTTAATGTTGCTCTGGGCCTTGTCTAGAGCTGAGAAGGTGGCCACATATTTACCCAACTCTTTAACGAATTTATCTCCAAAGAGTAACCCGTTCGCCAGGGTACCGGCCTCTGTCGAGGCCATGTCTGTCAGTTGCGGATCAATTCGCATTAGGAAAGAACGCCGCCGTTCAGTGGATAAGGCACAATTAGCATTACCTAAAAAGCAGAGGGCCCTCTGTGCCCATTCTAGAACCTCCGTCGCATCTAAGGGCGTGTTGGAGTCTTTGGCCTGCACTGCAGCGTCTAGAATCTTCGTGAGAGGGCCAGACACGTCAAGGAGCTTATCCTGACAGCCTCTCCATGCTCGATCCAATCCTTTTTTGGGGTCTTTTGAGAATTTTTTCAGGAAGGTGGCCATGTTTGGGTCCAACTCAGGGGTGTCCGCTACCTTGCCTAGTAGGGCCGGCCTGGGGCATTCCGATCATAGAGTGGCGCGAACCTCGCGCCCGAATCCCTGACGTAAATTCTCCTGGACATAGTGAGCCACTTCCACACACGGCACCCATTCGCTGGACCTTGGGTGCACAATATTCTTGGGGTCGAAGAGCAGGTTTCTATTGGGGGGAAGAACGCTCTCTTTAGGCGCCTTGCGTTTCTTTTTTGAGGCCCTCTTAGGCGCTTCCGAATCTTGTTCGGAATCAGTGGTGTCTGGAAGGGCTGGGGAAGAGTCATCGTCGTCCCCCTGACACAACAGGGAGGAGCTAGCAGACGGGAGAGAGCTCCCATAACCATGATTGTTAATGACGTTAGCCGCCATCCGTGCAAGTACCTCAGCTGAGGGATGATGTGAGGCTGCACCCAGGGAAGCCTTGAATTTACGTTTGCCGTAATTTTGCAGGGGCTGCGTAAACGGTTGCAGAGACTTAATCAACGCCCTGTTCACTGAACCCTGGATGTGGGAATCGAGGGCTTCAACTAATTGTTCCTCCATTTGGTGCTCGTAGGGCACCTCTTTGTATTCCATATCCTCGTTGTATTCTGCCCACTGATCAGCCTCCTCGGCGTAATACGCCATCCTTTACAATAGGAGGTGTGGAGGAACTTCAGGGGGGGGGGGAACCCAGGGGTGTCACTGAAGTCCAAGTTATCCTGACTAACTGTCCCTAGACTTTGCAATGCACTCCCCCTATAACTAACTAAAACCTCAAACTGGATTCAGTGAAGTTATATATATTAGTGGAGGGAGCCACCCCTAATTCCCCCTAAGGCAGTGCCTTGGAACGTTTTTGCGCCCCGTTGGGCGTTCACAGGGACTGAGGGTAGCGCAGCAACCGGTCCAGCATGCACGAGCAATCCGATCGGAATGAAAACCCCGATGCGGCTGCTCGCGCATGCGCGGACCGCGTGGCACTCGAAAGCGGACTGCCCCTCAAGCGCGCAGCGCACGTCTGTCCCGCTCCACGCCAATAAACATGCCACACGGAGCACCGGAGCTCCAATAATCGTCAAAACGAGTGCGCGAGACCGCGCGCGCAATGCCCACAGCAGATAGAAAACTGTACATACATTAAACCCACAATAAGAAAAACACTTAACTCGCTGCTGCAGCAGCAAAGAAAGAAGAAGTGGTGCTACGTCACGGACATTTTATAGGTTGATGCAATATATGATTGGTGCATACTATGGAGGGGGTTGTCCTTCCGGGGGTATGCCAGTTTAAAGTTTTCATTGGCTGCTGTTTGCCAGTAAAGTAAAGAGAATAATCTTAAATCATAATCTGAGCCTCCGTGGACTGACATAGAATCAGCAGTGTAAAAATCGATAGACAACTTGAGTGCTAATTTAAGCCGGCCATTTGGGGGGGGGGGGGTTAGATGACACGCAAGCAACCGCAGGAATCCGCAGTGTTTGTAAATGGTGGAAGACTAGAGTGCTGACTATTCAGCCATTTTAGAGGTATGCTCGTGGTCCGCATATCATAGTGTCTAAATACTCACTTATATGTCAAAATGAACTATTTTGAGGATTACACATAATAAATAAGAAAAAAGACTAAAAAATAATAGAGACATGACCTATTAATAGGGAGATGTTAATGACTCCTCAGTATGTCATAATAGCTCAACCAGTTAATATAGGGCAGTGATACTCAAAGTTCGGCCCGGGGGCCGCATGCGGCCCTCCTGATCTTTACATGCGGCCCCCTGGTCAACAGCAGCACTGGGCTGCTGTTTCTCGACTCCGCACTAACGTTGAGAAATATGTTAAATGAAGGGGCGCACATTTATTTACAGCTTAACTGACGTTAAAGGAAGTAATTAAGGTGTCGTGCACCACTTACATTTAGGAACACCTTCATTTTAAAGACCTGTTGCAACTGAAAAAATCTGATAGCCTCTTCAAAATTCAAAAAGTGTATTTCATTAACATGCAGAAGCGTTTCGTCTTAGTACATTAGATTATATAAGTGCATTGAGATTTTTTTTTCTTTAAAGTAATAGTTTGCCAAGATGATTTAGAAACATTCATGCTTTCACTCCACCATGGCAACACTGCAAATAGTGAACTAAAAGGCAAGTCAGTTGTTTTGTTTACCATCTGAGTGACCAGTGTTCCTATTACACATAGATAACATTATAGTTTAGCAAATAAAATGCAAGAAGTTTTGTACAGTGCTCATCCTGAAGTCATGTACTGCGGGGTCCTCTTATATGTGATAATGAAGAAAAAGAAGGTAAAGTGAAATAAAACAAATGTCTAGGATCGCACAAGTGGGGAAACCAGCATTTATCCCAGGTTTTCTTGCTTCATAATGTGCAATTCAGCCTTTATATGTACACACTTTGCTTCCCCTGTGCTCACCTTACACCCCCCATCCCGCCACCAATGCGGCCTTCGATACACGACAGGCACACTTTTTGGCACCCTGGAACATGTTTGCGAGTACCCATGGTATAGGGTATATGTTAGTTAACACCGAGAGTGTGATATGATAGGCTGACAGTTTTATATAACAGGTTACTTTGAGGACATTACATTGAATCATATGAGTGAATTACTAACGCAGAGCGCCAATTGTACTCCTAGCACCAAATGAAGTTGGATCCCCATATTATCTTGGTCAGATACCATATAGACCTATCGAAGTGAGTACATAATTGATCCGTCATATGATTAGATTATTAAGACAGATTGCATTCCTGACCCAAAGCAAATTTTGGATCAGAAGTATGTACATAACTATTCTGTCGTATACAACGATATTACCATAGAATCTTTTATATAAAAATTCTAAGTCATAGGGCGTGGTAGTGTGTCTACATCACGACTACTCTAATACATTATGCAGCACATTTTTGTACAGAAGATATTTAGTATAGTGTGGCCAAGGTTTGCTTTTCTACAGATATATTTAGGCCCTTCTTTACACTATCCACTCTGTAAATCCAGCAATTTCCCTTGATCAGGAATATCAACATTAGGAGACCTGATTGTAGTTATGACAAAGCCGAACACCCACCGTGTCATGTCTTTCTTGGAGTGTTTAAATTGTGTGTAATATTCAACTATTGGGGCATGTTCAACTTGACATCTGATTCTCGACTGGTGATTAACGTTTCCTCACTGGTTGAGTTGTCTTGCCTATGATGGGGAGGCCACAGGGGCATTCAATGCACTAAATGATGTTGCTTGTGTTGCAATTCGAAAAGTGTTTCACCATGGATTGCTGACCATTGATGCTGAAACTTTTAACTGTTTTAGTTGTGCTACAAGCTATGCATTTGTTGCATTTCTAGTGGCCAACAATAGGTGTAAGTTGGAGCATTTGTTGGAGGATCGATGGTGTAGATTCTATGTATGCTTTGACCAGTCTGTCTCTAAGACTAGAGCCTCTTTTGAAGGCACATAACGGTTTCTCATGGAACATTGAGCCTCCTGCCGAAAGGTTCCAATGTTTACAGATGATTTTCTTTATTTTATTTAACTATGTGCGGAAAGTGGAGATGCAAACTAATCGTGATTGTCTAGGTCGTTCTTTAATCACTAATAGGGCTTCCCTGTTATTCATGCCCTTTTAAGCGACCTTCGTAGGAGTCTTGATGGATACCCTTGGGCTTTGAGTTTTTCTTTCAATTTATGTGCCTCTATGAGATAGTCATCTTTATAGAAACTGTTTCGTCTAAGGCGGAGAAATTGCCCACATGGGAGATTATCTTTAAGGGCCTGGGGTTGATGGCTGCTGAACTGTAAAAGTGCATTTCTAGCAGTTGGTTTAGTGAATACGGTGGTGTGTAGTTTGGTATCTTCTGTCTTTATTGTGATGCGCTGCAAAGCGCCCCCCTGTACCTTATTTTTATTTCGCCAAACCTGACCTCCAGTTTTACTGAATGAGTAGATTTGGTTTCTGTTACAGCCTCCTGTCCATATCCTTTTCTGAAACCTTGTCCCCGTCTCTGTTTCATGATTGTCTCAGTGACCACAAGAAAGGGATCGCTTCTGTCAGGAAGCATCCCCCCTTTGGGAATAGAATATTATCCCACCCAAGTTGATGCCACCACTTTTAAACCCATTGATAATCAAGACATGTAACACATACCATACGAGGTTGCTTTTCTAGCGACCATTAGCCAGGCTGTTAGGAACAAGAGACTCAACCTCTGTTTGACCAGGAACCATATAGTTTTTTGCCACAAAGGGGACTGTAGGATTTCTTCTTTCCTAAAATGGTATCTGGTTTGCTTTATTACATCACTTTTTTGCCGGTTTTGTTCACTGATGTGGTATTCGCTGCAGGATGGTCACTGCCTATCCTGAACTCTTAAAAGAGCCCTAAGGTTCATACTTGACCAAATGCAAGCTGAGCATTTTTTTTTGGTGATAATTATTGCTTTCAGCGAGGCGTGGCTTGCCCACGAGAGACAATGGGGGCGTCCTAGCGGAGCTCCACTAAACTAGGATTAGAACCTGAACATCCGTCCACTATCCGTCCCTCAGGAGCAGAGCACAGCATTTGGCAGTGTAGCTGAGAAAGCCAAGAGTGCGGAGGGCCGAGCGACTCCAAGGCCTGAGAGAAACGAGTGAGTGCCCAGCGGAAGACAACACTAAGGGGCCTGGGCCGTGCTCCGGACGATGGGTAGCTGCTCACGCAACGCACGGAACACACACAACGAACGGGGGAGAGAAGCGGGAAGGTGCCGCGTCTGAACTCCCCTTACCTGAGCTGGGAGGCGGGTGCGGCCAAGGCCCAGGGCCCGCGAACGTAAGGACTGCACATCCCAGGAAGCTCGCTCCCGCGGATGGGGGAGCGTGGTACGGCGGCCATGATACAGTGGAAGAAGCAGTGAGGAGGCGCAGCGCCTGGGAGGGCCCCCCTCCCTTATCAAAGTCACCAGTGGGCAGAGGAGATAGGTGGCTCCTCCGGGGGCCACTAAGGGCGTAATAGCGAAGGGGCGAAGCAATCACGAAAACTGCCCACAGGTGGGAGGGTTGGCAGCGAGAGACCCGGACGGCTGCCCAGCACCATCTCCCGTAGCAGCAGCACATCGTGACAGGCGGCGTGTCAGCCACACTCAAAGCGGGGAAAGCACCCAATGATGCTGACCGGAGGGCAGACACATCGCAGGCCCCAGACCGGGGCATAATCCTAAAAAGAGGCCAGCCTGGAAGAGTAACTGGAGTGAGCCAGCGCCAGAAAGAAGGACAACATTTGGAAGGTCTTAAACAAGGGAGAGAAAACTGGCCCAATACAGCCGACAACGCAGAGGCTGTTGAGACCAAACAGTGGCAGGAGCAACGAAATAATCGCCCCCCTGAAGCAATAAGAACCACACAAGGGCGACGAAAAGCATGAGCACAGGATTGCGGAGGCGGCCAGCGGGGTTTCCCGGCCCTCCCCACCACCACCTGAGAGCACCTGGCCAAACATTAATCACGCAGTAGCAAAAGGAAGGAACCACACGACGTAGCGGTGCTGCGACTGGGTGAGGGCAATACCTTACGGAGCAGCCGAGATCGGAATGGGAAAACCCAAAAGTGTGGGAACTGCCCAGTCCAACAAAATGGACAAATATGCCGTCCCAAAGAACGCAGTGGCCCTTCAGGCGAAAGAAAATGCTGAGCCTTCATTGGGAGCAATTATGGTACCCATTCATGGCTTAAAAGGAGGATTAGAGCCCAAAATTGATGCTGTGAAGATTGAAAGAAATCTGATTAGGGCTGACCTACAGAAACTCTCGGACAAATTCACGACAGCAGAGACAAACATATCTCAGCTTCAAGCCACGATCTAGTGCCTAGAAGCGCAAGTACAATCACTTGAACAGCAGGCCACCGAAATGACATCAAGACTCGAGGACCAGGAAGGAAGGGCAAGGAGGAACATCATCAGGGTGGTGGGGGTCCCTGAGGGGGCGGAGGGTCCCAGCGCTGATCTCTTTTTGGAAGACTTTGTGAAAGTACTAAATCCCAAGAGACTCTCCAAATGCTTTTCGATTGAAAGGGCACACCGTTCACCGATACTGCCGGCTAAACTGGTGGCCCCCCAAGGACAATCATAGCAAAAATCTTTAACTACAGAGACAAAAGATGCAATTCTCCAGGCCGCTAGATCTATGGGAGAGATAAGATTCGAAAACGCCCAAATCCGTTTTTTCCCCAGACTTCACACTGCAGGTACAGCGTCAAAGAAGAAGCTTCGAAGTAGTGAAACGGGAGCTGAGAGACCGCGAACTTAAATATATGATGCTATTTCCGGCATAGCTATATGTGGTAGCAGAAGGGAAGACATGGCACTTCATAACCCCAGAAGAAGCCTGGGAGTGGTTTGAGGGCTGGCGACCTGTGAATCGAGAAAGCAGCAAAGGCAGGAACCGCGGACAAGGGCGACAGGGTCAAGAGAGCCACTTTGCACAACAGGATCTGCAAGATATAAGAAACGACAGCACCGAATCCCGAAACGAGTGGGAAGGACCTGGAATAAGGGGTACACTTGGAGTGAGGTAAAAGCGGGCCAGGGCTCAAAGAACTATGTCAGGACACAGAGAGCGAGAGACTGTCAGGCCACTGATACTGACACTGCCATTAATATGACTGGTATGATGGGTTAAGTTAAAGCCGTAGACTCTGCAAAGGGATTTGTTAGCAACTGAGTTCGGAAGGTTCTAACTCAAAGGCGTGTTTCGGGTTTGGTAAACCTTCTGTGATATACACACATTGGAGCAGCAGAGACCCCCCCCCCCCCAGTTGTGGTTATTAGTTGCAAGTTATGGGGCGACAGGCACTCTGCAGTTTGGGTAGTTGGGGTTCGCACAACCTTATTTGCAGGGTAGCAGGGTCGGGGGAGGTGGGGGGTGCGGGAGTTCAGTTGTTAGTCACTTTAGATAATCAATTAGCTAAGTCTCAAGCTCAGGTAGAACAGAAGGGGGTGGACTGGCACCAAACAAGCAGGCAAGGTAATCTAATGATTCACGAACACAAAGCATCCCAGAAGCAACACGTGCAGAGACCTCATAAAACATGGCAGAGCACAAGGCATCGATGACACTTGAGAGTGTGGTCCTGGAATGTAAATGGACTTAATGGCAAGCTAAAGCGCTCAGTGGGGATCTAGGGGAGTAGGAGTGCTCGTCAGAAGGACACTCCCATTTATTCAAGGGAAGATTTGGGCCAACACACTGGGTCGTTATGTAGCGGTCAGTGGGACTAGGGAAGGGAGGACGATAAACACGTTTCATTTATGTTCCTCCGGGGCTACAGTCCTCCACAATGGAGACGCTAGGTTCCCTATTAATGGAGCTCCCGGAGCGATGACTTATCCTAGGGGGTGATATGAATGACATCATTTCCGCAGAGTTGGATGTGGCTAGGCAGGCAGCGTCAGGGAGAAGGGCGGGTCCTTTGGGGGGAGATTCCTAAGAGCTATAGGACTGGGCGACATATGGAGAAACCAACATCCCACTGAGAAACAATACACCCACCTGTCGGCAGCTAGTGGGAGCCTTTCCAGACTGGACTACATGATTACCCAACTTACGGGTCTGGAAGAATTTGTAGGCGCAACCCATAGAGCACGTGTGGTGTCAGACCATTCCCTGGTGGAGGTGGGACTTATTAGCCCAAGAAAAGACTATACCTTGCCTCCAAGGATAGACCCCTGGTATTTCAAAGACCATGATTCTAAGGAAGATATGAGGAAGGGAGCAGAACTATTTTTTGCCGACAATGTGGGGTCGGTGCACTCTAAAGTGACCCTCTGGGAGGCTTTTAAAACGGTGCTTCGAAATAGGGCCCAAGCACGAATGGGTGCTGAAAAGAAAGAGAAGTTGCTCAAGTGTCAAGCCCTAGAGGATGACATATTAGGGCTAGAGCACCGAGTGACTGAGGGAGGGGTTGAGCTGGGAGACTAGCAACATCGGTTGCGGCTCCGTCAAAAGGAATACGAGAGGATAGGGCGAGAGCCCAAGCGCTTGCCACACAGCATAGACTCTTATGATGCTGGGGACAAAGCGAATAAATTATTAGCCTGGTTAGACAAGAAGAGGGCCTATGGTAGATGGGTACCCGGACTGGTAGATGATGAAGGCCATAGATAAGTCACAGGGAAAGACGTGGCGGAGTAATTCGCAAAGTATTACGAGGAAATATACGCATCCTCCTCATTGAAGACGGAGCAAGACTGTAGGATATTGTGTTGCCACGCCTGTCAGTGGAAGATAAAGCGATGTTAGAGGGTGACTTAACGATTGAAGAGATAAAGGCAGCATCTCTCGGTCGGGTAAAGCAGTGGGACCCAACGTTCTCCCAGTGGAAATGTATAGATGCATGTTGCAAGGGACGGCTGGAGATGCTGTCTGAAGCTAAAGAGGTGGGTATAATCCCCCCCCTCCCTCCAGGTCAGAGGACCGCGGTAATAGTCGTAATTCCTAAGGAGGGCAAGCCACCCTCCGACTGTGGCTCATACAGACCTATCTCCTTGCTTAACTACGAAGTAAAGGTCCTAGCGAAGCATCTATCCTTGCGTCTCGGCAAGGTGATTACCTTCCTGGTGGACCCAGATCAATCAGGGTTTATGCCCCATAGGGGGACCAGACTAAACCTGTGTAGGTTGTTTGGGGTCCTTCACCTCACAGAGGAAATCAGACTACCAAATGGCGCTCCTAACCCTGGACGCCAGAATGACCATCGATAGTGTGGAATGGAACTATCTCTTCGCAGTGCTGGACAAGTTCGGTTTCGGACAGGGGTTCGTGAAGTGGGTCCGACTGCTTTATCAGCAGCCCCTGGCCAGAGTGCGAGTTAATGCCAAGGTGTCTCAGATATTCCCCCTCCAGAAGGGAACGAGGCAGGGATGCCCACTCTCCCCACTCTTATTTGCCCTTGCCCTAGAGCCCCTCGCGGCATGGGTGCATCAAGACCCACTGATCAGGGGGTTCCGGATTGGGGAGGAATAGGAAAAACGCATCTCTCTGTAGGCGGACAACATCCTGCCGTATGTCAGGAAAGCACGGCAGTCAATCGACAGAATACTGCAGATATTCCACATTTACGGGGAGTACTCTGGGTATCGAATCAATTGGGGGAAATCACAACTCTACCCGCTGGTTGGGGCCGCCCCAGAGCTTACTTCGAGATGTGTAGTGCCAATTGAGAGGAGAAGCTTCCCTCACCTGTAAATCTATATAACCAGAGACGCTCAAGAGTTCTATCACCGTAACCTGGGGGTGCAGTTCGACAGGCTTAACGGCGACGTCAGGAACTGGCAGACCCTGCCTCTCACTTTGATGGGGCGAGCGGCGCTATTTAAGATGATGGCCCTCCCCGACTATTATACGCATTGCAAAATACGCTGTGTGTGGTACCCCCATTCTTTCAAAGAGTAGAGGCGGAGTTGCGGTCTTTGCTGTGGGGCAGCGGTGCGCCAAGGATAGCACTACGCAAACTACAGAAAGGCGTCTATGACGGAGGACTAGCAATCCCGGACATCCGATGCCATTACTGGGCGGCTCAATTAGTGACAGTCAATGGGTGGATGTTTGAGAAGAGATCTGAACCAGCCTGTAGAGTAGATAGATTAGCCATGAGCATGTGAGGCCCCGACCACTGTTAAACACTAAGCAACTGCTGAAGGGCTTGCCACAGCATACCCGGACAGTAGCGCTGGCTTGGCAAGCTGCCACGAAATTTCTTGGTTGGGAAGGAAAGCTTACAGGGATGACCCTAGTGTGGAACAATACCAAGTTGGGAAAGGTGAGTGAACTATGGGGGTTCGCTAAATGGGAATCGCTGGGCCTTAAGACCCTGGGTGATATCTGGAGGGGTCAGGCATTCATTACATTTGCGGCCCTACAGGCTGAGTATGAGATGGGAAAAGGGGAATGGCTTGGGTACTGGCAACTGGGTTCATGCCGTAAGAAACTATCTCACAGAAGGGGAGACACTGGAAGAGGCCTCACCTCTAGAAGACAGAATACTAACAGAGCCACTACATGAAAAAGCCATCTCCTTGCTTTATAAGAAATTAGTCCACAACGCCCCGGATAGTTTAGGTCCGCTACGGGAAACCTGGGAGGGTGATATTGGCCCATTGGAAGACGAGGAGTGGATGGAGCCACTTCAGGGCCCAAGAGAAGTGGCAATAAGTGTGAGATTCCGGTTGATTCCGTTGAAAATTCTACACTGGGTATACTATCCCAGGACAGAGTTACACAGAATGGGGCGGAGTGAAGGTACACAATGTCAGAGAGGGTGTGGCTTGGAGGGAACTTTTTTATCATCTGCTATGGGTCTGCCCGAAGCTACAGGAATTCTGGTCACGAGTGGGATAAACATTAGCAGAAGTCACTTGGGCAGAGGTACCGCTGGCGCCAAAATGGTTCATACTCATAATCGCTGGGGAGGAAGACTGGCCGAAACACATGAGGGCAATGGTTAGCTTTTGCATTGGGAGTTGCAAAGCGGAATGTTGCAAGGAACTGGGGGGCAACCGATATCCCAACACTAGGGGAGTGGAAATCTGACTTAGATTGGTGCTGGCAAGCAGAACAAACAATATACAAGAGTAGTGGGTGCCCGAGGAAATGGGAGAAGATTTGGGGAGCCTGGCAGACCTATAGGGGTTTATAGTAGAATTAGTGTAGGGATTGCCTTGACATGTATTAAATATCCACTGTACAGATTAATGCAACATCAAGGATGCAATGGAGAAGATATGGTATAATGATGTAATTATCCCCTGAATGTACTACCTACTGAGCATGTTTTCAATAAAAAGAATTTTCAAAATAAAAAAAAATTAAAAAGTTATGGCTTTCAGCAGATTTGTTGTTTCATCTAGTAATGCATTGCTTGAGGATGCTAGTGTTCTGCTTTATCCAGGGCTCGAAAAATCATAAAGTTTACTAGACCTGCAGGTCTAGTAACTTGAATAATCTACTCTGTGAACTGGTCTCGTATTGTGTGATCCTAGGCAAATATTTTGTCTTATGGAACTGCCTTTTTCTTAATTATCACATGAGAGCACCTTCAAATACGCAAGTTCACCATTTCTGCTGTACAAAAAAATTCTATTTACTAGACTAAACGTTTGCTCCATGTATAATAAGAATCAAGCCCAGATATAGGATACACATAATCCCTGGCTTGCCTTGGATCATTAATAGCATTGTCATCTGGGCAGGAGCAGGAATATTTCCCAGTTCGTTTACAATTTCACTTTTATAAATATATTACTGAAGCATGATGTGGTAGTGTACTGTCATTTACAGATAGCTCATTTTCCACTGAAATGGCCACAAAACTTTCTCACTAACATGTCATTTTACTGCTAAAACTCTATAGCGCATAAACAATGCTTGGAAGTTGGGTTCCAGCAAAAATAGTTAAGATTTGCACATCAAGTCAAGTGTTCCGAATTGAGCCTATAAAAATCTTTTTTTCACCAGCGAATTACAAAACTGTCTTCATAACTAGTGAAATATATTTGAAATGCTTGAACAGTTCACTTATTAGTTATTTCAGTATTAGAAAAAAAGCCTGAAATCTTACAGCCTTTCATTTATGTTATGTTATGTTATATGAGTTTATAACGCGCACAGCTACTCATGAGTATCCCGGCGCGGTGCCTAACGGGGTAAGGACGGTGTGCTTTCAAGAGAATAGGTGTGTCTTCAGTTTCCTCTTGAACGCCACAGGGTCATGGATGGTACGCAGGGCAAAAGGAAGGGCGTTCCAGGCAGCCACCGCCTTCACTGTAAAGGAGCTGCCCCCTATTCTCTGTAACTTGAAACGAGGGACCTGAGCATAACAAAGGGACGAAGACCGCAGGGGGCGTGCGGGAACATAAAAAGAAAAACGCCTCTGCAGGTAAAGAGGACCACAACCATGAAGAGCACGGTGGGCCAAAGTCAATAATTTAAATTTAACTCTATCCACCATGGGGAGCCAGTGGAGAGAGCGCAGCTGTTGGCGGACACTGTTCCTAGCCGAGATGCCCAATAGAAGTCTGGCTGCCGCGTTTTGAACCACCTGCAGCTTCTTCAGCAGGTACCCGGGGATACCAGCGTAAAGGGCATTGGCATAGTCCAGCATTTCACATGCTTTGTACAGTGTGATTGTCACAGTTCACTTTACATAATCCTCTAACTTAAGTCACAGAAAGAAAAGTAAATGTAGGAAGACAAACTGACTTTAGACCTCCGTCTCTGAAAGTTAAGCAAATGTGACAAGATAACAAGATTTAAAGGCTTCTTTATTGCTCCTTCACTTTGTGAGCAAGCAGAACTCCTGTTGTCCAGTCGCCAGAACAGGCGAGTAGGCCCTAAAAATAGCTTGTCCTGATTACATCTGGCTCACCATTGCGAGTGGCCAAGTAGTTTTTTCGAGCCCTGTTTATCACTTACTTTCCTACGTCCAGCAGACTTCTCCTGGGTAGGCTGAGGGCTCACTCCACTCTGCACTTGTGAGGATGATCCAATAGCGGAGTTACAGGGTGGCCACCAAGAGATCAGTCCGTACTTTTAACAAGCTCTAGTGCTTTGGTTTGTTCTGATGTGGGTCAAGCATATCTGCGCAGACTGCTTCCTAACTGGACCCTGTTCCGCTCTTCTTTATCCTTCGGGTTTACCCACCTCCAGAGTGAACGGAATGAGATTGGTAATCTCCTTTGGTGTTTATGATTAACCTAGAAATGTCTTGTGTAGGAAAAGTTACTTGTAATAGTGTTGCTTTTTCATCATTGATGTTTCTTCGTACCCATTCTCCTTGCCCATGTAATCAGTAGCGTAGTAGATCCTTTTAAAAAAAAAAAAAAAAAAATGTTGTTAGTAGTTTGCAAATCAGAATCCGTGTACAGACATTATGTTACAAGCATCAGTGCAATATACTGTTGCGCGGCCATGAGAGCAACTTGGTACAGTTCTCAGGACATAGAGCACATCGCTTAGGAAGTGTCATACAGGAGTTAGTCTTACAGTATAATCCCAGCCCTATTACGGGTACAACATTCTCGGACCATTTATGTACCACCCCTAAGGTGGTCCATTTGCAGTTGCATCCTGTGATCACATTACTACTTTTAGTTGTACTTATTTTCTAAATGAAACAGAACTTACAAACTTATTATTGCTATTGACAGCATCTGGCGGTATATGCTTTCTCCCATAAGTTGTATTTGTGTGTCCTTATTTGATATTTAAGCAAGGTATTTACGTGGTGCAACGTCCCCCTCCTCTGATCCCTGTACCCCGTTGGGGTGTGTCTGGGTGGGGGAAGAGGGGCGCGAAGGGGGAGGCACACGGCGAAGGTGAACCAGTAGTAGGGGCTTAGCTCATCTACAAGGCCTCCCAGGCATTGGCGTGTGAGTCTGCCGGTCATTGACATATTCGTGTGTGTGGCCCAGGGGTGCTACCTCATCGTGTGGGGGAATCTGTTATTGTTATCACTATGTGACAATCGGGAGGGAGAAGCGGGGGAGGGGGCGGGGGAGACCCTACTGGAGAGCTGCGCTGTGTGGATGTCCTGGCATCATCCCCAGGGCGGTCCGAGTTGGTCCCATCGTGGTGATTTGTCCCCTGCGCGCTGTCCAACATAATACCCCAAGTCTCTAGGTCTAGCTCCACATTCTCATCTGTGCGAACCGACCGGAGCCGGCGTTCTTCCGCTACTCCCCATTCACATAGATCGCCCTCCATTTCTCCGGGAGGGGGGATGTAACCGATTTCCAATGAATAGCTATGCGGCGTTTCGCCAATACCAGCCCGAGCATAGCGAATTTATGCTGCATACGAGTTGTGGCCTTGGGGGTCGGGAGCACCCCCAGAAGACATTGTTTGACTGAGGACTCAATTGTGAGCTTCGTTGCTCTCCGCAGAGTGTCCAGCACTATGCTCCAGTAGGAGCAGAGCCTGGGGCAGTCCCAGGTCACATGGACAAAGTGGGCTGGGGTGATGCCACATCTTAGGCACTTAGGTGAGTGCGATGGGTTAAACCTCGCCAGGCGTAGGGGGGTCACGTAGGTGCGATGTAAATAATTGAATTGTGTAAGCTTGAATCGGGCATTGCTCGAAACATCTTGAACCACCGCAAATGCGCGTTTCCATTCTCCGTCCGTTAATGGAGTAGGTAGGTCTTCCTCCCACCTTCTCCGTATCTGGGTTAAGTCCAGTCTGCGGTCCGTTTTTAAGGCCTTGTATAGCCGGGATATTAATCCTCGGAAGGAGCCTGGGTCCAGGATTGTGCACAGCGTGCTTGATTCCTCTGGCTCGCTCGGAAACGTGGTCCAGATTTCGCGAAACGTGCAGGTTATCTTCGCATATTGGAGGAAGTGGCCCTCCGGGACCCCATAATGCTCCTTAGCATCCTTGAAGGATAAGAAGGAATCGTTGAGGTAAAGATCCCCCGCCATGGTGCAGCCCCCTGCACTCCAGATAGCCACATCCATTACTGACTGTATCTGGCGGAACCCCGGGAGCCACTCCAGAGGGAGAGCACGTGCATAAGGGGCCCTTCGCAACACAAGGGTCACCTCCCGCTCCCACGCCCAGGCAACCTGTTTAACTATGAATGGGCAATTCGGAGGGATTCTAGCACCCATCATCAATTATCTGGGGAGGTCTGCTTCAGGACACCAGCCAGCCAACATTCTTTTTTCCGTGTTCGAACCTTCCGCACACAATTGTGTGCATAGATCCGGAAGCCCCAGGCCGCCCTGATCCATGTCCATCTTTAGGAGATCAAGTTTAACTCTGCTTCGCTTGCCCGCCAAACCAACAAGACCAGGAGGCTATTCAGAGTGGTGAAGGTGTCGTTCGGAATACGACAGATTGAATTCTGGAGAGTGTATAGGCATCTGGGGAGTAAGACCACCTTCGCCAACGCCACCCATCCCATGACTGACAATGGTAATCGGTTCCAGAAGAGTATTGACTCTTTCAGGTTTTCAAGAGTTTTCCCAATAATCAAGGTGTATTGGGCTTCGGGAAAGTGGGCTATCTGCATCCCCAAATAGCGAAAATGGTCAATCTTCCATATTAGCGCTATCGGTGGGAGTGCAGTCGCTTCCTGTGCCGCCAGACCCGCCAGCGGAAACACAACTAATTTTGTGGGGTTAATTACCAGCCCGGACACCCTACTGAAATCGTCCAGGATGGCCAAGTGGGCCGGGATGGCCTCCGCCGGCTGACACGTATATCAGTGCGTCATCCGCATAAAGGGACACGACGTGGGTCCGTCCGCCCACCTCCAGGCCCCAGCACTCCATTTCTCTCTGGCGACGAATTGCAAGTGGCTCCATAGCAATCGCAAATAGGAGTGGGGACAGGGGTCACCCCTGCTTTGTGCCCCGTTCGATGGTGATCAGCTCAGAGACCAACCCGCCAGTGCGCACTCTAGCTGTGGGCCTCTGGTACATAAGTCGCACCCATGCCACGAACTCCGGACCCAGCCCCATTCTAAGCAGAACTTGCCATAAATAATCCCATTGCAGGGTGTCGAAGGCTTTTTCGATATCTAATGAAATTAATGCGGCTGGTGTCTCCGAGTCTGCCACAGAATTCATTACATGCGCTACCCTACGTAGGTTCATATGTGTGCCCCAGCCCGGCATAAACCCGCACTTGTCTTCGTGCACCAGGTGAGTCCCCATCCTTTTCCGTCTTGACGCCAGAACCTTAGCCAGGACTTTGATGTCGACTCCGAGCATGGAGAGGGGGCGGTAGGAGCTCGGCAACGTGGGGTCTCTACCTGGTTTGAGTAGCATTACTATTTGAGCTTCTCTCATAGTGTTTGGGAGTATCCCCGTCTGCACAGCTTCCCGTAGCGTCTCCAGCAGTCCCAGGAGCAGCTGGTCCGCAAATGCCCTGTAATACTCTACAGGTAGACCATCAGGCCCTGGGGCTTTTCCTCCCGCCATGTCCCGCACGGCCTCCTGGAGATCCCCAAGGTCGATCTCCGTCCCCAGCATCTTGCCCTGCTCCTCAGTGAGTCGCAGCAAGGGTATTCCGTCAAGGAATTGCGCTATGGCGGCCTCTCCGGTCCTTTGGCCCCTGCTGTACCCGCTTGCTAGATGAGTACGCAGCTGTGAATTTATGGCCGATTGTGAGTGTGTGAGGGACCCGTCTGGCTGACTGATTGATAGTATGGTCGGGGGTGGGCGCTCTCTCTTGAGAAGCCACGCTAGCAGCTTCCCAATTTTATTGCCGCCTTTGTGTAGGAGCTGTCGGTATTCTTGTCTCACCAGACAGTCCAGCCTGTCCCATAGTTTTCCCCACTCGGCGGTGAGCTCTCAGTCGATCTTTGTCCAACGCCCTTGAATTAGGGTTTGTACTCTGCTGAGCATTCAGGTGATTCTCAGCAGTTACTAGGTCCGCCTCCAACCGCTGCCTCATCCCCCCACCTTTGATAAGCACTCCCCGCGCAACACCACTTTTAACGCATCTCACTCCATGCCCCTGGCGTCAGTAGACAGCCAATTACTATCAAAGAAGTTGGCGATCGAGGCACTGAGCTCTGTGCGGAATTCCTCGTCCTTCAATGTCCTTGGCTGTAATCTCCAGAGCGGGACCGCGGGCCTAACCCTCCCTACACCCCATTGCAGTAGGACTGGGGCGTGATCTGACCGGAATCTCCCAAGTATGCGTATGCTTTGGGCATGTTCGGCCGCATCTCCGGTGAGAAAGAAGCGATCAAGGCGACTATAGACCGTGTGTGTCAGGGCATAGCATATGTACTCACCCATCATTGGGTGTACCGTCCTCCACCAGTCCACACACCGAGTCTCTGCATTACCCCCCGGAAGGCCCCCACCATATTGGATTTAGTGTGCAATTTTGGGGGGAGTCTGTCGATCGACCCTTTTAACACACAATTGAAATCGCCTTCCCAAAGCAGTGGTATGCCTGCGTGGGCCACTAATAATTCTTCGAGGCTTAAGTAAAAAGCGCCATTGTCCGTGTTGGGGGCATAGATATTTAGGAGGCAAACCTCGGTCCCGTCCAGTACCCCGTGCATTATATGTACCTCCCCTGTATGTCTGCAGTATAACTCAATACCCGAAATGGAGTCTGCGGAGCTATCCAAATTGCCACCCCACGAGCATAGCTAGAATATGTTGAGTAGAACATCCGTCCCCTCCATTTCTTATGTAGTTTTTGGGCCTCATTGTCAGTCAGATGTGTCTCTTGCAACATGGCTATGTGGGTCCGCTGCCTGCAGAGATCTGTTTGTGTTCTATACCTTTTCACGAATGTGCCTAGCCCTCGCACATTCCACGTGATGATGTTAAAACCTGCCATTTCTGGGTTATACGATTAAATTGGGGCTGTCACGACCTTTCCGCCAGAGCTGTCGTCGCATTAAAAACCAATAACATAACTGCCCCCCCCACCCACCGAGTAAACACATAATGAACCAACCGTGCCTGCCCAATCCGATCCTAGCATTGCAGCACCCTCTTAGAAAACTAAATTAAACCTATCTAACATTCAACTTATTATATATGCAATATACCTAAAATAAACAAAACACACTCTTCCACAATCAAACCCACCACACTCACATTAAATCTAATCTTGCGCGGGGTAGCAGGGGGATCCCGTCCACCCACCAGGCGAGTAGCAGGAACTCCCGTGTCGCCACCGCTACTACACTCACACAGTCAATCTGAAAGAGACACGTTGGTGACAGATTCCTTACCTTAGAATATCCCCAGGCGTCAGGCTGGATCCGAAAAGTTTTGCGTAGCAGTACTCTTGCTCGTCGGTAGGCGGCGTCGTGCGGCTCCGCGTCCGTCGTCGGCGTCTGGATCGCCGGAATGACGTTGCGGCCAGTACTTAGACGCCGCCCATGCGCGCTGGCGTCAGTTCTTTCTTTTTCTGCGCCAGTAAGCGCAGATCCGGAGAGAGCAGTGCCCCAGTCATTTTTTGGCTGAACTTTTTGTGACTTTTTGTCACTGTTTTTCTCGAGTCGTTCGACTCCGACGGTGTCAGTAGGGATGCCCGGCTTCAAGCCATGCGACGCCTGTGGTCGAATGATGTCGATCACGGACCCGCATCAGGATTGTCTCTACTGCCTCGGGCGCGACCACGACCCCAAGTCGTGCCCTGACTGTCGGGCCTTGCATCCGAAGGCTTTGCGAGAGCGGTCTCGAAAGCTCCTCGAGGTCCGGCAGTCGGCTCTGCGCCAATCCAAGCTCCGGTCACGAGAGAGGTCGAGGGGCCGGTCGCGGAGTCTTCATCGTTCTTCGGGGTCCAAGTCTTCGCACTCCTCCGGTAAGTCGAAGCACAAGAAGTCTAAGAAGCGTCATCGCTCGACGACTTCCTCTCGCCGGTCGCGCGACTCGGCTCAGGGTCCCGACGGCACCGTCCCCGCGGCTCCGGGAGTGCCTGTGGAGCCGCTGCCGCATTACCCGCCCTACCCGGGTTCGGCGGTGACTCCGGCCGAAATACAGGAGTTCCTGTCGGCCATGGCCCGCCTCTTCGGGCCTAAAGGTCCCCCCGGTGCGCCTTCGGGCCCCGCGGGCCCTAGTGGGGTTCCTCCTGCGGCTCCGGCGCCGCCAGCAACACCAGCACCGGCCCCGGCCCCGGCCCCGGTCCCGGCTCCGGTGCTGCCGCAACCCCGGTCGACGCCGGTTGACCTCACAACACCTCCACCGACGTCGCCTTCCCCGGTGCCGTTCACGACGCCGCCCGGGGCTCCGGACGGCGTCGTCCCCAGGTTCTCTCCGGCTCCGGACTCTACGCCGGACCGACGTCGATCGGCTCCGGTACCGCTGGGACCTTGGGTTCCTCATGTCCCTCCTCCTTACATTGAACCTGATTTGGAGGACGAAGAGACCTGGGAGGGGTCTGAGGACCCTCTCACTGCCCAATGTGAGTATGATCAGGACTGGGCTGAGGAACTTGGGGATGCCAGTGGTCTGGACACCTCTCCTGATGTTGGCATGCTGTCTCCTCCTTCTGTGGCAACGGAGGAGGGAGCAAACTTTGCTACGGTGTTGCGTAGGGCAGCTGAGGTTCTGCACCTCAAGTTACCTACAGTGGCTGTCAGGACTAACATCCTGATGGAAGTGCTTCAGCCGGCGGCTACCTCCTCGGAGCCACTGCTGCCGTTCAACGACGCACTTTCGGACGTTCTTTTGGGCACCTGGTCCAAGCCCACCACAGGGGCTCCTGTGGATAGGAACGTAGCCCGGCGCCATCGCCCTGCTCCGGGCGACCCCCTGTTCCTTTCCCAACACCCCACCCCTGAGAGCTTGGTTGTCCAAGCCTCTGCCTCTCAAAGCGCCTTCCCTACCGCTCCCCCGGATAGGGAATCCAAAAAACTGGATCAATTTGGGAAGAAGGTTTTTTTCTTCCACCAGTGCTGGCTTGCGGTCTGTCAACACCACTTGCCTTTTGGGCCAATATTCCCACTCCTTGTGGGATTCGGTGGCGCAGGTCCTGCCCCAGTGTCCTGAGGAGGCCCAGGCACTGCTTTCCCGCGGCATTGCGGAAGGAAGGGATGCGGCGAAATATACCATCCGATGTGGCCTTGATACCGCCGACTCGCTAGGCAGATCGCTTGCGACGACAGTGGCGCTGCGCCGTCACGCCTGGCTGAGGACCACTGGTTTCTCGGGTGATGTCCAAAACACACTTATGGACATGCCCTTTGATGGTGTCGGCCTTTTCGGCAACAAAGCAGATCATGCGCTGGAGCGCTTTAAGGACTCGCGGGCTACGGCTAAGTCCCTGGGCCTTTCTGCTGTGCGCCCTCCACAACAGTCTGCTTTTCGCCCCTTTCGTGGCCACGGAAGGGGCGCCCAGTCACGTCCGCTGCCCAGCCACCGGCCCGCACAGCCGGCGTCTACGCGTGGCCGAGGACGTGGCTCCCGCCGCGGCGGGCCGGGTAACCAGCGTGCGGGTCAGGCCACCACCTCCGCCCCGTCCGCGGCCTCCAAGCCCTCGTAGTCCATCCTTTCAGGTCCACAGCACGCCAGTGGGGGGCAGGGTTCGCCATCACCTTCACCACTGGCGTGCCATCACATCGGACAGGTGGGTCTTGGACATTGTCCGAAGGGGCTACTCCCTCCCCTTCGAGACTACCCCCCCAGCCATGCCACCTCAATACCACCGCATGTCGGGGGATCATTTAGTACTTCTTCAAAAGGAAGTTGCGGCCCTCTTGGCCAAGGGGGCCATCGAGCACGTTTCGACCCCAGAAGTAGGGCGTGGTTGTTACTCACACTAATTTCTGGTGCCCAAAAAGGACAAGGAGGACATGCGTCCTATCTTGGACCTCCGGAACGTCAATCGCTTCCTCCGGAAGGAGAAGTTCAAGATGCTCACCCTAGCTCAGGTCTTGACTGCCCTCGACCCTGGAGACTGGATGGTAGCGTTGGACTTGCAGGACGCATATTTTCACATCCCCGTCCTGCCGGCCCACCGGCGTTACCTGCGGTTCACGGTAGGCCTCGAGCATTTTCAGTTCACCGTGCTCCCCTTTTGCCATACCAGCGCCCCTCGGGTGTTTACGAAAGTGATGGCGGTGGTCGCAGCTCATCTGCGTCGGGCAGGGGTTCTGGTCTTCCCCTACCTCGACGACTGGTTGCTGAAGGCGGGCTCGTCCCAGGCAGTCGTCTCCCACCTCCAGACTACGGCCGGACTCCTGCACTCGCTGGGGTTCTCCATCAACGTGCTGAAGTCGCACCGGATTCCTTCTCCACAGCTCCTTTTCATCGGAGCAGTTCTGGACACGACGCAGTTTCGGGCCTATCCTCCCGAACGGCAGGTCCAGGATATTCAGGCTATGATTCCGATCTTTCAGCCTCTATCCTGGGTTTCGGTACGGATGACCCTGAGGCTGCTGGGCCTCATGGCCTCCTGCATCCTGCTGGTCGATCATGCCAGATGGCATATGCGGGCTCTGCAGTGCGACCTGAAGTTCCAGTGGGCGCAGCATCAGGGGAACCTGTCCGATTACGTCCAGATCTCGGAGGGGACTGCAAGACCGTTGCAGTGGTGGCTCTCGAACCGGCAATGGGTCATGGGCAGATCCCTCTCCCTTCCCCAGCCAGAGCACACAGTTGTGACGGACGCGTCCCTTCTGGGATGGGGCGGTCACATGGGAGAGGCGGAGATCAGAGGCCTCTGGTCTCCGGCGGAGTCCCGGCTCCATATCAACCTTTTGGAGCTCTGGGCGATCCGTCTTGCACTCAAGGCATTCCTTCCCTCTGTCAAAGGGCAGGTAGTGCAGGTGTTCACAGACAACACCACCGCCATGTGGTACTGCAACAAACAAGGCGGGGTGGGGTCGTGGACCCTATGTCAGGAGGCTCTGCGTCTCTGGACATGGCTGGAACATCAGGGCATATTCCTGATGGTTCAACACCTGGCAGGTTCCCTGAACGCCAGGGCGGACGAACTCAGCCGCCGGTGCATGATGGATCACGAATGGCGTCTCCACTCGGAGGTGGCGCAAGGACTCTTTCTACAGTGGGGAGATCATTGGTTAGATCTATTCGCCACCGAAGAGAACGCGCAATGTCATCAGTTCTGCACGTTGGAATTTCCAAGGCGGCACTCGCTCGGCGACGCTTTTCGTCGCGAGTGGAGTTGCGGTCTGTTGTACGCCTTTCCCCCTATACCACGTCTACCCAGAGTGTTGAAGAAGATTCGGCGCGACCGGGCCCAAGTCATTCTTGTGGCTCCGGACTGGGCTCGAAGAGTTTGGTATCCCGAGCTACTCAGTATGAGCGTCGATCCCCCGATCCGTCTGCCTCTTCGGGAGGATCTTCTGTCGCAGCAGCAGGGGATGGTCCTCCACCCGAACCTGTCCAGTCTCCACCTCCTTGCGTGGAGATTGAGCGGCGGCAGTTGATTCTTTTCGACTTGCCTCCCGAAGTTTGTGATGTGATTCTGGCAGCCAGGCGTCCCTCCCCTAAGGTGGTATACGCCTGCAGGTGGAACAAGTTTGTGGCATGGTGCACAGCAAAGGCTGTGAATCCCCTTTCTGCCCCTCTTTCTGAGGTTCTTCTGTTCCTTCTTTCTCTGGCCCGACAGGGTTCTGCCCTGGGTACCATCAAGGGCTATCTTTGTGCAATATCGGCCTTCCTCAGGCTTCCTGATCAGCCCTCCCTTTTCAAGTCCCCTGTTGTTAACAGGTTTCTTAAAGGCATTACACACACCTTTCCTCCTGTTCCGTTTATAATGCCTCAGTGGGACTTGAACTTGGTTCTTACCTTTTTAATGTGCGCTCCCTTTGAGCCTCTACATAACTGTCCTCTTCGTCTTCTCACTCTGAAGACTGCCTTTCTGGTGGCCATCACCTCCGCTCGGCGGGTGAGTGAGCTCCAGGCTCTTTCGTGCAAACCTCCCTTTCTGTCTGTCCATCCAGACAAGGTTGTTCTTAGGACGCGTCCGTCCTTCTTGCCAAAGGTGGTTACTGCCTTCCACATTGGGCAGACCATCACTTTGCCCACCTTCTTTCCGCCTCCGCATCCTTCCAGAGAGGAAGAGAGGCTCCACCGTCTGGACCCAAAATGTGCGCTTTCCTTTTACCTCAACCGCACACAACAGTTCCGGGTGGATGACCAGCTCTTTGTTGGCTACGTGGGCGCCAAAAAGGTCGGGCGGTACACAAGAGGACCATCTCCCGCTGGGTAATCTTGTGTATCAAAGCCTGCTATTCTTTGGCTAAGAAGGAGCCCCCTGTTGGGCTACGTGCCCATTCTACCAGGGCAACAGCTGCTACCACGGCTTTAGGCCGTGGTGTTCCGCTACAGGATATTTGTCAGGCAGCTACGTGGGCCTCGCTGCACACGTTTACCAAGCATTACTGCCTTGACAGCCAGGTCCGGAGGGACGGCTTCTTTGGCCGCTCTGTCCTCCGTGACTTCCTTGTCTGAATCTGTTCGCAGACCCACCACCGGGGTTGGTATTGCTGGGGTATCTATTCTAAGGTAAGGAATCTGTCACTAACGTGTCTCTTTCAGATGCACAAGTTACTAACTTGTGTAACGATATATCTGTAAGAGACAGTAGTTAGTGACAGATTCCTTACTGCCCCACCCATCCTCCCCGTTCTGCGAACTGATTTCTAGGGTTAAGGACATCCCTTTCAGGGCCCTAGTATTTTTTTTATCAGACACCAATGTCAGCTTCTTGCATGGCTCTGCGTTCCTGGCGCGGAAAGTCGTGTACAGAACTGACTCCAGCGCGCATGGGCGGCGTCTAAGTACTGGCCGCGACGTCATTCCGGCGATGCCGACGACTGACGCGGAGCCGCACGACGCCGCCTACCGACGCGCAAGGGTACTGCTACGCAAAACTTTCCGGATCCAGCCTGACGCCTGGGGATATTCTAAGGTAAGGAATCTGTCACTAACTACTGTCTCTTACAGATATATCGTTACACAAGTTAGTAACTTGTGCGTCACACTCACCAACACTTGCACACCAATACACAATTGTCCAATATGAAAGACAAAAGTGAGAGAATAGAGAGAATCGAATAGGAGGAAAGCGAAATAGAAGAAAGGGGGAGAGAAGGATGAGTGTACAGAGAAGAGAGAAGGAGAGGGAAAAGAGGTGGGGGCGGCCTGGCCATATGGTCGATCGGTCAGGGTGCCATGAGACACAGGCCAGTTCAGTTCCACAATGAATGTTCTCAGCAAGTGTTAGGTGGACCGCTAAGGAGCGCGGGTCAGCTCACAGTTCCATGTGATTAACACAGGCCGCCGACCACCTCAGGGGGCCATGCAGCCGCGACCAGACTCCTGGCGACGTCATCTCCATTTATCTTACTCAAGAGTTAGAGAGTTGAGGAGTTTCCTCCACTATGTATCCAGTATTGACCTCAGAATCAGCTGCAGTTACTACCTCCACCAGTGCCCTGGCCTCCTCACCTTCCGCCAGCAGAAGTGCCTGGCTGACACGAATCACCTGGCTTCCCTCGCCGTCCGAGCTGTTGCGCTCCAGTTCTAGGGAGCCATCTTGTTGTACAACTACTCTTTGGGTGGACCGGGAGGGCTGCTTATTTCGATGGCCTCGTTTCCACGTCCTGCGCAGTGACCAGGGTTCCGCAGGGAGTCTACCAGCGCCCCCCAGGGCTGGTATGCGTTCATCCCATCTCACCTCCAACCAGTCCCAGGCTGCTTCAGGGGTGGAGAAGTAGTGAGCTTTGTCCTGATGGATCACTCTAAGTTTGGCCGGATATAATGGCATGTACTTTAAGTTCATTGCCCGGAGCTTCTGCTTCACACCATCAAAAGACATTCTGAGTTGTTGGACCATTCGGGTGTAGTCGGGGAGAATGCAGGTAGTGTGGTTCTCAAAGGCTGGATCGCCACCGCGTCGGGCCTCCCGGGGTATGTGATCTCGGTCCCTGTAGTTGAGGATCTTGGCGATGATGGTGCGGGGGGCTGCCCCCACTGGGGGAGGGGGCGCCAGCGCCCTGTGCGCCCGCTCGATCACAAAGCAGGGGGAGAGGTGTGTCGCAGGGAAAGCAGTCTTGATCCATTTGTCTAGGAATAGCTCGGGGTCATGGCCCTCTGCCCCCTCCGGGAAGCCCAAAAAACAAAGGTTACATCTGCGGGGGCGCCCCTCCGCGTCCTCCGCCCGACGCTCCAGTGTGGCCGTTTTCTCCGTCAATTCCGTTAAGGCGCCCCTCAGGGAGGAGACCTCCATCTGCAGCGTCGACACCTTTTGATACGTCGCCAGGATCTCTCCGCAACTGTTCGTAGGTCGATCCGTAGTAGGCCCACATCCAGCGAGAATGCGTCAATCTTGGCCTGGACCAGCTGGCTAGAGGCCTCTATGGCAGCAAGGATCTGTGCACCCGAGGGCTCAGGGCCCACCATGGCCGGAGTAAAGGCCCCCGGCGGCCTCGAGCGTACTGCTCTGGGCCGTGAACTGGTCCATTTTTGTTGGACCCCTCTCGCGGTCGGCAGCGCTCCATTCCTCTGCATACCAGCTCTGCTCCTCAGCCTCCGCCAATCGATGGTCGCAGACTGCCCGCTGCATCCCACAGCCCCGCTCCGTCGGAGGGCCTCCGTCACGGCGCCCAGGGTGATCCCGGGCCCAAGCAGCCCCAGCTGCAGGTCCCGTCACCAGTCACCCCCACTGCAGGTCTCCACGTGGATCCGCCCGGGGTACAGCTCTAACCAGGGCGGCCCCGGAGTGTCCACAACTCCGGCTGGGGGCACCCAGAAGCCCGATGGCAAGGAAAATTCAGGATATTTTGCGGGCCCGCCCTGGAGCTCTCTAAGACACGTCCACTGCGGTCGCCACCTTGGCCACGCCCCCAGTGTAGTAGATCCTTACTTCATCCTGACCGTCAATCAATCATACATTTATAGAGCGCGGCAATTCACACGTGAGGGTCTTGAGGCACTGGAGCTGTTTGCTGCTGTGTGGAGGTTTGATCATTCAATCATTCAGGTCTTTTGTTCTCTTCTGAATTGCTGGAGTGACGGTGAGGTCCTGAGGTGCAGGGGGAGGTTGTCCAAGCCTTGGCAGCCAGGTGCGAGAAGGAGCGTCCTCCACTGTTGACTCGACGGATCTATGGGGTGTATGCGAGGGAAGCTGATCAAAGGTGTCTGGTCGGTTGGTGGAGGGTCAGGCGTTTGTTGATGTATGCTGGTCCTTCGTTGTGCAGGGCC
Organism: Calotriton arnoldi; assembly: GCA_963921515.1. Classification (NCBI taxonomy): domain Eukaryota; kingdom Metazoa; phylum Chordata; class Amphibia; order Caudata; family Salamandridae; genus Calotriton; species Calotriton arnoldi. Next base: position 193,754 of record CAWUFW010005897.1, read on the forward strand.
TTGTAGGCGTGGGTCAGCATTTTGAATTGGGAGCCAGTGTAGTTTCTTGAGATGTGGTGAGATGTGGGTCCTTCTGGGGAGGTCGAGTATGAGTCTTGTCACTGAGTTCTGTATTGTCTGAAGTCTCTTCAGGCGACGTGCAGTGATTCCTACGTAGAGCGTGTTCACATAGTCCAGTCTGCTGGTGATGAGGGCTTGCGTGACGGTCCTTCTGGTGTCTGCTGGGAGCCACCTGAAGATATGATGGAGCATCCAAATGGTATGGAAGCAGGCAGATGAAGCTGCGTTGACTTGCTTCTCAATGGATAGCTTGCTGTCCCGGATGATGCCGAGGCTGTGGGCGTGGTCTGTTGGGGCGGGGTGTGTCGAACTCCGCAGTCGGTCCATGGTGAGGTGTTGTTCCCGAAGATGAGGACTTCCTTTTTTTCGGTGTTGAGTTTGAGACCGTTGTCCTTCATCCAGTCCGCGATATTCATCATGCATTTGTGGAAGTTAGTTTAGTGGTGGAGGGGATCTTCAGACAGTGAGAGGATGAGCTGTGTGTCGTCGGCATAGGAGATTATATTGAGTCCCTCTGATCTGAAGGTGGTGGCCAGGAGGGTCATGTAGGTGTTAAAGAGGGTCAGGCTTAAGGACGATCCTTGGGGGGACTCCGCAGATGATCTTCTCCGAGGTGAACGGTGGGAGGCGGTTCCTTTGGGTTCTGCTGGTAAGATATGAGGTGCTCCATTTGAGGGTGTTTCCTTGAATCCTGATGTGGTGGAGTCTGTTGATTAGGATGTGGTGGGAGACGGTGCCAAAGGCGGCGGACAGGTCCAGGAGGATGAGGGCTGCTGTTTTCCTCACTGTCCAGGAGAGCTCTGATGTCGTGGCTGCTACTGGGGCTGTCTCGGTGCTGTGGGTTTTTTCAGGAGGGGCCTCACTTAGGGTGTTTCTAGTCCTAAGGGAAAGAGGCCGCGGTGATGGAGGTGTTCAGAACCTTCCTGAGCTCGTCGCCGATTTTCTTACTTCTGAGGTTGAAGATGTGGTGGGGGCATTGGACATGCTCCAGAGTGCACAGAGTTCATGATGCAGATAGTTTTCATAGATGGCCGAGATCTTGTCGTCTGCGAGGTTGTCGCTCAGTTCCTGGGCGGGAATGTCTTCTCAGTGGTTGCGTGTTTGGCAACCTCCTTTGCAATGTCGAAGAGTTCTTTGCTGTGGTATGTACTGGCTTTGATGTGGTCTGCTAGGGCATTCTTCTTAGTTTCTTTCAGGAGGCGGTGGTTCTTATTCAGAGCGGACCTGAGGTCGGTGTTGTCTTCTATCTATTTGCTGATGCGCCACTTCTTTTCAAGTTGTTGGCAGTTGCATTTGGTGGACTGCAGTTCCTTGGTGAACCAGCTTGCTCTTTTGCTTTGTTCTGGCTGTCTTGGCGATGGCGTCAACACAGTCTGTGATCCATTGGGAGAAGCTCTTAGCTGCTTGTTCAGGGTCCTGTGTAGAATCTGGGATTTGGGAGTGGAGAGTGTTGCTCTGCTGGTCTTCTGATACCTTTTTCCAGTCTCTCCATGTGGATCGGGGGGGGGGGCAGGGGGAGGTGGGAGTCCTGAGATGGTGAAGTGTATGCTGTGGTAGTCGGACCAGGTGAGTGGTGTGTTGTGGCTGTACCTGACTCTGTCGCTGGATGTGAAGATAGGGTTGAGCGTGTGTCATGCGATGTGCGTAGGGTCAGTGAGGAGCTGCGTAAGGCCGATGTTGCTCATGCTTTCCAGGAGGTCGGTGAGTTAGCGTTGCTGGGGTCGTCGAGTTGGAAGTTAAGGTCCCTTAGGAAGATGTAGTGCTCTGATTTGATTGCGAGCGGGGCGATGAGTTTTGAGATGGCATTGTAGAAGCTGAGGCGTGGTCCTGGTGGTCTGTAGGCAAGGGTATCTCTGATGGTGCTTTTTCCATCTGTGTGAAGTTGGAAGTTGAGGTGTTCCATTACTGGTGTCGAGTTGTCTGGGGGATGTCATGCACCAGATGGTGCCCCTGGAGATGGCTATACTGCCCCCATGCTTGTTGGTTTGGTTGCTGGTGTGTTATCTTGTAACCTTTGGGGATGGCGATGTCTGGTGTTGAGGCAGGGTTTAGCCAGGTTTATGTGAGGAAAATGTCATAGATGAGGGAAGAGATCGCCAGACCTCCATGGCGTGTTTACTGAGTGAGCGTACGTTGAGTAGGATGCACTGGAGTTGTGATGTGGTGGTCAATAATAAGTGTCCTAACTCACCCTGCAGTGGATTCTGTGACAGCACAGCATCTGAAATCCTTAAAATAGCAGGTTCAGCAATTGCACATCTGCAGGTTTATGCCTTGGAGCACTATTCTTGCTTTGCATTAAAAAAAAAAAAAAGATTTTAAAGTGATATGTAATATTTTTGTACTTTTAGAGTGACAGATTTGCTTCTGTATATTTTTTTTACAAGTGTGTTGCATCTTATTGAAATACTTTAAAAAAATATATATATATTTTTCAACAGTTTTTTTTGTTCTGTATAAAATGTCTTCTGGCGTATCAACATGCTTCTCTTTGCTTCTTATTCCTTTTGGATTTCCTCTCATCCTGTGTTGTTGTGACCTGCTGATTTCTGTTTACCCCTCCAGGCAGCCGAGCAGTGACAGCATCGCTCAAACCCCTGAGCTTCTCCGACGCTACCCCTTGGAGGACCACCCTGAATTTCCTCTTCCCCCAGATGTGGTATTCTTCTGCCAGCCGGAGGGATGCCTGAGTGTGCGACAGAAGCGCATGAGCTTTCGCGATGACACTTCCTTTGTCTTCACTCTCATGGACAAGGATAGTGGGATCACCCGCTATGGCATCTGTGTCAACTTCTATCGCTCTTTCCAGAAGCGAGTCCCCAAGGAGAAGGCTGATGGCACAGGCAGCCATCGGAACAGGGACAGTCAAAAGGGCCTCAAACCCGTTGAGGACTCCGGACCTCAGGAGGAGTTGAACAATGATAGCTCTGAGAGCGGGTCTTCTCTGCAGCCCCAGAGTGCTGAGTCCACGCCGGACGTCAACAAGTCCCTACGTGGCAAGCGCCTCATGAAAGGCACCCAGCGTTCACGCAACAGCACTCTTACCTCGCTTTGCATCCTCAGCCATTACCCGTTCTTCTCATCATTCCGGGAGTGCCTCTACACACTGAAGAGACTAGTGAACTGCTGCAGCGAGAGGCTCGTCAGCAGAAAGATGGGCATTTCCAAAGGTGTTCAGAGGTAAGACTAGCTCCTCCAGCAAGCTGAGTAAGTGGTAGTAGCATTCACAAGTAAGAGTCTGGGATATTTCTAATCCCTCATCAGAGGTATCACTTTGGGAGTTAGAACTAAGCCTACTAGAAGCCTCACTAGGTGATGCCCAGTTTCATATTCAAGGTCTTGCCTGTAACACTAATCTCAGTGATAGTGGGTTCTGAAGTCACACAACTGGAGCATAACACTAATCCCTGTTAGAATCTCACTGAACGAGGGCAGTCATCCAGGGTGCATCCACGAAGTAGCTCAAATCCATATGATTACATTACTGAATGTAGGCTGAGTTCATAGGTGAGAGTTTGTAAAATGGCTCCAGCCACTATAATAACATTTAAAGATCAGGATTTGAAAGTAAGTCTAGCCTGAGTGAGACCAGAGGTCCCACACCCCTTTAACTCCTCTGACAACGTAACTGAATGAGGGCAGAGCTCAATTTCAGAATCTGGAAGGACTTAACCGTATGGTGGTTTTAATGTTTGTGGCCAGAGCTCAAAGGATAGAGTCTTAGAAATACCTCTGATCCTTGGGACCGGGTCTCTGAGCCACGGATGAACCTGAAAGCCTATCTGAATTAGGCGCGAGTCCAAAGACTGAATCTGGCCTGTAGCTATAACCCGTGACAGCAGAGTTAAAAATAAACATGATGATGACCTTGCTGAACAAGGCCAAAGTTTAAAGGAGAGTATCAACTTCCTCGAACACCTGTTACAACTGTACTGAACGAGGGTGTTGTTTAGAGATAAGTCTGTGAGATGGCTCTCGCCTCCTAATTCTGAGTTCAAAAGTACATATAATTATATGACAGGCTTAGAACTGATTCTAACCTATGGAACGCATCAATGAGTTCGGGCAGATCCCCAGACTGTATTTAATCCTTTGAAAACTTCGCAGGATGAGGTTATAATCTAATGCATGAGTTCTGAGAATAGCTGCAACCCCCCAGTGACTGCATCAGTGAGTCAGGACAGAAAATGTGTCTAATCATGTGACAGTTTTTCTGACTGAACTGAGGAATTGATTTCTAAGGATGTAGTCTGAGACAGCTCTAACGACTGTAACGGGATCATTGAGTGCGGCAGAATGCGAGAGTAGCTGTACTTCCTGCGGCTGCCTCGCTGAGCAAGGCAGAGTCCGCAGAGTGGAGTCTAAAGTAGCATTATCCCCCGTTACAGCCACCTTGAGTCAGGGCTGAGGGTAACTCTACCAAGCAAGTGTTCCTCATGAGTTCATCAGCCAGGCCGGGCACGTGTGGGTCATTTTCTATTGTGGGCCCGGCCAGATTGGATTGACCGATGTAGAGAAGAAAGGGATTGGACAATTCTGCCGTGTAGTTTGGGCTCACAAAATTCTAAGTTGTTTATGTCCAGTCTTTTGTGTTCATGTATTGTCCCCGGCGTGACTCTTACCTACACCCTTCCAAGATCCTCGATGCACTTGCACATTTCTATTGAAAGTGGCATCAAAGAATGTCAAGTATTTCAGCTTTAGAGGGAAAATGTTACAGCCCATGCACTGTTTACCCTGGAAAGACGAGCTGTGATTCTGCAAAATCTGTCTCACCAGGGATCATTAAAACATCTAGTGTTGGGTGTATCTCAGTCCTCAGTGCCATAAACAGTTCGTAGTGCACAGCAGCAACACACGAACTGCTGTGAAAGCTGGGGCACCCAAGGCTCTCCACCATAGGATCCTTGGTGATAGTCATGAGCAGTCCCTCTCTGCTCCCGTGTATCCCAGAACAATTTTATAAAAGAGAAAATCTCTTCCTAAAAACATTAGCAAATCTTAAACAACTCCCATACCTACGAAATAAGGTTTTTGCTTGTATTTTACTAGGCCCATAAGCACACTTTTTAATATGTACTCTATTTTTTTATTTTATACAATTTTTATAAAGCGCACAAATACCCAAGGGTGTCTCGGCGCTACGGACAGCAAGCATGAACCAAGATCTGTTGACTTTTGGCTAAAAAGCCATGTTTTTATCATTTTCCTGAAGGTGAGCAAAGTCGGGCTAGTCTTGATTTGGAGAGGGAGAGTGTTCCACAACTTGGCGGTGGCGACAGTGAATCGTCTGTCACCCCATGAGGCTTTCTTAGTGCGGGGAACCCTCAGCAGGTTCGCTGTTGATGAACGTAGGGATCTATTGGGGGTGTAGGCACCAAGGGCTTCCTACTCTAGGCTGAAACACGCATAACTAACCAGAAATGAATACTATTTATATATTTAGTTCGTTTTAAAGCTGCTTTTTTCTTGCATTTTTGGGAGAGGGAAAATTAAAGAAATTGATACATAGTTATAGAGAGTATTTTAAGAGAATTAAAGTGAAAATGCTGCACTGTGCTTTCGAAACTGCAGCGACTCAGGTAAACACAGCTCATAGTAGGTGGAACCTAGTTCTTCATTTCACATGAAAAACTCTGGGCTCTTTGCAAATTTAATGAAAGTTTTTCAAGTCTTATTGGTCTTTGAAGAATTTACAATATTGTTTCCTCTGATTTTGCAATGCTTTCCAGCTTTTCTTTTTGTAAGATACCTACACTGTTGGAGGAATAAATCGGAGAAATAGCCCCGCAATCTCTGCATCATGATAGCCACAACATGAAAGAAACTGTTTTACTTGACAAAAAGGCTAGAAGGGACATTGAGAGAACGGGAAGACATTTGGAGGCAGAGTATTTTTCTTGGATCCGGACTCTGCTGCTGATGCTCCACAGCAGGTTGTTCAGCGCCAAGGATCGTCAGCCTCCATCTGTGTGTGTTCTGTCATCTCCCAGCAGACATCTACAAAGGGGCAGTAGAAGAGATGAGACCTAATTTTCATTATCAGATTTCCCGTTTACCATCAAGAATATTGATGTTGAGGATACAGAATTCATGCTTCCTGTCTGTATCAACATCATGTCACTTCGGTGTTAAAGTTCGATGAAGAAGAGTTTGGTGTTGAAATGGCTGTTGTCGAAGTCATCCCCAGGTTTGATGCAGAGGCACATTACACCAGGTTGATAGATGTTAAGAAGGTCGAAGTTGACGCATGGATATTCACTACTCCCTTTCGCCGCCAAAGTCATCGAGAAAGCCGTCAACACCCAGCTTGCACACTTCATAGAAACCAACAACATCCCAGACACCTCTTAATCTGGATTCCACAGCACCGAGACCGCCTTCATAGCCGCCACCGACTACATCCGCGCCCTCCTCGACCAAGGCCACCAGTAGTGCTCATCCTCTTGGACCTTTTAGCAGCCTTCGACACCAGAAGCCCCTGGGGGAGCGCGGCCAACTGTGTTCCTACATCCCCTAGCATCTCTACTTACCTGGGCAGCTGTAGGTATTCTTCGTCCGGCCTCCTGGCCCGAGCCTGCAGCCTTTTTGCAAAACCAAACTCCCCCATTGATTTGCATTGGGCGCCCGATGCTGTGTTGGAACTCTGCACCAAGCCACCCCTGTGCCGCTGAGTGTTTAAGTTTGGTGCTGCCTTGTGCCCCCCCCCCCCCCTGTGCTTACTCTAACTGCTGGAGACTGGGATATCAAACCGCTTTACTCACCTGTGAGAAGCATCTCTTTGAGTACCCCCTTTCTCCATTGGACAACATTGGCACCAGATCCAGTTTTTGAACCCTGCCACCGGAGGCGAGACTCCAGGAGAGCATTGTTGTTCTACATTGATCGCACCATAGAACACCAGGTGAACGATCAACTCTTTTTTGGGTTCGCCAGAGCAAAGAAAGGAAAAGCCATGCAGAAACCGACCATCTCCAAATGGATTGTGCTCTGCATTAAGATCTGCTATGCACTGGCCAAGAGGCTACCCCCTGGGGGCTTGCAAGCTCATTCCACCAAAAGCCAAGGCTGCTACGTGGGAATTGCTGTACACGTTCACCAAACACTACTTCCTCGACAGTCCTGTCTGTCGCGACAGGCACTTGGCCCGTTTGTTCTCCAGGGCTTCTTGGTCTAATCTGTTTGCAGATTCTCCTCCGTGGAGGTATTGCTTTGGTATCTATTCTAAAGTAAGGAATCTGCGGCTAGAAGTCTCTATCAGATGAACTAGTTACTTTCCTTCGGTAACGCTTTCTGTTGTAGAGACCATCTAGCCTGCGATTCTTTGCCGACCTTCCCATCCTCTCCCCTTCTGCACATTGATTCTATTTACAAGGCTTCTGTAGATCTTTAGTGTCTGCTCACTGGTTCATCTGCTTTCTAACGCGGCTCCGTGCTTCTGGCATGAAGGTGACCAGATTTGAAAAACAAAAGAATTTCGTAAGATCCAGGCATAAGTACTATGATTGTCGTTATCAAAAATAAGAACAGCATCATTAGCATTCCTTTTGGCAGCAGTAGCGTACCCAGGTTACCAACAAAGACAGCAGAACAGGGAAAGGAGATCGTCCACATGAGAAGATCAAGAAGCTCCACCGCTGCGATGCAGCGCGTTGGCCGCTCCTCTCTCATCGATACCCTCTCCGGGCTTGAAGAGCATTTCAAACTTTCTAGCAGGATGGAGAATTATAATGAAGGACAAATGGTTACTTTGTATTGTTAAAAATACATATCCGGTCACACTGCAGTCTTAAGGGCACTACACAGCTATTTTCTTTCATTTTCTCTTTTTTTCAACAAGTAAGAAAGCAGTAGTTTTAGAAATAAGGAAAGAGTATTTTTTTTCAAGTTAGTTTGTCTTTTTTCAGTTGAGAGTGCCTTTTAAAAAGTCACTCTTCATAAGCGTAGAGGTTATATTAAATTTGGTAATATTTTTGCAACCAGATTTTTCTCTTAAAAGTGTTCTGGGATACTGTATGATGTGAGCGATATTCAGTGTTCATGAACTCAGCAAGGATACCTACGATGAAGAACCAGAATTGCACATAAGTAACTTTTTCTCTCACTTGTAGCCAAATAGTTCATTATTAACACTGATACCAAACCTGGATGCATCGTGCCATGGGCTGATGTTAGACTCCGTAGAAATAGAGACCATAGGCACAGACCTGTCTGGTACTCCACTGTCGTGTACAGACAATATGCTGATAAAACAAGACATCTGCGATCACGGCCACTGTTGACACCTTCCCATTGTTGTGGGAGAAGTGGACAAGCAAAGGGTATCTTATACATTGGTTATACCGACTAAACGCACTACTTCTCCACGCCTTGATTGGGATGACCCATATAAGACAGACACATGATGGCGACAGTGACTGTCTGACACCTTTCCACAGGAGGATGCCATTCCAGTAGTTGTATCTGACGCCGAGCTTCATCTTGACTGAGGTTGCATCCTGAATCTGCCCCGAGGCACCCATTTTTCCCGTACAATCAGCTTCCATATGAACAATGCCTCTGCCCCAAAGCCGCTGCCCCAGCAACTTTTTAGGTCTCGCCCTGAAAGCGCTTCAGCGCTGGCTCTGGGCGAGACATTTTGTAGTGGGCTTGCAGAAATGCGACCACAACTTTTGGCTGGCCTAGAGCATGCGAGTACGCGCACAGTAACGCGCTTTCTCGCATGCTCCAGGCGCCATATGTCTTTCGTCTCACTTGCTCCTCCCCCTCCCCCACCACAGAGCGCTTCTCGGGCTGCGCGGCCGTGTCACTTTCACGGCCGCGCGTCACTTGCTCTCCCGGTCCTCCCCCCTCCCCCACCACAGAGCGCGTCTCGCACGGCCGCGCGGCCAATGCTTGTTTTAGTTGCTTTCACTTTCGCGCGTCTCAGAGTAAATGTTTTCGAAATGAAAGCCACTCATCGCGTGCTTGTTTTTACAGTAACAAGCCATTAGGCCTGGCTTCATTGTGCTACGGTAATACTGCCAAGTCGAACATAGCATCTTCCATGCCTTCTAATTAATGTCCGTTTGCCAATGCTTTTTGTATATGATAGTGACTGGTTTCAAAACAGTGTTTCACCTACGTACTACTTTTTGGCACCGACCCCGTCAAGGATGAGAGGCATCAATTCGATACCCTCTCTCCTCCTCGTTCACGGTTCACCCCATACTGGAAGGGGAGGGTGCTGGCAGAATAAGTGAGTCTACGCAGCAATGCCACTTCCGTGTTTACCAGAAGCTTGTTAAAGTTTTGTGGCAGTTGCATGTTGACAAAGTACGAGTTTATGGAATTTGGAAGGATAAGCCAAGTTGCGACCAGTGAAAGGTTTCTTTTAGAGTGTGGCATATCATGGTTGTCAAATCACAAAAGTCTGCTTTAAAGTATAAATACTGCGGGTGTCCGCATCCTTCCTCTCTATAGAGAGATAGTTCACACCTACTCTTTGCACGGTAGAGATGTTCATAAACATGGGATTTGCCGGGGATCACACAATGTGATCAAACGGAAAAGCAGCAAATGGCCAACTGGGCACCTCCCTCGATTTGATAGATGTTACTGTCTCCATCAGAGCTCTTCGTCTTCATCCCTTCTGGACGGAGAGGTGTGACTGTCTCGTGCCATAGTCTGTATGCCTGTCTGTCCCTCGAGTTTGCACTGGGCTGTTAGCTTTGTGCCAAACAATGTCCCGAGGTTCGAGCGATATTGTAGTGGTATGGTATGCCTAAAACACATGATGCGTCCCGCACGTCATGCAGGTGCGAGACGGGAGCCCACTTTACGCGGGACACTATGCATGGCAACAAAACAACACCTGTGCAGTCCAGCAGGTGACAGTGGCTTCGAGTAAATCGTTGGTAGCAGAGCTACCCCTCAGATTGCAAAAATACATGTGGTAGACATAAATATCACAGACCGAATCAGAGGTATGCAGGCTTAACATGTGCCATCCAGGGATCATTGTTTGACCTCATGGCCACAGGTTTGAATCCCGCGGGTTCACTCAGTCTTTCATCCTTCCGAGGTCGATAAAACAAGTGTCATCGAGTTGGTCAACAATAATTATGTTACTTCTCAGAATTCTCAGCAGCTATTTGTTTTACACACAATCTGTAGCTGCCTTTACCATTAGTAAGGCAGGGAACTACATAATATTTAATATAAATATGAAAAATCACCCGAGGTACCACGTGTTTGCTCAGGTCCAGGGCCGGATTTAGTGGCCCGAAGATTTGCCCGGACAGCATTTCTTCCAGCCTGGCCCGTCATCTCATGATACACCGGGCTGAAATCTTCCTAGAGCTCCCTCTGCTATTAAAGGCTCATCCGGGCTTTGGACAGCTCTGATGAGCCAGAGAAGCTTTGCACAGACTTAACAGACTCGGGCCTTCAACAGCAGTGTGCACTTGGAGAGACACCTGGTATTACACATATCTGTGTGATGTAAACTCAGCCGTGATGGCGTCCGTTTAAATAACGAACTGACCTCTCTAATCTGGCAGGCTGAGGCGTGACTGTCAGACCACAGCAGACGTCCGCAGCGAGCGTTCAATGCATTCAGCTGCCCTAAAGCCAGGCCTGATTTTAAACGAAATGCTAAAAGTTTTAAGCAAACTGAAGGATGTGCGCTTCGCATTCGTAAGCTAGAGTAAAGAAAACCAGCATTGGCATAGCCAATAGGTCTCGCCTTTGGGACCTTATAAGTGTTTAGCCATGCAACAGTTGGTGTTGTTACACTAAGGATATTGTGCTGCATAACTAAATACTTATAAGGTCCCAAAAGCGAGACCTATTGGCTATGCCAATGCTTGTTAATTTCTGACTCTGATCAGAGGCGGGCAGCATTTGGAGAGGATGAGGGGGATAAGTTACTCCTCACTAGGGTGATGACAACTTTTATATGGATTTACAGGAGGCCAGTAGGTTGGACACTTCCCTGGATACTGGGTTGCTCACCCCACCCCAGAGGAGAGTCCTTATTTTACTATGGTGATACGCCGTGCAGCTGAGATATTGGACTTACAACTACTTCTATGGAAGTCAAAAGAAACCCCCTTACTGAAGTTTTGCAGCCTGGACAGGCTTCCTCTGAGCCTCTAATACTAATCAATGAGGCCTTGAGGGACCCATTATGAAGCAGCTGAACTACGCCCTTTTGTTTCCCACCAGTGAACGGCAAATGGCCCGGCACAAGGCGTCCTGACTTTTTAACCCAACATGATCCTACGTCATTCAGTCTGGTGATTCAAGTTTCCACCAGCAGGGTTACCTCCAATTCTTTTGCTATGGTGCCCCCACTGGCCCCCTTACACACACAGTCCAAGAGAATTAAGGCATTCTGAAACCAAATGTGTTTGATCAGTGCCAGCTGTCTATTAAAGCAGTGCTCACATGTGCTCTGGGACATGGTCCGAGATCTTGCCAGCAGTTCCTGAAGAATTTCAGTCCTCCCATGCAAAAGTGGCCAAGTACGTAATATGTTCTGGATTGGACACTACTGACTGAGCAGTTGCAGCTAGCATGGTGCTGTGGCGAGACATGTGGATGAGATCCATGGAGTTCCCTGAAGACATACAAGCATCACTCATGGACATGTTAAGTTATGTTATGATATGTTACTATGTTATGAGTATTTGTAGAGTGCACTATCACCCAGAGGGTATCCTGGCGCTGAGCAGGTTTGAGCCTAGCCACGCCTCAGGCAGGTGGGTGGCTATTTGAAGAGCCAGGCTCTCAGCTTCTAGCAGAACTTGAGAAAAGAGGAGGATGTTCTGATGTGAAGAGGTAGGTTGTTCCACGCTTTAGAAGCAATGTAGGAGAAGGCCCAACCTCCCCACCTGGATCTGTGTATGCATGGTATGTGTGTGTGTGAGGAGGAATCCAGCTGACTAAAGGTGTCTGCTTGTGTATAGGGAGCTAGTGGAGCTTCTTAAAGTGTGGCGTGATGTGTGTGCTGTTTGGGAGGTTGAGGATGATTCTGCCTGTGAGTTCTGAAGCGCTTGTAGCCTTCTGTTAAGTTGTTTTTTGATCCCAGCGTAAAGGGAGTTCCCATAGTCCAGGCTGCTTGTGACAAGGGCATGTGTGTCGGTTTTGCGGTTGTTGCTTGGGAGCCATTTGTAGATTTTCCTCAATATCTTTGAAGTGTGGAAGCAGGAGGTTGTGATGGTGTTGACTTGCATGGCCATGTCTAGTTTGCCAACTATGATGATCCTGAGGTTTTTGGCGTGGGATATGGGGGAAGGTGTGGGTCCCAGTTCGGCCGGCCACCAGGCGGAGTCCCATGGTGAGTTGTTTTTATTCTGAAGACGACAACTTCAGTCTTATCTGTGAGTTTGAGACAGTTGGTCTTCATCCAGTTGTTGGTTCCGTTCATGCAGGCTGTGAGTTTGTTCCAGGGAGGAGGTTGATGAGATTTGCGTGTATGATGCTAGCCAGGGGCAATCATGTAAGCATTGAACAGGGTCTGGCTGAAAGACCAGCCATGTGGTACTCTACAGATGAGGTTGTAGGTGTCTGGTGAGTGGGGGAGTTAGACTGACTGCTTATGTCCTGCTGGTCAGGGAGGAGAAAATCCAGTCTTGTGTCACCATCTGATGAGGATAGAGAGGGAGACCGTGTTGGATGCAGCAGAGAGGTCCAGAAGGATGAGGGGGTCATGTCCCCTCTGTCTAGTATCATGCGGATGTCGTCTGCGGTGGTGATGAGGGCAGTTTTTGTGCTGTGGTTGGGTCTGTAGCTGGACTGTGTGACATAGAGGAGTTGATGGTTGTTGTGATGGTCGGGCAATGTAGCAGGGAAATGGATCTGTAGTTGGCGGGTGTAGATGGGTCTGCGTAGGGTTTCTTGAGTAGAGGTAAGACTGTGGCGTGTTTCCAAGTGTCCCGGAAGGTAGCTGAAGAGATGGTGGTGTTCAGGATGGATGTGTGAGTGCTTCGCTGATGGGTACTATGGAGAAGGGAATGTGCACCCGGAGCATACGGGCTTAATGGTGGTGGGCTTGTTCGGTGTGATTGCGGGCTATTTTGTCAGGGTAGTTTCTGTGGTCAAAACCAGGAGATGAGTCGTGAGGCTGTGGGCTCTGGTTGAGGTACAAAATTGCTGTATATGAAGGTTATCTTACTGCAGAAGAAGTCCAAGAGCTTGTTACAGAGGTCCTTTGAGGGAATGATATTGTTGGAGGCAGCCGCTGGTGAAGTGGGATCTTTCACGATGGCAAAGATATCTTTGCTGCTATTTGTGTCAATGCGGTCTGCCAGTGCAGTGTGCCTGGTGTCCTGGGTCTGCCAGTGGTAGTGTTTCAGAGCAGATTTGAAGGTGGGTTTGTCCATGGTGTCTCGGCGCATTGGCCATCTGCACTTAGTTGTTTGCAGTGGTGCTTTGTCAACATGAGTTCCTCTGCGTACCAATTGGCTTGAGGTCTGGATCTTGTAGTTTTGTCGGGCTTGAGGGGGGCCAGCGAGTCGGTGCAGGTGTTGATCCAGGTGTTGATAGATTCAGGCAGGCTGCTGGTGTGTTTGGGCTGATTTGTGGAGAGCGTGATGGTCCAGTCCTCCTCTTGGATGTTGTTCTAGCTTTGGCGGGCGGGCCAGTGGTAGTCGGTTTGTGATGGTGTGTGACAGGGATGCTGAATCTGATGAGAATGTGGTCTAGCCAGGTGATCGTGATGGCTTGTTGACTGAGATAATGTCGAAGGAGGTGAAAATTGGGTCCAGGAGGTTTCCAGCCGACTGCTTGGGTCCAATCACGCGTTGGGTGAGGCTGAGGATTGAGAGGTCTTCTAGTAGTGCTGTGGAGTTTGGGTTGGGTCAGTCTTCTAGTTGGAAGTTTAGTTCTCCGAGGAGGATGTAGGTGCTGGAGTCCAGGATAAAGGAGGGGGCGAGGACGAAGCCAGTGATGATGTTTACGATGGACATGACTTATGACGGATTTTGCCTTTCTGGCCAGAAGGCTGATTGGACCCTGCAGCAGTCTAAAGAGAGCCAGGCCATGGCACATTGCTTGGGCCTTTCTATTTCTGCTAGGCAATGTCCTTAGCAGTTTTGTCCCTTTTGGAGATACTCTATAGGTTTGATGTACGGCAGCACCAGGGCACACTGCCCCTGCAACAGGCACTCCAGTTGTTTCAAAGTTAGGACCGGAATCAAGCTGGCAATGTCCAGGCTACCTGAGGCAACCAACATCTCAATCTCCTACCCCTAAAGCAGCAACCTCAAAATCACTTTTTTTCCCCTGTAGTGGCTTAGGAACAGCTCTCTGGGAGTCGGGGTCGCACATTCCCTCCAGGGGTGCTGAAGCACAACATCAGACAGATGGGTCATTAACATTTTTTAACAAGGCAATACCCTGCCATTCCTTTCTAACCCGCTGCATCTTCTGCCCGCATCAGAGCGACTTTTAGAGGAGTTTTTTCCATCCTCTTTCAAGAGGTGCAGGCTCTTCTGGCCAAAGGACCCATCGAGAGGATTTCGGTCCTAGAAATAGGGATTTGCTGTTACTGCTATCATTTCTTGTGCTGAAGGACAGAGGCCTTCGATCTATTTTAGATCTCCACCCTCTGAACACTTTCTTGCAGAAGGACAAATAAAAAATGCTCACAGTAGCCCCAGATTTGTCTGCCCTGGATCTTGGTGACTGGATGGCTTCGGATCTGCAGGATCCTGACTTTCTTGTGTCTTTCCGGCAGTCTCACAGGCACTTCTTGCAGTTCAAAGTAGGCCAGAAACATTTCCTCTTTCGGCCTCAGCAGTGCCCCTCGGTTGTTCATGAAAGTGATGCTGGTGGTCGCAGCACACCTTTGGAGGACAGGTTTCCAGTTTTCGCCTACCTCGATGATTGGCTATTCAAGGGGGACTTGCGACAGTCTGTCGTAGACCACCTCCATGTGACGGCTAATCTCCTGACATCATTTGGGTTCTCTGTCAGCTTGCCAAAGTCACACCTGACTCCTTTGCAAAGGCCATCCTATATACGGTTTGATTTCAGGCCATCCACCCATTCCCAGCGAGTCCAGGGCTTTCGACTATTAAGCTCGATAGTTCAACTTTTTTTTTTTTTGTAAGAGTTTTATATAGCGCAAACTCGACCCGAAGATATCCGGTATCAGAGCGCTTTACACGAGCACCAGTTTCGTTACAGATGGACACATTCATTTTTTTGTTAGGCGCTGGGAGATTAAGTGATTTGCCCAGAATCACAGGATGTTGAGCGTCCCTGCCGAGACTCGAACCCGGTTCCCCAGCTTGGAGGTTGACTGCTCTAGCCGTAAGGCTACATTCTCTCCTCAACCTTGGTCCTGAGTCTTAGTGACAGTTGCTCTGAGAGTTCTTGGCCTCTTTGATCCTGTTCGTTGACGATGCCAGGTAGACAATGCCGGGTCAGCAATGGAACCTGAAATCTCGCTGGGCCCTGCACCAGGGGAACTTGTCAGACTCTATCTGGGTTTTGGAGGAGACTACAAAAGCTCTCCAGTGGCGGCTGCTCGACCTCTATTGGACGCTCGGCAGACCAATTTTCCTACACCACCGAGAGCTGCCAGTGATGATGCAGGGGAGGTCATCTGGAGGAGGTGGAGATCAGAGATCTTTGGCCTCCAACCTATTGGGGTTGCGTGCTATTCGCCTGGCGCTGGAAGCCTTCCTACCGTCTGTCAAGGAGAGGCTGGGTCAACACCACACCATGTGGTACTGCAACAAGCTGGGTGGTGTGGGGTCCTAGGTTCTTTGCTAAGAGACTTGTTTGTTTCTGGAGCTGGCTGGAGTGTCAGGGCATTTCCCAGGTCGTGAACTTCCTTACTGGTTGTTTGAATGCCTAGGTGCATGAACTCTGCGGCACCTGGCAGATGACGAATGGAGATTACATCTGGAGGTGACACAGGGAGTCGTGCAGCAGTGAGGAGTCCCCGGCTAGATCTTTTCTCCACTGTCAAACGTGCAATGTAAAACATTTGTGCGCTGAAGTTTTTCAAGAATGCCCTCCCTTGGGGATGCATTCTGGCAAGAGTGGAGCACAAGACTCTTGCACCCCTTTCTGCCTCCGCCTCTCCTGCCTTGAGTTCAGAAGATCAGGAACAACCGGGCACAAGTCATTTTAGTGGCTCCAGATTGGACCAGGAAAGTGGGGTACTCGGAAACTCTGGGCATGAGCGTCTGTCCTCTTGTCAGGCTAGTACTTCGGGAGGGTCTTTCGTCGCAGCAGCAGGGCAGGGTTCTGCACCTGGGCCTGCACACTCTACACCTTCATGTGTGGAGATTAAGTGGCGACAGTTGACAGTATTCAATCTCCCCCGTGAAGATGTGGATGTCCTCCTTGCTGCCAGGTGATGCGACATGGTGTGGCCTGTTGTTCCATCTGCAATACGGACCTGTTACAGGGCAAACTGCCAGATGCCTTGTTTGTTTTATCTCTCGCTCAGCAAGGACTTACAGTAGGCACTGGTAAAGGTTATTTGCCTTTTCGGCTCTTTTACGTTTGCCTGATCAGCCGGCCTTGTTTAAATCACCTGTTGTGATGCGGTTTCTAAAAGGTTTGATACATATGTTTTCCCTCAAACTCTGTGATGCCACAGTGTGATATTAAATATGGTTCATGTTTACTCTCTTCGAGCTGATGCACTGCTGTCCTCTACGTCTCCTGACTCTGAAGACTGTACTCTGAAGACTGTATTCCTTGTGTCAATAAATTCAGCTCGTCTCATTGGTGAACTTCAGGCTCTCTGTGCGGCAGCCCCATAACACCTTTTCTTCCTGACATACTGATATTGAGGACTTGAGCGGCCTTTTTGTCTAATGTTGGAATTCCTTTTCATGTCGCACAATCTGTTACCCTTCCAACATTCTTCGCTCCACCTCACCCTTTGAAAGAGGAGGACAAACTCATTTGGCTGAACTTCAAGAGAGCCTTGAGCTTTCACATCGATCTCACCAAAGACCACTGGGTGGCCGATTAGCTTTTTGTGGGCTTGTCTAAGGCTAAGAAACCAATAAACAACAAGAGAGCGAGGGAGTTAAAGGAGCACTCTTGGTCCCCCAAATCGAATAGTCAAAAACAACAGAAGAGTGTGCCTTCTTAGAAGAAGAGCGAGCATGAAGAATCAGACTTGATTCTTTAGAAAGCCCTCACTCACCAACCTAGTTGGTGACATGCTTCATCATCGGGCCCCACCAGGAAGGTCGAGTACCTCCCCGGTGTGCTTCAACGCCAGGATTACTGCGGAGCTGGTAAGTTTTGTCAGGGTGATAAGTGATTGTGAAGTGAGTTTAAAAGTGTCTAGGTTGTGTCCAAAAATAGTTTTAATCGTCGGCCAACCAGGCACGAGTAAAAACAAAGTGAGCGATGTATGTGCTGGATAGATTGGTCAGCTATGTCTCACTGTGTGTGGTCAACATGTTTCTGCCTATATGGTGCTACTGGCTAGGCATTCTTCAGGACCAAAGTGTAGACCCCGGCGGTATGAGCGCGCTAAGGCTTACCCTAACCAGAAGGTAGTTAGTGTGAAAATACAGGGAAAAAGATTTTGGAACCTGTTATTGCTGCGGGAGCCTTCTTAGTGATAAGAACCCGACATACATAAGTGGAGTGATCAGTAATCACACCATGGGTCTCGGGAGGGGGGTGGTGGCTAGTAGGCACACCGCCGGCAAAGCCAGGCACCCGCTTGGTACCTGATGCAGCCCTCAAGAAACCGGACCCCGGCTAAGAAAGGCAAGGCAGTGCAGAAAAGCACTTTGACAAGGTGGGCTGTCCTCTATTAAGAACTGCTACGTATTGGCGAAGATGCAGCCCCCAGAAGGACTGAGACCCCATTTGACAAGGACCAAGGCGGCTACCACCTCGCTGGCACACGGGGTGCCTTCCCTTGACATATTAGGCTGTGATGTGAGCGTCAGGGCACATGTTAACAAAGCATTGCTGCCTTGACAAACCGGTCCGAGGGGAAGGTAATTTTGCCCGTTCCCGTCCTGCAGGACATTTTGATCTAAACCAACCAGGCCAACCATCTTGGAAGGTACTGCTTTGGCATCTATTCTAAAAGCGAGGAATCTGCGGTTAGAAGTATCCATCAGAAGAGCAAGCTACTTCTCTTTGGAAATGTTTTTTCTGGTGGATACTCTAGCTGCAGATTCATCCAATATCCCCCCCCACTTGTCTGTGAAAGGTCTCTTTTCCATCTAAAAAGGTTCAAATTTAGGAACCTGTATACTGGTACTTCTGATTATTGTTAGTCAAGAAAGAAACTGGCATCAGCGTGCAGTCGTGACGCTTATATGTGGCTCCGTTCGTCACTTCTGGGATGGAACAAAGCCAGCCTTGCACCACATGTCCCCACCTACTGGCGTGTGGTGGCAATGCTGTTTTAAATCTTATGGATCCAGTCTGGCGCCTCGGGATATTCTAAAGGTGAGAAATCTGTGGTTAGAATATTCACCAGAAAGGGCATTATCGAAAGTAAGTAACTGCTTCTTCTCAACTATCACATCCATTCCAGGCCAGTATTACCAACATCTTAAACTTTTCTAGGTCTTACTAAAACACTGATGCCCGTCATGTGCCAACTCCACAAGCCCCAGTCTCACATTAGCAGGAGTAACAAGTCTTAGCCTAACAACAGCAAACCATCCTGTACGGGTTATTCATCCTTTCACTTCTTTGTCCACATTCTTCTAACCCCTCTTCCTGAATCAGACACGTCTCTCATTACAGTATCGTTGCCTGTCTCCTCTATGATTTCAGGTAAACAGCCACCAGTAACAAAAACAAACCTTAACATCATCCAACCATTCTTTTCTTCAGAGTAGGATATGTGTGGAACCGTTCTTGATAGACCATCTGCAGCCTTATTCGACAAACCAGGTATGTAGTTCACAGATTTCAAAATGGTTGTGGCTTTAAAAGATTATCTTTTTTCAGTTAAGATACAACATCCAGACGTTCTTACTAACAATCTCCTGTAACGGCGTGGATCAGGCAATACCTAAACCAAATACCCCATAAAAAATATTTGAACTACCTCCCTTCCCAGAACACAGCCAACACCTCCTTTTCTGTATTTGAGTAATTGCACTGTGCTCCTCCTGGCGCTGTAGACGCAAATACTATCGCAATCATTTCAACACTTTGATTATTGCCCAACCCAACATCACTCGCATCAATAACCGGGCAGCAAGGCAATCCAGAAATATAGGTCTAGCGATTGGGTTGCAGCAAGCCTGCTCTTGATTCATCAATGATTCTTCTGGAGGTGATTGGACCCAACCAGGATGACCGGATAATTTACAAAATGTAACATTTTTATGCTGTGAGATCCTCAGGCCAGCTTGATAGGAAGTATCTGAAAGTATGGAATTTGTGAATTTACGAACTCCGTTCTAACATTGAAGTTTCTGTCTCATTTTTGTCTTTTCACTCTCAGTTCGCATAAGTGTGGATTTCTCGGTGGTGCTCTTTATTGGCATAGTGGATTTATAGTGATGGAATTTGATTCTGAGCCTAATTTGCATATCTCTGCTTGTTCTAGGCCTTTGAACTTTATTTATTTTATGTACTGGTAGTTATTTTCTTTCAGTGGGCACTTCGATGTGAGTAGCCGCGAAGTGCGCTCCATGCGATTTGTTTTTACGTTCTTAAATGTGTTGGATGACTGTGTGCCCTCACACAATGTTTGTGTTTAGTTCTGTGTTGGTGTGAGCCTCATGAACAAGTTTGAGTCCTTAAAAGTGCGAGGTGACCGCTTAAGAAGCAGAAGAGCAGACATGAGTATTGTCAGATCCCATGCCAGCATCACTGAACATCTCTCTCTTCTACATTTGTTTCTACTTTTTTCTTCATTTTCATTGCTTGCTCTCCACCTTGGTTCCGGCCTTGCCACGTGATCTTTCTCTCTCATAAACTTCCCTTCTCGCTCTTATTTTACCCCCTCTCAGAGACACCATGTGGAGAGTTTTTACAGGCTCCCTGCAGGTGGAGGAGAAATCTAGTGTACCCTTGCATGATCTGCGAGAAATCGAGGCATGGATCTACCGCCTGCTGCGCTCCCCCATCCCAGTGGCTGGTCAGAAGCGGGTGGACATCGAGATCTTGCCACAGGAACTACAGCCGGCTTTAACCTTTGCCCTTCCTGAGCCATCACGCTTCGCCCTTGTGGACTTCCCGCTGCACCTCCCGCTGGAACTGCTGGGCGTGGATGCCTGTCTCCAGGTCCTCTCATGTATCCTCCTGGAGCACAAGGTGAGTAAGGGTGAGATGTTGCCATGGTACCCATATCTGTGGTTTACCAACTGTCATCTTTGCTTGCTAATTACTTCTTGACAGTACAGGTTGTTGTCCCGAAATGCTCTTCTTTGTCTTCCTCTTGGATTGGAGAGCTTGAATGTAATCTGTGTCTGAGGCCACACTGCCATCTACAGACACCCAAAGGCCACTCCGGTATGAAGTACTGGAACCCCGATAGTGCAGAAACACTAGTACTGAGTAAGAGTAGCATTCTAAGGCCACTTCCGTCTGAAGCACTGGAACCCCCCATAGTGCAGAGACACTAGTACTGAGTAAGAGTAGCATTCTAAGGCCACTTCCGTCTGAAGCACTGGAACCCCCCATAGTGCAGAGACACTAGTACTGAGTAAGAGTAGCATTCTAAGGATACTCCAGCCTGAAGCACTGGGACCCCCCCATAGTGCAGAAACACTCGTACTGAGTAAGAGTAGCATTCTAAGGCCACTCCTGCCTGAAGCACTGGTACCCCCCATAGTGCAGAGACACTCGTACTGAGTAAGAGTAGCATTCTAAGGATACTCCAGCCTGAAGCACTGGGACCCCCCCCATAGTGCAGAAACACTTGTACTGAGTAAGAGTAGCATTCTAAGGCCACTTCCGTCTGAAGCACTGGGACCCCCCATAGTGCAGAGACACTAGTACTGAGTAAGAGTAGCATTCTAAGGATACTCCAGCCTGAAGCACTGGGACCCCACCATAGTGCAGAAACACTCGTACTGAGTAAGAGTAGCATTCTAAGGCCACTCCTGCCTGAAGCACTGGTACCCCCCATAGTGCAGAGACACGCGTACTGAGTAAGAGTAGCATTCTAAGGCCACTCCCGCCTGAGGCTCTGGGACGCCCAAACACTCGTACTGAGTAAGAGTAGCATTCTAAGGCCACTCCCGCCTGAAGCACTGGGACCCCCCCATAGTGCAGAAACACTTGTACTGAGTAAGAGTAGCATTCTAAGGATACTCCAGCCTGAAGCACTGGGACCCCCCATAGTGCAGAGACACTCGTACTGAGTAAGAGTAGCATTCTAAGGCCACTCCTGCCTGAAGCACTGGTACCCCCCATAGTGCAGAGACACGCGTACTGAGTAAGAGTAGCATTCTAAGGCCACTCCCGCCTGAGGCTCTGGGACGCCCAAACACTCGTACTGAGTAAGAGTAGCATTCTAAGGCCACTCCCGCTTGAAGCACTGGGACCCCCCCATAGTGCAGAAACACTTGTACTGAGTAAGAGTAGCATTCTAAGGATACTCCAGCCTGAAGCACTGGGACCCCCCCATAGTGCAGAAACACTCGTACTGAGTAAGAGTAGCATTCTAAGGCAACTCCTGCCTGAAGCACTGGGACCCCCATAGTGCAGAAACACTAGTACTGAGTAAGAATAGCATTCTAAGGATACTCCAGCCTGAAGCACTGGGACCCCCATAGTACAAAAACACTTACTGAGTAAGAGTAGCATTCTAAGGCCACTCCCGCCTGAAGCACTGGGACGCCCAAACACTCATACTGAGTAAGAGTAGCATTCTAAGGCCACTTCCGTCTGAAGCACTGGGACCCCCCATAGTGCAGAAACACTCGTACTGAGTAAGAGTAGCATTCTAAGGCCACTTCCGTCTGAAGCACTGGGACCCCCATAGTGCAGAAACACTCGTACTGAGTAAGAGTAGCATTCTAAGGCCACTCCCGCCTGAGGTTCTGGGACGCCCAAACACTCGTACTGAGTAAGAGTAGCATTCTAAGGATACTCCAGCCTGAAGCACTGGGACCCCCCCATAGTGCAGAAACACTCGTACTGAGTGAGAGTAGCATTCTAAGGCCACTCCCGCCTGAAGCATTGGGGCCCCCCATAATGCAGAAACACTCTTACTGAGTAAGAGTAGCATTCTAAGGCCACTCCCGCCTGAAGCACTGGGACCCCCGACGGTACAGAAACACTCGTACTGAGTAAGAGTAGCATTCTAAGGCCACTCCCGCCTGAAGCATTGGGGCCCCCCATAATGCAGAAACACTCTTACTGAGTAAGAGTAGCATTCTAAGGCCACTCCCGCCTGAAGCACTGGGACCCCCGACGGTACAGAAACACTCGTACTGAGTAAGAGTAGCATTCTAAGGCCACTCCCGCCTGAAGCACTGGGACCCCCATAGTACAGAAACACTAGTACTGAGTAAGAGTAGCATTCTAAGGCCACTCCCGCCTGAAGCACTGGGACCCCCATAGTACAGAAACACTAGTACTGAGTAAGAGTAGCATTCTAAGGCCACTCCCGCCTGAAGCACTGGGACCCCCGACGGTACAGAAACACTCGTACTGAGTAAGAGTAGCATTCTAAGGCCACTCCCGCCTGAAGCACTGGGACCCCCATAGTACAGAAACACTAGTACTGAGTAAGAGTAGCATTCTAAGGCCACTCCCGCCTGAAGCACTGGGACCCCCATAGTACAGAAACACTAGTACTGAGTAAGAGTAGCATTCTAAGGCTACTCCAGCCTGAAGCACTGGGACCCCCATATTATAGAAACACTAGTACTGAGTAAGAGTAGCATTCTAAGGCTACTCCTGCCTGAGGCACTGGGACCCCCGATAGTACAGAAACACTAGTACTGAGTAAGAGTAGCATTCTAAGGCCACTCCCGCCTGAAGCACTGGGATCCCATAGTACAGAAACACTAGTACTGAGTAAGAGTAGCATTCTAAGCACAGGCCTTGGAACACGAGAGCAGAAGTGGGAGAGTTATCCAGGGACTGAGCTCGCTGAGGGTGATTGGGTGGCAGCCTTTAAACAAACGCCAGTTACAAGAAACATACCATTTCAATGGCTTCAATTTCATTACTTACATCGTACATACCTCCCACCAGAACAGCTCAGTGAGATGTCCCTTCATCACAGCATGCATGTCTTAGATGTAGAGGGGTGAACATCTTGTTTTATCATTTGACACGGTCCGGTCAGGTCTTGCACACGTATTGAGGCTATGTCACAGAGCAGACCAACCCAAAAACATGCTTACAGTGCCTCCTGCCCAGACCTAAGAGAGGTCGACCCAACTGTAGGGTTGTGGCCCTCGCCCTCCTGATGGCCAAGAGAGTGACTTTCATTCTGCACAGTTGGAAGGTGCCCACTTCGCCTCCTGTGCAGGACTTCAACTATCGTGATGGGAGCACTCCGGAGGAATATAGCATTATCTGTACCCAGGTCTGAGATATGCTTGCATAAAAAAACAGAAGTGCATCATTTCACATTACCCAGTCCAGTCTCCCCTAGTCACCAAGGGATGTAATGCCCTTTTCATCCCCAGGTTATGTCACGTTTTCCTTCTTCCATTATTGTTTTCCTTCGTTCTTTCTGACTTGAGGGTTGTTACCATTTATTTAGCATTTATGTATATTGGATGTCTCCAACAAGACTGCTGGCAAGGAATCTGTGAAAATAATATATGCAGGTATTATGCCTTCAACAGATTTAAAACCAAAAACGAATAAAGCTATGATAAAAAGTAAGGATAAGTTAAGAGACAATCTGGGGGAGGGTTGCAACAGCTAAACAAAGTGTCTTGATAAAAGGGCAAATGTACGAAAACTGCAGTGAATTCAAGCAAAGCTGGAAAGTCAAGAACGGAAAAACCTACAAGGGCACAAACCACAATATCCCTTAAATCGGGCACAAAACATAACGTTACTCAAAACTCTGAGGGCAATTTAGGAGTTTACTAATTGCTTTAAGCAGCGCTTCCCCGTCCTTTTAGAACCACGTCCCACTTTCTAGAACGACAAACCTTTCGCGACCCACCTAGCCTTAATGGACATAAGATGGGCGATTTCTTATTGTAACTAAGGCATCGTGTGATGGAGCAATGTCGTTTACAGAGAGCACATTTTGCATTGAAATGGGCACTAAATTTGCACAGATATACAGTTTTACTGATAAAAATATATTGCACACAAGTGATAATTTGTTGAAATTTGTTTTCAGCCAATATTTATCATTTGTGCATCACCAAGTAAAGTGTATTGATTTTTTCCAATCCTATTAAAACCTTTGCTTCCATCAAATTTCAAAATTACAAAAAATGTGCTTCATTTTTGCTTCCCTAACAGCTGAATGGGTACCGCTCATTTACAGATATTAACATTTTGTTGTGTTACAAAAATGACATCCTACAGCCTTTCCTTTTACGCTCCCTGAACTCCAGCAAGATTGTCACATTATTCACTTTGCTTTTCTTTCTCTGGCTGCAAAGTTAGAGGTGTTTGTAAACACCAATCCACATGGTAAAAAACATAAGCAGCACTTTGTCAGAAGACAGAGCCTGACTTTTGACCTCTGCCTTTGAAGCACAGCAAATGTGACAAGACAAATACATAATTTAAAGGCAGCTTTATTTATTGCTTTGATTTTCACGACCCACCAGAAATCGTCTCCGACCCACAGTTTGGAAAACACTGGCTTAAATCAAAAACTGAACATTTCATAGTTTGAACTGTGGCCAACTTCTCACCACAAATGCTGATAGTTATGAATACACGCTTGGCAAAATACGGAAAGTTCCTAGCAAAGAATCTCCAGGGTAAGGAAAGGGATCAGAGCAAGAAGCCTGGTGGTGTTAGGGTGACCACCGCACTCCAGATCATCACGGACACTGTCTCCTGTTCTGAACATCTTGCCTGACTGCACTGCTGTGAAGTGAGGTGATCTGGTTCGGTATATCAAATAATAATATATTAATCCCAGAAGGTATTTTGTGGAGAAGCTCTGTGCCAGTCAGCTTCCCCCCACTCTTATCTCTACGAGATTTGAAATTGAGGCCATTTGTGCGGTGGTACTACTTGGTTTTCTCTCTACTAGTTTCTTAACCAGAAGTCTGCCAAAATATGGTGCTTTTTGTCATTGGGGATGCGTGTCAGGATAGATGCACAAGAGTTTGTCTGCTTAGATTGATATTTTAATGATCCAGTCTTGAAAGTTACACGTAAAATATGTCTGATCTGCTGTAACCAAGGTCCACTCCTTAGCCCCATATGTGGCACTGTGCTGTAGCGTGTGCTTAGCATATATGTTTTAAGTGGATGTGACGGCCTCAGTACAGGTTCACACAGTCTTAACACCTTCCCTCTTTCATGTGTTACTGAAGTGTCGTCCTTCTGTTGGGGCTCTGTCGGGCTCGGATCAATGCACACGCGTTGATTCATACTAAATGATAGGTAGGGGACCCCAGTTATGGAGGACTAAATGAATCTTTGTCGGGGCGAGATGGTACCCAGTCTGCCTCCTAGGAGGCAGTGAGTAAGGTCTGTGCCACTGAACTAGATTTTCTTCAGGATTGAAGAACCCTCCGCGACCCTCACTCAGGTTGGTGGCTGGCCCCAACACCAGAGGACCACACAGGTCATGGAGATCAATGGCGAGAAAGATAAAGCGCCACGGGTAGGGCAGGGCACCTCGGCTTACTCATGCCATTCAGGGGACTGATCCGCACAAATCCCTGTACAATATCACAAGACTGTCCTAGCTTGGACTTGCTTTCTTTGCTTTCTGCAAATAGCATCAGGGAGACCATCTCTTTCTTGATTTTGGCAACTAGCACATTTTGTCAATGAAACTAATGTTATGTATACATTGTTTAGCAGAGTGGCCAACACATCTTTGTATTCCTGTAATTTTAGCAGGGGCTGTGAGATGGCCCTCTTAGTCAAATCTCTCTGTGTTTCAGAATGTTTGCCACCATAACAGTAATTACAGCCACTGTACACCCCACAAGATAAGGGGTCTTCTTTCTTTACCCATTGAGACAAGCAGCTCTAACGGGGTGGATAGGGATGAGCTGATGAGTGCCCCTTCATGTGCGTGGCTTTGGAGAGGGAAAACATTTTATCAGTACCATAGAGATGCATAATACTCTATATATGGGACTATGAGTTTTGATCATGATACAGAAGATCAAAATTCCACAGACAGAACCTTGGTCCCAACTCTGATACATTTTTGTTTAGGCTCCAGTTTAATCACCGCCCTAACTGAGTGGGCAGACTATTACAAATTCTAGCACATTGACTGTTAACTCTGTCTTGTGCGCCAAAAAACACACACATGACATCGCTAAAGAACTCCCACAGGAGCGCTCCACGTACCATGTATCAAAACCGTTGAGGGGAGGAGCCCAATAGTGAAACATGCTGCTGGACGTGACTTATTGTTGTGCCTTTTTGGAGCTGCAGCAGTGAGAACAATCACTGGTTGATGTGTTGGACTTTCTTGCTCCTCATTAACCAAGGTGGGGGAAAAAAAGTTATAGTGACTTTATAGTTTGGTGAAAATTCCAGGGAGAACCTAACATTTTAAGCTAAAACAAAATACTGAAATTCACCATTTCTTTTGATCTTGTGCCCTAAGGTGACTATACCCCCCTCCATCCCTCCATTCACAGTTTTCTCATCAATGATGTTATTTCAAATGCTGCAGTGATGTTACAATTGATGATGTAGAACAAGTCATGAGTGATGTAATACGTGGGATAACAAGCTGTGCATCGCAGGTCGCAAGTTAGTTACCTTAGGGCACAAGTTACTTATAGTTATCTCTTGTAAATATAACTGATGAATTTCTGTTTTTTGGGGTTTAAAACGTTACGTTGCCATTGAAATTTTTCACTTTAACCTTTGTTTTTTTCAGTGAATTTCTAGGTTTGTTTTAACATAAAGTAATATTTTATTATAAAAAATGAAGCCAACCACTGCCGCGCACGGCTTTTGACCATGCGAAGTGGGGGTTGACCGCAGGGCTTGGCCCCCCTTCCTGAGCCACTTTGGGCCCCAGGGATCCTATCTGCCAGGGCCTTTTTTTTTTTTTTTTAGGGGAGTGAGGTCACACGGCCCTCCTCCACAAACCACTTTGTGCCCCAGGAACCCCATCCCCTGGGGCCTTTATTTTTTAATTAAAGGGAAGGGGACCCTGTGGCTTACCTCCCTGAGACACTAAGTGCCCCGAGGACCCCATCCCCTGGGGCCTTTTTTTGATTTTATTATTACGGGGTGGGTGGTGCACAGCCCCCCTCCCCAAGCTACTAAACTAGTGTGAGAGGTGGGGCACAGGGGCCAGGGCGGCTGACTCCAGAGCACGGAGCTCACGGTTCAATTCCCGGCGGCAGCTCAGCGCAGCACCCTGTGACTCTGGGCATTAGCTCGCTTAATCTCCTTGACGGCCCCCAGCGCCTTGAGACCCTTAGGGGTGATTAGTTTGCGCTTTACAAATACCGGGTTTATTATTATTATTACTAAGGGCCCCACAGACCCCATTCCCAGAGGCCTTTAAAAAAAAAGTATTATAGGAAGGGCATGGCACCACTCCCGAGCCAATAGTGGCCAAGGACCCCATCGCTTGGTACCAGAACATATTTGTAAAAGGGAGAGTGTGTGCGACACCCCCCCCCCCTGCACCCCACCCTTTCCCGAGCCATTAAAGGCCTCGGGATCCAGCAAGTGCCCTTTCCATGTATCGCTCATTTTTTTGTTTAAATATCTTTATTGTTTTTCTTAAATTTTGTAACCGGTCAGGATTATCCGAGGCATCATAACTGCAAATGCGAAGTAACTTTATGAGAACAATTTTGACATATCTACTACTGGTTACAAGAATATAGGTACAATACACAGTAATGCATACTTGTCACTGCAGGAGGCCTATATGTATAAAACGGTGCATGCTACTTCCTGTTCGCACTGGTGCACTTCGGTTCCCAACCCACAAATCTTAACGCCCAAGAAGATGCAAACATGGCTAATTGAGCCAACTCGTTGTGACATAGGGTGTATATCAGCAGCGTATATGGGAGGTATAAATGCGTATCAGTGTCGATATTTTGCTGGGAGGTTGTGCAGAGAAAGAGGAGTGGGCCAATAAAACATTTG
The DNA here is from genome assembly GCA_963921515.1 of Calotriton arnoldi. Lineage (NCBI taxonomy): Eukaryota > Metazoa > Chordata > Amphibia > Caudata > Salamandridae > Calotriton > Calotriton arnoldi. Next base: position 222,017 of record CAWUFW010005897.1, read on the forward strand.
ATAAACTTCAAAACCAGTAATGTAATAAAGGAACTGTCATCGAAAAAGAAGAAAGGGGATATATGTAACATTACAGGGCACGCAAATGTATATCTCGTACATGTCATTATGGTGGCTCGCCAGGTTGGCGCTAGTACTCATGAGGGCGTTAGAGATCTCTGCCGTCTGAGCGATTGATTAGGGGAGATTCCCAGCGGCGGACCCGGGTCATAGGTGCGCTGCAGCATAGGACGTAATGCTGACTATGAATATCTCGTGTCTCATGGCTCGGGACCGCCAGAGGTCGGGTTACGTGCTGGTGGGTGGGGCACTAACATCGTTCCTGCCTCCTCCACTCCTAAAGGCCGTGAGTATGGTATCCCAGTGCTGTGCTATGGGATATTTGCGGAGCCCCGCTGTTTCCTCCCTGTGTAGTGTTGTACTTTCCGCCTGTGCCCATATCGCGAGCGATCTTTCCCAACTGACCGTCTCCGGGGGAACATTATGTTTCCACCGTTTTGTAATTAAGCGCTTCGCTACTATCAACCCCAGGTCTCGGAATCGTGACGTGACTTTGTTCTTCTTAGACCTGGCATAAAGCCCCATTATGCAGACTTCCCATGTATGTGGCAGGGATGTATCAGTGCAGAGTGCAAGCGCCGTGGCTACGTCTTGCCAATAAAGTTGTAAGGAGGTGCAGGACCATAGCATGTGGAGCAGGTTTGCATTAAGTTGCTTACAGCGTGGGCACGCGGAGGTGGTAATGTTAAAGTATCTGTTTATGTTGTCGGGTGAAAGGTACGCTCTCTGTATAATGTATGTTTGTATTAGTTTGAATCTGGAGCTTCTTGGTATATACGCAGAGCTGGCCAGAATGGCGCTCCATTCCCGTTCCGTCCAAGGTTGGCCCCTGTCCGCTTCCCAGCGGGTGCGGAGACTTGGCATCGGTTTCAGCGTGTGCGTGAGTAGAGCTGCCACTAGCCAGTGCACTATATGCGATCCCGCACCCATTACATGCAAGTATTGTAGTAGCAGATGTGTTGGCGGCTCAGTCGTCAGGTCCCCCCAGGAGGCCGAAAGGGCCCTTGTTAGGGAAGTGTGCATTAGAAATTGCCCTGCTGGCAAACCACTGTCTCCCGCCAGTGCATCAAAAGTGAGTAGTGCGCCATCCGAATATGTCACCCAGGGTGTCTATTCCCACTGCATGCCAATGTGTAAGAGCCTCCTCGGAGGTGCCCGCCCTCCCTCTGGGCGTCCCCAGGAGTGGCAGTATCGGAGCGTATGGGATTGCTGTACGAGTGAGGTCCAGGCTCTGTCTATAGCACTTGTGCGCCAGCGCTAAATGCATTTGGGATGGCCGTGGGGGCTTGGCGGCGGGATGGAAAAGGTGATAGATCTGGGATTGGATCCAGGGCTGCTGCAGGGTCGCCGTGTCTTCCAGACTCTTGCCACTTAGCCACTTTGTCACCCATTGTAGCTGGGCTGCTATATAGTACAGCTCCATATTAGGGACTGCTAATCCACCATGACTGGCGGGGGCATATAATTTCCACAAGGCAACTCGGGGTCTGCCTTTATTCCAGATTAGATCACAGAACAGACGTTCCAACTCGCGGAGGATTTTGGTCGGGACATAGATTGGGAGATTCGAAAAATAGTACAGTAATTTTGGGAGGCCAATCATCTTGATCAAGGTGATGCGGCTCATGACATTGAGTGGGAGTGACTTCCAAAATTGTACTTGGGCCCTACAGCTGAAATTGCTCTCGTTAAATTGCCCTCCAATAAATCTTCAGGCGTCCGGTATATGAAGACACCAAGATAGCGAAATGTAGTGGAGTACCACGGGAGAGGAGAGTCACCGAGAAGAACGTCCGTTTCGACCGTGTCTTCGCAAAAGGGATAGACCCCCGACTTGGTCCAGTTAACCCGAAGGCCCGAGACCTCTTCAAAGGCCCGAAGCGTATCCGCTATGAACGTAGGGATGTCGTTGATGTCACGTACATACAATAACAAGTCGGCATATAGAGAAACAGCATGCATCCCGTCTCCTAACTTGATTCCCCACGCTTCGCTATCACTGCGGAGCAGCATCGCCAACGGTTCCATGGCTAGGGAAAAGAGTAACTGGGACAGGGGACAGCCCTGATGCGTCCCTCTCCTTACTCGAATGGGATCTGAGATGAGCCTGCCGGTCCTAACCCGAACAATGGGTTGTTGGTATAGCAGCTGAACCATGCTCATATAATGGTCCCCGAGTTCGTATCTACGTAGGACTGCCGCTAGATAGGGCCACTCCAACGAATCAAAGGCCTTCTCCAGGTCTAGCACTAGGCAGCCAGAGCGGGGCCATGTGTGTAACGCATAGGGCTGTACCCGGAAGAACCTGCGGATGTTGAGTGAGGTGCTCCTGGCGGGAACAAAACCGTTCTGGTCAGGGTGCACCAATGTTTTCACTAAGGGCAAAAGACGTTTTGCGAGTATCGATGCAAAAATCTTGTAGTCAGTATTAAGAAGTGCTAGTGGGCGATAAGAGCCCAAGGATTCAGGGTTCTTGTCGGGTTTAAGTAGAGACACCAGCAGGGCTTCGTTTTGTGTGCCAGCAAGTGTAGATTCATCCACCGCAGTCTCATACACTTTCAGCAGCTGCGGTGCCAGTATATGCGCATAGGCCTTGTAAAATTCAGTCGGTAGTCCATCAGGTCCCGGCGATTTCCCGTTGGACAGTGAGAATATGCAGTCCCGGACTTCCTCCAAAAGGAGGGGGTCATTCAGCTCCTCTTTTTGGGCGCGCGTAGGGTGTGGCAGTGCTATCCCTTCAAGGTAAAGCTGCAGCTCTGTGGATGTGACCTGTGTGCGGGATTTGTATAGGTCCCGATAATGTGCCACAAATTCACCATGTATGTCCCGCTGTGTGTACGCTATACCCCCTTGCGCCGTGCGTACCGAAGCCACAGGAGTCGACGACTCATCTTGGCGAATAAGCCACGTGAGCAATTTCCCCGCTTTGTCCCCCATGTGATGCGTCCGCGCCGAGTGCGCAGCATAATTAAGACATCGTAACCGCTCCAATAGCTGTGCATGTTCTTCCCTGTGGCACTCTAGTCGTCTCGGGGACCCCTCAGTGGCCTCTTGCTCACTGGATGCCAACTGCATCTCTAAAGTAGTGAGTTCTTTCTCCAGCTGCACTCTTATACCCGCCTGCATCCCCAAACAATGCCCCCGCACAACTACATTAAGAGCGTCCCACTCCAGCAGTGGCGAGGAGGCTGTGCCTGCATTCTCATCAAAATATTGTGCTACGGTGGTGGCCAATAAGTCCCGGAAGGGTGCATCCAGCAGGACATCCGGTTGGAGGCGCCAGACAGGGATTGGCGGTACCTCGCCCTCCCACTCCAGCTCCACCACATGCGGGTTATGATCCGAGTGCGTCCGTCCCATATAATGTGACCCAGAGATACATGGTAAAAGATCATTAGACACCATAAAACTGTCTAGGCGTACATGGAGACCGTGCGCCCCCGAATAATAGGAATACACTCTATCTTGCGGGTTTCTGTGTTGCCAAGCGTCTGACAAGTGCCATTGCGTAGCCCAGTTATTTAACGCTTTCATGGCAGTATGTGTGGCTGTTCCAGATAGAGGAGGAAAGGAACGGTCCAGCGAAACGTCCAGTACACTATTATAGTCGCCGCCTAAGATCATGGGGACATCATGCCATGCAGCCAGTTTGTGAGAGATCAGCTCAAGATAAGCTGCCTGTTCAGTGTTGGGTGCATACAGCGATGCAAGAATCACCAGTCTACCATCTAGGACACCGTTAACTATGACGTACCTGCCCTCTGCGTCTATTATTGAGTCTACCACCCGAAAGGGAGTCCCCGGTCTCACCCACACCAGAACCCCTCGTGCATACGCCGAATAACCCGTAGCGTATAATTGCCCCTCCAGCGCATGTGTAATCGTGCCACTTATGGTTTGTGTAAGTGCGTCTCTTGGAGGAGTGCTATTTGTATGTGGTGGCATTTCAGGTATGAGTAAATGAGATACCGTCGCGATGGGTTATGTATACCTCGCACGTTCCAGGTTCCGATCCTTACAGGTGCCATGGCACATGAGTCAGTGGCGCATAAGGCCTCGCCAGGCCGAGGGGAGGGAGGAGCCAATGAAGTGCTCGCAAAGGTAAGTGTAGAGCCTGCGTCCCTGTGTGAGCCAACAGCTCGGTCGGCGTGCCTGAATGTATAAGCGATGGCATTAAAAACAATCGAACTATGTATAATGAAAAATACCAAAAGGGCGAGTGCAACAGGCAACCGCCCAAACATGAAGCGAAAGCAGCATACAACTAACGTCTGGGGGGACTAATATGCACAGCAATAGTCGGTGCATCAGTAGTTGGGGATTTTTCCCCGGTAGCTACCCCTTGCCCTGGCCGAGCGTGCGTATGATCGGGCCACTACCTTAATGTCATATTTAATATTCCCCTGAGGGAGGGGCCGCAAGGGCACCTCGCCCGTGTGTTCCGGAACCCGTCCAGTGGCATGACCCCAGCTTCCCACCGGCAATCATAACATCAGCACCACAATACAAGTCTGACAACAGTAGCCAGGGAATGCAGTATGCAAGCTAATTACAGGGTCCAGTATACTTGCGTGTCTGGGGACATCGTCTATTGCCAGGTTGGCGGAGAACGTGAGAGAAAGGCAGGAAAAAGGTCCGGAGTTTAGACAATGTCATTGAAAGTCTGTGGGGTGATCAGGGGCAGATCACAGGAGTCCTGTGAAGCAAGAAAACTGTCTGACAAGTCGTCATAACTGGGCGGTCCTTGCTGGTCGAAGGCCGAATTGGTCTCTTCTTCGTGTGCCCCGCTGATGTCTGCCACTGCCTGCAGAGCCTGGAGCTGGCCGCTCAGGATCAGTTCTGGGGCTGGGCTGAGAGTCTGAGAGGCCAGAGACTGCGGTTTCTTCCGTCCCCTGCGGCGATGGCGCTGGGAGGTTTCGGGAGCCAACTCCCTCCGTCCAGCGGAGGGAGCCCCGCTCACCGAAGAGTCGTAAGTGTCTAGCCATTCTTCTGCCCCCTCCGAGGTTGTGAAGAAATGAGTCTTTCCATTCGCAATCACCCTCCGTTTCGCCAGGAACAGCAGCGAGTACTTGAGGTCACATTGTCGAAGTCGCCGTTTCACTGCCATATATGAATGACGTTTCTGGACCTGCAACGTATAGTCCGGGAAAAACATGACTTTGTGGTTAATATCTAGAAGCAGGGTTTTTAGTAAATCAGGGAAAAAATGGCGCACAGACAAAACGCGTAGTGTAACTGTATCACAATGTTGACGGTGCTACCAGGTCGGGGGAACTACCCTGTAACCCCCGTGGATGTATGAGTAGGAGACCCACACTAGAATTGAGAACAAAGTCCTGGGCACACGTATTGAAAGTGTAATAGAACCAGAAGTCTTATATGAGTTTCAAATTGTCGAGTCAACACCAGAGAAATTGTTGAAAGTTATTTAATGAGGCAACGACCAAAGAAAGCAACCAGCCGACACGTGTTTCGTCATACGGAATGCTCCCGTGACTCATCAGGGCTGTATTGACAGTAGCGGATCGAGAGTCAGTAGGATGAGGAACAGGGAATGGGGTTCCGCAGGCCAGTAGACCGGAGAAACCGGTGCGAAAAATCATGAGGAGGTCAAACCCTGGGCAGGGTATGACCCAGAGGTGTGAATTCAGTAGAACGAACAAGGGCGGAAGCGCCGTATGGCAGCGTGGTGGATGCCAAACTGAGGAGGTCTCGTTGGTAGAACCGGATATCCGGTTCTACCAACGAGACCTCCTCAGTTTGGCATCCACCACGCTGCCATACGGCGCTTCCGCCCTTGTTCGTTCTACTGAATTCACACCTCTGGGTCATACCCCTGCCCAGGGTTTGACCTCCCCTCATGATTTTTCGCACCGGTTTCTCCGGTCTACTGGCTCTGCGGAACCCCATTCCCTGTTCCTCATCCTACTGACTCTCGATCCGCTACTGTCAATACAGCCCTGATGAGTCACGGGAGCATTCCCGTATGACGAAACACGTGTCGGCTGGTTGCTTTCTTTTGGTCGTTGCCTCATTAAATAACTTTCAACAATTTCTCTGGTGTTGACTCGACAATTTAAAACTCATATAAGACTTCTGGTTCTATTACACTTTCAATACGTGTGCCCAGGACTTTGTTCTCATGACTTTGTGGTTATCTACTTGCACCTCATGCAGCTTCCTGGTTCCCTGGAGCACAGCATCTCTGTCCCTGTAATTCAACAGGCGGATTTAGAGCGGCCGCGGGTTGGAGCCCAATGGGGTGGGCCTGGCAGGCACCCTGTGCGCCCGTTCAACAACGAAGTATGGAGAGAGTGATTCCCCGGGCAGTAGCGTGCGAAGCCATTGTTCAGTGTAGGCCACCGCGTCTCTTCCCTCCGTCCCCTCTGGCAGGCCCACTACGCATATGTTGTTGCGTCGGGCGTGGCCCTCTGCATCTTCGGCCCTGTCTTCCAGGAATCCCACTCGGTCAAGAAGGCCCTGGATTTGTTTCTCCGTCGCGGTCACTTGTGGAGAGACATCAGCAATGACCTCCTTGGCAGTGGTGGTGCGGTCCGCAAGTTTTCGGTGATCTGCGTGGAGCAAAGTAAGATCGATCGCCACCTTGTCTATTTTACCTTCTAGAGAGGTGCGGATCTGGTTCATGGTTTCCCCAAGTTTTTCAACTGCCGCCAGCACCGCATCCAGCTTGTGCGACATCGGATCCATTGATTCCGCGCCCGCCATCTTGTCCGTCTGGGCCCGGGTCTGCGGGGGAGGGGCCGCTGTACCCTCGGTACCTATCTTCGTGCGCCCTCCACGCGACATGGGACACTAATGTGTCACTGGAAGTCAGGTAGGGCACCACCGCAGTGTAATGTATACTGTCACCGGGATGTTCAACGGGGTCGGCCTTGCGGCTTAAGTTCAGAAGGGAGGAACACCACCATCAGTTCCCCCCAACGTGTCCCTTCATGGAGCACACTCCTCTCAAGTCGATGCACAGGGGGTATGGGTCAGCGTAGCTATGGCTCCCAGGTGCTTCGCGTGCCCTCGTTTCAGCGTCCCTTCATCGCTGCGCCCCACATATGTACCGCTGTCTCCCACGCCAACTCCACAATCCTGGGAAGCGAGCCCCAGGCAGGACTAGGTGAGGCGAGTCTGTAGGGTGATGTAATTTAGGGCCGACAGCGGTCGGAGCAGGGGCCCCCCCCCCCAGGTAGAAGGGCGGCGAGCCGGTGGGATTCACATCTCGAAGCCGGGCTTCTCCACAGTACCCCTTCGCCGATGGTCACTGTCCCCAGGTGGCACTCCCTCCGCATCACTGGTACTCACTGTCCGTTGTGCCGTGTCCGCTCATCAAAATGCTGTCTCTCTGCCTGCAGGAGCCGAGTAAGTGTACTGTAGCCGATGCGGAGGAGGCGCCCAACAAGTGGTGCTTCAAAGTCTTAGGCCGCGCCTCGGGCCCGCACGCCGATATGTTAGACGTGCCGTCGGGAGGGAAGGCCACCCCGCCAGAGCTGTGCCGCCTCATGCACAATCGCCGACACCAGAGGACTGTGGCTGCTATGCACGCCGGCTGCAGCAGGAATGGCCGATGCACTCAGAAGGGAGCTACGCCACAGGTCTGGGCCCAGGAGGCGGAGCCAGTCCCCGGCGTCGCGTAATTTGCCTCACCCGGGGCTACGGATGTCTGCCGGGCAGCTCCGAGGATAGGGGAGCGCGCTTCGGTTCTCAGCGGCCTCCACTGCTCGCCTTGGTATCGGAGCCTCGGGTCCGGTCCCGGGATACGCTTGGAGGTCAGCGATTTCTTCCGAATGATTTCTTCCGGAGCTGTGTGGCCAGGAAAGGGAGCTTGCGACGGAGCTCTACATGAACATGTCCGACTCCATAGCCGGCTTAGCCACGCCCCCCCACCAGCCATGTATCGCTCATGGTCTGTTCTATAACCTAATTGATAACATCCTGCTACATCTGAAATGACCTCATTGATGACAGCACTGTGCATGGTGGGGGCACGAGTTAAAGTTACTTTAGAGCACGAGTTACAGTTACTTGAGATAGTGGTTTTGCTCACTTAAAACTATGTTTTAACTGACATTTCCACCTAACTATAACATCCCTTTAACCTCTGTTTTTTTTCCAGTCTATATATATACATACACCACACACACACACGCACGTGCACACACACACACACACGTGTGTGTGTGTGTGTGTGTGTGGTATATAATATACGTGTGTTTGGCATGTGTGGCTGTAGATACACATGCTTAGCATAAGTCCGCCATCTAGTGTTGGCCTCGGAAGTGTACAAGTGATTTTTCTTCAAAGAAGTCTTTCGAGTCAGAAGTTACAGAGACTCCTCCTCTTGCTTCCAATGCGCATGGTCATCGACTCAATTATTAGATTGTTTCTTTCCGCCGTCTGGTTCGATCATGTGCTCCTTGCTCCGGTCGACACAGTCATTAGGATCCTTTTCTAACACTGTCTGTATTGTTTTTGATCGAGATTCAATCTCAACTTAGACAAAAACTATTTTAACATTGAATTTGTCGGGGGGGGGTGACTCTATTCCACCTCGCCCTTCGGGCAGAAATTATCTTATACATTTTTCTTACAACACAACCTAAAGGTGATGGAACAGACACCTTTTACATTTTGTCCTTCTTGTCATTCTAAATTTCCGCATACAGACTTACACAAGGTGTGTAATTCCTGCCAATCTCCCCATCATCAGGAACAAACCTGTGAGGCCTGCAAATCATTCCGGTCAAAGAAAACTCTACGTAATCGTAAAGCCAGAAGACTGCAAATGTATAGACGCAGCATCGACGAAACACCGGACATTTTTGGTTCGGAGGGAACAGAAATGGAGGAAAATCCATCGGCTGCAGATGAGGGTAATTTCTCTCCAGAACTGAGCTCCAATTCAGACGCAGAACAAGACACCCTCATATCAGGGCAACAAACCGTGAGTAAATTGCCCCATCCACTTCGAAACAAACATTAAAAAATCTGCTGTTGGACCTCCACTGCCTTTGGGCCATGGTCGGCTCCTACTGGCTGATTCTGGAAAGTCTGGCCTCTGCTAAGCTCCGAAAAAACAGCCTAAGCTCCTCGATCCGAAACAGTCCACCTCAGAATCCACAGTCTCGGCATCAAAACATTCTAAAGCACAAGATGTCCACATCTTCGGAACCGAAACCCTTGGATCCGAAAAACCGCTTCGACTCCATCTAAATCCAAAGCTTTGGAACTGAAACAATCTGCTCCAAAAACTGTGGGAGAGAAACTAATTTCAGAGCCCAAAAAGTAGTGCATTCTCCAGACTGTACAACTAGTACTTGAGAAATTACACCAGCAACAGGATTCTCGACAGAAACACTTTGTGATCCATCCTGATACAGGAAGAATACTCACCAGGCCCCTCAGGAGCATGCACAACCTGCAAAAAGACAACTCTCCAGTCCAAGAGACAATAGACATTTCTACAAAAAACAGGAAGAAACAGATTAAAGCCACCAGCCCACTTCGCTTTAGCCCTCCTTCACTAAAACATATACAAACTCCATCACCACAAAACTCCCCAGTTCATGAACACATACATTCACCAGAGGAATGAGTGAGAGAGGAGGGATGGGAGGGACGATGTCCAATAGTCAATACCCCCACAGGATGACTGGGATACATTTGACACAGATCCACCAGATAACACCGATCCGGATCTCTATCGATCTAAACCCTCCCCACCCGAGGATACCACTACCTATCATGACCTTATCAGTAGGGCAGCTAATTTCCAGAAGGTACTGTTACATACTGAGGAAATAGAGGAAGATTGTTTTATTTGAAACTCTGTCCTCTACACAAAGATCTACGCAGTATCTTCCTGTGTTAAAAGGTATGCTCAGGCATACTACTGATATATTCAATGACCCTGTCAGATTTATAATTATCACTCCTAGAGTTGATAAAAAATATAAGCCTTCCTCAGCAGACCCTACTTATGTTAGGAGTCAATTTACACCAGACTCTTTAGTAGTGGCTCCTGCTCGCAAAAGAGCAAACTCCCAGGCAGCTAGTGAAGCTCCACCACCAGACAAAGAGAGCAAATGTATAGATGCGGCAGGAAAAAGGGTGGCAGCACAAACATCCAATCATTAGAGAATTGCAAATTCAATAGACCTATTATCAAGATATGATGGGACACACTGGGACAAAATGGCAGAAATTTTACAACTTCTCCCAGAGGAACATAAAAAGAGGGCTCACCAAATTGCATCAGAGGGCAAACTCATCTCAAATACAAACATAAGATGTGCCCTTGACGCTACTGATACAGCGGCTAGAGGAATAAACACCTGTCTTATACTAAGAAGACATGCCTGGTGGAGAGTCTTCCTTCCTGCTTGAATAAATATCACATCCGATCAATGAGAGTTGGATATTATCTAACATGGTTATTGTCTGAAGCTTACTTCAACACCTAAAAACATTCCACCTCGCAATCACAAATTATCAACAGACCATCAAAAGCTACTCAAAGAGGAAATTCAAGCTTTATTAAATAAAGGAGCAATAGAACTAGTGCCATTACAACAACCAGGCACAGGAGTCTATCCCCTTTACTCCCTTATACCCAAAAAGGATGGAGCTCTAAAACCCATCTCAGACCTCTAAACAAGTACATCCTTTCAGAACATTTTCATATGGTCACTCTTCAAGATGTCATACCATTTGTCCAACAGGGAGACTTCATGACTGCATTAGACCTAAAGGATGCATATTTTCACATTCCAGTTCACCCAGCACACAGGCAATACCTCAGGTTTGCCTTCAACGGACAGCACTTTCAATTCAGAGTGGTTCCGTTTGGGGTCACCACAGCTCCCACAGTGTTTACCAAATATCTGGCAGTGGTAGCAGCCCACTTGCAGAGACAAAACATACACGTTTTCCCATATCTAGACGACTGGTTTATCAAAAGCAACACATCACAAATGTTTGCAACACACACAAACAACAACAAATCTATTACACCAACTAGGTTTCACAATAAATGCAGTAAAATCACACCTGTATCCTCCCCAAATAGAGCCTTACTTGGGAGACATTCTAAGTTGTCAAGCAGGAGAAGCTTACCCAGATGCAGCCAGAATACAAACATTCAAAACCCTGGTGCCACAGTTTCAGCCTCAAAAACAAATATCAGTGAGAACAGTAATGTCTCTCCTAGGGACCATTGCTTCATGCGTAGCCATTGTACCTCATGCCAGACTCAATATGCACCCTCTACAACAGTGCTTAACTAAACAATGGTCTCAAGCAGAGGATCAATTAGAGGATCTAGTGTTGATCAGCCGTCAGGTTTGCCACTCTCTGCAATGGTAGAACTCCAAAAATCTGTTACAGGCACGGCTGTTTATAGACCCAGTTTCCCAAACAGCCATAACAACGGATGCATCAATGACTGGTCAGGGAGCGCACTCACAGAAAATGACTGTACATGGGCACTGGTCACACAGTCAGTCCCTTCTACATATCAATAACCTAGAGCTGCTAGCGGTTTATTTAGCGATTTTTAAAAAGCATTCTTTCCTCACCTTACAGGCAAAGTAGTCTTAATCAAAACAGACAACATGACTTCCACGTATTATCTGCAAAAACAGGGGGGACCAGATCACCACAGTTGTCTCTCCTAGCACAGAAAATCGGGAAGTTTGCTCTACAATACAACATTCAGTTGTGTGCACAATACATTCCAGGAGTAGACAATGACTTGGCAGATCTCCTCCGCAGGACATGCCAGCAAATCCACGAGTGGGAACTCAATATACAAGTCTTACACCCATTCTTCCAACAATGGGGGCATGGACCTATTTGCAACACCACAGAACACAAAATGCCAAAACTTTGGCTCTAGGTTACATCGCCCACACTCCCAGGGCAATGCAGGATGGATCAATTGTTCAGGGATATTTGCTTATGCTTTTCCACCTCTCCCCCTGCTTCCAATTGTAATTCACAAATTGAGGCAGCCATCCCTGACACTCATCCTAGTTGCTCTCACATGGGCCAGACAACCATGATACACAACACTATTCGAGTTATCAGTAGTCCCACATCAACTACTACCCAGCAGACAGAACCCCCCTCACTCAGAAACAAGGAGCAGTAAGACACCCAAATCCCAGATCACTCAATCATGCAATTTGGCTCTTGAGGTCTTAGAATTTGGATACCTAAATCTACCAGAAGCATGTATGGATATCTTAAAAGAAGCAAGAAGGCCCACAACACGGGCATGCTATGCAGCAAAGTGAAAGATTTTTTTTATTATCGTCACTCAAAAGATATTGATCCACTAAATGTATCACCACAAAACATTTTATGTTACCTGCTTCATTTACAAGTTGCAGAATTAGCTTTTACTTCTATAAAAATACATCTTACAGCCTTAGCTGCATACCTTCAAAATAGAGAACAAACGTCTATATTCAGAATTCCTGTAATTAAAGCTTTTCTACAAGGCCTTAAAGGAGTTATTCCACCTAGAGCTCCACCCACACCAGTGTGGAACCTTAATATTGTGCAAACAAGGTTAATGGGTCCACCATTTGAACCATTGCACAAATTTCCTTTACAATTTTTTTATCATGGAAACTTGGTTTTCTCATTGCAATCACTTCACTCAGAAGTGTAGCAGAAATTCAAGCACTAACTTTAGAGGAACCTTTTTTCCAAGTACATAAAGACAAAGTAGTCTTAAGAACTAATCCTAAATTTCTACCTAAGGTGGTATCACAATTTCACATGGGTCAATCCATTGAATTGCCTGTATTTTTCCTCAACCAGACACAGTAGCAGAAAGAGCGTTACACACATCGGATATTATAAAAGCACTAATGTACTATGTAGATAGAACACAAACATTGAGGAAGACTCAACAACTATTTGTGGCATTCTCCAAACCACATAAAGGTAAAGCAATTTCCAAATCCGGTTTTGCACATTGGAGAGTAAAATTTATCCACGTCTGCTATGCTAAAGCTAAAAGAGCTCTTCCTATCCCACCAAAAGCCCACTCTACCTGCAAAAAAGGGGCTTCTATGGCATTTCTAGGGAATATTTCAATAGCTGACAAATGTAAAGCAGCTACACGGACTAGATCACATACATTTACAAAACATTACTGTGTAGATGTTATGGCACGACAACAAGCAAATGTTTGTCAAGCAGTACTACGTACATTATTTCAAACAAATGGCCCGCATGGCAAAAAAAAAGCATTAAAAAAAATTTGCCGAGTCACGCTTGAGCCACGGCTCCTGTGGGTGGTGGGGGTAATAAGCGATTGCTCCTGCGCTTCTCTTTTGTTTAGGCCCCGGGTGGACCAAGTCTTGGGGACATGCGGCCATTAATAATGAAAAGAAATGTTGGGGAGCCTCGCGGGCTACCACCCCCCCCCCCCTTCTCACGTGCCCCGCGGCTACCACCACCCTGGGGCTAAAACGAAATAAATCGGGGGGGGGGGGGAGGCCTCGCAGATCCCCCTGAGCCCTGGGGACCACCACCTCTCCAGGGCTATTATATGTGTAATCAGGGGGGCTTACGGACCCGCCCCTCTGGGGCCACCACCTCCCCGGGGCCAAATTCTATTTTTTAAATGGGAGGAGGGCTGCTCGGCCATTTTTGGCCCCGGGGACCGCCATGTCACCGGGGCAGGTCTTACTACCACAAAGGAGTGGGGCCCTCCTCCTAGAGCCACATATGGCCATGGGGACTGCCACCCCCCATGGCTGGCTCCTGCTATGTCAGACATAGCTGTTTGCTGTGACATGGAGGGATCTTTAACCGCTCCCGTCAAGCCACAGCAAACACACCGCTTTCATGCAAGCGAGAGCATTCGTCTTTTTCTCTGCCCGCTGTCAAGCGAGCAGGGAAACAGATGAATGGCTTTCAGACACACGGAGCTGCATGTTTAGCAGCTCCCTGTGTCTGAAAGCAATGCCGGCTTTCGCTGGAGGTGGGGAGCCTCGGTCCCTGGGGACAACCAGGATAAATGGCCAGGCCCCGGGAGATGGGGTCGTTTGGGGCCGAAAACAGCCCGGGGAGGGAACTGCGCAGCCCCCTCCTCCATTTCTAAATGGGTGGGCCCCGGGGGATGGGGTCCCCGGGGCCGAAATCGGCCCTACTGCCCTAATAACATTTTATTTTTTTTAATTCAATGAGGCCGGCCCCAGGGGAAGTCGTCGAAGGCCCCTCTGCAAAGGGGCCTCCTGGTACATAACTGGTTGGGAGATGAAGTCCCCTTAGATGCTGAAGTTCCTTGGGGGCCAAGAACCCCTCTTGTTACCTCCAGTAAGTCCCATACAGCAGGATTGCTTAGAGCTCGTGGGCGGCCCTGCCCCTTTCTCCACTAGTTAGGAAATAGAATTTAAAAAATCTTAGAAATTCACTGAAAAAAGCAAAGGCTACAGGGACGTTATAATTAGGCTCAGATTTCACTCGTACAAAACCATAGAAATTCAGCAGTTCTAGTTACCTTCGCTAACTGTAGCATACGCCCCTACAATGCACTGCTTAGGACCTCACATATTACATCACTCATGACATGGTCAGTGACATTACTGATGACATCTCGCATTACATCACTGATGACATCATCCATAGAACACCATACAGTCTCTCATACACTAATTCACACACCCACAGAACCATTCACATACCTGTTCACATGTCCATACAACGTGTCACACACCCACTCACTCATCCATGCAAACACTCACATACCCCCTCACTCAGCCACACAGCCACTCACTCAACCACTCACTCATACAGCTACTCATACAGTCACTTACTCACAAATACAACAACTTACACAACCATACAATCACCAATACAGCTACTCGCACACCCACTTAATCATATAATCACTCAGACAGCCAGTCACTCACCCATACAGCATCTCAACAGACCTATTGGCATACCCATACAACTACTCACATACACACAACCACGTACATACCCTTTCACTCATCCCTACAAGCACTCAGACGACCACTCACTCATACAGCCAGTCACACAGACACTCACTCTCCAGTACAGCCAGTCACACACCCACTAAGTTATCGAAACACCCACTCAAACAGCCACTAACTCACCCATACAGCTACTTACACATCCACTCAGTCACCCATACAGCCACTCAGTCACCCATACAGCCACTAACTCTCCCATACAGCCACTCACACACCCACCCACCCACTCACTCTCCAATACAACCACTCACTCACCCACTAACATGTCCATACAGCCACTCACACACCCATACAGCCACTCAGACATCCACTCACACACTGATACAGACAGAGAGCCACTCAGATGAGATATGTTCGAAATGTATGACTAATTACTAGCACAGAAAGAGTAGTAGTTTAACTTATGTGTAGCTTAGTATATATCTTTAAGTCTCAGAAACATTTACAAAACACTTTCATTCACAGGATGAAGTCATCAGTGATGTCATTTGAGATGTCATCAGTGATGTCATTGACCATGTCTTGAGTGATGTAATATGTGAGGTCATAAGCAGTGCATTGCGGGAGCGTAAGTTATAGTTAGCTCAGGTAACTAGAACTGCTGAATTTCAATGGTTTTGCATGAGTGAAATCTGAGCCTAACTAGAACGTCCCTGTAACCTTTGGTTTTTCAGTGATATATATATATATATATATATATATATATATATACAAAAACGCCCAGAAGCTTGAGGCTTCTGGACGTTTTTGGTTTTATATATCCAAAAGCACAGTTCGGCTAAGCCCAAGCCTCTTGGTCACGGCGGGCACACGGCAGGGGAAGCCAGCCCCTAATATCCACAAAAATCTAATGAATAACGTGCATGTAAAGAAGAAAACACTGGAGCCGCGGCCACAATTCCAAGCGTGTTTAATTGCAACACTAGGTCCCGCTAAGGACCTAGTGTTGCAATTAAACACTCTTGGAATTGTGGCCGCGGCTCCAGTGTTTTCTTCTTTACATGCACGTTATTCATTGGATTTTTGTGGATATATATATATATTTTTCACATTCCGAAGTCGCCGATTTTCCTGCCACTTATGACGGCGAGCTTGCATCGGGGTGGTGAACCCCTTCAATAACGCCAAAAGACATCTCTCCTCGTATGTCCTTTCAAATAGACCGAGACGAGCTGCAGCTCAATTCCTTTTAGCTTGGTGATTTTTATTTGACAGCGAAAAATGCCTGACATGTTTCGGAGCGAACTGCTCCTTGCTCACGGGTCAACTGACCTTGCTGTCAAATAAAAATTACCATGCTCAAAGGAATTGAGCTGCGGCTCTTCTCTGTCTATTTGAAAGGACGTATGAGGAAAAATGACTTTCGGCGTTATATATATCTATATCATTTATGAGATGATATACCAGGCCTCTTAGCAACATTAATTAACCTTTCTTTGCTCTTCTGTTGGTTACAGGCATGATAATCACTTTTATTGTCACCACAGTGAATTCTGCTCTCTGGTTAAACTATTTTCATAGGGACATGTCTGCCTTACAGCTCTGATATTGAATCCAAGATGTTTTGTGCTTCTCACCTGCAAGACTCTTTAGTGTTGTGCTTCCTGTTCTTACACTAAGTCGTGTCTTTTCTCTTCATTAGGTGGTCCTGCAGTCCCGCGATTACAATGCATTATCCATGTCAGTCATGGCCTTTGTGGCAATGATTTACCCGCTGGAGTACATGTTCCCGGTCATCCCACTGCTACCCACATGCATGGCATCTGCTGAACAGGTGAGTTCTTGGGAAGTTTCCATTGTTGAAGGAAGGAATGTTGTCAACAAGACATGAAGGAACTTGACCAATAGTCACATGGTGTTATGTTTCCTAACCTAGGCCTAAGTAGCAAAGCAACCGTTTACCTACATTTGTCCTACTTTGCTCTGCATAGCGGTTCTAGCAATGACCTTTTACCCAGTTATGTGCTGAATAAATGTCGATTGGTTTCCTTGAAACTAGCCTCATTTATTATACATGAGGATTCTTAGCATCATATCTTAATCCTCCACACATGACGTACGTAACAGGATTAACATACTCTGTACAAAAGTCTTCGCTATCTTCATCCTTGGGCGACAGGGCTGCTTTGCATAATTACAATTATTGATTTAGGCTCATCTACATAGTTGTACTCCCAACATATCGATTGTGGTAGAACCCCAGAGGCTACATTTTTGGTATAAAGAAACCGCACCTTCACTAGGTAACTAGAGGAGACGCTTCTACGCTGACACGGAGGTCCCTGCACGCTAAGGCTTCAACACGCAGCGGTCTGACATCCCTTGCGGGGTGTCCAACTCCTTCATTCTCTCCCATCATGTAATGGGGTTGGCTCTTTCCTAGGGGACTCTTGGCTTCACACCCACATACACGCTGGTACATTGAGGTACACTTAGGTGGGGTACACATAGTAGGAAGACGCTAAGATTACTATTTTTATATATGCCTGCATATATTCTTTGCTTAGCACCATGGTAGAAATGTATCTCCTGTTTACTCTGTTGGTGCTTGTAATCTCTTACATTTGCGTCTGTCTATTGATTGTCGCAGCAAGCATGTTTTATAAAAATAAATGCTGATTGAAAACGTCCCCAACGTTTATTCTGTGTATCTCTCTGAGACTAAGTGAGCACGATTGATTGAGCGAAAAGTACTGTACTGTTTCCACGATCCCTGAAGGGTCAAGGGTTGTCCTGTTCAATGCTTGCCTGAAAGTATTCGCTCCTTGGTAGGGTTCAGGGACTTATAGTGGCACTGTGAGCTATCTGGTCTATAGGCTGACATATCCTATGGGGGTGTCCGGAATCAGTCTAGACACCAATCCCTTAGTTTATGTTGTCCAACGACCCCGCAGATCCTATGTATTTTTAGGAACAACACGACATGGTGCCGCCAACTTTAGTTTGGTTCTTATTTAACGGTCAAATCTGAGTAGTTCAGGCATGCTTTCTCAGAGGCCACTACTCACATTTAACCAGCGACGTCTGTAGTGGGAAGGGCAAACCGCCTCAGCTGAGTAGGTAAACCCTATGTGTTGGCTGTAGGTTATGCAAGCTTGAAGGATTAAAATTTCCCACACCTTGCAAAACTTTCTGTTTTCCTTACTACTTCCTCCCACAATGTCTGTTTATGGAGACGGCGTTTCGGGTACAGGGGAAGAAGAGCAGGAAGTTGCTCTTAACATTACAGAAAATTGCAGACATGCAGTTACTATGAAATTATTGCAATACGGCTGCCTGACAACGGGTGGTAGTGTTACCATCTTGATAGAGGCACACAAAGCATTCAGGACAGAGGTATTCTATTCTTGGGTCATATTCCCGCCTGCAGATGCACGCACACAGTTGTTTCATACTTACATTGAAGATGACACATTGAAGAATACTTTCCATACGTGGACATAGAAACCCCGTTAAAGTGCAGAGAGCATATTAATTGGTTTTAAGGTTCCCTTCCACACACCACAACAAATGTGAGACTCGGTCCGCTCAGCAGAAAAGGAGCGACCTGGCCGGTCCTAGCTGCTTACACACTGCATCCAGATATTGATACATTGTCAGCAGCAGAATTACGTACACTTTATAGAGACGTAATAAAACTATACAGAAACATTACACAGTTCGTAATGCGAACACTTACAATTCAACCTGCGAGGATTGCTCAAGCTGGTCAACACCAATTGACTACACTAACTATCCTCCCACAAACGCTGAACGCTGTTATGGGAAGAATGCCCACTAAGCGGGAGCAAATACTGTTCTGGATAGCACAGAAAATAGCACAGCTAGAAGCAGTATTTCCCCATACGGGCCTGCAGAAAAAACACAGAATACTAACAATTTGCTTGCAAATGGGGATGGCTCCCTCGATAGAGGATTGTACCACTTGGGGTACAGTTGTCGCTGCCGTTTATACCAGAATTCATGGTACCCCCCTCAATAGCAGTTTTACCAGATGTATTGAAACAAATACTGAATGAGTACGGGGCAAAACCTGCCCTGGACTTGACGATGGAACTGATGGGCATTTTTGCCCAGGTATCAGCAATTATGTTAGGTAACATAAAAGGGGAGGCAGCAGCGGTGTCTATCCGCCAACGCCTGAGGGAACTTCCTGCGCAAGAGGAACGAGAACTACCTAAGATTATCGAAGAAACCTATGCCTCGCTTGGTAGAGAACTTGGGAGCCAGACCTGGAAAACCACAAGTGGTGGGTAATTCTGAAAAGGATAACTTGAAGCAAGCACCCAATTCTTCTGAAAAGAAATGGGATAACAAACAATCAAAAAATAATAAGCAGAATGCATCACGATCACGGGTTGGGTCTCCTCAACAGGAGCCCTCCGAAAAAAGATACAATCTTAGAAACCGTGATATTAAACAAGCATTGGCATTGCCAATAGGTCTCGCCTTTGGGACCTTACAAGTATTTAGGCATTCAGCACATTAGCATGGGTGCTACAACTTCTACTGTTACTTGAGGTGCCAATGGTGAAGGGCCACACACACCCAAGGATGGGCTTCCGTGCTATTTAATAAAAATGTGATAAAGTCTCTTCAAATTTCAAAAAAAGTGTATTTCTTTTACCAAGTAGCTCTGACACTAATAGGCACATTAAATCACTGCATTGAGAAGTACTTAGTGTTATTTTTGTACAACTGTTAGTCTGTAACAACGAATCTGCCAATCTGTTTTCTTTAGTTGTTCTTTGTCAAGAACACTGAGAACCATTTACTGAAAGTACATTGTTAATGTCTCAGTGCTCGAAGTAAATACAGATTTTTCTGTTCGGACTCCCCAAACAAAGTGTGATATTGGAATCCAAACTGAACTAAATTGTACCCGCTGCTAACGAGAACATGTTACTGCCACTGCATATACTACTCCTTCGATATCGGTTTAAAAAAATTATTTGGGGGGTGGGGGGGAATGATTGGAATTTAGCAGTGAACATCTCTGGTGAGGTGTTTCGAGAACCACTCCCTTAGAAGCCTTGGGTTGAACTACTCATTAGCCGGTTAAATTGAACTTCATAACTATCAGGGCACACGTTTTTTCTTCTAGTACTGAACAGCCTCGGGCCCGCTTCCGTTTTCCTCAAAGGCCCCTGTAAAGTGGCCGAGAGTGTCTGGATACCTTAATGACATGTGGTGTCTGTGAGAGTGAGGGAAATTCTGCATTTCTCTGGCAGCCTATTTCAGACCAAAATGTAGAAAAACTCAGAAATAAACAAATTACTTTATTGGTGTAAATATGTTTCATAGGCTGCACAGAATAAACACCCTGACCTTTAACCCACAGAGGATGGAAACGACTCGAATACAGTCCAACATACGATCCCTCCCCAGATTACATTCACAAAGAAAAGCATAGGCATCCTATATTAAAATGGAACTGCTGAACAGAGTACGTTAAAATGATGCCGCCCACCCCACCCGGAAATAAATTCTGCTGACGCCCATGCTGGCTGAGCCCAGAGGGAACCTGGCCTGGTTATTCGGTCGTTTGTGAGGTGGGGGAAGCAGCGTGTCCCTGTAATGGCACAGTCGACATAAAAACGTTAGACTAGCATGCAACCCAAAGGCAAATGGATAATGTTGGCGAGAAGTGTAAAGCACCAATGGGCCCCAGAGAAGATCACTATGGCTTTCACAAGGAAGGCAGCAGAGATTGAGCAAATTCATTAGACCCGAGAACTGAGCCGCAAGTTCGAGAATGTTCTCCTGTGGAGAGAAGTGTGACTGAACGTACAACAGAGTGTACGCGTGTAAGCGGCAAAGCGTGGGAAAAGGGCAGAGTCTACACACCATGCCCCACCACAGCATAGTCACTCTGAGGCTCTCAAAACCAACAGAGGATAATATTAAATCAGCACAGCTCACAGAGAGAAGTGAATACATCAAAACATCTCTACAGTCCGGAGCAAACCCCATAGCGAAGCGAGTACTCTGAAAATAACGCCACATAAAAACAAAAATTTACCACCCACCACGTCCTTCTATTCGGTAGGAGGTCTTGTGTAAGGAAATTAATTGATACACTATCTCAGAACCATGCACGACCCTCACTGAGGAAGTGATTCTTGAGACAGGAGCATTCACAGTTCCGAACACACAGCCCCCTCCTTGCAGATCTCCGCCAGAGGTGCAGCTGCCGGGGAACAACACGTAGTTTAACACTTGCATTGTTTAATGGAGTGCGGTACCCCGTGGGTGACACCCCCGCTCCCTCTGCCCCGCCGATCTCGCTTCCTCGGTGGGCTTGAGCATCTTGACTGCAGATCTGGCGGTCGCGAGGGACATTTCTCCCTTACCGGAGTAAAAATGAATAACTAGCCAGCTTCTAAAGCGAGGCTCCGCCCTGGCTTGCGTAATGCCGAGTCGACTGACCCTGTGAACCACGCACCGAGGAAGACTGCAAGCGCCTCGAGGCTGCGTTTGTGCTCTGCGATGGAAATGCACGCCTTATACAAATCAAAACAAGCGCGGCCCTCGTGCATCTACAGCGTTTACCTTACGGGAGCGAGCAGCGGCAGGCGCGATAATTGCTAACAGATGGCGCCGCTGCTCGCTCCCGCAAGGGAAACGCCAAACGTGCACGAGTGCCAATAGAGAACAGTGCAAAACATGCACGAGTTTGAGCAAAAGTCCTGAGCGATTCCAAAAGGTCCCCTCCTAAGCAGCGCTTGCGCGCTGCGTAGGCGAGACCTAAAAACCTGACAGGTATCGGGATCCTGATGTGCGTTCCTCTCGTTCCTTTCAGAGTTCATCAGAACACTCGGAGAGGTAAGGACGGTCAGAACACGGATCAGAAGAGCGAATCAAGCCGACAAGGGAGACACATCGCACTTCAGACTACATTATCAAACAAGAAGATAAACCCAAAACTAATCCTCAATTTAAAAAGAAGTTAGCCGGCCTTAACATAAGAAATGCCCAGGCAACTGAGGACTCTGCTTCTCAATGGGGAATGCGCTCTGACAATGCTAGACAGTGCAGCAGAAGTAACAATAGCTCACCAGAATCTGAGGGAATTTCTGGTGACCGCAGCATTGAATGAACATATCACGGTGGAGACACTGGATACAAGGGTAAGTGTCCTGCATCGTTTATATAGAATTACACTCCAAATGAAGGGAGACATGCCCAGGAAAGTAAAAGGTCTCTTTTGGGACAACCTGGCATATGGATGCAACATCTTTTTGGCTGAAAGATTGGCCGCCTGAGTTTATTATGGAGTGCCCTAAGGGGGAAGATGTAATTTTACCAGCTTTCTCCAACCTCGTTCCAAAGTCACTTAAAAATTCATACGCGCAGGAGTGGGCGTTAGCGCTAGCTCCCGCACTTTACCGCAATCTTGTAGGGTGAGATGCTGAGTCACCTTACCATGAAATCCCATTAAAATCTACTCCTACTCCACAGAGGCAGTACCCATTAAAACATGACGCAAAGAAACAAGTCTGGGAGATCTTAGATCAACTTGAGTAACAAGGTGTGATTGAAAACTGCACCTCTTCCATTAATAATCCTTTGTTTCCTGTAATGAAACCCGACAATTCATACCATCTAGTTTTAGACTACAGGCATTTGAACACATGCACACAAACATTTGCAGTACAAAATGCACACAATGCCGCATTAATGAATAACATTGTGCGGAAAAAATATGAAACAACACTAGATATCTCGAATGATTTCTTTTGCCAAAATATAGTGCCTGGAAGCAGATATTTGACAGCATTCTTGGCTCTATGCACTCAACGTCAATTCTGTAGACTGTCCCAAGGGTATAAGAATAGCCCCGGGTTGTTCTCAGCAAGAGTAACAGAGTTACTTCAAAATTGTGACGAGGAGGCATTGTCCTATGTAGTTGATATTTATCTGACGGATGATGAGTTATTGGAACACTTGAACAGGGTGAACAGCATAATTCTGGGGTTCGCCAAAATGGGTAATATAAATGTAATTTTAAAAAATCAAAAATTGCCCACCTCAATGTCCTATTTTTGGGGTATGAGTTTTCAAGTGAAGGGAAAAGCCTGCCAGCTAATTTTTTAGAAAAATGTGCGCTTCTCCAACCTCCAAAGATTTACAATCCACTTTAGGATTCCTAAATTTTGGCAGAACATATATTTTGGATTACGCTGAAAGGGTTAAACCTTTCTACGAGCTAATCTGACCTGATTTTTCAGTCCAACATTGGACACAGGAACACACAGAAATTCTCTGTTCCGTACAAGCAGACATGATAACTTCCAAACACTTACATACATGTGTAAATGCCACTAATTTCGTGATCTGGGTAGTCGCAGGTCACTTAGGGTACACTTACATCACCTTCAATGAAGGCAAAACAAATGGTACCCATAGCATACAAATCACATGCTGAAATGTGTTTTGCATCCACGGAAAAGATCCTCACAGCAGTACAAACTGCTGTAGTGAGAGAGAGAGAACACTAGCACAGGGAAACGATTAATTGTTATGACTCCACTACCAACCTTGGAGGCTGTTACCAGAGCAAGCGTTCCAAATGCGAAAGCACTGGCCTCTTATTACTATAAGCTTGCACCTACATCTGCAAAGAAAAATATGCTTACTAACACTAAGCTGATATATACTCTGCTTCCTTTATTTCCCAACTGTCTTTACAGGGTTTCGACTTTCGGAGGGACACTATAGACACAAAATCTGTCCGGGGGACTAAAGATTGGCAGGTTCAGGGAATTGAGGCCCTATTTAGAGCATGCCTCATACCACACCAAATGTTTTTCCTAAACAGGACTGTGCAACAGACTTCCTGTCTTGGGCTAGCCAAGATCAAGGATTTGAACGCACCTCGGATTCCCTCACTTACAAACTTGGAAGGTTGGCAAAACTATACACCTCAGTGAGGAGACATTAGATGCCATGCTACACAATGGTTCTTACAATTCATCAGACCCCAATTGAAAGGGATTGTTGTTTTGGCCTATTGACACAAATAGGTGTCAGTCAAGGTTCAGGGGTACCACCGAAGGGTTTAGTATCCATAGGGCTGATCAGCGCTATGTACAATCAGAACACTCAGGGTGGTGACATCTTACAGTGTTGGGAAGTTATGCCTAAACTGGCTGAAGACCTCGACACTGTCCCAAGTGAAACAACACTTATCCCTTCTCTCAGATGACCTGGATCTTAGGGATTTTTTGTTAGGTCCCCAGAAGCCATGTGAAAAGTGCTTCTTGTATGCTATTTACAACGAGCTATGGAAATCTCTCAACAGGAGGCTGCTGAGAGACTACGTGAAATAGATAGGGTTAACCTTGAAAAGGCTTTGGCCGACAATGGTATGACCACACGATCATCCAGAATTTATTCACTGGGCAACATTGTGTCTCCTGCAATAGATGTAATGGAACAAGATTTGTCCATTCTACAACATGGACAATTGCAATTGCGGTCCATTATATTATTAAGCTGGATGCTACAATCATTGATTTCTGGCCACGTGCCCTGGCATTACATCAATAGAACAACTCTGTTCTCTGTAAACAATCTAATGGAAAGACAGATGGTTATTTTGAAAATAGCAAGGACCCCCTGTAAGGTAGATATAACAATTCTTAGGACAGGGCAACAGCAATTGTGGGTACTAAATTCCTAGGCAATCGGGTAGAGAACACAATATGGTTACATTTTTCAAAACAAGCGATTAATAAATCAAATCAAATTATGAAACACAGTGTACCAACTCACAACTAATTAACATCTTTTTTTCTTTATTGTAAAAGATAGCTAATCTTTTTTTAAAAACATGAGGTCATTTACATACATACACAAAATTAAGAAGACCATACATCAAATGTTAAAATCTAATATCACTAGTCATATCCTTAATTTGCAAACCAATGCAACATCTAAGTGTAATATAGTGACAAAAGAATGTACAATTATAACAAAAATCAACAATTCATAAATTACAATAAGGAAATAAAAAGGTTTGTGGCACAGAATCGTCTTCGACGCGCGTTTCGGCGCACTCGCGCCTTCGTCAGGAAAGCCACACAATTTCTCAAGACTGAAGAATAGTTGCTTTTATGTATTACGTCGGATTCTATTGAAGTTATAAATGATTTCTTTAATATCGTGATTGGTAGCCGATCGTCACTGGCGTATACGGCTTATGTTTACAAAGATAAACGATGAAGAAACGATAAAAGCAGATTTCGTCTGGCTAAAAATGTCAGTAGATGTGACACAGGTAATAAATTCGATATTTCTATCTCTAGATGATGAAGATAGGACTTTGATTCGTGTATATTCCGAATCTTCAGTTTGAATCTAATGATGAAAGACCACGACCGAAAAGGCGCCTCCGCGTCCTCGTCTTGCTGTCGGAAACCTCCTTGACCAGGATATTAAAGAAATCATTTATAACTTATTGTAATTTATGAATTGTTGATTTTTGTTATAATTGTACATTCTTTTGTCACTATATTACACTTAGATGTTGCATTGGTTTGCAAATTAAGGATATGACTAGTGATATTAGATTTTAACATTTGATGTATGGTCTTCTTAATTTTGTGTATGTATGTAAATGACCATGTTTTTAAAAAAGATTAGCTATCTTTTACAATAAAGAAAAAAAGATTTTAATTAGTTGTGAGTTGGTACACTGTGTTTCATAATTTGATTTGATTAATCGCTTGTTTTGAAAAATGTAACCATATTGTGTTGTTTATCTCTACCCGATTGCCTAGGAATTTAGTACCCACAAAAGACAGATGGTTATGGCATGCAGAGATGCAAAATATACCATCTTGCACATTGAAAAATTGGACCAATTACCTTTTTCTGTGGCTGAGTCACCTTCCACAGAATGGTTAATCCATGGCTATTTTACACTGCCAGTCACGACATTCCAATTTCAGTACTGTCTCAAATATCATCAGGTAGCCCGATATGAAGCGATAGGAGAAGGGTACATACACGAGTACTGGGAATTCCCGTACAGATTTAGATGCAGGAATGGGGACACTGGCGTTTTTCTCAGCGGTTCAAACTGTGAAAGTGATTTAAGTGGGTCCTTAGTTTGCAAGGACATTTCACTTCACGGGGTCTGTAATGCGTCAGTTGCAAACTTGTCCTGATACTTGAAGGGTTCCCCGGCTGCCGTCATTCATCCAGTGTTCGAGCTGCTCTCGAATGGGAGCTGTTTGATGCTGAATGATCAAGGCTGTTGTGGGATGTTACCGGGCATATCTAGTCACAGTAAGTTCCAGGGTTACTTGTTGTATGCAAGTATTCTTTCCACCGACCCACACAGTTAGGGAGGCCACGCTATGGCCTTCGTTGAATGTTTCCTTTATACAGATTGATTCTCTGAGCAGACAAAGCCATGCTTTTTCAGAAAGATGTGGCCTTAACCTAAGCCCGAGAGACGTTTGATCTCCAGGTTGCAAGGTCTTCATCTGGGATACAGGCACTAGTCCCTACGAACTTCCCGCTCCATTTCGGGGAAATGGTTCATCGTATCTTTAACATGTCTGAAACGAGGGGGATCGTGCACCTATTTAAACGTATAGGTTCTGTACTGTTGAGCACCTTTCAGACCATCTTTGGAGTCATTCCAGCATTCATACACTCTGTATTGGGAAGCGTTTTTGGAGGGCTTCTGCTAGTCCTACTACTTGTAGTGGGCATCCTGGTTTTAGTTTTCCTGCTTCGCAATGGGCATCCCAGTTCATAGAGAGATGGAAAAAGCAATGCTGGTGTGACGTTGTGAACGCATGGTGCTTCATCTGGGCACACCTCGGCTTTGAGAGCTAAGCGAGCATTGGTTCCTTTCGTTCAGACCAGTCTGGTTTGACTGTATCTTGCCTGTGTTCCGCTGCCTATTATGCAAATACGAATGCGTGTTGGGCTTGTGTCTGACTCTTCCATCGTTTGCGCCACTGGACATAGACGTACTACTGGACCCCTTAAAGGCCCACGTTTATCTGTGTTATCAGCGTATTCCCATGATGACAGCATTCTTAGAGCCTCCACGGGATGCTTCAGCTCCTGTTGGAACAGACAACGGCTCTACAACAGACTCACAGGTGTTGAGTGCTTCCTCAGTGGCTGCTGTGGGAATCGGAGAAGATCACCTTTGCTCCATTGACCTGATACAAGACGTGTTACAGGGACTGTCGTCTGCGAATGCGAGCAGCAGTGTTGCGTCTCCCACACAGTACACATAAACATTTGGCTCTCCATGTGATGGTAACTAATCAGCCTTTTTTCCAAAACAAGCCAAATTGGAATGAAAAACATTGTTTTATTTTTTTCTGCTCTCACTGAGCACCATGGCTTTCGATGTGCTCAGTCAGGCTAATCCTACATTGGTTCTAAAGTGGACTTGTAGAGCTTTTGAATTTTAATAGCATTTTATTTTTCTCGTTTTTTTACATATAACATGTTTTTAGATGTTTTTTAGACACTGGTTTAATGACATGTTTTTATGCTTCTTTGCAGGCTTATTTTAGCATTTGTTGTCCTTGTCGACCTTCAGATGAGGAGTAGGTGTTATGTTTCCTAACCTAGGCCTAAGTAGCAAAGTAACCTTTTACCTACATTTGTCCTACCTTGCTCTGCATCACGGTTCTAGCACGGACCTTTTACCCAGTTATGTGCTGAATAAATGTCGATTGGTTTCCTTGAAACTAGCTTCATTTATTATGCATGAGGATTCTTAGTATCATGTCTTAATCCCCTACACATGATGTACATTACAGGATTAACATACTCTGTACAAAAGTCTTAGCTATCTTCATGCTTGGGCGACACTGCTACTTTGCATAATTATAATTATTGATTTAGGCTCATCTACATAATCGAACTCACAACATATCGATTGTGGTAGAACCTCAGAGGCTATCCTTTTGGTATAGAAAAACCGCACCTTCACTAGGCAACTCTATAGGCGACGCTTCTACGCTGACACTGACACGGAGGTCCCTGCAGTCTGAGGCTTCCTTGCGGGGTGTCCAACAACTCATGACCAAGACGGGGTCCTTCGTTCTCTCCCATCAGGTAATGGGGTTGGCTCGTTCCTAGGGGATTCTTGGTTTCACACCCACATGCATGCTAGGTGCATTGAGGTACGCTTAGGTGGGGTACGCATAGTAGGAGAACACTAAGATTACTGCTTTTATATATGCCTGCATATGTTCGTTGCTTAGCCCCATGGTAGAAATGTATCTCCTGTTTACTCTGTTGGTGCTTGTAAACTCTTACATTTGCTTCTGTCGAATGATTGTCGCAGCAAACATGTTTTATACTTGAAAGACGCTGGTTTAATAAATGCTTATTGAAAACGTCCCCAACGTTTATTCTGTGTATCGCTCTGACTAAGCGAGCATGATTGACTGAGCGTAAAGTACTGTACTGTTTCCCCGATCCCTGAAGGGTCGAGGGTTGTCATGTTCAATGGTTGCCAGAAACTATTTGCTCCTTGATAGGTTTCGGGGGTCTGTGAGCTAGCTGGTCTATAGGCTGACATATCCTATGGGGGTGTCCGGAATCAGCCTAGACACCAATCCCTTAGTTTATGTAGACCAACAAACGCGCAGATCCTATTTATTTTTAGGAACTACACGACAATGGCTGATCAAGAAAGGAAGACCAGGCAGGCCTCAGCGAAAGTCAGGTAGATCGAAAGGAATCATGGCAGACTTATAAAGGGGAGTTCAGTCATACCAGTCTGCAAGGTACCGATGACTAGAAGGGCACTATTGACTGTGGAAGGGAGTGCACTTGAGACCAGTGAAGGAGAGGGCCCTGGAGACCAGTGAAGGAGAGGGCCCTGGAGACCAGTGAAGGAGAGGGCCCTGGAGACCAGTGAAGGAGAGGGCCCTGGAGACCAGTTGGAGACCAGTGAAGGAGAGGGCACTGGATATAGGAGAGTAGGATCTGCTTCACATGGGTACCCCCACTTTTTGCTAATGCTTCACTGTTTTTCGACTTTAGTCTGGCTGGGGCCCTGCTAATCAGAACCCCAGCCAGCTGCTTCCTCTCTAAAATGGTTTCCATGTACCTTAGGTACATCTCTGATTGGAATCTGGAGTGCCCTTATAAGTCCCTAGTATATGGTATACTATGTACCCAGGGCATAGGTACCCCAGAGGCCTGCCAGGGGCTGAAGCATGTATTATGCCACCCCTGGCAGGCCACAGGTCTGCTACTGCAGCCTGGGTAAGGTGGTGCATGCACCCCTTACTGTTATATAGGCTACCTATATCACTACCATTGCACACACACATAAACCTATAAGTCACTCCTATGGCAGGCCTTTACAGTCCTGAAGGCAGAGTGCTTGGTTTTTATGTGAGAGGGTGCCCCTGCATGAGCAGAGCCCCTCTTCAGCGTTCGGAGTCCCTCCTCTGATGCTGTTTGTGGTACAGCCTGACCATATACTCTTAAGTGCATTATATCCTCGCGGTAGAATGCTAACTTTGGACTGGCTGCACCAAAACATGTTGTGTTTGGTGTCAAACACCTTGGAATACTACCCTCCCACCAGTCCTGGCGGCGGGGGTAACATTCCACCCTTCTAGAGGGAGAGACATGTACCCACCGGCCTACCCGGTAACTTCTTTACAGAGCCCAGGCATCACAAAATGGATGCCACTGCCACAGACACGGGTCTGGCCTCCTGCTGCTGACAAACTCCGGCAGGGGAGGCCTGGACAATAGGTTTCCTGTCCAAGGGAGGTGTAACCACCTCCCCAGACAGGATAATGTGTATTCAGGCTGGGCGGGAGCACTCTCTGGTGCTTTGAAGTCCTGCACTGGGGGCACATTTGGTGTCCCTGTGCATACCCCAGTTCAAACCGGTTCAGGGGCTTCCAGCCCCTGCTCTGGCGCGAAACTGGACAAAGGGAATGGGTGTAACCACCCCTCTTCCCTGACCCTCCCATAGGTGGGTCCCCAGAGTATGTCCAACCCCCTAACTTAATATAAGTATGGGACCCCAGTCCTTAGGACTTTAGATACCCCTGGACGAAACTCTGAAACTGAATCCTGGACCTTCGACGCTCTACTTCAAGATTAGAGGACTGAAGAATCTCCCTTGGGGTCAAGGAGTGACTCCCCTGCTTGGCAGGCACCTAAGAAGCAATTGTCCGGTCTGCATCTCTGAAGCTCCCGCCGGACGCCGAAGTCTTTGCAACACCAGAGGTGGATTTCCAGACTTCCCCGTGGCTGCCCTGAGTCCCCAGCGAAGCTGAGGCCCGTAGCTGTCGTGGGTAACGTGGATCCGTGACCCCTGGACACCAAGTACTTTTGCAAGTGCATCCTCTTCCTGGTCTCCCACGAAGTTGTGCTTTGGGCTCCGAGTAGCCCCCGCCTCCAGCACCGACTGCACCGAAGATCACTGGCCTCCACTCCACGAGTGTCCTGTGAGCCAGCTCCAAGTGCGTCCACTCGAGGCTCCTTCGCGGTCGCTAGTCCGTTGGCTAGTGGGCCCTCCCGAAGGCAACTCTTCTTCTGCTTGGGCTTTCCTGGTTGCTCCAGACGTGCCCTGACTTACCCTCGCTGGGTGAGTCCCTCAGACCTTGCTGGTCTGCATCCACGTCCTTTCTTTGTTTCCCCGTGACTTGCCGTTGCCAAGGCTTGTTGGGTCCAATCCGGTCGCCGACACCGCAGCAATCGACAGACGTCGTGGGACAGCTCGAATCCAGCTCCTGGTTGTCGTCGACGCCTCCTGGACCTCGTGGCTGAAGAGTCAAGACGACCGTCAACCTACCTGAAGCACCCGACATCGGTGGGCATCTGCTTATCGCCTTCCTGGTCACTGGCTAGTGACCCAGACTCTGTCCCTTCTGCTTTCAGGTTCTTCAGATCTTCGATCCACCCTTGGATCCGCCCGGACACTTTCGACTTGGCCACCAGCAGCCTGCTGCAGCAGATCGCCATTGAAAACGATGACGAAACCCGACGACAAAAGACACCTATGCACCCGGCTTCCCTGGGTGTGGTAACTCGAGTACTCCGGTGCTCCCGTGGGTATTGACCCTAGAACTGCCTAGTTCTAAAGGGATTTGCTCCAAGTCCTCTTCTAAGTGTCCTTTCCTTTTAAAATTCCAACCGCGACTTTCCCCATAGAAGTTAACGGCGATTCGCGGCTGTGTTCTCACACTGCACGCGTCCCCCGTGGGTCCCCTGTGTCACTACCTTGGGTGGTTCCTTGTGGTCCAAGCACTTCTACAGGCTCTAGGCTTTGTGTCTAGCTCAGTCGTGGTTCTTATACCACTATTTTAGTATATGGTTTGGTACGCCCCTAGGGCTCAAACGTGTATTTGTGCTATTACTGTTGATATTTGACTTGTAAAGTATGTACTTCGAACTCTAGCCTCATAAAGAGACTAGAGTGGTGTGTTTAAGACTAAATACATATATTTTATATATATATATACCTGGTGTAGTCCTCTTTCATTTGGTCACTCAAGAGATTATAGACTGGTAAAACAAGCTGCTTTACATTCCTTCAAGACTTAGCCTGAAGGCTGCTCTGCATAGCTACCACTAGGATAGCTTTCAATAAAGGTTGTCTTTAACCTATCTCCGATAAGGGGTTGTTTGGACTGGTGCAAGGTGCCCACTATAATAAGTGGACAGCATATACCAGGCCAATTTCTCACATTGGTGTGCAGCGTGTGGGATTCCAGCTTGCTATTGTTTTACCAGATAATCTCAATCGAATTGATCAACTGAAAACCACTAAAGGTACCTTAGGTACATATAAATACAAGCTTAGTATACAGTAAGTTCTACTGAACTTAGAGTTGTGTGTAAAGGGCTAGCACACCCTTTCTACAACTCAAGAGAGTTTAGTAGGCCACACTAGAGTAGGTAGTGCATACACCACACCTCACTAGTAATGTCTTCAGGGCCAGGAATCAGTAGATCCCTGCCAGGAACCAGTGGGCTCCTGCCTTCCAAATATGACAACCTCCCATTCTTGGAATTGAGAGAGTTGTGCAAGATTAGGAAGCTGAAGACAGGCAAAAGTGCCAACACCCAACGTCTCATGGAGATGCTGCTGCTGGATGATCTCAGAAGACCCTTTGGGCCTGAAGGGGTAGGCAGAGAGGGTGGGGCAGAAGATGAGGAAGGGGCCAGGGGTGAAATCACCCAGGACCCCCCTCTGAAACTGGCCAGGAAGGTGACAATGACCTTGACCTGGAAAACCCAGCTATTCCTGTGGAGGAAGAGGAGGATCAGAATGACCTCACCTTTGTCCCACCAGGAAGAGTTGTGAGTGTGCCTAGAAGGTCTAGATCTCCTTCTCAGGAGTCTAACCACTCTGACACCTCAGTAGGGACCTCTGTTTCCTCTCATAGGAGGGAATCCTCCAGTGAGAGGAAAGAGAGACTGCTCAAGTATGGAGAAGCTCAGTTGAGACTCAGAAGAGAGCAGTTGGCTATAGACAGGGAGTCCCTAGAGCTTGAAAGACAAAGAAAAAGTTGGGACTAGAGTCCCATGGTGGCAGCAACTTCCCTAGTGGTAGGGAAAGGTCTAATGACCATAGAAACCTGAGCAAGATTGTCCCTCCCTACCAGAGTGGGGATGACATCCACAAATGGATTTCTGCACTGGAGAGGGCCTGTAAAGTACAGAGGGTCCCTCAGGAGCAGTGGGCAGCAATCTTGTGGCTCTCCTTTGCAGACCAAGGTAGAGACAAGCTCCTCTCTGTTAGAGAAGAGGATGCTGATAATTATCCAGTCTTAAAAGGTGCATTAATTGATGGGTTTGGCCTAACAACTGAACAATACAGGTTAAAGTTCAGAGATACCCAAAAGGCACAGAATCAAGACTGGGTGGACTTTGTTGATTGTTCTGCTAAGGCTCTGGAAGGTTGGTTAGTGGGCAGTAAGGTATGTGACTTCAAAGGATTGTACAATCTTATCATGCGGGAGCAGATTCTTAATAACTGTCAAAATCAGCTGTTGCATCAGTACCTGGTGGACTCTGATCTGACCTCTCCCCAAGAATTGGGAAAGAAGGCAGACAAATGGGTCAGAACCAGGGTGAGGCAGAAGGTACAGAACCAAGGTGGTGACCCAAAGAAGCAAGATTCTAAGAACTCTGACAAGGGTGGGGAGAAGGGTAAAGACCAAAAGTCTTCACAAGGCCCCCAAAAATCTTCTTCAGGTGGGGATTCACAGTCTAACAAAGGGAAAGGCCAAAAGAAACCATGGTGCAAAGTCTGTAAGCAAAAGACACACTGGACCAGTGATTGCACCAAGTCCAAAGACTCTGTTCCAGCCCCCACCAATGCCCCTAAGGCACCTGTTCCCCCTAGTGCAGTTACAATTGGTGGTGGGAATACACAAGCCAAGGGTTTAGTAGGGTTGACCCTGGGTAAGGAGATGAGCTCTGGCCTAGTCGGAGAACTCACTCAGGCTGTCCTAGTCTGTGATGGAGGCATGGATGTGACCTCCTCTGTGAGTCCCAGTAATCTGGGCAAGTACAGGCAACGGCCATTAATAAATGGAAAAGAGGCTTTGGCATTTAGGGACACAGGAGCAAGTGTCACCATGGTGACACAAGATCTTGTGGATCCTGGGCAGATTATACTTGGTGAAATCTACCAAGTGACCAATGCAAGCAATGTCAGAACAGACCATACTCTGGCAGTTGTTAACTTCTCCTGGGGAGGGGTAACTGGCCTTAAGAAGGTTGTGGTAAGTGCAGACCTACCAGTTGAATGCTTGCTTGGCAATGATCTAGAAACTTCAGCTTGGGCAGCAGTGGAGCTCAGGACCAATGCAGATATGCTGGGCATCCCTGCAGATGTGTTTGCTGTGACCAGGTCACAGATCAAAATGCCTAACACTGAACAGGCCTTGGATCCTGGAACAATGGACCAAGTGCCATCCAAGAGGAGGAGTAGTAGTAGGGTAAAGGCAGTGCCTTCCCCCTTGGCTCAGAAGGAAGATCAGTCTCTTAAGGGAGATGATCCCAGTCCTGAGGAAAGAACTGTCCCAGAGGAGCTTGAGCCTGATCAGGTTGAGTTCTTGGGGACAGGGGGTCCTTCCAGGGCAGATCTGAGCCAGGAGCAGCAGAGCTGCCCCTCTCTTGAACCCCTCAGACAGCAAGCTGCTGCTGGGAAAGCTAGTGGTCCCCATAAAGTGTATTGGGATGATGGACTCTTGTACTCAGAGTGTAGAGACCCCAAGCCTGGTGCCACCAGGAGGTTGGTTATACCTCTGAAGTTCAGGGGTTTCCTATTTACCCTAGCCCATGACATTCCTTTAGCAGGTCACCTGGGCCAGAACAAGACTTGGGACAGAATTGTCCCTCACTTTCACTGGCCCCACATGTCTGAAGACACCAAGGAGTTTTGTCGCTCCTGTGTAACCTGCCAGGCCAGTGGCAAGGCAGGTGGCACTACAAAGGCCCCCCTGATACCACTACCTGTGGTGGGGGTTCCCTTTGAAAGCGTCGGGATTGACATGGTTGGTCTCATGGATCCCCAAACAGCATCTGGGCACAGGTTTATCCTGGTGGACCATGCCACCAGGTACCCAGAGGCTATTCCCCTTAGGACCACTACAGCACCTGTAGTGGCAAGAGCCCTCCTGGGAATTTTCTCAAAGGTGGGCTTCCCTAAGGGGGTTGTATCAGACAGGGGTGCAAACTTTATGTCTGGATACTTAAAGGCAATGTGGAAGGAGTGTGGAGTGACTTACAAGTTCACCACACCCTATCACCCACAATGCAGTGGTTTAGTTGAGAGATTCAACAAAACCTTGAAGGGCATGATTAAAGGGCTCCCAGAGAAGCTTAGGCGAAGATGGGACATACTCTTGCCCTGCCTTTTATTTGCATACAGGGAGGTGCCTCAAAAGGGGTTGGCTACAGCCCTTTTGAACTTTTGTTTGGTCACCCTGTCAGTGGTCCATTGTGCCTGGTGAAGGAAGGATGGGAGTTACCTCTCAAGCCCCCAAAGCAGGACATAGTGGACTATGTACTTGGTCTCCGCTCCAGGATGGCTGAGTACATGAAAAAGGCAACTAAAAACCTTGAGGCTAGCCAGGAACTCCAAAAGCCTGGCATGACCAAAGGCTGTACTGACTGTTTACCAGCCAGGGAGGAAGGTGTGGGTGTTGGAGCCAGTGGCCCAAGCAGCTCTCCAAGACAAATGGAGTGGACCCCATACCATTGTTGAACAGAAGGGTGAGGATACCTATTTAGTAGACCTAGGAACACCCAGGAGTCCCCACAGGGTTCTCCATGTCAACAGATTGAAACCATATGTGGACAGGGCAGACACGGGCTTGCTCATGGCTACTGATAAGGGACGGGAGGAAGAGAGTGACCCACTCCCTGACCTGCTCTCACAGAACCCTGATGATGGGTCAGTGGATGGTGTAGCCTTGGCAGACAGCCTCACTGCCCGGCAGCCAACTGATTGCAGACAGGTGTTCAATCAGTTCAGGCATATGTTCTCTCTGACACCAAGTCAGACCACCTGGTGCACTCATGAAGTGGACACTGGGGACAGTCTGCCTATTAAAAATAAGATTTATAGGCAACCTGACCATGTCAGGGACTGTATCAGGACAGAAGTCCAGAAGATGTTGGATTTGGGAGTTATTGAACCCTCAGATAGCCCTTGGGCTAGTCCAGTGGTCCTTGTGCCAAAACCTCACACCAGTGGTGGGAAAAGAGAGATGAGGTTTTGTGTGGACTACAGGGGTCTCAATGCAGTCACTAGGACTGATGCCCATCCAATACCCAGGGCAGATGAGCTAATAGACACTTTGGCATCAGCCAAGTATCTAAGCACATTTGACCTAACAGCTGGCTACTGGCAGATCAGACTAGCTGATGATGCAAAGCCAAAAACTGCATTTTCTACCCCTGGTGGGCTTTACCAATTTGTGGTGATGCCCTTTGGTTTGAAAAATGCACCTGCCACTTTTCAGAGGTTGGTGAACACAGTCCTTACAGGTCTGGAAGCCTATAGTGCAGCATATCTAGATGATATTGCTGTCTTTAGCTCCACCTGGGAGGATCACCTGGTCCACCTCAGAAATGTTTTGCAGGCCCTGCAGAAAGCAGGCCTAACTATCAAGGCCACAAAGTGCCAGATAGGGCAGAGTCAGGTTGTGTACCTGGGCCACCTTGTGGGTGGAGGCCAGGTTCAACCATTACAGAGCAAGATCCAGACCATCATGGACTGGACTGCTCCAACTACCCAGACTCAGGTGAGAGCCTTTTTAGGCCTGACTGGGTACTATAGGAGATTTGTCAAGGGGTATGGATCAATAGTGACACCCCTGAATGACTTAACTTCCAAGAAAATGCCCAAAAAGGTTCAGTGGACAGTTAGCTGTCAAAAGGCATTTGATGACCTAAAGCAGGCCATGTGCACTGCTCCCATTCTACAGAGTCCTGATTACTCCAAGAAGTTCATTGTCCAAACAGATGCATCTGAATTGGGGGTAGGGGCTGTACTGTCACAATTGAATGAAGGAGGTCAGGATCAGCCAGTAGCTTTCATTAGCAGAAGGCTGACCCCTAGAGAGAAACGTTGGTCAGCCATTGAGAGGGAGGCCTTTGCTGTGGTCTGGGCTCTGAAGAAGTTGAGGCCATACTTGTTTGGTACCCACTTCCTTGTTCAAACAGACCATAAGCCCCTCTTATGGCTAAAACAAATGAAGGGTGAAAACCCCAAACTGCTTAGGTGGTCCATTTCCCTACAGGGGATGGACTTTACAGTGGAACATAGTCCTGGGAGTAACCATGCCAATGCAGATGGACTCTCTAGGTACTTCCACTTAGAACATGAAGACTCAACTGGACAAGGTTAGTTTAATGTCCCTACGTTTGGGGGGGGTTGTGTAGCAGAGTAGGATCTGCTTCACATGGGTACCCCCACTTTTTGCTGATGCTTCACTGTTTTTCGACTTTAGTCTGGCTGGGGCCCTGCTAATCAGAACCCCAGCCTAGCTGCTTCCTCTCTAAAATGGTTTCCATGTACCTTAGGTACATCTCTGATTGGAATCTGGAGTGCCCTTATAAGTCCCTAGTATATGGTATACTATGTACCCAGGGCATAGGTACCCCAGAGGACCTGCCAGGGGCTGAAGCATGTATTATGCCACCCCTGGAAGGCCAGCCAAAATGACACCACAGGTCTGCTACTGCAGCCTGGGTAAGGTGGTGCATGCACCCCTTACTGTGATATAGGCTACCTATATCACTACCATTGCACACACATATAAACCTATAAGTCACTCCTATGGCAGGCCTTTACAATCCTGAAGGCAGAGTGCTTGGTTTTTATGTGAGAGGGTGCCCCTGCATGAGCAGAGCCCCTCTGCAGCGTTCGGAGTCCCTCCTCTGATGCTGTTTGTGGTACAGCCTGACCATATACTCTTAAGTGTATTATATCCTCGCGGTAGAATGCTAACTTTGGACTGGCTGCACCAAAACATGTCGTGCTTGGTGTCAAACACCTTGGAATACTACCCCCCCCCCCCCGCCAGTCTTGGCGGCGGGGGTAGCATTCCACCCTTCTAGAGGGAGAGACATGTACCCACCGGCCTACCCGGTAACTTCTTTACAGAGCCCAGGCATCACAAATTGGATGCCACTGCCACAGACACGGGTCTGGCCTCCTGCTGCTGACAAACTCCGGCAGGGGAGGCCTGGACAATCGGTTTCCTGCCCAAGGGAGGTGTAACCACCTCCCCAGACAGGATAATGTGTATTGGGGCTGGGCGGGCGCACTCTCTGGTGCTTTGAAGTCCTGCACTGGGGGCACATTTGGTGTCCCTGTGCATACCCCAGTTCAAACCGGTTCAGGGGCTTCCAGCCCCTGCTCTGGCGCGAAACTGGACAAAGGGAATGGGTGTAACCACCCCTCTTCCCTGACCCTCCCATAGGTGGGTCCCCAGAGTATGTCCAACCCCCTAACTTAGTATAAGTATGGGACCCCAGTCCTTAGGACTTTAGATTACCTTGGACGAAACTCTGACCTGAATCCTGGACCTTCGACGCTCTACTTCCAGATTAGAGGACTGAAGAATCTCCCTTGGGGTCAAGGAGTGACTCCCCTGCTTGGCAGGCACCTAAGAAGCAATTGTCCGGTGTGCATCGCTGAAGCCCCCGCCGGACGCCGAAGTCTTTGCAACACCAGAGGTGGATTTCCAGACTTCCCCGAGGCTGCCCTGAGTCCCCAGCGAAGCTGAGGCCCGTAGCTGTCGTGGGTAACGTGGAACCGTGACCCCTGGACACCGAGCACTTTTGCAAGTGCATCCTCTTCCTGGTCTCCCACGAAGTTGTGCTTTGGGCTCCGAGTAGCCCTTGCCTCCAGCACCGACTGCACCGAAGATCACTGGCCTCCACTCCACGAGTGTCCTGTGAGCCAGCTCCTAGTGCGTCCACTCGAGGCTCCTTCGCGGTCGCTAGTCCGTTGGCTAGTGGGCCCTACCGAAGGCAACTCTTCTTCTGCTTGGGCTTTTCTGGTTGCTCCAGACGTGCCCTAACTTACCCTCGCTGGGTGAGTCCCTCAGACCTTGCTGGTCTGCATCAACGTCCTTCCTCTGTTTCCCCGTGACTTGCCGTTGCCAAGGCTTGTTGGGTCCAATCCGGTCGCCGACACCGCAGCAATCGACAGACGTCGTGGGACAGCTCGAATCCAGCTCCTGGTCGTCGTCGACGCCTCCTGGACCTCGTGGCTGAAGAGTCAAGACGACCGTCAACCTACCTGAAGCACCCGACATCGGTGGGCATCTGCTCATCGCCTTCCTGGTCACTGGCTAGTGACCCAGACTCTGTCCCCACTGCTTTCAGGTTCTTCAGATCTTCGATCCACCCTTGGATCCGCCCGGACACTTTCGACTTGGCCGCCAGCAGCCTGCTGCAGCAGATCGCCATTGGAAACGACGACGAAACCCGACGTCAAAAGACACCTATGCACCCGGCTTCCCTGGGTGAGGTAACTCGAGTACTCCGGTGCTCCCGTGGGTATTGACCCTAGAACTGCCTAGTTCTAAAGGGATTTGCTCCAAGTCCTCTTCTAAGTGTCCTTTCCTTTTAAAATTCCAACCGCGACTTTCCCCATAGAAGTTAACGGCGATTCGCGACTGTGTTCTCACACTGCACGTGTCCCCCGTGGGTCCCCTGTGTCACTACCTTGGGTGGTTCCTTGTGGTCCAAGCACTTCTACAGGCTCTAGGCCTTGTGTCTAGCTCAGTCGTGGTTCTTATACCACTATTTTAGTATATGGTTTGGTACGCCCCTAGGGCTCAAACGTGTATTTGTGCTATTACTGTTGATATTTGACTTGTATGTACTTCGAACTCTAGCCTCATAAAGAGACTAGAGGGGTGCGTTTAAGACTAAATACATATATTTTATATATATACCTGGTGTGGTCCTCTTTCATTTGGTCACTCAAGAGATTATAGACTGGTAAAACAAGCTGCTTTACATTCCTTCAAGATTTAGCCTGAAGGCTACTCTCCATAGCTACCACTAGGATAGCTTTCAATAAAGGTTGTCTTTAACCTATCTCCAATAAGGGGTTGTTTGGACTGGTGCAAGGTGCCCACTATAATTAGTGGACAGCATATACCAGGCCAACTTCTCACACTGGAGACCAGTGAAGGAGAGGGCCCCGGAGACCAGTGAAGGAGAGGGCCCCGGAGACCAGTGAAGGAGAGGGCCCCGGAGACCAGTGAAGGAGAGGGCCCCGGAGACCAGTGAAGGAGAGGGCCCCGGAGACCAGTGAAGGAGAGGGCCCCGGAGACCAGTGAAGGAGAGGGCCCCGGAGACCAGTGAAGGAGAGGGCCCCGGAGACCAGTGAAGGAGAGGGCCCCGGAGACCAGTGAAGGAGAGGGCCCC
The DNA here is from genome assembly GCA_963921515.1 of Calotriton arnoldi. Lineage (NCBI taxonomy): Eukaryota > Metazoa > Chordata > Amphibia > Caudata > Salamandridae > Calotriton > Calotriton arnoldi. The sequence continues at coordinate 262,027 of CAWUFW010005897.1, forward strand.
GGAGACCAGTGAAGGAGAGGGCCCTGGAGACCAGTTGGAGACCAGTGAAGGAGAGGGCCCTGGAGACCAGTGAAGGAGAGGGCCCTGGAGACCAGTGAAGGAGAGGGCCCTGGAGACCAGTGAAGGAGAGGGCCTGGAGACCAGTGAAGGAGAGGGCCCTGGAGACCAGTGAAGGAGAGGGCCTGGAGACTAGTGAAGGAGAGAGCCCTGGAGGAGAGGGCCCTGGAGACCAGTGAAGGAGAGGGCCCTGGAGACCAGTGAAGGAGAGGGCCCTGGAGACCAGTGAAGGAGAGGGCCCTGGAGACCAGTGAAGGAGAGGGCCCTGGAGACCAGTGAAGGAGAGGGCGCTGGAGACCAGTGAAGGAGAGGGCGCTGGAGACCAGTGAAGGAGAGGGCGCTGGAGACCAGTGAAGGAGAGGGCGCTGGAGACCAGTGAAGGAGAGGGCGCTGGAGACCAGTGAAGGAGAGGGCGCTGGAGACCAGTGAAGGAGAGGGCGCTGGAGACCAGTGAAGGGGAGGGCACTGGAGACCAGTGAAGGAGAGGGCACTGGAGACCAGTTGGAGACCAGTGAAGGAGAGGGCACTGGAGGAGAGGGCACTGGAGGAGAGGGCCCTGGGGACCAGTGAAGGAGAGGGCCCTGGAGACCAGTGAAGGAGAGGGCCCTGGAGACCAGTGAAGGAGAGGGCCCTGGAGACCAGTGAAGGAGAGGGCCCTGGAGACCAGTGAAGGAGATGGCCCTGGAGACCAGTGAAGGAGATGGCCCTGCAGTCCAGTGAAGGAGATGGCCCTGCAGACCAGTGAAGGAGATGGCCCTGCAGACAAGTGAAGGAGAGGGCCCTGGAGACCAGTGAAGGAGAGGGCCCTGGAGACCAGTGAAGGAGAGGGCCCTGGAGACCAGTGAAGGAGAGGGCCCTGGAGACCAGTGAAGGAGAGGGCCCTGGAGACCAGTGAAGGAGAGGGCCCTGGAGACCAGTGAAGGAGAGGGCCCTGGAGACCAGTGAAGGAGAGGGCCCTGGAGACCAGTGAAGGAGAGGGCCCTGGAGACCAGTGAAGGAGAGGGCCCTGGAGACCAGTGAAGGAGAGCTGTTGACTGAAGAGAGAATATCATGTTTTTCTCTAAAAGACTTGCGATAGTCGACTCTCAAGTGAGTCAAAATCTTTACCACGGTTGTCTGAGGAACTTTAGTACTGTTACACATCGCAGAGGTGCAGCAGACTCTTTTTAATCCTACTTGTGATAGTAAAAATGATCTAGTCTAAATTTAGGGGATGGTTGTGGGTTGGACACTCTGATACAGGGTGACACAATCAAATAACATTCATTCTGTTCTGCAGCACTGGGTCTTTAATAGATTCTCTTGCCTGAATCATTCCCCTTAAGGCTGCGAACACCTGTATTTTCACTTAGCAATAATGTGTATTAACTAGTCCATATGTAAAATAATAGTGTTTGTTTAATAGCACTTTCACCTCCTTTCACCTCCTTTGAATCTGCTCCAAAAATAGCCAATGAACTCCTTGTGCTGAGGATTCCATTCCCCCTAAGGGCCACCATAGCCCAGATTTCTACCGCATGATTACACTGCGAGGCAGATTTCTGAACTCTTTCGCTCAAACCTATCTCAGAACTGTTATTATTGTTGGCTCCCCAGGAGATGTTGGACCAGGGTCAGCTTCACCTGCACCTTGCGTTGAGTCGTATGTGGATTTTTACTCTGGCCCACTCTAGATACTTTGCTTTACCATGGCATATCCTTCAAAGTCAGAGAAAAGTTTTGTCAGTTATGGATTAAGAAAAATCTTTGCCTGTGATCTGCTCAAGTAAAGTTTGTACAGCCTGCATACGGTTTGCATGGCAGCACATCGAGACATTTGGAAGACTGTTTTCCCTTTAACATTCCTATGTGAAAGAGAAAGAACTCTAGCTTTATTTCTGCAGGGCCAGGTATACTCCTTGCCTCTCTCAGGCAGGCAGGCTTCTAGGCACGCAGGCAGACCCTGAGCTCCTCCAGCAGAAGGTGATGTTCCCTCACCTCTGGAAGGCTAGCTGTCAAGTAGACACGAGGCCCAGACGAAATTGAAACTATGCCGGTCTAAGTCTTTTAATTTTTGGAATTTCGTATTATGCTTGTTAATGCAATATTCACGAAATGACACCAGTACGCTACTTCACATTATTATGCTGCTGTTCGCGTCAAAATTATAGCGCGGGAACAACGCAAAAAACCAGAATGCGAGTGGCTGTTTGCGGTATTTGGTTTTTTCCCACATTTTTTATGTGTAAAATGCGTACTCACGTCAAAAATTGACACATGGATGCGTTTTGTGCTAAAATAGAACGCTAAATGACTGATTAACATTTGCATAATTTTGCCAAGATTATGCATGATTATGGAAAAGCAATATTCGTATAATTACGCAATACATAATTATGCACATTTTGCACACCCCTAGCAGACACCAACCCTGGTCACACAGCAGTCCTTCAAGTACTTTATGGAACATTCACTTCCACCCTTTAGAGGCTTTGAACTGGAACCAAGTGGGGTGGTTTTTGTCCAACTTTTATTCCCTTTTTCTAGACCGTCACAGTTCATCAGAACACTCTGTAGACCTGTAGCAGACAGGAAGATGAATGTACCTGCTGTCTGTGACCTTGTGCGGGAAGGCATACGAGGCTGCACTTGCTGTCTGTGACCTTGTGCGGGGAGACATACGGGCTGGACCTGCTGTCTGTGACCTTGTGCGGGGAGACATGCGGGGCTGCACCTGCTGTTGCTGTCTGTGACCTTGTGTGGGGAGACATACGGGGCTGGACCTGCTGTCTGTGACCCTGTGCGGGGAGACATAAGGGGCTGCACCTGCTGTCTGTGACCTTGTGCGGAGAGACTTACGGGGCTGGACCTGCTGTCTGTGACCCTGTGCGGGGAGACATACGGGGCTGCACCTGCTGTCTGTGACCTTGTGCGGGTAGACATACGGGGCTGGACCGGCTGTCTGTGACCTTGTGCGGGGAGACATACGGGGCTGCACCTGCTCCCACTTGTGACCAGGACTGAAAAGTAGTTTCAGAGGATCAGTTGACTGACCTCCTGTGTGGCTAAAGGGACACAAGCTGCAAGAGGCATTTTTCTGGAGTGCCCAGCGACTAGTAGCAACTGGACCCTGCTGGGGGCCTCTACTGGAGTTAGTCCTGGCACCGAATTTCAATACCGGAGTTCCTGGGACCCTTAGAAGTGGCCAAGAGGAGCTGCTCCAGAAAGTCTGAAAAGTTGGACTTTCAAGAGTTTGTGATATAGTTGAGTGATTTTGAGAGGACTTTTCATTGGATACAGTTTCAGTCTTGCCCCACTGGAATATTTTGATCTCCACGAAAAACACTTAAGTCCGAAGTAAGAATTCTTGACAGGGTGAAGGCCCGAAAAGTATACGACTGATGAGAAGATTTCTACTGGCATGGAATTTGAATGTGTCCTACTCAGATCTTCTCCTGCCAAAATCAGTGGCTTCAGAGAAACCTTGTATGCTGGCTATCCGGGCTCGAGAGGACTTCGCCGAATACAGCCTGTAGCCTTGCACTGCTGGAGGATTTCGACTTTCATGTCAGCACTGACTTCTGATTGGCGCTTTACTTTTTCTTGTCCTTTTTTGCCCTAAAACTTTTAAAAAATCATTTCTCTGTTTTCACTTATTGGATTTTGTTTATTTTGTGTCATTTTTCTAATGAAAATATTCAATTTGTTTTGGAAATTGGACGTAGGATTTTTAATGTGTTTTATTTGGACTTTTTACCTGTTTGGTGTACTGCTCAATACTTGACACAGCTTTCCTTATGCTAAGCCTGCCTGCTGTGTGTCGTAGCTACTAGGGGGATGAGCCCTGGTTTGTTCATGGAACTTGTGTGTTTGACCTGATAAGATTGTGGAATTATCACTTGGGAAGAACTTGCATCTTCCTCAACTAATAGCCTGTTTTCTTACACTTAGGAACAACTAATTAGCAGCCATTTGATAACAAAGGTTCTCATGGAATTTCTAAAGGTCTCGCCTTCCTCACTTCAGGGTCTGGATCTTCAACCTTCCAGCTCAGGACTGTAGGCGACACAAGTAGACTGTCTGGAGAAGCGTCCCTCTAGAACCTCAATCCTGTGCTGTCAGTCCAGGAGTGAACAACATGGATCCCACTGACTTCAGCACCCAGGCTCACTCACACACTTACCTCTGCCACTATACATGTGCTACACACACACGACGGATGCGCACGCATGCAACATGTGTACACTATGTTATGTTATGTTATTTTGATTTATAGCGCGCACGGATACTCACGAGTGTCCCGGCGCGAAACCAACCAAGGGGGAGAGTGTCTGTTTAAGCGAAGAGATATGTTTTCAAGTATTTCTTGAATACCGCCGGGTCCTGAATATTGCGTAGGACAAGGGGCAATAAGTTCCAAGCAGCCAGTGGCCTTCCTTGTCAATGAGCTGCCTCCAAACCTCTGGTATTTAAATCAAGGCACCTGCGCAAAGCGGAGGAACGTGGAGCGCAGCTGTCTAGATGGGACATAGAAAGAGAATCGTTTTTGTAGATAAAGTGGGCCGAGCCCATACAAAGCTCGGTGAGCCAAAACCAATGATTTAAACTTCACCCGTTCCACAACCGGGAGCCAATGCAGTGAGTGAAGATGGTGTTGCACGCTGTTCCTGGCAGAGATACCCAGAAGGAGTCTGGCTGCCGCATTTTGGACCACCTGCAGCTTTTTCAACAAGTAGCCCGGAATGCCAATGTATAGCGCATTGGCATAGTCTAGCCGGGACAAAATGAGCGCACAGGTGATCGTTTCTCTCGCTGCCTGGGGAAGGAGAGGGAAAAACTTCCTCAGTTTTGAGGAGGCCAAAGCAAGTACCGGCCAGCTTCGTAATATGGTGTGAGAAAGAGACTCTCCAAACCATACCTCCAGATTCTTGGCGGGCTTCCCTACAGAGGTTGGCACTGGGAGTTCAGGAGGCCAAAGAGATTCTCGGAAGTTGGAAGGGAATTTTCCAAAGAGGAGAATTTCAGACTTCTCATTACACTTTAGCTGCGCAGCTGCTAACCATTTAAAAATGGATGAGAGACATTGATGAACCGAGGAGACCGACTCATCATTATTGTCCCAAGTGAATAGCAGCTGAGTATCATCGGCGTAAGCCATTACCTTGGCCCCCAAGCTCTCTGCCAGGTAGACCAAGGGTGTAACGTAGATGTTAAAGAGAAGGGGGCTAAGACATGACCCCTGGGGCACTCCCGTGGTCACAAACTGTGAAGAGGAGGAGGACGGAGGCATCCAAATCTGCTGGGCCCGATCTTCTAAGAAGGATCTGAGCCAGCTCCAGGCAGTACCTGACACACCTATCCCGGCGACACTGTCAGTGTAATGCTCTAGCCATACACTTTAAAAAAATGTTTTTATTGCATTCTCAATAGAAAAGAATCAATAGCAAACATAAAAAGAAACTCCAGGAGAAAAAACCAATAACACAAAAAGGAACCAAGCAAAACATCAAGCAAAACAGGCAGGCAGGCAGGTGGGTGCTAGTATGACAGCAGTAAAACATGCATGTACCCTGGCACTGCGGCGTCCTAGAACGGGTAACGGCATACATTTGTCCAGTGCCAAAACAAGGAGCCCCCAATACAATCAGGAGACGGGGACCAGTGCCGCCCTCCAGTCCAAAGGTATGTGGCCACTACCGCCGCCGCTTCCTCCAGACATCTCACTCTCTAGGCATACACTTGGCACCGGAGGTGGTCCTCAAACCAAGTGAAACACCTAAAGAGGTGGGCATCACACCAAGTGAAACACCTAAAGAGGTGGGCATCACACCAAGTGAAACACCTAAAGAGGTGGGCCTCACACCAAGTGAAACACCTAAAGAGGTGGGCCTCACACCACGTGAAACACCTAAAGAGGTGGGCCTCACACCAAATGAAACACCTAAAGAGGTGGGCCTCACACCAAGTGAAACACCTAAAGAGGTGGGCCTCACACCAAGTGAAACACCTAAAGAGGTGGGTATCACACCAAGTGAAACACCTAAAGAGGTGGGCCTCACACCAAGTGAAACACCTAAAGAGGTGGGCCTCACACCAAGTGAAACACCTAAAGAGGTGGGCCTCACACCAAGTGAAACACCTAAAGAGGTGGGCATCACACCAAGTGAAACACCTAAAGAGGTGGGCCTCACACCAAGTGAAACATCTAAAGAGGTGGGCCTGTAGTGTAGCTCCTATTTCCCTAATAGGCTCTGCGCATTGGAATAATATATCCTATAGGTTTGACATAGGACTAAGGTCAGTATGTCCCTATCGAGTATATTAAACTTAATTACTTGTGCCAGCTAGCTCAGAGGCCACTAGAAACTCCTTGACAACAAGAAGGGAGTAGTTTCTGGCAGCCGCAAAACATGACCACTTTGTTTCCCTTTAGAATCCGAACGTGTCCCAGAGTCGTGGAAACAATAGAGAACTATTTCACTCAGCTCAGTCGTACATGCTTAGTTTTCTCCAAGTTACACAGAAAGAAATAGACGGGCGTTTCAATAAAAGATTTATTGAACAGTCTTGTTTCTGGTGTAAGTAAAATGTGCTGTTACGATCACAAGACAGTATGCGAGATAAATAATGTACAGTGTGAGCAGTAGAAATAAATAATACTGCGATAGCATTATCTTTTAGTACATATGCCTTTACATAAATAACACAGACTAAAAATGCGAGTACTCATACGATGCGTTTCTAATCTAGTTCTACCCCAATGTACCTAACCTAGGTGTAGGGAGAGGTATGAAGTAGGTGAAGTATTCCTTACTATGGTATACTAAGAGTATGTTAAGCCTAGTATGCCTAGTATGCCAAGAGTCCCTCTAGGTTCTTGTCCGCTCCATACCTGAAGAATGAGAGGGGTAGGAATCTCTTTGCCAGACTCGAACTCCAACACCCCGCAAGGGAAGTCAGATCACTGGAAGCTGGACTCTCTGCGTGCAGGGATGACAGCGTCTTCTCAGTGCGTCAGGCCGGGAAACGGGCTCCTCTGAAGTCGAGGTCTCCTCTGATTTACAGGGGCTAGGGAAGGTATATTTATACCTGAGAAGTACCTAAGAATGTTAGTATTGACGTGAGTCGGACAGCGGAAGACGTCATGAATGAACCCCTAAGGAATAATGGTTCATGCATAATATATGAGTCCTTGAAGAAATCAATAGTCCTGGGCTAGGGAAACTCCCGCAGCCTAAGGGTCTGTTCTTCATGAACTCGTTGTGACGTTAGGGTGGACGGATGTCAGAAACCATGCCTGTATTTGGAGTGCACGGTTTAATGCCTAAATAAGGGCTGGGAATTTATGGCTATATAAGGGCAGGGCGAATTGTGCCTATATAAGGACATGATACTGGAAAGCCCGTTATGGACACCCTAAGAGGAATACAACAGGCCTCACACCAAGTGAAACATCTAAAGAGGTGGGCATCACACAAAGTGAAACACCTAAAGAGGTGGGCATCACACCAAGTGAAACACAACTGCATGTTCTGCGGCCACAGCATTAGACCCTAAACTCGGGCTAGTAAGAGGAGTCCTCTTCCCACAAGGAGGGCATGCCTGATGCTCCGCTGCAGGTCACTAGACAGGTGCAGGATACCGCATGTCACGGACAGGCCTGAGCCTCTGCGCACACCCTTAGATTAGCAGGACAGTCCAGGATACTGCATGTCGAGGACAGGCCGGAGCCTCTGCGCACACCCTTAGATTAGCAGGACAGTCTATGATACCGCATGTCACGGACAGGCCTGAGCCTCTGCGCACACCCTTCGATTAGCAGGACAGTCCAGGATACCGCATGTCAAGGACCGGCCGGAGCCTCTGCGCACACCCTTAGATTAGAAGGACAGGTCCTGGATACCGCATGTCAAGGACCGGCCTGAGCCTCTGCGCACATCCTTAGATTAGAAGGACAGGTCCTGTATACCGCATGTCAAGGACAGGCCTGAGCCTCTGCGCACACACGGACAGGCCTGAGCCTGTGCGCACTGTAGGAGAGTAGGATCTGCTTCACATGGGTACCCCCACTTTTTACTGATGCTTCACTGTTTTTCGACTTTAGTCTGGCTGGGGCCCTGCTAATCAGAACCCCAGCCTAGCTGCTTCCTCTCTAAAATGGTTTGCATGTACCTTAGGTACATCTCTGATTGGAATCTGGAGTGCCCTTATAAGTCCCTAGTATATGGTATACTATGTACCCAGGGCATAGGTACCCCAGAGGCCTGCCAGGGGCTGAAGCATGTACTATGCCACCCCTGGAAGGCCAGCCAAAATGACACCACAGGTCTGCTACTGCAGCCTGGGTAAGGTGGTGCATGCACCCTTTACTGTGATAAAGGTTACCTATATCACTACATATATAAACACATATAAACCTATAAGTCACTCCTATGGCAGGCCTTATCAATCCTGAAGGCAGAGTGCTTGGTTCTTATGTGAGAGGGTGCCCCTGCATGAGCAGAGCCCCTCTGCAGCATTCGGAGTCCCTCCTCTGATGCTGTTTGTGGTACAGCTGGACCATATACTCTTAAGTGCATTATATCCTCGCGTTAGAATGCTAAATTTGGACTGGCTGCACCAAAACATGTCGTGTTTGGTGTCAAACATCTTGGAATACTACCCCCCGCCAGTTCTGGCGGCGGGCGTAGCATTCCACCCTTCTAGAGGGAGAGACATGTACACACCGGCCTACCCGGTAACTTCTTTACAGAGCCCTGGCATCACAAAATGGATGCCACTGCCACAGACACGGGTCTGGCCTCCTGCTGCTGACTGAAACTCCGGCAGGGGAGGCCTGGACAATAGGTTTCCTCCCCAGGCAGGATAATGTGTATTGGGGCTGGGCGGGAGCACTCTCTAGTGCTTTGAAGTCCTGCACTGGGGGCACATTTGGTGTCCCTGTGCATACCCCAGTTCAAACCGGTTCAGGGGCTTCCAGCCCCTGCTCTGGCGCGAAACTGGACAAAGGGAAATGGGTGTAACCACCCCTCTGCCCTGACCCTCCCATAGGTGGGTCCCCAGAGTATGTCCCACCCACTAACTTAGTATAAGTATGGGACCCCAGTCCTTAGGACTTTAGATTACCCTGGACGAAACTCTGACACTGAATCCTGGACCTTCGACGCTCTACTTCCAGATTAGAGGACTGAAGAATCTCCCTTGGGGTCAAGGAGTGACTCCCCTGCTTGGCAGGCACCAACGAAGCAATTGTCGGGTCTGCATCGCTGAAGCTCCCGCCGGACGCCGAAGTCTTTGCAACACCAGAGGTGGATTTCCAGACTTCCCCGAGGCTGCCCTGAGTCCCCAGCGAAGCTGAGGCCTGTAGCTGTCGTGGGTAACGTGGAACCGTGACCCCTGGACACCGAGAACTTTTGCAAGTGCATCCTCTTCCTGGTCTCCCACGAAGTTGTGCTTTGGGCCCCGAGTAGCCCCCGCCTCCAGCACCGACTGCACCGAAGATCACTGGCCTCCACTCCACGAGTGTCCTGTGAGCCAGCTCCACGTGCGTCCACTCGGGGCTCCTTCGCGGTCGCTAGTCCGTTGGCTAGTGGGCCCTACCGAAGGCAACTCTTCTTCTGCTTGGGCTTTCCTGGTTGCTCCAGACGTGCCCTGACTTACCCTCGCTGGGTGAGTCCCTCAGACCTTGCTGGTCTGCATCAACGTCCTTCCTCTGTTTCCCCGTGACTTGCCGTTGCCAAGGCTTGTTGGGTCCAATCCGGTCGCCGACACCGCAGCAATCGAAAGACGTCGTGGGACAGCTCGAATCCAGCTACTGGTCGTCGTCGACGCCTCCTGGACCTCGTGGCTGAAGAGTGAAGACGACCGTCAACCTACCTGAAGCACCCGACATCGGTGGGCATCTGCTCATCGCCTTCCTGGTCACTGGCTAGTGACCCAGACTCTGTCCCCTCTGCTTTCAGGTTCTTCAGATCTTCGATCCACTCTTGGATCCACCCGGACACTTTCGACTTGGCCGCCAGCAGCCTGCTGCAGCAGATCGCCATTGAAAACGACGACGAAACCCGACGACAAAAGACACCTATGCACCCGGCTTCCCTGGGTGAGGTAACTCGAGTACTCCGGTGCTCCCGTGGGTATTGACTCTAGAACTGCCTAGTTCTAAAGGGATTTGCTCCAAGTCCTCCTCTAAGTGTCCTTTCCTTTTAAAATACGAACCGAGACTTTCCCCATAGAAGTTAACGGCGATTCGCGGCTGTGTTCTCACACTGCACGCGTCCCCCGTGGGTCCCCTGTGTCACTACCTTGGGTGGTTCCTTGTGGTCCAAGCACTTCTACAGGCTCTAGGCCTTGTGTCTAGCTTAGTCGTGGTTCTTATACCACTATTTTAGTATATGGTTTGGTACGCCCCTAGGGCTCAAACGTGTATTTGTGCTATTACTGTTGATATTTGACTTGTAAAGTATGTACTTCGAACTCTAGCCTCATAAAGAGACTAGAGGGGTGTGTTTAAGACTAAATACATATATTTTATATATATACCTGGTGTGGTCCTCTTTCATTTGGTCACTCAAGAGATTATAGACTGGTAAAACAAGCTGCTTTACATTCCTTCAAGACTTAGCCTAAAGGCTGCTCTCCATAGCTACCACTAGGATAGCTTTCAATAAAGGTTGTCTTTAACCTATCTCCAATAAGGGGTTGTTTGGACTGGTGCAAGGTGCCCACTATAATTAGTGGACAGCATATACCAGGCCAACTTCTCACACGCACACACTTAGATTAGCAGGACAGTCCAGGATACCGCATGTGAAGGACAGGCTGAAGCCTCTGCGCACACCCTTAGATTAGCAGGACAGTCAAGGATACTGCATGTCACGGACAGGCCAGAGCCTCTGCGCACACCCTTAGATTAGCAGGACAGTCCAGGATACCGCATGTCAAGGACAGACCTGAGGCTCTGCGCGCACACGGACAGGCCTGAGCCTCTGCGCACACCCTTAGATTAGCAGGATAGTCTATGATACCGCATGTCAAGGACAGGCTGAAGCCTCTGCGCACACCCTTAGATTAGCAGAACAGTCCAGGATACCGCATGTCACGGACAGGCCTGAGACTCTGCGCACACACGGACAGGCCTGAGCCTGTGCGCACACCCTTAGATTAGCAGGACAGTCCAGGATACAGCATGTGAAGGACAGGCCTGAGCCTCTGCGCACACCCTTAGATTAGCAGGACAGTCCAGGATACCGCATGTCACGGACAGCCCTGAGCCTCTGCACACTCCCTTAGATTAGCAGGCGAGTCCAGGATACCCCTTGTCAAGGACCGGCCTGAGCCTCTGCGCACACCCTTAGATTAGAAGGACAGGGCCTGGATACCGCATGTCAAGGACCGGCCTGAGCCTCTGCACACACCCTTAGATTAGCAGGACATTCCAGGATACTGCATGTCAAGGACCGGCCGGAGCCTGTGCGCACACCCTTAGATTAGCAGAACAGTCCAGGATACCGCATGTTAAGGACAGGCTGAAGCCTCTGCGCACACCCTTAGATTAGCAGGACAGTCCAGGATACCACATGTCAAGGACAGGACTGAGCCTCTGCGCACACCCTTAGATTAGCAGGACAGTCCAGGATACTGCATGTCACGGACAGGCCTGAGCCTCTGCGCACACCCTTAGGTTAGCAGGACAGTCCAGGATACCGCATGTGAAGGACAGGCTGAAGCCTCTGCGCACACCCTTAGATTAGCAGGACAGTACAGGATACCGCATGTCACGGACAGGCCGGAGCCTCTGCGCACACCCTTAGATTAGCAGGACAGTCCAGGATACCGCTTGTCACAGACAGGCCTGAGCCTCTGCGCACACACGGACAGGCCTGAGCCTGTGCGCACACCCTTGGATTAGCAGGACAGTCTGATACCGCATGTCAAGGACAGGCCTGAGCCTCTGCGCACACACGGACAGGCCTGAGCCTGTTCGCTCACACTTAGATTAGCAGGACAGTCCAGGATTCCGCATGTCACGGACAGGCCGAAGCCTCTGCGCGCACACGGACAGGCCTGAGCCTCTGCACACACTTTTAGATTAGCAGGACAGTCCAGGATACCACATGTCAAGGACAGGCTGAAGCCTCTGCGCACACACTAAGTTTAGCAGGACAGTCCAGGATACCGCATGTGAAGTACAGCCTGATGCCTCTGCGCACACCCTTAGATTAGCAGCACAGTCCAGGATACCGCATGTGAAGGACAGGCCTGAGCCTCTGCGCACACCGTTAGATTAGCAGGACAGTCTATGATACCGCATGTCAAGGACAGACCAGAGGCTCTGCGCGCACACGGACTGGCCTGAGCCTGTGCGCTCACACTTAGATTAGCAGGACAGTCCAGGATACCGCATGTCAAGGAAACGCCTGAGCCTCTGTGCACACCCTTCGATTAGCAGGACAGTCCAGGATACCTCATGTCAAGGACCGGCCGGAGCCTCTGCGCACACCCTTAGATTAGAAGGACAGGTCCTGGATACCGCATGTCAAGGACCGGCCTGAGCCTCTGCGCACATCCTTAGATTAGAAGGACAGGTCCTGTATACCGCATGTCAAGGACAGGCCTGAGCCTCTGCGCACACACGGACAGGCCTGAGCCTGTGCGCACTGTAGGAGAGTAGGATCTGCTTCACATGGGTACCCCCACTTTTTACTGATGCTTCACTGTTTTTCGACTTTAGTCTGGCTGGGGCCCTGCTAATCAGAACCCCAGCCTAGCTGCTTCCTCTCTAAAATGGTTTCCATGTACCTTGGGTACATCTCTGATTGGAATCTGGAGTGCCCTTATAAGTCCCTAGTATATGGTATACTATGTACCCAGGGCATAGGTACTCCCAGAGGCCTGCCAGGGGCTGAAGCATGTACTATGCCACCCCTGGAAGGCCAGCCAAAATGACACCACAGGTCTGCTACTGCAGCCTGGGTAAGGTGGTGCATGCACCTTTACTGTGATAAAGGTTACCTATATCACTACATATATAAACACATATAAACCTATAAGTCACTCCTATGGCAGGCCTTATCAATCCTGAAGGCAGAGTGCTTGGTTCTTATGTGAGAGGGTGCCCCTGCATGAGCAGAGCCCCTCTGCAGCATTCGGAGTCCCTCCTCTGATGCTGTTTGTGGTACAGCTGGACCATATACTCTTAAGTGCATTATATCCTCGCGTTAGAATGCTAACTTTGGACTGGCTGCACCAAAACATGTCGTGTTTGGTGTCAAACATCTTGGAATACTACCCCCGCCAGTTCTGGCGGCGGGCGTAGCATTCCACCCTTCTAGAGGGAGAGACATGTACACACCGGCCTACCCGGTAACTTCTTTACAGAGCCCTGGCATCACAAAATGGATGCCACTGCCACAGACACGGGTCTGGCCTCCTGCTGCTGACTGAAACTCCGGCAGGGAGGCCTGGACAATAGGTTTCCTCCCAGGCAGGATAATGTGTATTGGGGCTGGGCGGGAGCACTCTCTAGTGCTTTGAAGTCCTGCACTGGGGGCACATTTGGTGTCCCTGTGCATACCCCAGTTCAAACCGGTTCAGGGGCTTCCAGCCCCTGCTCTGGCGCGAAACTGGACAAAGGGAAATGGGTGTAACCACCCCTCTGCCCTGACCCTCCCATAGGTGGGTCCCCAGAGTATGTCCAACCCCCTAACTTAGTATAAGTATGGGACCCCAGTCCTTAGGACTTTAGATTACCCTGGACAAAACTCTGACACTGAATCCTGGACCTTCGACGCTCTACTTCCAGATTAGAGGACTGAAGAATCTCCCTTGGGGTCAAGGAGTGACTCCCCTGCTTGGCAGGCACCAACGAAGCAATTGTCGGGTCTGCATCGCTGAAGCTCCCGCCGGACGCCGAAGTCTTTGCAACACCAGAGGTGGATTTCCAGACTTCCCCGAGGCTGCCCTGAGTCCCCAGCGAAGCTGAGGCCTGTAGCTGTCGTGGGTAACGTGGAACCGTGACCCCTGGACACCGAGAACTTTTGCAAGTGCATCCTCTTCCTGGTCTCCCACGATGTTGTGCTTTGGGCTCCGAGTAGCCCCCGCCTCCAGCACCGACTGCACCGAAGATCACTGGCCTCCACTCCACGAGTGTCCTGTGAGCCAGCTCCACGTGCGTCCACTCGGGGCTCCTTCGCGGTCGCTAGTCCGTTGGCTAGTGGGCCCTACCGAAGGCAACTCTTCTTCTGCTTGGGCTTTCCTGGTTGCTCCAGACGTGCCCTGACTTACCCTCGCTGGGTGAGTCCCTCAGACCTTGCTGGTCTGCATCAACGTCCTTCCTCTGGTTCCCCGTGACTTGCCGTTGCCAAGGCTTGTTGGGTCCAATCCGGTCGCCGACACCGCAGCAATCGAAAGACGTCGTGGGACAGCTCGAATCCAGCTACTGGTCGTCGTCGACGCCTCCTGGACCTCGTGGCTGAAGAGTCAAGACGACCGTCAACCTACCTGAAGCACCCGACATCGGTGGGCATCTGCTCATCGCCTTCCTGGTCACTGGCTAGTGACCCAGACTCTGTCCCCTCCGCTTTCAGGTTCTTCAGATCTTCGATCCACTCTTGGATCCACCCGGACACTTTCGACTTGGCCGCCAGCAGCCTGCTGCAGCAGATCGCCATTGAAAACGACGACGAAACCCGACGACAAAAGACACCTATGCACCCGGCTTCCCTGGGTGAGGTAACTCGAGTACTCCGGTGCTCCCGTGGGTATTGACTCTAGAACTGCCTAGTTCTAAAGGGATTTGCTCCAAGTCCTCCTCTAAGTGTCCTTTCCTTTTAAAATACGAACCGAGACTTTCCCCATAGAAGTTAACGGCGATTCGCGGCTGTGTTCTCACACTGCACGCGTCCCCGTGGGTCCCCTGTGTCACTACCTTGGGTGGTTCCTTGTGGTCCAAGCACTTCTACAGGCTCTAGGCCTTGTGTCTAGCTTAGTCGTGGTTCTTATACCACTATTTTAGTATATGGTTTGGTACGCCCCTAGGGCTCAAACGTGTATTTGTGCTATTACTGTTGATATTTGACTTGTAAAGTATGTACTTTCGAACTCTAGCCTCATAAAGAGACTAGAGGGGTGTGTTTAAGACTAAATACATATATTTTATATATATACCTGGTGTGGTCCTCTTTCATTTGGTCACTCAAGAGATTATAGACTGGTAAAACAAGCTGCTTTACATTCCTTCAAGACTTAGCCTAAAGGCTGCTCTCCATAGCTACCACTAGGATAGCTTTCAATAAAGGTTGTCTTTAACCTATCTCCAATAAGGGGTTGTTTGGACTGGTGCAAGGTGCCCACTATAATTAGTGGACAGCATATACCAGGCCAACTTCTCACACGCACACACTTAGATTAGCAGGACAGTCCAGGATACCGCATGTGAAGGACAGGCTGAAGCCTCTGCGCACACCCTTAGATTAGCAGGACAGTCCAGGATACTGCATGTCACGGACAGGCCAGAGCCTCTGCGCACACCCTTAGATTAGCAGGACAGTCCAGGATACCGCATGTCACGGACAGGCCTGGGCCTCTGCGCGCACACTTAGATTAGCAGGACAGTCCAGGATACCGCATGTGAAGGACAGGCTGAAGCCTCTGCGCACACCCTTAGATTAGCAGGACAGTCCAGGATACTGCATGTCACGGACAGGCCAGAGCCTCTGCGCACACCCTTAGATTAGCAGGACAGTCCAGGATACCGCATGTCACGGACAGGCCTGGGCCTCTGCGCGCACACTTAGATTAGCAGGACAGCCCAGGATACCGCATGTCAAGGACCGGCCTGAGCCTCTGCGCACACCATTCGATTAGCAGGTCAGTCCAGGATTCCGCATGTCACGGACAGGCTGAAGCCTCTGCGCACACCCTTAGATTAGCAGGACAGTCCAGGATACCGCATGTCAAGGACAGACCTGAGGCTCTGCGCGCACACGGACAGGCCTGAGCCTCTGCGCACACCCTTAGATTAGCAGGATAGTCTATGATACCGCATGTCAAGGACAGGCTGAAGCCTCTGCGCACACCCTTAGATTAGCAGAACAGTCCAGGATACCCCATGTCACGGACAGGCCTGAGACTCTGCGCACACACGGACAGGCCTGAGCCTGTGCGCACACCCTTAGATTAGCAGGACAGTCCAGGATACAGCATGTGAAGGACAGGCCTGAGCCTCTGCGCACACCCTTAGATTAGCAGGCGAGTCCAGGATACCCCTTGTCAAGGACCGGCCTGAGCCTCTGCGCACACCCTTAGATTAGAAGGACAGGGCCTGGATACCGCATGTCAAGGACCGGCCTGAGCCTCTGCACACACCCTTAGATTAGCAGGACATTCCAGGATACTGCATGTCAAAGACCGGCCGGAGCCTGTGCGCACACCCTTAGATTAGCAGGACAGTCCAGGATACCGCATGTTAAGGACAGGCTGAAGCCTCTGCGCACACCCTTAGATTAGCAGGACAGTCCAGGATACCACATGTCAAGGACAGGACTGAGCCTCTGCGCACACCCTTAGATTAGCAGGACAGTCCAGGATACTGCATGTCACGGACAGGCCTGAGCCTCTGCGCACACCCTTAGGTTAGCAGGACAGTCCAGGATACCGCATGTGAAGGACCGGCTGAAGCCTCTGCGCACACCCTTAGATTAGCAGGACAGTACAGGATACCGCATGTCACGGACAGGCCGGAGCCTCTGCGCACACCCTTAGATTAGCAGGACAGTCCAGGATACCGCTTGTCACAGACAGGCCTGAGCCTCTGCGCACACACGGACAGGCCTGAGCCTGTGCGCACACCCTTAGATTAGCAGGACAGTCTGATACCGCATGTCAAGGACAGGCCTGAGCCTCTGCGCACACACGGACAGGCCTCAGCCTGTTCGCTCACACTTAGATTAGCAGGACAGTCCAGGATTCCGCATGTCACGGACAGGCCGAAGCCTCTGCGCGCACACGGACTGGCCTGAGCCTCAACGCATACACGGACAGGCCTGAGCCTCTGCACACACTTTTAGATTAGCAGGACAGTCCAGGATACCACATGTCAAGGACAGGCTGAAGCCTCTGCGCACACACTAAGTTTAGCAGGACAGTCCAGGATACCGCATGTGAAGTACAGCCTGATGCCTCTGCGCACACCCTTAGATTAGCAGCACAGTCCAGGATACCGCATGTGAAGGACAGGCCTGAGCCTCTGCGCACACCGTTAGATTAGCAGGACAGTCTATGATACCGCATGTCAAGGACAGACCTGAGGCTCTGCGCGCACACGGACTGGCCTGAGCCTGTGCGCTCACACTTAGATTAGCAGGACAGTCCAGGATACTGCATGTCACGGACAGGCCAGAGCCTCTGCGCACACCCTTAGATTAGCAGGACAGTCCAGGATACCGCATGTCACGGACAGGCCTGGGCCTCTGCGCGCACACTTAGATTAGCAGGACAGTCCAGGATACCGCATGTGAAGGACAGGCTGAAGCCTCTGCGCACACCCTTAGATTAGCAGGACAGTCCAGGATACTGCATGTCACGGACAGGCCAGAGCCTCTGCGCACACCCTTAGATTAGCAGGACAGTCCAGGATACCGCATGTCACGGACAGGCCTGGGCCTCTGCGCGCACACTTAGATTAGCAGGACAGCCCAGGATACCGCATGTCAAGGACCGGCCTGAGCCTCTGCGCACACCATTCGATTAGCAGGTCAGTCCAGGATTCCGCATGTCACGGACAGGCTGAAGCCTCTGCGCACACCCTTAGATTAGCAGGACAGTCCAGGATACCGCATGTCAAGGACAGACCTGAGGCTCTGCGCGCACACGGACAGGCCTGAGCCTCTGCGCACACCCTTAGATTAGCAGGATAGTCTATGATACCGCATGTCAAGGACAGGCTGAAGCCTCTGCGCACACCCTTAGATTAGCAGAACAGTCCAGGATACCGCATGTCACGGACATGCCTGAGACTCTGCGCACACACGGACAGGCCTGAGCCTGTGCGCACACCCTTAGATTAGCAGGACAGTCCAGGATACAGCATGTGAAGGACAGGCCTGAGCCTCTGCGCACACCCTTAGATTAGCAGGCGAGTCCAGGATACCCCTTGTCAAGGACCGGCCTGAGCCTCTGCACACACCCTTAGATTAGCAGGACATTCCAGGATACTGCATGTCAAGGACCGGCCGGAGCCTGTGCGCACACCCTTAGATTAGCAGGACAGTCCAGGATACCGCATGTTAAGGACAGGCTGAAGCCTCTGCGCACACCCTTAGATTAGCAGGACAGTCCAGGATACCACATGTCGAGGACAGGACTGAGCCTCTGCGCACACCCTTAGATTAGCAGGACAGTCCAGGATACTGCATGTCACGGACAGGCCTGAGCCTCTGCGCACACCCTTAGGTTAGCAGGACAGTCCAGGATACCGCATGTGAAGGACAGGCTGAAGCCTCTGCGCACACCCTTAGATTAGCAGGACAGTACAGGATACTGCATGTCACGGACAGGCCGGAGCCTCTGCGCACACCCTTAGATTAGCAGGACAGTCCAGGATACCGCATGTCAAGGACAGGCCTGAGCCTCTGCGCACACACGGACAGGCCTGAGCCTGTTCGCTCACACTTAGATTAGCAGGACAGTCCAGGATTCCGCATGTCACGGACCGGCCGAAGCCTCTGCGCGCACACGGACTGGCCTGAGCCTCAACGCATACACGGACAGGCCTGAGCCTCTGCACACACTTTTAGATTAGCAGGACAGTCCAGGATACCACATGTCAAGGACAGGCTGAAGCCTCTGCGCACACACTAAGTTTAGCAGGACAGTCCAGGATACCGCATGTGAAGTACAGCCTGATGCCTCTGCGCACACCCTTAGATTAGCAGCACAGTCCAGGATACCGCATGTCAAGGACCGGCCTGAGCCTCTGCGCACATCCTTAGATTAGCAGGACAGTTCAGGATTCCGCATGTCACGGACAGGCCGAAGCCTCTGCGCACACACTTAGATTAGCAGGACAGTCCAGGATACCGCATGTCACGGACAGGCTGAAGCCTCTGCGCACACACGGACAGGCCTGAGCCTCTACGCACACACGGACAGGCCTGAGCCTCTACGCACACACTTAGATTAGCAGGACAGTCCAGGATACCACATGTCAAGGACAGGTCTGAACCTCTGCGCAAACACGGACAGGTCTGAGACTGTGCTCACACACTTAGATTAGCAGGACAGTCCAGGATACCGCATGTGAAAGACAGGCTGAAGCCTCTGCGCACACCCTTAGATTAGCAGGACAGTCCAGGATACCGCATGTGAAGGACAGGCCTGAGCCTCTGCGCACACACGGACAGGCCTGAGCCTGTGCGCTCACACTTAGATTAGCAGGACAGTTCAGGATACCGCATGTTACAGACAGGCCTGAGCCTCTGCGCATACCCTTACATTAGTAGAACAGTCCAGGATACCGCATGTCAAGGACAGGCCTGAGCCTCTGCGCACACCCTTAGATTATCAGGACAGTCCAGGATACCGCATGTCACAGACAGGCCTGAGCCTCTGTGCACACCCTTAGATTAGCAGCGCAGTCCAGGATTCCGCATGTGAAGGGCAGGCCTGAGCCTCTGCGCACACACGGACAGGCCTGAGCCTCTACGCACACACTTATATTAACAGGACAGTCCAGGATACCGCATGTCACGGACAGGCCTGAGCCTCTGTGCACACACTTAGATTAGTAGGACAGTCCAGGATACCGCATGTCAAGGACACGCCTGAGCCTCTGCGCACACACTTATATTAACAGGACAGTCCAGGATACCGCATGTCACGGACAGGCCTGAGCCTCTGTGCACACACTTAGATTAGTAGGACAGTCCAGGATACCGCATGTCAAGGACCCGCCTGATCCTCTGCGCACACATTTAGATTAGCAGGACAGTCCAGGATACCGCATGTCACGGACAGGCCTGAGCCTCTGCGCACACCCTTAGATTAGCAGGACAGTCCAGGATACTGCATGTCACGGACAGGCCTGAGCCTCTGCGCACACCCTTAGATTAGCAGGACAGTCCAGGATACTGCATGTCACGGACAGGCCTGAGCCTCTGCGCTCACCCTTAGATTAGCAGGACAGTCCAGGATATTGCATGTGAAGGACAGGCCTGAACCTCTGCTCACACAGGGACATATGGATATATATTGCTCCTTGGAAACTTGTAATGCTTAGAGTTCCTTATCTGTCCCCCCCCAACTCCCCCCATCCTCTTTGCAATGTGTCCATAACCTCGACGGAGGCACCTAAGTTATTCTCCTCCCCCCCCCCTGTCTCCTGAGCGTACGGACCTCCTGTTAGGGGATACTACATCAGGCTCCCCGATGGAGGCATGCCCTTTGAAGATCTGGAAATTAGGAAGGGAGGTTATTGTTCCCCATCTCACGTCCGTACTTAATACCGCTATCTCAGGGGGACAGTACCCCATCCCCTGGAAGACCGCGGTAGTGAAACCTCTTCTAAAGAAGCCTTCGCTGGATCCGGCAGAATTAAAAAAAACTATCGCCCTATCTCCTTGTTACCTGTTCCAGCTAAGATTTTAGAGAAACATCTGAACTCTCATCTTAGTTCTTTCTTGGGGGAGCACCAGCTGCTTGATGGGTCGCAGCATGGTTTTAGAAGTAATCACAGCACAGAGACTGCACAAACCACGGTTATTGATAATATCCGTGTTCAGGTTGATGCAGGGCATACCACGCTGTTGATTCTTCTTGACCTTACTGCAGCCTTCGATACTCTGTCTCCCTTGAAGCTGGTGGAACGGCTCAGGGAGATAGGGGTCGGGGGTATGGCCCTCAAGCTACTTACCTCCTTCCTTAGTGATCGGGCACAAATTGTGAAAATGGGTCCATTCTACTTGGCTCCCACCAGTCTGTTATGTGGAGTCCCGCAGGGGTCTTCTCTGAGCCGTACCCTTTTCATCATTTATGTTGCCCCATTGGCTAGGATCGTTAGATCCTTTGGATTGGAGGTGTTGTCCTATGCCGACGACACGCAAATTATGGTGTCTATCACCCAGAGCATCGGGGCATCTGCCACCAACTTCAAACACTGTATGCAGGCAGTCTCCTCTTGGATGGTTGAGAATTTCCTGAAAGTTAACGGAGACAAGACAGCGGTCTTGATCTTTGGGAATCAATTGAATGTTTGGTCCAATGATTGGTGGCCAGAGACACTTGGAGCCTGTCCTTGTCCTGTGTCACATGGAAAGATTCTAGGGGTCATAGTGGACAATTCTCTCTTTGAGTCTTCAGATAAATAGAACGGTGTCCACCTGCTTTGGTATTATTAGAATTCTTAAGAAAATCTCTCATTTTGGCTTGGACTATTGTAATGCCCTTTATTTGGGCATTAACAAGGGCCTTGTACGTCGTCTGCAGCAGGTACAGAATGCAGCAGCCAGGTTGGTGATGAATCTCCCTAAATATCACTCAATCTCGGGATCTCTCAGTAAGCTACACTGGCTCCCCTCAAATAGAAGAATTTTGTTCAAGGCTCTCTGCCTTACTCACAGGGCTTTTTATGACCGAGGCTCAGATGCTATGAAAGGGCTTTTCTTGCGCTATATCCCCTCTAAACAGCTTAGATCAGCTAGTATAAATCTGTTGATTGTCCCTAGGTTTAAGAGAGCTAGATGGGGAGGCAGAGCATTCTCCATTACTGCTGCCAGGCTCTGGAATTCCCTCCCTGCTGAGATTTCTGGTCAAATGTCCCACTCTTTGTTCTGCAAAGCTTTGAAGACCTGGCTTTTGACAGTTACTCTTGTCTGAGTCCTACTCCATTCTGTCCGACAGTCCCTCTCGCAGCGCCTTGACGCCTCCGGGCTAAGTTTGCACTCTAAAAAATTAATATTCATTCATTCACACGGACAGGCCTGAGCCTCTGCGCACACCCTTAGATTATCAGGACAGTCCAGGATACCTCATGTCACGGACAGGCCTGAGCCTGTGCGCACACACTTTGATTAGCAGGACAGTCCAGGATACCGCAAGTGAAGGACAGGCCTAGGCTTCTGTGCACACCCTTAGAATCTCAGGACAGTCCATGATACTGCATGTCACGGACAGGCCTGGCCCTCTGCGCACACCCTTAGATTAGCAGGACAGTCCAGGATACCACATGTCAAGGACAGGCCTGAGCTTCTGCGCACACCCTTAGGTTATCAGGACAGTCTAGGATTCCACATGTCAAGGACAGGCCTGAGCCTCTGCGCACACACACGGACAGGCCTGAGCCTCTACGCACACACTTAGATTATCAGGACAGTCCATGATACTGCATGTCACGGACAGACCTGAGCCTCTGCGCACACACTTAGATTAGCAGGACAGTCCAGGATACCGCATGTCAAGGACAGGCCTGAGCCTCTGCGCACACCCTTAGATTAGCAGGACAGTCCAGGATATCGCATGTCACGGACAGGCTTGAGCCTCTGCGCACACCCTTAGATTAGCAGGACAGTCCAGGATACCGTATGTCACGGACAAGCCTGAGCCTCTGCGCACACACTTAGATTAGCAAGACAGTCCAGGATACCGCATGTCACGGAGAGGCCTGAGTCTCTGCGCACACCCTTAGATTAACAGGACCGGTCCAGGATACCGCATGTGAAGGACAGGCCAGAGCCTCTGCGCACACCCTTAGATTAGCAGGACAGTCCATGATACTGCATGTCACGGACAGGCCTGGCCCTCTGCGCACACCCTTAGATTAGCAGGACAGTCCAGGATACCGCATGTCAAGGACAGGCCTGAGCCTCTGCGCACACCCTTAGATTAGCAGGACAGTCCAGGATATCGCATGTCACGGACAGGCTTGAGCCTCTGCGCACACCCTTAGATTAGCAGGACAGTCCAGGATACCGTATGTCACGGACAAGCCTGAGCCTCTGCGCACACACTTAGATTAGCTGGACAGTCCAGGATACTGCATGTCGAGGACAGGCCTGAGCCTCTGCGCACACCTTTTAGATTAGCAAGACAGTCCAGGATACCGCATGTCACGGAGAGGCCTGAGTCTCTGCGCACACCCTTAGATTAGCTGGACAGTCCAGGATACTGCATGTCGAGGACAGGCCTGAGCCTCTGCGCACACCTTTTAGATTAGCAGGACAGTCCAGGATACCGCATGTCACGGACAGGCTGAAGCCTCTGCGCACACACTTAGATTAGAAGGACAGTCTATGATACCGCATGTGAAGGACAGGCTGAAGCCTCTGCGCACACCCTTAGATTAGCAGGACGGTCCAGGATACCGCATGTCATGGACAGGCCTGAGCCTCTGCGCACAACCTTAGATTAGCAGGACCGTCCAGGATACCGCATGTCGAGGACAGGCCTGAGCCTCTGCGCACACCCGTAGATTAGCAGGACAGTCCAGGATACCGCATGTCAAGGAGAGGCCTGAGCCTCTGCGCATACACTTAGATTAGCAGGACAGTCCAGGATACCGCATGTCACGGACAGGCCTGAGCCTCTGCGCACACCCTTAGATTATCAGGACAGTGCAGGATACCGCATGTCACGGACAGGCCTGAGCCTCTGCGCACACCCTTAGATTAGCAGGACAGTCCAGGATACCGCATGTTACGGACTGGCTGATGCCTCTGCGCACAACCTTCGATTATCAGGACAGTACAGGATACCGCATGTCACG
This sequence comes from Calotriton arnoldi, assembly GCA_963921515.1. Taxonomy (NCBI): domain Eukaryota; kingdom Metazoa; phylum Chordata; class Amphibia; order Caudata; family Salamandridae; genus Calotriton; species Calotriton arnoldi. Next base: position 285,821 of record CAWUFW010005897.1, read on the forward strand.
GACAGGCCTGAGCCTTTGCGCACACACTCAGATTAGCAGGACGCCTGGGCCAAAATAAAGTCAGGTACCAGATATGTAAGCAGTCAGGCATTCAGGGCTGTGGAACACGTCTGTACCGTGCAAGGGACTTTACCGTTGCAACACACTTCACAAAGATGGTGCAAAAAAGCATACTGATTAGTGCATCAGTTGAAGAGCAAAATGAAGGTGGGGATCTTATAGCAGTCGGTGAACAAAAACAGGCTGCTTAGCAACCACACTCTTAATATCACAGTACCACATCGGGCTGAAGGGATTTATATGCATAAAAAAATGTGCTAATATCTTCTGTGGCTGAGTCCTAAACCTAAATGTTATTAAAGATGGTTGGTATTAGGCACTACATTTCTGTTAACTTAGCCTTTGACTTGGTTTAATTATGAGATATTCAACCACGCCCAGCTCGCTAGTTATTCGCACAGGTTACATTTCTGCTAAAGGGTGATAAGCTGTTAAGACAAAGGCTCAGGAGTTCTAGACCCACATCTGTTCTCTGGACACCTCCCTTCTGCACGGGGCTAAATATGACGCGTGATCTCCAAAACAAAGTTGACTTTAGTTAGAATAATTTATCTGATTATATAAATACTTCAGTTGCTCAATCCAGGGCGATATGTTGTGATAACAGACATGTTTTGTAATTAACAGTGGTTTTATTAAAAAAAAAAAAAAAAAAAAAAAAATCTTTTTATTGAACATGATAGGTTAAAATAACAATTGCCATGTAAGCAAAACATTAATTACATCACCATTATACATTACAGTTTCACGATCACCAGCAAGAGTCCTTTTTCCCGTGATGCCTGGCTTCCCTAGCCCACATCTACTATCATTTCCTCCCACTCCTATGGGGAATCTTCCATTTGGTTGCCTCTCCAGAGCAGTCTCCCCCCCCCCCAATCGGAATTGCACACAGGTTCCCCCGATACGTATTCCACAAGCCCCTATATCTGTTCCCACTTTCTGGGGCACCCTCTGCTTGTATATACCGTTTTTCGGCCACCATGCTCCAATCTAGGTCTTTCTCCCACTCCCGCAAGCATGGTGCGGCCTGTCCCCGCCCCTCCCCCCGTGTTGAGCGATGTTACGCTTTGCGATTGTGAGCCCCAGTGTAACCCAGGTTCTCCCCCTTTCACTAAGGTCAGTTGGCTTCCATATATTATGGAGACACCACCCTGGTTCGGGGGTCAGGGTCGTCCTCACTACTTCAGACATTTTCTGGATTACAGCCACCCAGTAGTGTTGTATCTGGGGGGCATTCCCAAACTGTGTGGTAATAAGTTCCCTCCATCCCACACCCTCTTCACAAGCTGTCTCCCCTATTCTGCCCATTTTGGCTAAACGGGTTCTTGAGTAGTAGATTCTGTGAAGAATTTTTTGTTGTATTAGCCTGAACTTACTCGATATGGCCACTTCCTTTGTGGGCGATAGGGCATCTCGCCAGTCTTCTTCGTCTATTTCACCGATGTCCGCCTCCCATTTTTCTCAGAGTGGTGAGGGGATCGGGGAAGTTATTTATCAATTTTTGATATGTTAGGGATATAGCTTTCTTTTTCATATGGTCCATCAGGATTCTATCTTCTAATGGAGAAGATTCGCTGGTGGGTCATATCTTTGGGGATCGCTGCCTGTAGCGCGTGTTTTATCTGCATATAACGGAACATTTCTTTAGTGGAAAGATCGTACTCCTTTTGCAGAAGCTCAAATGATCGCACTCCACCCCTTGTCCACAGGTCCCCCACCCGAGATATTCCAATGAGATCCCATTTGTCAAAGCCTTGGTATCTACCCATTGTTCCTTGTATTTCTGCATCCCAAAGCGACGTATACTGCGTAATCTTATTTTCCCAGCCCATCTGTTTTTGGACCACATCCCAGAGCTGGACCGTGATTTTGGTCTGGCCCGTTAGGGCTAGGTGACTGGGTGAAGTGTCGAGGGCCCTCATGAGTCCCTTTTTTCCCAGTACGTATCTATCCATTTGATTTGCACGGTCTTCGGGCGTTTGGTAAACGTAGTGATTGATGGCTATCAGCTGTGACGCACAATAATATCGTCTTATGTCTGGCAGCGCGATACCTCTATCGTACTAGCCCCAAACCACTTTTTGTTGCGCAATTCTCGCTGGTTTATCACCCCATAATAACCTTCTCAGTTCATTTTCTATTGCTATGAAGTGCTTGGGGTGCACTTGATATGGTGTGTTCTGCAATATGTAAAGAAAGCGAGGGAGTGCCATCATTTTAAAAAGGGCTGCCCGTCCTAGCAATGAGAGGGGCAGCGTCTTCCAATGGTGGGCATCATCTTGGAGGCGCCTCAACGGGGGCAATAGGTTGCGATCGTAGAAGATGTCTGAATCTGTCGTTATGAACACTCCTAGATACCGAAATCCGACCGTAACTATATAAGCTTTGCATGTCTTGGGGAGTATCGGAGGCTGCCCATGCAGCACATATATGGTAGATTTAGTCCAATTTATATTATAGCCCGAGTATTTCCTGAAGTTAGTGAATATGTTTAATACTCTACAGATCGGGTTCCTAGGGGAAGCCAAATACAGCAGGATGTCTGCGTATAGGGATATTCTATCTTCCCATTCCTCAGACCATTGCAGGCCCTTGATTAATGGATCCCTCCGGACCCACGATGCCAGTGGTTCCAACATTAATGCAAAAATCAATGGCGACAATGGGCAACCTTGCCTCGTACCCCTTCTCAGTGGAAAGCTGCGAGATATAGTGTTGTTGACCACCACCCGTGCCATAGGACCAGAGTATAGTAGTACGATCCATGCCCTGAAGTTCGGTCCAAATCCCATTTTTTCTAGTACTGCGAACATGTAGGGCCACTCAACAGTATCAAAGGCCATTTGGGCTTCTAGTGACATCACCACTGCATCTTCTTTTATTGTATCCGCCCTTCCCAGCACCTCATTGAGCCTGCGTAGGTTAAGCGCTGTATTCCTCCCCGGCATGAAGCCGGATTGGTCTAAATGCACCAGCTTAGGGATTACCTGGATGAGGCGATCCGCGAGTAGTTTTGCCAGGATTTTTGCTTCCGCTTTGAGCAACGAGATAGGTTGGTAAGATGTACGCTCATCCCTTGGCTTTCCCTCTTTATGTATCACGAATATGGAGGCACCACGCTGATCCTCGGGCAGTTTCCCCAGCTCTCGACTCTCTAAATAAATACTTTTTAGGTGGGGGGCTAACATGGTTGATGCGGTCTTATATAGTTCTATCGGGAAGCAATTGGGACCAGAAGCTTTTCCTGATTGAATATTGCAAATCTCTTGTGCAACCTCTTCCTCCTTTATTTCGTCTTCCGTGAGGCTTAGGGCTTCTTCATCTAAAACTGGGAGGGGCATGTCTATAGGCAGGCTCCTAGCGTCTTCTATTGTAGATTATCACGAGGTGGAGTATACCTCACTATAGTGTGTAGCGAATGCTTCTGCTATTTTGTCGGGGTCTGTGAGCTGCTCCCCCGTTTTTGAAGTTATGGAGGTTACTACTCTACTGGCCTGGTCCCTCCGGTCCAGCCAGGCGAGCAGTTTTCTGGTCTTGTCCCCCACCTCGTATATATCTTGTGCCTAACTGCCCTATGATGTGTCTTGGCTGCCTCAGTGGCCATCTCACGGTATTCTTTTGTTTTAATGTCTAGGTTATGTCTGTTTTCTTCTGTGTTATTGTCCACCAGAGCCCCTTCGATTTGTATGAGTTCCCCCTCTAGTTTTTCCAAAGCTGCCCTTTTTTCCTTTCCGTGGCCAGCGATTAAGGCGATAGCTTGACCTCTTATAACCAGCTTATAGGCCTCCCACAGAGTTGCTTTGGATTGGACCGACCCTGTGTTTTCCTCAAAGTAGTATTTTGTTGTTTGGATCAGATTCTTTTTAATCTTGGGGATTTTGAGCCATCATGGGTCGATCCTTGTCCTTCCCGCCTGTCCGGGCCCGAGTCTAAATAGACCGCCCACAGCGGTGAATGGTCCGAGATCCCTCTAGCCATATGGCACACTTCTCTGAATTTCCATATTAAGTCGGGTAGCGTGATGATGTAGTCTATTCTTGACAAACTGTTATGGGCACTGGAGTGAAATGTATATTGTTTTGCAGTGGGGTTGAGGCTTCGCCAAACATCGGCAAACTCTATTGCGTCCAAAAATTCCTGAAATTTAGAGTTAGTTTGTGTGGTTTGCTGTGGGTGTCTGTCCAAGCTCGCCGAGAGCACGGCATTGAAATCTCAACCAATTAGGACCTCCCCCGACGGCATTGATAATAACATTTCCCCTAAATCTTGGAATGATTGTGTGTGAAGTGCAGGGGGAATGTTCGCTGATGCAATATTTATCACCTTCCCCCTCCATGTCCCCGACACCAGTACATAGCGTCCCAATTCAACGGTGCGGGTATAATTTGCCACAAATGGGAAGGTTTTTCTCTGCAATATACCCACTCCCCTCGATCCCGTGGAGAATCCCGCATGGGCAATCAGTTTATATCCCCACCTGTCTAGGGCTTTACAGTTATTTCCGACTAGGTGCGTTTCTTGGAGTAGAATGATGTCGGGGGAGTGGCGCTTTATATATTGGAGCATCGTTCCTCTCTTAATTCTATCTCCCAACCCATTCCAGGAGAGCAGTCTTAGTCCCGAAATCTCTCGGTACCCTCTGCCATTGATTTGCACTCTAATTTTTCCTTGCGTCTTCGAGCGTGGTTTTCCCCAATTTAGGTGATGTACATGCACTTCTATAATATTATACATCTCTACATGGTCAACTTGGCAAACAATTTCCTCTTTTCTTGTCAAATACTGCGATTTCCTGTCTAACAACCCTGTACCCTTAATTACCCCCACACCTACCCCGTCCCTCCCCTCCCACTACAATCCCAAATTTCAACATTAGATTACAACTACCCCCCTCCCTGCCTCCCTGCATTCTGGGCTCTGGATTGCCCATTTCCCCAACTCTGCAGAGTACCTGTCGCCCTAACCCATTCTTTACCAGCTAAGGGGGAATAACAGGTCTTTTCCCCTGGCTCCACCAAACCCCCCAAACGTTTCCTGGGAATCAGTTCGCGCTTTCCTTGACCAGGTTGAGGTCTGAGTCACTTTGTCTCTCCTACTCTGGAGCTCTTGTTATATATCGTTAACGGCTCACCTGGTTGCTTGGTGTTCATGTGTCCGTACCTTTTCCTTTGTACCCTTCTGCCTCAATCGTTATTCTCCCCCCGCGCTCTGCCTGTTCTCGGCTGTGTGCTGTGGTTGGTCCGTGGAATCATGCGATGTGTGCCACTTTCTCCCACGCCTGTTTGTAGGGCTGCCGCCACCCTCCATCCCTCCAGCCACTCCCTTGCCCTGTCTGGATTGTTAAAAAAACAGACTTTACAATCTGCCTCCACTCTTAGTTTCGCAGGGAATATCATGGAATACTTCAGTTCACGTGTCCTCAATTCCTGCTTGACCTCATTAAAGGATCTCCGCTGCTTCTGTTCCTTAACGGTGAATTCAGGGAAGAAAGTTATTTTGCTGTCTCCAAACGGACAGGCGGGCCATTCCTTGCCGCCTGTAGTACAACGTCTCTGTCTCGAAAGTTAAACAGTCGGGCCAAAATGGGCCTTGGTGGGGCTCCTGGTGCAGGCCTCCCGCCCGGAACACGGTGGGCTTGTTCCACCGAAAAGAAATTCGAAAGACGCTTTGGCTGTAGATGGGCGGTCATAAGATTCTTTACGAATAGATCCATTGCTCCACCTTCCGCCCGTTCCGGCACCCCAATTATGCGGACGTTGTTCCGGCGCGATCTCCCCTCTGTCTTCAAGCTTCAACTCCAGATCACGACAGGTACTATTCAGTTTTTGGATTTGTTGCTTTGTGGATTGTGACTCTTTTTGCCACCGTTGTTTCCATAGTATTTATTTTCTCTCTCGTTTTTCCAAGGTCCGCCCTGAGCAGCGTCACTTCCATCGTGACAGTCGATCCACTGCTCTAGGGACTTTTGTACTCTCATTATTGCTTTCATAATGTCTTTTAGGGACGGTTCATCAGGTTCCGGGAGCGGCTGGGCCGCTGTTGCGACCCGGGGTGGCGTCTCCGTTTCCGTCGCGTTGGTTCTATTTGTCGTGAATTTGTCAAGCTTTGTTTGGTGACCCCCTTTCGGCCCTTTCCTCCCCATCATCTTCGCAGGGCGTGTGGAGTGAGCAGGTTGATCTGTTTTTGGGATTGGGGGCTATTCACCGCCGCCTGTCCGTGGAGGAATTGCCTCTCCACTCAGCCTGTCGGCTTTTTACCTGTCTCCCAGGCTCCTCGTGTTGGTCTCAGGGCCCTCTCTGCATTCACTTTCGGTGGGGGGCTGTAACTTGAGGGCCTATCGGTACTGTTATATTATTGGTGTTTCTTGCTTTTCAGGTAGCGAGGAAGGCTTTCTCTTTTACCTGCTTTATGTCTGCACCGTTTAATATCCCAATACAGCTGTTATTAAAGTTTATGAGGGCGTTTGATGGGACTCCTTTCAACAGCAGCGCAGGACTAAAGCGTGGTGCATAGAAGTTTCAACATTTGCCCACTTCCTCTCTGCATACTGAGAATAGCACAGTTTTGGTTGCATGGGCAAGGCTGATCCTGAGCAGCCGGTCGGGACTCCCTCGTTCTCCTCTATCAAGTGCAACTTTTCTCTGGTGTTCCAGTTGTAATAAATTGTCAGAGCAAAAGATTTGTCTTGGAAGCAATTTGCTCCCTACTCTTAGGATAGTGTCCTTTTAATATCCCATTGCGCCGTTTTTCGCCTCCCTGCCGCCTTTCCTGCCTCCACGGCGCGCTGCTGTGTCTCTGTGTCTCTTGGGGTGGGTGGGGGGGAGGTTTGGACAATTGATGAGGAGAAAGAGAGGGTTTCAAAACGGGGGGGGAGTGCCCCCCAACCACTCCTGAAACGGGCCACCTCTCACTCCCCCCTCCCCTTGTAGATTACGGCTCCCTCGTGTACTGCCTCGGTCTTGATTCACGAGGTAGCCGCGCCCAGTGCCGGAGTACGTGCTGCAGGTCCTTAGCTGTCCCCCCGTGCCTCCTTGTGCCCGGTTACCTCTCTCCCCTCCTTCTGCTCTCACTCGTGGGAGGGAGGGGAAGCCTCCGCCCGAAGACGGGATCCTCATTCCTCCTCTCCGCACCATGTAGTCCTTACGTTCCGTGTTGTTCTTCGGCGCTGCCACTTTCTCAGTTCTGCCTTTTACTCCAGGTCCCGGCTTCTGCGGCCCAGAAGGCCCGACGGCCCAGCTTGAGTCATGTACCGTCCTCGTACACCGGAGTCGCACCGATCGGCTCCGCGTTGCGTCTGGGTTCTCCGATGTAGGAAGCTTCCCTCAGACAGATAAATGATGTGGATTTCGTGGGGGTTTCGGTGGAGTCATGTACGGAGCCGCGCTAGCCTGCGGCCATCTTCTTTGGCGCTTGACCACGCCCCCCAACAGTGGTTTTAATAATGAAAATCAACAGACTGATGTAGAACATGGCCCTTTGGCAGAACCAGTAGATAATTGTTATAGGGCCATAAAATCATCACTTATTCGCCCATTCCTCAACCAGCAGCAGGAAATGGTTTATTTTCCATTGAACTTGGTACGGTTAAGTCTTGTAGCAATGCTCCCGATGTATCAGTGACTTTGAACAAACAAAGAAATATTTAGCAACTTGTCCAGTGCTCAAGGGTTTTCTGAAACAAATGCTCACTGAATTCCGCAAACAATTCTCAGTGAAACTGTAGGGAGTGCAGACCTTCATTCCCAATATACTTGGTCTGGGAGGGAGTCCCTGCTAGCAGCTACTTCTGGTGCTCTTCATTTTGTTGCGTTCTTTGTGAAAGACGTGTTTGTTTAATAGCTTTTAGAGCTGTTATGCGTTTAAGGCTGAAAATACTAATATTTAAGTAAATGGTTTCCTTGAGTGACTTCACTTGTGTACCCTTAAATTATATTGTGCAGAAATGTCAACATGCATTTCATCAAAACACTGTACCCAGGACCAAGATTAACAAGAATTGCTTGGAGATTGCAATGCTGATTGTCCACGGGAGATCACTAGGGCAGGTGATACTGCACACGTCCCTTCTTTATGTCTTTAGTAAAACTATACCTGGTAATATGATGGATTGAACCGTGCTCACAAAAAAGAAATCTAGAGCACAATTTCTTTTTATGATTGGCGATGGAACAGATTTGGGGTTCCGCTAATTCTGTAACTATAATTGGACCATGCGATGGTGACTGATGAAAAAATTAGACCGTTACCTTTTGAGAACAATGTATTTGAGGAAGGATCATGGACTTAAAAGGCAACTTGGAAAAATAATCCTCCTTCGACCTTAGGAACTGCTGAGACAGATGAGTGATAATCTACAGAAAACCAGTACGCGAAAACAAAAGAATCAAATTCAATATCTATTATGTGCTTCAAGAGTTAGGAAAATCATAAATCTTGAAATTATCTGTCGCTATCTTAACCACGTCATTAAACCGTTTGTTGAGAGCAATTTACATGCCGCCAAAATCCACATGCTGCCAAAATCCACATGCTGCATACTAGAAAGAAGCAAGCATAAGTCATCTTAAATTGTATAGCACACCAGACTCCCGATTCTGCTGAACCTCCCCAAAATGTTGATTCTTCTATCTTTTCATGCGTTTCCACATAATACCCAGTATAATTTCCCTAATGGATCAGACATTCCTGAAATGTTATACCCTATTGTCCATCCTAGAGTAAACTCTTCTCCTATTGCCTTGATTTATGCTCACTCTAACACATACCAGCCTCAGCTGGAGGCATCTAGAGTACAGTTAAAGATATTTCAGTTTGTGAATTCATATGGCAGGATTGCATGAGAAGTGGAGTTGCAGGTTTTGATTTAAGTTTAGACCTTTTTCCCATTCCCAAAAAGGAATCCTGCTTGAAATATATGCTTAAAGATGTACTACGGTTAATAGCGGCAACTTGGGATGTGAGAGCACTCTGGTAATTGGTGCCATTCTCCAGCCATCAAACTCAATTTTTCCCGCTTTAGTTACATTCTGGGTGACAAATGGGAAGCACCTATCGGATTATTACGGCCTTTGCTCTGACAATGAAATTGAGACTGTATAATCTGTATCTTCACATATAAAGAGTCATTACGATTGGCCCAATATTGGGCAGTATTTGCATTTAGCGTCTTCATAGTACCTCTGTCTGTCCTGCAGATGCCTGCATGTTTCTCTCATGGAACATCGCAGGGTTAGCCAAATATATGGATTGTGGGCATTTTTTTTTTTACAGTTTGTTAATGATTTTGATGTTGCGATGTTCCAATTCTGAGCTACCCTTCTTTGATGACAGCAACCTTATTGCAAAAGAGGCTGATTCCTTGGGGCTTATACCAGATCCCAGATTTATAAATCAGTTTGATTTATCGCAAGCGAAGAAGCCTAATTGTGGAACCTACTGAAAATCATAATTTGCGATATCTAAATGGACGCTCAGAATATTTTACTGCCTCTGTTACCTAGCTCGGGACTAGATCTTGTCCTACAATTGAATATACAGTTGTTGATGTTGTACTTTCTCAAAATTGTTTTGATTTTGGTATCCAAACACCACACAAGTGATCATTTCCAGACGTTTTCTCATTGCTGATTAAGCCAAACAACAGTAAACCTCTTCTTTTGATGTAAACAAATGTACAATTCAAAATACATCTTCTAAACTCTACTCTTCTAAGTTTTGGACCATTTGTTACAAAACGGTTTGCATTTCAGCTCTGGTCCAAAATATGCAGTTGATTGAACATCTTAGACTGCTTAATGGCTTCAAGAGATTGAAGAGCTCAAAGTTTGTAACATCCCAAGAGTTTATTCGGAGGTACAAACAGTAGGAAGATTCACTTGACAATTATGTAGGATTTAAAAAATATTTTACTAGAGATACCTCAGAATTATGTGCCATTTATGAAGTAGGAACGGCATTCTCTAGAGGCTTCAATCAAATTCCTAATAATGTTCAATCAAAATGTTGGGCCAGAACGCTGCGTGCTTGAAAATTGATGTAGATTATTCTGGTGACTTGTTAGGTGAGTAGAGAATACAGCTACAATCAGCCATTCAAAGCATATTCGTATTACAGAACGGAAGGCATCGTTATTTCTTTTTTATAAACCCTAGCAGTAGATATACAGTATCAGATACGGTCTTAAAATTAAATCTAAAGTCCTCACTCTTGATAGAACATGTTTTTAGTTCTATTATTAAAAGCAAAAAAGTCAAGCTTTCATATGGAAAGAGGCCTGATGGACAGACACCTGTCACTCTTGGCCCCGCTATTAAGTGTTATTAAATTCCTCTTGGATGCGGAACGAGTGGAGAGGATCACTGTTGGTCCCTCTGTCAAAGAGGGAGATCCAAAAGAACTGGAAGATTGTCATACCTTTGGCCTGCGTAGCCCACCGGCAAAGAGATTTTCAAGAGTGGTATTGGACGAATTAAGCCATTCAAATAAATCTAAATGTTCCTATTCCTAACCAAATGGGTCTCCGTAAAAGAATGATCCAAGGTACACTGAGTGGCAGCACTGGCCAAACTCTCTGCTTCCTCCCCGTTTTTCTGAGTGCTTTCTCCTGCTTCTCCTTGTTTTTTCCTCATTTGCCACTCCCGCCTGCCACCCGTTTCCCTGCCGGCCGCCTAGTCCCGCCCCGCCTCTTGGCGCCCCCAACCCGCAGCGCGACCTCATTGAGCAGGCTCCAAGCCCAGCTCTCCCGTGCTGCTACACCGTTCTGCTTCCTCCCTGTTTTTCCTGCTTTTTCCACGTTTTTCTGAGTGCTTTTTCCTGCTTTTGGCTCATGTTTCACTGCTTTCTCCGCGAAGCAGCTAGCAACTCCAGTGCCTTGATACTCTCACAGGTGATTTGCTGTGCTTATAGATCCTGATTGATTGACTGGCTAGCTCGATTCTTGCCACGGACTTGGCTCCTCTGCATTGTGTATTTGTGGATTTTTCAAAGGCATTTCATACCATGGACCGTTCTTTGCTTTGGGAGATTGCTTATGGTTAACATATTAAGTGATTTATATTCATATATCTGGGCTATTATGACTGCTTCATAGCTTTTACCAATAATTATTGCATGCTCATAAAATCTAGAGAGCTAGGGCTGTGTCTTTGCTCCCACATTGATTTATACTTGTGTGATCGAGAACCTCAAATGGCTTCTACAAGTAATTTTCCCCCATAGTTTTGTTCAGCTGTAGTTGGAGGACGCGCTGTTTAGCACACGCACCATCATCTTCTGCCTCCGTCTGCTGCTGCCTGCTCCACTCAGGGGACTAACAGGGTGCTGGAGAACCGGAAGAAATCCATCTACGCCGCCAGTCCACTGCAGGTCTTACTTCCAACCGACCTGTTATCGCGCTCAGGTCAGAAGTAGGCGCGATGAGGACGATGATAGAGGAGCTAGTGGCCATAGTTAAACTAATACCCCGGGGAAGCATGCTACATCAACCAGCAGCTAGCCTGCCATTTAATTCCCATTCTCAACGAGCAACCACAAACACACACAAAGGAGTTACCACACACAAAGGTCCTCTCCCACCCCTCAATGCGCGCACGGACCAGGCCCACAAGGAATCTAATCATAAACGGGTGGTCTCTTCCCAAGCCCCTGCCCCTAGTAACCTGGTAAAACAATTCTCTCGGTCAACCAACCCAAAGTATATTAGACCTTTTAACTTATTAGCAAATTCTTCCTCGCGCCCAATAGGTTCTGGCCATTTAGAAAAACCTCCAACCCCTTTACCTGCGCAAACACGTATAGTCCTTATGGTCAATGTCCCTAAGCTCGTTTCGCATGGTGACCGAGAAAATGAAGACTCTTTAAAAAAACAAGGCTATACATTGGATTCGCCATGTCAGGGGCTGCCGGTCATTGATACGGGACGATATAGTTAGGGCACGGAGATGTACGCCTCATAATCAAACTTAAGATTATATCGAACTTACTCTGACCAAACATGAACTGGCTGAAAATTTGCTAGCACTAGAATATCGGACTTGTCCACCAGGGTCTTCAGCCATCCAGTTTAGACGCTCTCTATTAATTGATGATACAAGGGCGCAGGGTAATACACCAGAGCCGGGCGTAGAAGGGGGGACAACATTAGATGCCAATGATTGACTGAGAACTGCCTCCACCTTACATCAGGAGCCTCAGGATACTCCTCCCAATAGCAACCTAAGTACCCTCCCAAGCATACAACTTCCAATCGCTCTTGATCAACCACCAATAAACTCAAGCCTCACTGATCATATTACCCATACTAAACTCTGTACCAATAAGCCGAGGGATCGGATTGTAGCCACAAACATGATTACAGATAGGGTGGCCATAAGTGTTTCCCCTGCCCTATCATCTCGGTCCCATGCTACCCCTCTACGAGTGTCAGCTCCTGTTTTGGCCCCTCGCTCCCAACTTAATATTATTTCCTGGAATGTGGCTGGACTTAGCAGTAAATTGCTATTGCCCGACTGGAATAAACTAATAGAAGGCCAGGACATCTGCCTCTTCCAGGAAACTTGGAGCTTAGTTCCTCTTTACAAATCTGGTTATACCTGCTTCTTTATACCAGCTGTTACCACAGGGAGAGGGCACCCTTCGGGAGGTCTGATTGCCTGGATTAACATTGCTTTGGGTTGTAAAATTACCGAACGTAATTGCACAAACCCAGACATAATGAGGCTTACCATCCATGGAAATAAAGGAGCTCTAACTCTCGAGTTGTTTAACGTATACGTAAGGGGGATAAGAGGGGGAGTCTCCTCAGCCATTGTTTCATCTTTGGAGCAAGAACTATCCAGCTGCCATCCTGCCTCACAACTTGTGATCGCAGGAGATTTTAATTGCACTTTCGAGCCCCTTGGCGTGGATGACATGCTGGGGCTAGAGGAAGACGATGCAAGATGGGGTATCCCACCCCTAAGCATCCCCCCCCCATCAAAAGATGGTCACGGGTCGCAGTCCAGTTGAACGCACTTGCTCTGGAATTTGGGTTGAGGGCTGCAAACGGCAGAACACAGTCAGACGTCGAAGGGGCCTGCACGTACAATAGAATTAGTTGTCCGTCCCGCATCGACTACATCTTGATAGACGTAAGACTGTGGAGTAGTATTATTGACATGGTAATAGCCCCTACTATTGACAGTGACCATAACCCACTTTGTATGACTATGAAGGCCCTCTGGCCCTCTCTTGGCCATGCCCCTGCTGCAACTACTAATTTAGCGACTAAGGAAGTGGCCCCTTCTAATTGCAGAAGATATCTTAAATGGCCCAAAGTCGCTGTTAATGAATCAAAAATGGTTGGAATTAATCGAGTCCTGGCAGAAACATAGCTGATTTCCAAGAGGCATCCCTTAATCCCGATGCCCCAGAGAAGGCTTTGGATATTTACATGCGAACTGTAGAGCAGATGGGGTCCTTTTTTAAAGTAGCTGTTGGTTCCAACACCCACAAAGGATGCCCAAAAGGTAGGCAGGCATGGTTTACTAAAGACTGTAGACAAAAAAGAAAAGCCCGAGCCATCAAAAGTAAAAATTGTTCTCGAGTCCAACTAGCCAGGAAAGAGAATAAAGAAGCGCTGCATCGTGCAAAGCTCCCACTGGCAAGATCTAAGGGATGCTAGTCTAGCAAAAGATTCCAACCGATTTTGGAATCTTGTCAGGGGAAGAATCCCACTGGCAAGATCTAAGGGATGCTAGTCTAGCAAAAGATTCCAACCGATTCTGGAATCTTGTCAGGGGGAAGAATCCCACTGGCAAGATCTAAGGGATGCTAGTCTAGCAAAAGATTCCAACCGATTCTGGAATCTTGTCAGGGGGAAGAATCCCACTGGCAAGATCTAAGGGATGCTAGTCTAGCAAAAGATTCCAACCGATTCTGGAATCTTGTCAGGGGGAAGAATCCCACTGGCAAGATCTAAGGGATGCTAGTCTAGCAAAAGATTCCAACCGATTCTGGAATCTTGTCAGGGGGAAGAATCCCACTGGCCAGATCTAAGGGATGCTAGTCTAGCAAAAGATTCCAACCGATTCTGGAATCTTGTCAGGGGGAAGAATCCCACTGGCAAGATCTAAGGGATGCTAGTCTAGCAAAAGATTCCAACCGATTCTGGAATCTTGTCAGGGGGGCTAATTGGAAAGACCCTGACTTAATCCCCAACCATATATCGAGCCAAGATTGGTTTGACCACTTTAGCAAACTATACACGGGGACTGACACAACTCATCCAGAGAGGGTGTCTGACCAGCTAATTCTCTGCCCTACCTTAAACACCAGCGACCACTTTACCTTAAAAGAAGTCGAAGGGGCAATTAAAAGAATAGTGCCAGCAAAGGCCCCTGGACCGGACGGTCTTCCGGGGGATCTACTCCTTGCGAACTCTAGTAATTGGGCGAAATATATTACGCTCCTAATTAATTCCATTTCTAATGGGTGCCCTATACCTGACTCGTGGAAGGGCGCCGATGTGGTGCCTATTTTTAAAAAAGGAGCAAGGGAGGATCCTGCCAACTACCGACCGATTAGTTTAATCGATGCCATTCAAAAAGTAGTCGGTAGGGTGTTGTTGCAGCGAATTCAATCCTGGGTTGAGGACGAGAATATCCTCTCCCAATATCAGGCGGGCCTCAGGACTAGAACAGGGACAGTTGATCAGGCATTCAGGCTGCTTCTCCTTTATTGGAAGGTGGTCGTGTTAGGTGGAGGCAGCCTCTATCTTGCCTTCATCGATTTGAAGACTACCTTCGATCTGGTCCCTAAGGACCAATTATGGAAAGTCTTGGGTGAGATGGGCATTCCCTCGTTTATTCTTAACATGCTTGTCTGACTGCACGAGGGCAACTATGCCCAAGTAAGGTGGGGGTCACAAGAGCAAAAAACTGATAGGATTTCGGTGAACAGAGGGGTTCGCCAGGGCTGTGTCCTGGCGCCTACCCTGTTCTCCTTATACGTGAACGGGGTGGTTAGCTTCCTTCGGGAAATTCCAGCTGATGCCCCGGCCCTGGCAGGAGACGGGATACCTACCCTTCTGTTCGCAGATGATACGCTCTTGATTTCAAAGACCCCGGTTGGACTACAGAAACTCTTGGATTTCTGTACTTTAAGGGGGCTGATCATCAACACCACAAAGACCAAATTGATGACATTCAACCCCTACAAGCCCTTTAGATACACTTTTACTCTGGGTGGAATACAATTGGAGAGAGTCCAGACTTTCGATTATCTAGGCATTCGACTCTCCGAGACAATGCACTGGAATCCCCACATTAATAAGATGCTCTTGAATCATTAAACGAGCAGCTGGCGCAATAGGCAGAGAACATCGCTCCTCACAGAGTAGACCTGTTGCCCCAGCACTTACGATCTATGCTGCAAAGGCAGTAAGCTCGGCCCTTTATGGCGTGGAACTGTGGGGGTTCAACAATGTGCAAGAAATCTGTGCATCTGAAAATAAGTTCTTGCGAGAGTTAGTGAGTCTTCCCCGAAATGTCCCACTAAAGCCTCTGATGAGTGATATGGGAAGACGCTCCTACAGAGACATTGCCAGATCTAGACCACTGTTTTACTGGGCCCGATTGCTACGTACTGCTGAACTTACAAATTATGCTGCTGCATTTAAAGAAGTAATCAGTTTAGACTGCAGCCACAGGGTGAGCTGGATCAACAACGTTAAGAAACTAGTTTTTGCTTTAGGTTTTAAAGACTCTTGGGCAGATCAGAATCCACCCTGTAAGGACGACCTTAAAAAAGCATATTGGGCCTGGGTTGATACACAGGAACTTAGTAAACCAAGAGCAGGCAGGATGGTAGATGATTTTTATCAGTTTAAGTTGCACATATTTTTAGAACCATATTTAGATTTTATTCAGATCCCAAGAGACAGAGCACTTTATATACAGTTCAGGGTTGGCTCGCTCCTAGTTCGTGAGTTAACTGCAAAATGGAGTCCTCCCCGGCAGACAATTGCGGATTGCCCTTGTTGTGAAGCCCCAAAAGAGAGTGTGGCCCACATTATGTTTGTATGCCCAGCATACTTGCGGGCCAGAACAAGATGGATAAAACCAATCTGTAGACAGCTGGGTACCTTGGATCACCGCGTTGCCTTGCGGATTTTGAAATCAGATTCAAGAGTCCTCTTTGCCTGTGGGGTGGCAAAGTATCTCGGCTGTATTTGGTCCGTTAGGTCTAAATTTTTACGCAGGGAGGTATGAGTTTATACTGCGAATGTATTTTTAAGGAAAAAGACTTTTCTGACTGTCATCAATTAGCTGAATTGAAGTACGTTCTATAATTATTAACAAAATGATTAACCCCTTGTATAAAATAATCGGATGAAATGTATATACCTATTTTTAATACCTGTGTTTTTATGGATGGAATGTACATATCTGCTCTGATCACTGTTTCTATGATAACTCTTATCTTTTATTCTTGTTTTGTATGTATGAATGATCTTGCTTTTATGATACTTGTTATCGAAATAAAGCTATTTGATTGAGTTTAATATGCAGACAATTTAGTGATTGTGGATTAAACTCGGGTTGGACTATACTGCTCCGTGCTTGCAGCCTTTGCTTTCGAAATGGCTTAAAAAATTATTTAAGCCAAAATGTAGGGTATTCTATTTGGATATAAAAGACACATTAATTAAACTTAGCAGCAAATTGGCAGGCGTTCACTCTTGGATTGAGGTTAAGACTTTTGCCAGTCGTGACTTATGGTACTGAATTTAAATTACCAAGATTTCCCAAGGCTATGTGTAGGAAGCTGGCTCTGTATATACTATACCAAAGTGAGGTATAGTGTGCACAGAGTCCAGTGGAACCCCAAAGGTAGGCAGAGGCAAAGTTAGATAGAACCTCACTCTCTATTTGTGGTAGTGTGGTCGAGCAGTAAGGCAGTATCAGAGGACAGTGTTAAGCATTTGTTTTACACACTCAGTCAGCAAATGAATTCACACACTCGAAGACTGTACTTCAGACCAATTGTTTTTGTATAAAAATAGTCTTTTAGTTATTTTATTTTCTAGAACCAAGCAAGCCTGGCACATGTAAGCAATAAATACTTTACAGTAGTAATGCAATTGAAATACAGTTTGAATGAAATTGTATATGCACTTTGTTTTGACTTACAGTATGGTTTCAGAGAAATGCAATACTTTGTAAAATACAGTACATAGACTTGAATGGGCTTTTCAGTAAAATTACAGGTAAGTTACTTTTGAGATTACTTTTCTTACTCAGAGTAGTATACCTGGATACTACTCTGGGACATTTCCTGCAAACAGGTAAGTAAAATCGTTTTTGTTAGTTAGTGCAATGTTAAAGAATTTCTTAAGGTTTTCAAACTCCACACTTAAAAACTTTTCCAAGAAAAACAGTCAATGTTATCCAATGGAGGAAAATAGTGTTATCGGTTTTGAGGTAAGTATTTGGGAGAGGGAGTTGAGGTTTTGGGGGTAGAATCGGGGGTCCCCCAGGGTCAAGGATGTACTCTAGTTACACCCTCAGCCAGGGTCGGATTGAGATCACAATTTGGCCCGGGCACTGACAAAAAAAGTGGCCCACATTCGCAGGGCGTGGCCCACATTCGCAGGGCGTGGCCCACATTCGCAGGGCGTGGCCCACATTCGCGGGGCGTGGCCCACATTCACGTCCCTGCCCTTTCATGAAACACACAAGGAATGTAAGTGGGAGGGTATTGTTCTTGGGAAGGACACCGGGCCAAGGTGACAATGTCCTACAAGCTGAGCAACTGAAAAACAGCGAGGCCCCTTTCTATTACAAAATTAATCCCCAGCCCTCCAGCGCAGGTGCACCTGAAAAACAGCAAGGCCTCTTTCTATTACAAAATTAATCCCCAGCCCTCCAGCGCAGGTGCACCTGAAAAACAGCGAGGCCCCTTTCTCTTAAAAAATTATTCCCCAGCGCAGGAGCACCTGAAAAACAGTGAGGCCCCTTTCTCTTAAAAAATAATTCCCCAGCCCTCCAGCGCAGGAGCACCTGAAAAACAGTGAGGCCCCTTTCTCTTAAAAAATTATTCCTCAGCCCTTCAGCGCAGGAGCACCTGAAAAACAGCGAGGCCCCTTTCTATAACAAAATTATTCCCCAGCCCTCCAGCGCAGGAGCACCTGAAAAGCAGCAAGGCCCCTTTCTATTACAAAATTATTCCCCAGCCCTCCAGCGCAGGAGCACCTGAAAAACAGCGAGGCCCCTTTCTATTGCAAAATTATTCCTCAGCCCTCCAGCGCAGGAGCACCTGAAAAACAGCGAGGCCCCTTTCTATTACAAAATTATTCCCCAGCCCTCCAGCGCAGGAACATCTGAAAACAGCGAGGCCCCTTTCCATTACAAAATTAATCCCCAGCCCTCCAGGGCAGGAGCACCTGAAAAACAGCGAGGCCCCTTTCTCTTAAAAAATTATTCCCCAGCCCTCCAGCGCAGGAGCACCTGAAAAACAGCGAGGCCCCTCTCTATTACAAAATTATTCCCCAGCCCTCCAGCGCAGGAGCACCTGGAAAACAGCGAGGCCCCTTTCTATTACAAAATTATTCCCCAGCCCTCCAGCGCAGGAGCACCTGAAAAACAGCGAGGCCCCTTTCTATTACAAAATTATTCCCCAGCCCTCCAGCGCAGGAGCACCTGAAAACAGCGAGACCCCTTTCTATTAAAAAATTATTCCCCAGCCCTCCAGCACAGGAGCACCTGAAAAACAGCGAGGCCCCTGTCTATTACAAAATTATTCCCCAGCCCTCCAGCGCAGGAGCACCTGAAAACAGCGAGACCCCTTTCTATTAAAAAATTATTCCCCAGCCCTCCAGCACAGGAGCACCTGAAAAACAGCGAGGCCCCTGTCTATTACAAAATTATTCCCCAGCCCTCCAGCGCAGGAGCACCTGAAAAACAGCGAGGCCCCTTTCTATTACAAAATTATTCCCCAGCCCTCCAGCGCAGGAGCACCTGAAAACAGCGAGGCCCCTTTCTATTAAAAAAATTATTCCCCAGCCCTCCCGCGCCAGGAGCACCTGAAAACAGCGAGGCTCCTTTTCTATTACAAAATTATTCCCCAGCCCTCCAGCGCAGGAGCACCTGAAAACAGCGAAGCCCCTTTCTATTACAAAATTATTCCCCAGCCCTCCGGCGCAGGAGCACCTGACCAATAGCGAGGCCCCAGCTATTTGTAAATTACTCAGCCCTCCCCAGCCCTTCACTGCCTCAGGGCAATGGCCTGGCAGGAGAGGGGATAAAGCAAAAAACACAGCTGCTGGGCCATCCATGGGAGTGAGGGGGAGGCTAAGGTGAAGATGGTGCCAGTTCCCAACATCGCCTGGCCCCCACAGCGAGACCCATTCTTCCTCGCCCACTATGCCCTGTATGAGAAGGGCTGTGGGCGAGGTGTTAATGCAAACACTGTTTCTGGGCTGTGTGAGCCCCAGGGGGGCCGAGGTGAAAATGGCTCAAAGGCCTGAGCAGCACCTGGCCCCCAGGGAGGCCGATTCTGGCACACAATCACCCCTCCCCAGCCCACCATCAGCATGATTGCTTGGCAGGGCAGGCGGTCAAGGAGAGGCCACAGCTGATAATCGCTGAACGGCTGCCCAGCGAAGCTGCTTTCCTCTCCCTGTCAGTGCTCTCTGTGGAATGGGAAAGGGGGGGAAAAAATGGCCCACAGAGTGCACTGAGACACCGGCCCTTCGGCCCATGCCCGAGTGCCCGCAGTGCCAATCCGCCCCTGTCCTCAGCGGCACTAGGGCGGCCGGGTGCAGAGTGCTGAGGCCCAATGTTATCCAATGGGGGATAGGGGGCCTCCGGTTGGTGGCTGCTGGCAAGCAGGCCACTGAGTTGTGGGAGCAAAGCTCCTGGACTTTAGCTCAGGGCAAATGGGGAAACAAAGTAGCACCAAAGGTGCACCCTCAGCGGCACTAGGGCGGCCGGGTGCAGGGTGCTGTTTCCACGTCGGGCGCCCTGTTGTTTTCAATGGGGAACCTCCGGTTTGCAAAGGCACTGCAGGCTTGGGGACGAAGGTCTTCTGGGTGCGACCACCACTTTGAGAGGTAAGTTGGGAAGTTAGGGGTTGGTTAGGCAACGTCGGTTTGGGCACACAAGGCCGTGGGGCGTCGGGTGCAGGGGTGCCTTTTGGGGTCGGATCTTCTTACCAGCTTCTGGTCGCGGTTGGGGGGACCTTCCGGATTTAAGCTGCAGGTGTCGGCTTGAGGCGTTCACGGGAGACCGTCTTTGTTCTTGAAGGCAGGCAGGTCCTCCGGGGTTCTCGAGGTTGCTGGCTGCAGGACACACCGGGATTTCGCAGGAGCAGGTTCGAGGGGGAGACAGGCCTGTAGAGCTCGGGCCAAGTCAGTGGGCGTCTTCCTCTTGTTAGCTGCTGCACGGCTGTTCGGCCCTTCTTATTCTTGTTGCAGTTAATTGTTGTCTGAGGAAGCAAGGTTCAGGGGTGCCCCTAATTACTAGATTTAGGGACGTTACAGGTAGGTAAAAGGCAGGGACCAATGGGTCCCTTCCCTGGGGTGGGTACACCCCCTATTATGCCACCCTCCAGTGGGAGGGGGGCATGAGCCTGTCCCTGGTTGACTGAGTCCCCCCATCTGCAAGATGGAGGGGACTGGGAGTTGTGCTTCACCTCGCCTCCCCCACCTGTTGGCAGAGGTGGGCACACCTCTCTTCCTCACTTGTTTTTCCCGCCGGTTCTCCCGCCCAAAGTGGGGGTCAGAACCAGTGGTCTTAATAGAGCAATAAGAGCATTGTATAGAAAAGCGAATGGAACACTTAATTTCCTTGGGTCTCAACAACTTAATCAATTAAAAAAGCGTTATAAGAATGAAATATGAAGGCTAAACAAGACTATTATGAGGGAATATGGTCTAAATTCAATTTTTCATGTAAAACTAAAGATTCAAAGTCATTCTGGGGTATATTAATAATCTTGAACTTGGCAACTATAGAGGGAACAGTGCCAATATTGAAGAATCGAGCTGGGCAAATTGTGTTTACAATCTCTATGTTGCTCCTCGGTCACCCAGTTTGACCTCAATAAATTTGATCCAGCACACCATAATACACAAGAAGGGATAAAGGATGCCCTCGATCCACACAGTTTATTAGACAAAGAGCCATGGTCGGTAAAGAAAGTTAAAAGTAATAAATAAAATTAGATCGAATGGAGCCCCGGTCCGAACGGAATCCCTAATATAATTTTTAAAGCAAATGTTAAGTATTGGCCAGAGGTTTTAACATTTTTATTTAATGATGTTCTTAAATCTGGTTCTGTTCCTGAATCATGGCAAGGAAGTATCATCCAGCCGATATATAAGCGGACCCCAAGACAATCCCGCAAACTATCGTTTAATTGCCCTAACGGATGTAGAGGCAAAAATATTTGCAAGCTGTCTTCTGGAAGAACTGGAAGCATGGGCTTTAAGGGAAGATTTGATTCCAAATTTACAAACCGGTTTTAGAAGAGGGGAATAGACTAATACAAATTTAATTTTATTGACTTTACTGGGTGATAGGGCCAAATATAGGAAACAAAAGTTGTATATTTGTTTTATTGACTTAAAAGCCGCCTTTGATTCAGTACCGCTGAAATCTGTTATGGGCGAAGCTATTGAATTGGGGTATACCTAACATTTTATTAGATATGATTAAATTGTTATACTCCAATACATGGGTACAGATTAAAGTCGGCGATGGAAGAAACACAACTTCGCCGTCTTGAGGACCAATACTGGTCTGGAAACAAGGCTGTGTTTGGGTCCTTGTCTTTTTAATCTTTTTATGTCCCGACCTCCCAACCCATATAAAACATGTTAATGCCCATTCCCCGACTATTTTAGGTAAGGAGATTAAATATCTACAATACGCCGATGATACCATTTTATTGAGCCAATCTGTTATAGGTCTAAGAAGATTGGTTGATTCTTTCAACCAATATGTTTCCCAAAATGGACTTCTAATAAATACTAAAAAGACAAAAATAATGACTATAGGGAAAACTAAAGTAGGATTGAAAGAATGGAACATTAATGGTTTGGTTATTGAATGTGTCAAATCATATAAATATTTAGGAATCACATTCGATGATATGTCGTTTAGGCAGCATTTTTAGCAACCTCGAGGCTAAGGGAACATCATTATCATTTGCTTTTAGAAAATTGAGGATAAGTTATCATGTCCAAACCATGAGCACCTGTTGAAGGTCATGAAAGCAAAACTGATACCTTCTTTTGGATTATGGTTCAATTATCTTCCGTGGTAAAGATGCAAAAATCTCGACGATATTGAAATAAAAACTTATAAATCAGTTTTAGGATCCCTAGATATATTGGTCGTAGCAATATAAGATTAGAATTTGGTCTGAAAAGACAAACATTAGCACGACAATCCACATTTTTAAAATCTCTATTGTCTTTGTCTCGTGCTGAAGAGGGTTCCTTGCAAATCAGTGTTGGCATGAGATGATGAGAAGTGAGTGATGCGAGTAGTTGGAAAACATTCTTAAGTGAGTGTTTACGTAATTTTGAATGTCCAAATCTAGAAGAAGAAATTAGGAGCAAAGTTGTTTATAAAAACAATAAATCAATCAGCCATTTTATTATCAACTATAATAGATATGACTAACTTAGGAAAAAAACATTTGTGGTCAATTGCAAACCTTTTTAGACTGGTACCCCAACCGTATTTGTGGTTTCATTTAAAATTTTTATTAAGAATAAATTTATGCTATTACGGTTTGGGAGATACCCGACAAAAGATGGAATTCCAAAATGGGAGAATAAGTGGCCATCCAGTCTTTGTAGGTTATGTGGTTGTTGGTGAGGAAACCTTAGTGCAAATAGTAACTTTATGCCCCCAATTGCTAGATGAGCGGAAATCTATTTGAAAACCTATTTTAATGAATTGGGGGTAAGAAGTTGTAGAAATGCTATTATCACATGTCTCAATGGAGCCTCAGGCCGTCTAGTTTCCGGATTTGTTAAGTTTATCCTTGTAGCTGAAAAGAAACTTTTGTCTTATGACGACTCTGCTTATGAATATAGTAATACTTACACTCGAGGGTGGCCATTATTATGACACGCGAAAATCAAGTAATTGTTTTTTATTATCATTTTTAAAGAGAACTATCACTGATTTAGTTAATTAGACATTTATATGAGAATAAATGTTTAATGACAGTGGGGATATTATAATATGGAGGTTGGTTCAAATACATTTTATTTTGGCTGTATTTGTTTGCTGCCATTTACAATGTTACAAAGTATTTTTAAGGTTATGCACTGTATATTTTAAACCATAGCTGTTAAGGTTCGCTAGCACAAATGCACTTTATTTTGAACGTTAGCAATGACAGTGGGGATATTATAATATGGAGGTTGGCTCAAACGTATTTTATTTTGTCTGTATTTGTGTGCGACAGTTTACAGTGTTATAAAGTATTTTAGGGTTATGCACGGTACATTTTAAATCATAGCTGCTAAGGTTTACTAGCACAAATGCACTTTATTTTGAACGTTAGCGCAATGACAGTGGGGATATTATAATATGGAGGTTGGCTCAAACGCATTTTATTTTGTCTCATGTGTGTGCCGCAGTTTACAGTGTTAGAAAGTATTTTAGGGTTATGCACGGTACATTTTAAATCATAGCTGCTAAGGTTTGCTAGCACAAATGCACTTTATTTTCGGACGTTAGCGTAATTGTACTTGTGTTGCTTTGATATTGATATAAAGTATTTCTGGGATAGTGTTGGTATATTTTAAATCATAGTTGCTAGAGTCTGTTGGCACAAATGCACTTTGTTCCCAATGTTAGCCCAAATGTATTTTACTATGGTTGTTTTCTTTTGCTGCTATTTACATTGTTCAAAGTATTTTTGAGTAATGCACTGCTGCTAGCACAGAGCACTTTATTTTTTGATTGCCCTACAAAGCTGTTAATTGAATGATGTTAGGGTTTATTTGTGAGAACTTGCTTGGACATAATTTTACACTGTAGCCGTTAAACAAATATGAATGGATTATGATTTTTTTTTTTTTTTAAATTGTATGTGGATTTTGCTGATTGTAATGATTTTAACTAATCAACAAATCAACTATTAAACCAGTGGGGACAGTTGCTGAAAGAAGCAGAGTGGCCCTGGGAAGCTTCACAAGGCCAAGCATAAAGCCTTTGAAGCCTCCCCTTCAGTGAGCCCTGCCCATCCTGGGTAGGGGAGGCTTGGCACCTCTCTCCCTGTGGTGTGCATGGCCACCAGGCCCCAGAGAGCAGCAGGCTCTGGAGCCCAGGGGTCCAGAAACAAGAATCCTGGTGGTGGCAGCTGCAAAGCAGCCACTCCACCCTGGACACTAGTGTTGGGTTAATTCTCAGGGGGCATCTCTAGATGCCCTTCTGTGTGCATTTTTCATTAAATCCCACACTAGCATCAGTTTTAGGGTTTAATGTGCAGAGCAGTTTGATACCAAGCTGTATGTTTCATATAGAGGCCCTAATATAGACATGTTCATATATAGCTCCCTAATATGAGAGCATAGTCGTATATGCCCTATTATGGTCATAATCGTATGTGCCCATTATGGTCATGATCTCCTAGGCCCTTATAGACATGATCTTTCACCTACATTAGTTCCCTACAGTACACAACGTAGCACTGAGGGCTGAACGCCATCTGGTCTGTGGCCTGAACACTGAAGGGTTTTCACTGAACACAGGCCTACACAGATGCACTCCTAGAATCATGCATGAGCATTCACCAGCTTTCACATCTCCTGCATAATGTGTATGTACAAAGTTCACCCCTGACGTCTTCCTCATGCTCCAACAAAGACCAGCCACACACATACTGAGGGACCAGAGACACTGAATAGGGTATAAACACACCGACATCTTGCCACGGCAAGACAGAGGAACCGAGACTTCTATGCCGACACACTGACCTGGAGACGCTGAGGCTCCTGCATGCAGTCGCCCAGCTGACAGCGGTCTAACACAACCCTTTGCGTGGGTGTCCTGAACTCGAGACCAGGACGGGGTCCCACACTCTCTCTCTATTCAGGTAATGGGGCCAAGGCTACGATCCTAGAGGGATTCTATGGCTCTTGAGGCTTTTAGACCTACACAACATACTAGGTACACTTGGGTACATCTAGCTAGGCATCGTAGAGGAGTATGCACACCTTTATAATGCATTTTTATATATTCATGTATGTAACCTCACTATTATTGCAATATGGTAGAACTGTACTACCCTTTCTACTTTTATCGTGCTGCTGATAATATATCTCTGCTACTGTCTGCTGGTTGTTGCAGCACATATATTCTACACTAGGAATAACAACTGTTCAATAAATACTTATTGGAGCGCCCAGGCTGTTTGTTCTGTGCAACTCTCTGAGACAAACCGAAGAAGTAATCACGAAAGTGACTGAGTGAAAAGTAGTACATTGCTTCCGCCGATTCTGAGGGATCAGGGTTGTCATGATCTAAGGTTGCCAGGAACTAATCTCTCCCCGATTAGAGGAGATCTTCTAGTGGCATCTGCGAGGCTAGCTAATGCAAAACAGGCTAACATACGTGCAGTGGGGATCACGAGTCCAGTCTGGTCACCAAGCCCACAGTTTATGTTATCCAAAACGACGCAGGTCCCAGCCAGGGGCCACGATAGGAACTACACGACATGGCTCCACCAGCGTTGGCTGGGTACTTATTTAACAGTAGGAATCTGAGTAGTTCAGTCGTGCTATTCTCAGAGAACCCACTCACAAGGACACCCAGAGGCGTCTGGGATGGGTGGGCACAAAAATCCGCCGCAGCTGAGTAGTACAAAAATACTATTTATTGGCTGTTGTTGGTTATTCAAGCTTAAAGGACATAGTGTTCCTAAAAATTGTGTGCATAACACCTTATCTTGGTTCCCATGGACACTTCTCTCCCTCTAAACATGACAGATGCCGTAGGTATGGGCAAAGAGAGTTGAACTGAATTTTTCAGAAGAAGGAGAAGATCCTATGGATGCAATAAGCAGATTGCACCAAGTAATTCAGAAAGGACAGAATACCCTAAGACCTTAGGGAGTTCTGGCTTACAAGCTAGGGGTGGCATTGTAGTCCTGAATTGGGAGCACACGAATCAAACAAAACAGAGAGTGTTCTATTCATGGGTTACACTCCCGGCAAGCAAATGCAACAACAAAGACATTTCTACTTACTATATAGAAGCTGTCTAATATTGACGACCCTGTAGAAGCCATGTACTTTAGCATTTCTGAAGACTCATATCCAATTCTTGCCGGATTCTTTGCCTACAGGCTCTCCCGGTACCCCCCCCTCAACCCCTTATGGATTTTTTTACTATTGGCTGTGACCTATCGGCTAAAACACCCCCACTTTACCATTTTAGGGAGATTTTAACCTTCACGTGGATAACACTTCCTGTGTCCAAAGTCAGGTCTGCTCTCTGGATACCATGAATGGCCTCAGCTCTGACCCAGCGGGTTAGTGGCCCCACGCATCTGGCTGGCCCATACGCTGGATCTATTGTTTGCCAACTATCCTAATTCCGGCAACCTTTCAGCCCCTTCCCTCACTTGGTCAGATCATTTTCTTGCTCGCTTTTTTTCAGTCTGGCCTCCCCCCCCGCACTGTCATTCCAGTCAAGGCCAGGGGCTTTTGGCGGAAGTGGCAGCAAAATTACCTGTGCATCAATGGCCCCTGCTCTTTCCCACGGCCCGGGGCAGGTCAGAAGGGAGCCAGGACTCTGGCGTCTCAAAGTTTAACGGCTGGCTTTCCTCCAGCCTTCGACGCGATTGCCCGCCCTACGACCAATAAATTCTTGCAGATCCAAAACTCCTCTGCCCCCTGGTTCTCCTCTGCCCTGCGCAGCACTGAGAAGAGCCATTGCAAAAAACTTGAGTGGCCTGGAGGCTTACTTATGGATCCTGAGGCAAAAGCTATCTACAGAGCTGCCATCAAGAATTTCCACAAATTCAAAACGGTCCCATAATAGAAAGAATTTTATATTGAAAAAGTCCGCTCTGCTAATTATTCTCCCAAAACGCTCTTTAACATAGTGAAAGAATTCTCCAAACCAGCTGGTACCATCGAATTGGATCCCCCAGCCAAGTACTCTGCGATGGTTTTATCCACTTTTTCATGATAAAATACTAGACATTTTCTTGAAGTTTAATGAGTCCATGGACTCCCCTGTCTACAGTCTTGAGGGCAAACCAAGAAGGAGAGACTTTCAGTTCCTTCAAGGCTGCTCTCATCGGATACTTCTTCTCAATTAATGCTTGACATGTAAACCGAGCTCTCCTCTTGACTCCCTGTCCGCACAATTGTTCAACTCTCTTGCTCCTCTTATCATGGCCCCGCTTAACCTGATCTGGAATACTTCCTTCACAAACTGGCTATTACCCCGTATCCTGGAAACAGGCCTTGCTTATCCCCATCTTAAAAAAATCTGAAGCCGATCCTTCGATATTTAGTAATTATCGAACCCATTTCCCTCCTGCCTAAATCAGCCAAAATCCTAGAGAAAGCTGTGCAGCAACAACTCTCCAGCTATATTGAGTCCTGCCAACTTCTCCAAGACTCACAGTCCGGTTTCAGAGCCGGCTACAGCACCGAATCTGCACTTCTGGAAGTTTCAGACACCATTCGCGAATCCGTGGACGCAGGCGAGGCAGCAATGTTAGTGCTGCTCAACCTGTCCGCGGCATTCGATACGGTCTCTCATGAAATATTGATCGAGAGACTGCATGACATCGGAATTCAGGGCACCCCTCTGGCTTGGATCAGATCTTTAAGTGATCGTACCCAACAGGTCTTCCTCCAACCTTTTGTCTCGGAGAAGAAACCGCTCAGTTGTGGGGTTCCTCAGGGCTCCGCCCTGAGCCCTCTGTTTTTCAATGTCTATGTCTCACCACTGGCTGCAGTGGCGGAATCTTGTGGGGTCAGAGTGATCTCTTACGCTGATGATACACAACCTGTGTTCTCATTTCGAGACCACTCTGATGCCAGCTTTCTGAACTTCCGCCGCTGTCTCAGTGACATCTCAGCCTGGATGTCACTCAACACCCTCAAGCTTAACTCAGACAAAACTGAGGTGTTGTTTTTTAATCAAAAATCCCCCCCCCTTCCCTACTTAGGTGGCCCTCTGAATTGAATCCCCCTCCCCTCCTGCTCCGGTGGCTTCGGCCAGGAACCTGGGATTCATATTCGACAATGAGCTATCCTGTAAGGCTCAAATTAATAAGGTCACCTCGGCTTGTTTTGGGTAAACTCCGCATGATCCGAAAAATTCTTCCTTTTCTTCCTGTGGATGCTCGACGTACCATCATCCACGCCCTTATAACATCTCATTTGGATTACGCAAACAGCCTGTATGCCGGTGCCCCAGCCTATCTGATCAAACAGCTACAGATAGTGCAGAATACGGCGGCAAGAATGATTTGTAACATTCCATATCGTCACCACAATTTCACCGCACCTGGAAAAAATTACATTGGCTGCCCGTGACTAGCCGCATTCGATTTAAATCCTGGTACTGGCATATAGAGCATTGCAGGGTCAGGGCCCGGCCTACCTTAGAGCCAGACTAAAGCTTGCTCAGGCGCCCCGCTCCCTTAGATCCAACCATCTTTTCCTTATACGTACTCCCCGTTTTCGTCGCTCAAGATTGGGGGAAAGAGCATTTGCGGTTATCACAGCCCAAGCTTGGAACAACCTGCCACTGTCTCTCCGTTTGACAGAATCGGAATGCATTTTTCGACGCAATTTAAAAATCTGGCTGTTTACCTTCCTTTAGTTGCTTGGTGTCAGTTATGACTGTCTGCTGCTCGCAGCGCCGGGACACCCCCGTTGGGGGTAGCTGTGCGCTATATAAGATTCTAAATAAATAAATAAAATAAATAAATAAGGAGATGCACCACCGGAATATTGTCCATTTGAGGACATAGAGATTCCACTCACTTACCAGGAACATTATTACTGGTTTAATGGCACCCTACCCCACGTACGAAGAAGAGTAAGGTTAGGCCCACTCGGAGCAGAAGGAGCCACATGGCCAATATTAGCGGCCTACACACCACATCCTGACATTGCCACAATGCCACCAGGAGACTTACTCGTACAACACACAGATTTAATTAAAATCTACAGAAACCTGACACAATTTTGTCATGAGGGCTTTAACAATCCAACCTGCACCAGGTGCAGCAAATAGTACTCCAGCTCAGGATACAGGAAATAAAATTACTCCTCAAACATTACACTCGGTAATGGGCAAAATGCCCGCAAAACGCGAACAAATACCATTCTGGATAGCTCAGAAAATAACTCGGCTTGAGGCAGTATTCCCGAATACTACCACCTATGATAAACACAGAATACTAACAATCTGCTTGCCCATGGGGATCACTCCACAAATGGAGGACTGCACCTCTTGGGGTACAGTCTTTGCTGCCATATATACCAGAACGCATGGTATCCCGTCATTAGCAGTAGAACCTGACGTATTGAGACAGATACAAAATGAGTATGGAGCAGAGCCTGCGCTTAACTTAGGGATGAAGTTACTAGGTAACTACGAACAGGTTTCAGCCATAATAATAGCTAACATTAAGGGGGAAGCAGCTTCAGTGGCGATCCGCCAACGCCTAAGGGAGTTCAGTCCAGTAGATCAACAACACAAACTACCCAAAATAATTGAAACTGCATATGCAGAACTAGGCAGAGACAGTCTAGGTGGGAAAGCATTAAAACCACAACTAGTGGGCAGTTCTGAAAAGGACACTACAAAACAGACACCTACTTCTTCTAAAAAGAAGTGGGAGAATAAAAAGCAACAAAAGTCTAAAGACAGCAGATCTCAATCCCGAGGCAGGTCTCCTCAACAGGAGCCCTCTAAAAGGAGGTATAACTTCAGGAATAGGGATAATATTAGGAAACATGACAGGTATCAGTGGATACTGATACACGTTCCTCTCGTTCCTTTCAGGGTTCATCAAAAAACTCCGAGAGGGAGGACGGTCAGAACAAAGACAAGAGGAGCGTACAAAGTCCAGAGACACGCAACGCGCTGCGGGCTACGCACCTAAAAAAGAAGATAAACAAAAAACAAAACCTCAGTTCAAAAAGAAGAAGGTAGCAGGTCTCCAGATCAGACATGCCCAGAATTCTGAGGACACAGCTTCTGAACGGGGAATGGGCTCTGACGATGCTAGATAGCGCGGCAGAAGTAACAATAGCACGCCAGAACCTGAAGGAATTTCTGGTGACAGCGGAGTTGAGTGAGTATATCACGGTGGAAACACCTGATACTCGGGTAAGCGTCCCACATAAGTTACATGAAATAACACTCCGGATGGAGGGGGACAGACCCAGAAAAATAAAGTCTCTTTTGGAAAAATCTGTCATCAGGTTATGACATTCTATTAGCAGAACAAGGCTGGCCGCCAGCATTTGTCATAGAGTGCCACAGGGGAGAAGAGATTTTTCCAGCCTTTTCCGACCTCGTTCCCATACATTTAAAACATGCATATGCGCAGGAGTGGGCGGTTGCCCTAGCTCCGGCATTGTACAAAAATCATGCTGGTTGGGATGAGGATTCAACCCACCACGTGATCCCGTTAAAAGTTTCACCAAATGCTCAAAGGCAATATCCTATAAAGCAAGAAGCAAAAAAACAGGTCAGGGAGATCTTAGATCAACTTGAATACCAAGGGGTGATAGAAAATTGCACCTCACCAATGAACAATCCTTTGTTCCCCGTATCAAAACCAGACAACACATATCGTCTAGTTTTAGATTACAGACATTTAAATACTTGCACAAAGACATTTGCTGTCCAAAATGCACACAGTGCCGCATTAATGAATAACATTGTGCGGAAAAAATACAAAACTACACTTGATATCTCAATTGGATTTTTCTGCCAAAATATAGCGCCTGAAAGCAGATATTTGACCGCATTCTCAGCGCTAGGGTCGCAACGGCAATTTTGTCAACTCCCCCAAGGGTATAAGAATAGCCCGGGGTTGTTTTTAGCAAGGGTAACAGAGTTACTCCAAAATTTGGATGAAGAAGCATTGTCCTATGTGGATGAGATTTATCTGACGGATGATGATTTCCCGAGGCTCTTGACCAGGGTGAGCACCATTATTATGGGATTCGCCTCAGAGGGCTATAAATTTAATTTTAAAAATCAAAAATTGTCCATCCTCAATGTCCTGTTCTTAGGGTATGAGCTGTCAAGTAAGGAAAAAGCCTAGCAGCTAACTTTTTAGAAAAGTGTGCGCTGCTCCAACCTCCAAAATCGTTAAAGAATTTACAATCCATTCTGGGATTCCTAAATTTTAGGTCGAACATACATTTTGGATTACGCAGAAAGAGTAAAACCTTTCTACGACTTGATTTTTCAGTCAGACAATGGACACAGGAACCTACAAATATCCTATGTTCACTACAAGAAGACATGATCGCTTCAAAGCACTTACAGACACGCGTAAATGTACGCAACTTAGTGATCCGAGTAATAGCGGGTCAATGCGGGTACACTTACTTAACCTTCAATGAAGGTGAAACGGTACCAATCGCATACAAATCACACCTGTATACAAACGCAGAGATGCGTTTCACTTCAACAGAAAAAATCCTGACAGCAGTGCAGACCGCTGTAGCAAGAGAAAGAGCTCTGGCTCGGGGAAAGCGCATAATAGTCGTGGCCCCAGTACCAGCCTTAGAGGCTGTTACAAAGGCTAGTATTCCAAATGCGAAAGCCTTACATCCCAGATGGATACAATGGGCTAATTCTCCTACTGTATCGGATGTTGAATACAGATTTGATCCAAGTTTAAAAACACAAGCATTTCTGCAATATGAACAAGAATATCCTCTACCAAATGAGATCTTGCCTCTAGATCAGTATGAATATATTATTTACACTGACGGATCTGCTCAACCGGCCATAGGGAGTAAGCAAGCTTACAGCGCTAAAGGTCGCATGCGAGATGGCAAGTTCCATCCAAGCTGTACCAAAACGCACTCTCTAGGAGACTGCACGGCTCAGTTAGCAGAATTAAAAGCACTGATACTGGCACTTGTAAATACGGAACACGAATTCCCCACACTGATAGTGTGTGATTCCTTTTACTGTGTACATTCATACAATTAATATTTACATCATTGGGAACAAAACAGGTTTAAAGATGCAAAAGGTGGCACAATTAAGCATAAAATGCTATGGGAACAGGTAGTGGAGTTGAAAAACGACCTACCGAGGGCTCACGTGACACATACACTGAGTCATCAGCGTGATGGCGTTCACGTTGAAGGGAATTCATTGGCTGATGAAGCCGCAAAGGGGGCTGTACGCACAGCGTCCGTAGCTGCAATCACTAGTTCAAAAACGAGGATAGACGTTGAGATTATGATAGCTGTCATTGCTTCATGCAAAGGCAGCACAGCAGTACCTAAAAAATTTCCACTCAAATACTCCTACAAGTTAGATGCACACAACATTCCATATGCTCAGATTCCTGAAGTGGGGGATAGAGTAATACCAAATATGGATCGTAGGCAAGGTTTAATACTAGCAGCACAAGGCGCAGGTTTCCTGTCTGTCAGTGGGGGCGCTCACCCACCTCAAGGCGCAGGTTTCAGTCTCTGTCAGTGGGGGCGCTCACCCACCTCAAGGCGCAGGTTTCAGTCTGTCAGTGGGGGCGCTCACCCACCACAAGGCGCAGGTTTCCAATCTGTCTGTGGGAGCGCTCACAATACCTCGTGACGCAGGTTTCCAGTCTGTCAGTGGGGGCGCTCACCCACCTCAGGGCGCAGGTTTCCAGTCTGTCAGTAGGGGTGCTCACCCACCTCAGGGCGCAGGTTTCCTGTCTGCCAGTGGGGGCGCTCACCCACCTCAAGGCGCAGGTTTCAGTCTCTGTCAGTGGGGGCGCTCACCCACCACAAGGCGCAGGTTTCCAATCTGTCTGTGGGAGCGCTCACAATACCTCGTGACGCAGGTTTCCAGTCTGTCAGTGGGGGCGCTCACCCACCTCAAGGCGCAGGTTTCCTGTCTGTCAGTGGGGGTGCTCACCCATCTCAAGCGCAGGTTTCCAGTCTGTGTCAGTGGGGGTGCTCACCCACCTCGTGGCGCAGGTTTCGAGTCTGTCAGTGGGGGCGCTCACCCACCTCAGGGCGCAGGTTTCCAGTCTGTCAGTGGGGGCGCTCACCCACCTCAGGGCGCAGGTTTCCAGTCTGTCAGTAGGGGTGCTCACCCACCTCAGGGCGCAGGTTTCTAGTCTGCCAGTGGGGGCGCTCACCCACCTCAAGGCGCAGGTTTCAGTCTCTGTCAGTGGGGGCGCTCACCCACCACAAGGCGCAGGTTTCCAATCTGTCTGTGGGAGCGCTCACAATACCTCGTGACGCAGGTTTCCAGTCTGTCAGTGGGGGTGCTCACCCACCTCGTGACGCAGGTTTCCAGTCTGTCAGTGGGGGCGCTCACCCACCTCAAGGCGCAGGTTTCCAATCTGTCTGTGGGAGCGCTCACAATACCTCGTGACACAGGTTTCCAGTCTCTCAGTGGGGGTGCTCACCCACCTCAAGGCGCAGGTTTCCAGTCTGTCAGTGGGGGCGCTCACCCACCTCAGGGCACAGGTTTCCAGTCTGTCAGTGGGGGCGCTCACCCACCTCAGGGCGCAGGTTTCCAGTCGGTCAGTGGGGGTGCTCACCCACCTCAAGGCGCAGGTTTCCAGTCTGTCAGTGGGGGCGCTCACCCATCTCAAGCGCAGGTTTCCAGTCTGTCAGTGGGGGTGCTCATCCACCTCGTGGCGCAGGTTTCCAATCTGTCTGTGGGAGCGCTCACAATACCTCGTGACGGGGGTTTCCAGTCTCTGTCAGTGAGGGTGCTCACCCACCTCGTGGCGCAGGTTTCCAGTCTCTGTCAGTGGGGGTGCTCACGCCACCTCGTGGCGCAAGTTTCCAATATGTCAGTGGGGGCGCTCACAATACCTCGTGATGCGGGTTTCCAGTCTGTCAGTGGGGGCGCTCACCCACCACGTGGCACAGGTTTCTAGTCTGTCAGTGGGGGTGCTCATGCCACCTCGTGGCGCAGCTTTCAGTCTGTCAGTGGGGGTGCTCACCCACCTAGTGGTGCAGGTTTCCAGCCTCTGTCAGTGGGGGTGCTCACCCACCTCGTGGCGCAGGTTTCCAGTCTGTCAGTGGGGGTGCTCACGCCACCTCGTGGCTCAGGTTTCCAGTGTCTGTCAGTGGGGGCGCTCACCCACCTCGTGGCTCAGGTTTCCAGTCTGTCAGTGGGGGCGCTCACCCACCTCGTGGCGCAGATTTCCAGTCTGTCAGTGGGGGTGCTCACCCCACCTCGTGGCGCGGAGTTTCCAGTCGGTCAGTGGGGGTGCTCACCCACCTCGTGGCGCGGGTTTCCAGTCTATCAGTGGGGGCGCTCACAATACCTCGTGACGCAGGTTTCCAGTCTGTCAGTGGGGGTGCTCACCCACCTCAGGGCGCAGCTTTCCAGTCCGTCAGTGGGGGTGCTCACCCACCTCGTGGCGCGGGTTTCCAGTCTGGCACTCACCCACCTCGTGGCACGGGTTTCCAGTCGGGCACTCACCCACCTGCATTTATCAAGTAGATCTCTTCTATTTTCCAAGTATCTCCCTGAGCTTTGATGCTCCCATTGATCCTATGAATATTGAGGCTTTCATTGATCAGGATATCTGTCTTTTGGGTGATCGTAAAGCCCTGCAATCCCATAATACAGATCTATGTTGGGAACCGACCTGTAGAGTGGGTGGTACTTCTGCGGGATTTACCCCATTGGTGCGAGTCTTTTCTCGCTTTTGTTCTCGTCTCTTACCTTTATGGCCCCTCTGCCTCTGTTTTTGGTTGTGTTTTTCCATAATGTGTATTATATTAGGAATCCTCTGAAAAGCTGCTGTCGCCACTGATTTTGATCTAATTTCTACTATGGGTTCTTCAACTTTCATCTTCGTCAGAATGTGTTCACACTCGGTTTCATAGTTCCATTTGAGCTGTATCTCGAGTCATCGTTGGGAAAGGGGTTTGAGGACTTTAGTTAGCACTGTGAGAGAAGATTGATCAGGAAGCAGTAATCCTAATCATACTCCAGGTATTTCCCGCACAGGCCCTGCTGCATCACCTGTGGTCGGATGCTTTACCATCAGCTTGCGCCTACCCTGTAGTGTGGTGTGTGGCTCAGTCTAACTACTGTGTTTTCTTTGCTATCCACTTGCCCATGCCTGCATGTGTTTTCTTGGGTTTCATTAAGAGCTGTAGCTCCTTGCAGTGTTGCCATAGTCTGCAGAACATATTGCCATGGTCCATACATAAATCTTGCCTCTTGCTGACCTGCGAGTGTCCTTCTCTGGATGTGTTATGATTCCCACTGAGATAGGCCATGGTTGTCCTGATAACATAAATCGTCCTAGCTGGGCTGAAAAGATGCCAGGTGGCTCATACATCAGTGCTGGTACTGGTATGTAAATGATATCTCCCAGTGTGTATGAGCAACAAAACTCTTGCATGTGTCGCTTGGCCCAGTCACACACATTTCGGACTTTTTATTTGTTGAGTTTATGGTCATCCAAGAGAAGAACAGCTCTGCAGAGTGACCGTAGCTCGTTCCTTCCACAAAGGTAACATCTGTTGTGTCATGTGGACTTGTAGAGCGCACTGATCACCTGTAAAGGGTATCCATGCGCTTGAGTAGGCTTGTCAGCGTGTACTCCCAGTGTGTTTCCTGTGTCTTGCAGAACTCGACAAATAAGGAGAAGGCTCTAATGTGTTGTAGGCGTTTGTTCCATGTTTTGGGTGCGATGTAGGAGATAGAGTGCCCTCCTGCTCTGCTTTTGTCAATGCGGCGTTGTGTGCAAGTGAGGCAGAGTGTAGATGGCTGGCCAGTTGGTAGAATTGTATGCGGTTGTTCAGGTGTACTGGTCCAGTGTTGTGTAGGGCTTTGTAGGTGTGCGTGAGGAGTTGGAATTGGCTGTTTGTGTACATCCTGAGTACTGTCAGAGGAGGTGTAAGAATTGGGCACACATTAGATGGGCGAACCAAGTATTAAACTGGGAGAATCCATTCAGTAGTAAAGCTCAACTAAACTTACCATAAATGATGGGACATCGATACTGTCTTTAGGTGGGAGTGGAGGGGGCGTAGTTGAAGCCTTCCATTTTAGGAAGACTTTAGCCTGGTTTTTGTACTCTTATAGTGACTGCTAATGGCCTTCAGGTGCCCATTGTATTTGTACTGTACTTAGGGTGTTAACTGTTGCATCTTCCTGCCTGCTGCTACCAATGCTTACTCCCACGCTCTTCCCAAATGCTTCGTGCAGGTGCAGTAATACAGGCAGAGAGGAATGCTCCGCCTACTCTGTTATTGGATATTTGCATCACAGCATAAGATTCTGGACAACAGTTGTATCCCAGAGGTTAGTTTGTGGGAATAAAATAGGCTCTTGACAACAAAAAATTCGCTGCTAAGTTCCTGCTACTTATACAGTACAGAAATAGGTGCAAAACGACAACAAATAAAGCCTGCACTTACAATGAGGGATATTACTGATTACTATGCAAAGAAGCTGCCCAGTATTGTCTCCATCTTATTAACTGACTCTATTTTCTAGCACTGTCCTTAGAAAGAGCAGTGGCTGCCTCATCCTGAACTTCGCATCTCCTGTTCAGCAGTACTCTTAGCTCTCTGCTCTTTGTCGCTCTCCATACAGATGTTTAACGGGGTTGTAGAGGCGCTGCGTCAAATGTCGTGATTCTATTGGTGCCAGCCCAAGGAATGGCTTGCAGAAGCGAACTAAAGGCAGAAGAACCCAAACATTGACAGAAAAACCAGGATGAATAGAACCAAGCCAAAAGCAATTGTAGATGGAACTGAGACATTCTTGGCTGCAGCCCAGAGATGAGCATCAGCCAGGAAGAACCAGACTAGTTTCCATTATTTAGCAGTGAATTGTTGTCAAGGCCTTAGATAAACCAGAACTATACAATAAAAGTATTGCCAGACTGCAGCTCATAGCAAAAGAAAGTTATACTTTATAAAACATGAAATGTGTTATAAAAGTAAGCTTCTAGCTGAACTTAAAGACACAGAATGAGTTTCAAATATTTATTATTATTATTATTTTTTAAATCTAGTAGAAATACAATAAAGTCTAAAACATCATATTGAGACAACGTACCACCCCTGAATCCGATATCACACGTAACAAATGGCTTTAAAATCATGGGTTACGCGTTGAAATTACAAGAAAACATTCACATAAAAATCCGATCCAAGGTATTTAATACAACTACTGTGACAAAAGGTTCAGGGCAGGTGCATTGAAGTGCTGGGTTTTGTAATACAACTACTGTGACAAAAGGTTCAGGGCAGGTGCATTGAAGTGCTGGGTTTTGTAATACAACTACTGTGACAAAAGGTTCAGGGCAGGTGCATTGAAGTGCTGGGTTTTGTAATACAACTACTGTGACAAAAGGTTCAGGGCAGGTGCATTGAAGTGCTGGGTTTTGTAATACAACTACTGTGACAAAAGGTTCAGGGCAGGTGCATTGAAGTGCTGGGTTTGTAATACAACTACTGTGACAAAAGGTTCAGGGCAGGTGCATTGAAGTGCTGGGTTTTGTAATACAACTACTGTGACAAAAGGTTCAGGGCAGGTGCATTGAAGTGCTGGGTTTTGTAATACAACTACTGTGACAAAAGGTTCAGGGCAGGTGCATTGAAGTGCTGGGTTTTGTAATACAACTACTGTGACAAAAGGTTCAGGGCAGGTGCATTGAAGTGCTGGGTTTTGTAATACAACTACTGTGACAAGAGGTTCAGGGCAGGTGCATTGAAGTGCTGGGTTTTGTAATACAACTACTGTGACCAGAGGTTCAGGGCAGGTGCATTGAAGTGCTGGGTTTTGTAATACAACTACTGTGACAAGAGGTTCAGGGCAGGTGCATTGAAGTGCTGGGTTTTGTAATACAACTACTGTGACAAAAGGTTCAGGGCAGGTGCATTGAAGTGCTGGGTTTTGTAATACAACTACTGTGACAAAAGGTTCAGGGCAGGTGCATTGAAGTGCTGGGTTTTGTAATACAACTACTGTGACAAAAGGTTCAGGGCAGGTGCATTGAAGTGCTGGGTTTTGTAATACAACTACTGTGACAAAAGGTTCAGGGCAGGTGCATTGAAGTGCTGGGTTTTGTAATACAACTACTGTGACAAGAGGTTCAGGGCAGGTGCATTGAAGTGCTGGGTTTTGTAATACAACTACTGTGACAAGAGGTTCAGGGCAGGTGCATTGAAGTGCTGGGTTTTGTAATACAACTACTGTGACAAGAGGTTCAGGGCAGGTGCATTGAAGTGCTGGGTTTTGCCAATAAACGAACTAATTGTAGATCTAGCAGCTTAACTTGCATGTCAATTGCAACCACACCATGAATTCTATTTTCTAAGAAGCAGCGTTCACCCAGGGACAGATTAGCATTCATGGAGGAACATTTCTTGAAAGACCTCTTTAAAAATGGACCGATGGCAAATGTTATTTTGGCAGAAGAAAGTGCAAAGATTAAATTGAAGGCCTTGCCTCGGTCTGGACACCCCCTTTTCGTAACGAGAGGGCTCAGCATTTTCTTCCTCTCTTCCAAGAGGAAGAGACCGTCAAGTAGAAAGAGTCCTATTAAACATTTAGGTTACACGGGGATAGGCCTTCTTTCATGATGCTCACACCATTGTAGAGTGTGGTTCCCTCTAACTGTCTGTCTTTTTCTCTTCCAGCTGCTCTTGGCACCTACACCTTACATCATCGGAGTACCTGCTAGCTTCTTCTTGTACAAGTCTGATTTCAGGATGCCAGATGATGTGTGGCTGGTGGATTTAGACACCAACAGGGTAAGACATTTGTGAGTGATAACTGTCCGTCTGTGCTTTCCCACGCCCATGCCTCTCGGCAGTCTCATGCCTTCACCCCTTCTGTCTTCCATAACCAGGCCGTGACGTGCAGCTGTCCCTGCTCCCCTGCGACCCCTTGATTGCTACATCCCCTCCTCCTCTGCCCCAGTCTACTGCTCCCCAAAGTCTTCTCCCTGCTCTACCAAATCATTTGCCCCTTTAGCTTTCATCCCTGTCTTCCATTTCCAGTGAACATTGCCCCCTGCTACTTTCCCCCTCTTACTGTATGGGTCTGTAGTTCATTTCTCCAAAGCCTGCTCTCTTTCACCCTTTCAACAAACCTCACCACACCAAGAGTGTGAACAAGGCCTGGTAGCTGGACTGTCACCAACTGGGAATACTCAAGACTCCCCTTTTCTGTGCAGGTGATCGTACCAACCAACGCTGAGCACCTTCCAGTATTGCCCGAGCCAGAGTCCCAGGAGCTGAAGAAGCATCTAAAGCAGGTAAATGCAGTGGACGAGGAGGGGAAGAGTCTGGTGTTGAGGAAGACCACAGAGCCTCATAGACCGAAGTCCAGTCTTACTGTTCTTCCCCCTTACACACGTCCACATGGACTAGTACAAGGCTTTTACAAATGTGGCATAGTCTGCCAAATGTGTTGTAGTCTTGTAAACTGCATTCATAGCTGTAGATTGTCCTCATATCAGTGCTCCTAGTGCAGGACCTCTTTTTATTAATTGATAGATTAGTTATTGATCGAGCGCTGTTTGCTTGAGTATATGGTGAGCATCTTCCATTGCAGCCAGTATACATTTATAAGCAGCCTCCTCTCATCTGGTGGCCTGTGTTATTGCTTCGGATGGAGCGAAGTCTTGCAGCAAAGTGACCGATGTCAACCGCTGAAGACACCCCTTATGTTTTCTTACTTCCTTCTTCTTGGCACAGGGAGATTTTGGCTCAGTGGAATAAAAAGATGTAAACTGTAAAGATGTAAAATCCTGATCTCTCCCTTGAAAATAGTCCTGGCTTTTGATTTGTTTTCCTGATGTTAGATTTTCTATTTACCTGTAACTTTATTAAACATAATTTGTGATTAAGGAATAAAATCTATCAAAGTTGGACTAGGTCTCATTTTGAGAACAAGTTTAAGCTTTAGAAATTTCTGGTGCTGGAGGAGGAAGTTATGACTTGACTTACACTGCCATGGAATGCTGGAGGATGAGGTGAAGCTTGGATGGGCACGAGCCAGTGGTGCTGCAGGATAAAGTCACACCATGCATTTGTGCTGGAGGTTGAGGTTAAGGATTGGACGTGTTTGAGGATGTGGTCATCCCTTAGACGTACACAGCGCAGGTTCAGGTTGAGGCTATCCGTT
This sequence comes from Calotriton arnoldi, assembly GCA_963921515.1. Lineage (NCBI taxonomy): Eukaryota > Metazoa > Chordata > Amphibia > Caudata > Salamandridae > Calotriton > Calotriton arnoldi. The sequence goes on from CAWUFW010005897.1 coordinate 326,227, forward strand.
GGATGTGCACCGCCTCTGCTGCTGGAATATGAGGTCATGCCTCACATACACAGTGCAGGTGGAGGTTGAGGCTATCCGTTAGATGTGCACCGCCTGTGGTGCTGGAGGATGAGGTCATGCCTCACATACACAGCGCAGGTGGAGGTTGAGGCTATCTGTTGGATGTGCATAGCCTGTGGTGCTGGAGGATGAGGTCATGCCTCACATACACAGCGCAGGTAGAGGTTGAGGCTATCTGTTGGATGTGCACCGCCTCTGGTGCTGGAGGATGAGGTCATGCCTCACATACACAGCGCAGGTGGAGGTTGAGGCGATTTGTTGGATGTGCACCGCCTGTGGTGCTGGAGGATGAGGTCATGCCTCACATACACAGCGCAGCTGGAGGTTGAGGCTATCTGTTGGATGTGCATAGCCTGTGGTGCTGGAGGATGAGGTCATGCCTCACATACACAGCGCAGGTGAAGGTTGAGGCTATCTGTTGGATGTGCACCGCCTCTGGTGCTGGAGGATGAGGTCATGCCTCTCATACACAGCGCAGGTGGAGGTTGAGGCTATCTGTTGGATGTGCATAGCCTGTGGTGCTGGAGGATGAGGTCATGCCTCACATACACAGCGCAGGTGGAGGTTGAGGATATCTGTTGGATGTGCATAGCCTGTGGTGCTGGAGGATGAGGTCATGCCTCACATGCACAGCGCAAGTGGAGGTTGAGGCGATCATTTACAGCCTGTGGTGCTGGAGGATGTTGGAGGTAAACACTGCCCAATTGGGATGAGGAAGAGAGTAAGCGTTGTACTTCTCAAGTATTGGGGTATCTTTCATAGATTCACATGCTTGAATCATTCCCTGTTGTCGAAGTGGGAGTCCCACGGTACAGAGAATAGCATTATAGCAATAGCATAGCTAAAAGAGCAATAGGAAGTATTATAACATAGAAGTTAATAGGAAAAAACTTGTCACTTTAATAACTTGTCCAAGTCATTAGATATGGTCCAAACTCCAGCCAATCAGGCGACAGCACCCTCTGGAACCTTATCCTCAGAGGCTCAGGCTCTCCGATTTTCTACCGCACGTCGTGTGAAGGGAGTCTCCCTGAGCTGTGCTCAGTACTTCAACTTTTTCTTCAGAATATCTTCACTACAATGTCTACTACAAAGAGGTCACTCTTCAGACACTGTGAGTCTTGTGGGAAACTCCGGCTTCATTCTGAGGACCCACACAAAAAGTGTATCTACTGCCTCCACCCTGACCATCAGGTGAGAGATTGTAAAATCTGCAGGACATTTCCTCAAAAGACTTTAAGAGACAGAGAGGGACGTCTTCTTCTGTGGCTGCAGAAGCTCAAGACAAAGGATAATCCCTTATCAGATGTTGAGAGTGATTCCTCGCTCAGGACTGTCGCCTCTATGAAGAGAGCTAGTGAGGCGGAGATGGCATCTCCTAAGGCTAAGGTGCTGAAGAAGCATGTACACTTATATAGCGCAGCTGCCACCCCAAGGGTATCCTGGCGCTTAAGTTACCAATTCATCCATTGCGCGTAGCTAAGCTAAGATAGGCAGGAATCAGTTTCTAGGAAACAGTCTGGTTTTCAGTTCCTTCCTGAAGTGTGACAAGGTGTTCAGTTGTCTGATTTCCGGGGGCAAAGCGTTCCAAAGTCTAGATGCTGCAAAGCTAAAAGATCTGCCACCCATTCGCACTTTACTAACATGGGGAACGCAAACCAGATTAGCAGAAGAAGAGCGCAAGCATCTAACAGGGGAATACCATACAAATTTCCTTTGCAGCAATTTAGGTCCAGTTTTATGTATTGCCCTATATACAATACAAAGTGCCTTAAATTGGACTCTTTGCGCAATGGGCAACCAGTGTAGGTCCTTTAGCGCCAATGAGGCCGAGGCCCTACGCGGACGATTTAGTGCCAGCTTAGCCGCCATGATCTGAACTCTTTGCAGTTTTATTATCAGGGATGCTGGAGCACCTAAAAGGAGTGCATTACAATAATCCAATCTGCTTAGAACTATACTCCGCACCACTTGAGGTCTAGCAAGGGTAGGTAAAAACGGGAGGATCTTCCGAAGAGCTCGGAGCAGAGATAGACAAGTGTTCACAAGCATCACACATCTAAACTTGAAGACCAGCCTTCCTCCTCAAAAGGGGCTCCTGCTCCGCCTAAGGGTGAGTCTATGCCCTCTACGCCTCCGAGATCTAAGTATCAAGCGTCTAAGTCTCTTCCTGAGATACCAATTTTTTGAGGCAAAAGTATCTCGTTGACTAGCTCGTCGTCGATTCCTTAGTCGACGAAGTCTTCCGTCGCCACTACTACGACGACGACTTCCACCTTCTCTTCTCCTCAACCTACAATGATTGTCGTCGGCGTCCTCTCCGTCGACGCTTGTGTCGGTGAAGCCTCACTCGTCTACCGCCTCCCTCACTTCGTCGTCGACGAAAAAGAAGAAGCGCACCGTCTCTGGTCATGCGTTGACGGACGCCTCTTCGTCGACGAGACGGTCGACAGCTTCCAAGGATCAGCCTGCGTCGTCGACGGCCGCCTCGTCGACGGCCGCCTCGTCGACGGCCGCCTCGTCGACGGTTGCCTCGTCGACGGTTGCCTCGTCGACGGCACAGAAGCCTTCACATACGGAACTTCAACGACGCTCCCCGTCGACGACTGCAGCGTCGTCGGCGGAATCTTTGATTCCACCTTCAGCTTTGATGTCTCTAGTCCCCTTGAAGTCTTCAGCAACACTTTTGCCACCCTCAGGAGTGACGGAGGCTTCCCTGCTTCAACGTAGACAGTCTTCTTTGGATATTCTATTGCCAGTTCAAGCATCTCCTAATCTTCCTGCGGAGCTGTTTGATTATGGGGCTGATGAGGAGGATTCGGAAAAGGATGACGGGTTCCGTGCTGCTCGCAGTCCTTCTGAGCTTCTCATCAAGTGCCAGGATATTGATGATGACCAAGGGTATGATTATTACCCAGAGCCTAATGATCAACCACCACTTAAGAATCCAACTGCACAGATGCCCATGTCTCTCATTTCCAATTTGCAACATATGCTTGATGACTACTACCGCTGATTCCCCCCCCTCGGAGTCGGCCTCATCTGTTCCTCAGACGCCTATTCCTCCGCCTTCATCGATCATCAGGCCGCCCCCTCCAGTTTCTCCAGTGGCATCGATGTCTCACCACCCGGAGGACACACATACCACTGACGAAGACAGAGAAGAAGGGGAGTTGGATGATAGATCCCTACTTACCGAGTGGGTCAATTATCAGATCCAGACTCCATCACCTACCACTCCAACTCCTGTCGACTCTCCACCAGCTGATATAGGTGTATTTCATGTTCTCATGGACAGAGCGGCCAAGAGGTTCCACCTTCCTATGGTCACCAAGGACGAAGACTGTTTCTTGTATGATTTCAAAGACCAGCCACAGAAACAAGTACGGGCTATACCGATCATCGACTTCATCTGGCAGGAGGGTTTGAAGGTCCTGAAGACCCCTGCCTCCATTCCTGCAGTCCTGCCACGCCTGGTAAGAAGTACAAAGCCCCGGATAATTCACCAGCCTGTCTTATTAGTCAACCGAAGCCGGACTCTGTTGTAGGAGAGTAGGATCTGCTTCTTATAGTTACCCCCACTTTTTGGAATGTATCACTGTTTTCGACTTAGACTGGCTGGGATCCTGCTATCCAGGACCCCAGCCTAGCTGCTTTCTCCGCTAAATTGATTGCATGTACTTTAGGTACACTCCAGATTGGATACTGGGGTACCCTTATAAGTTCCTAGTATATGGTACACCATGTACCCAGGGCATAGGTACCCCAGAGGCCTCCCAGGGGCTGAAGCATGTATTGTGCCACCCCTGAGAGGCCATTCAAAATGACACCACAGGTCTGCTACTGCAACCTGTGTAAGGAGGTGCATGCACCCCTTACTTAGATATAGGTCACCTATATCTATTCTAAATCACTACACCTATAAACCTATCAGTCACCCCTATGGCAGGCCTTATCAATCCTGAAGGCAGGGTGCTGGGTTTTGTGTGAGAGGGTGCCCCTGCATGAGCAGAGCCCCTCTGCAGCCTTCGGAATCTATTCTCCGGGGTTGTCTGTGATGCAGCCAACCATATATACTTAAGTGCATTATAACCTCGCGGTAAATGCTAACTTTAAAACGGCTGCTTAGAAACATGTCGTGTTTGGTGTCAAACACCTTGGAATCATACCTCCACACCAGTAACTGGTGTGAGAGGTATGATTCCTCCCCTGTAGTACCACTACTATGGGGCACCGGTCTACCCGCTACCAGCTTTCTCGACCTGGGCATCACAAAATGGATGCTGCCAGCCACAGACACGAGTCTGCCCTCCTGCTGCTGAGCCAAGCTCGAGCAGGGGAAGGCTTGACAATAGGTTTCCTGTCACAGAGAGGTGTGACCACCTCCCAGACAGGATTTAGTGTATTGGGGCTGGGTGGGTGCACTCTGAGAGTGTTTGAAAGTCTGCACTGGGGGCACATTTGGTGTCCCTGTGCATAGTCCAGTTCAAACCGGTTGCAGGAGCCATTTGCTCCTGCTCTGGCGCGAAACTGGACAAAGGACATGGGTGTAGCCACCCCTCTGTCCTGACCCTCCCATAGGTGGGTCTGCAGAGTTTGTCCCACCCCTTCCTTGGGTATAAAGTAGGAACCCTGACTACAGGACTTTAGATTTTACCTGGACTAAACTCTGCTACAGAAACCAAGTACCTTCGACGATCTACACTACGCTGGATGACTGAAGAATCTCCCTTGGAGTAAAGGAGTTACTCCCCTGCCGCAAGCAGGCACCTAAACACATCTGACCTGTTTGCATCTCCCAAGCTCCTGAGGACTCCGAAGATTTCTGCAACACAGGAGGTGGGTTCCTGAACGTCCCTGAGGTTGATCTGACCTCTCAGCAATTCTGAGACCAGTATCCCTCGTGGGGACCGTGCAACCCGAACCCCTGTGCACCGTGTACTTTTGCAGCAGCATATGCTTTTTGGCAATCCCTGAGGCTGTGCTTTGGGCGATGTGTAGTTCTGACCCCAAGCAGTAATTGACCTGAAGATTTCCAGCCTACACTTCACGAGTGTTCCGTGGGCTGGTATTTCGTGATTCAGCTTGAGGTCCCTTTGCGATCCCTGGTCCGTTGGCCTGTGGGTCCCTGTGAAGGTAACTTTGACTTTCCTTGGGCTTTCCTGGTTGCTCCAGACGTGCCCTGACTCTCCATAGCTTGGAGAGTCCCCAGAACTTTGATGGTCCTCACCGTGACTTGTTTCCTCTGCCCGCGTAGGTTGCAGTTGCCAAGGCTTGTTGGTGTTCAATTCGGACACTGACCCCTCAGCACTCGACATCCTTAGTGGAACAGCTCACCTCCGGACTTTGGTCATCATCGACGTCTCCTGGTCCCCGTGGCTGCAGTGTCAAGCATCCAATCTTCTCACCTGAAGCACCCGACATCGGTGGGCATTCGTCCACTAAGCCCCTGGTCACCTGACGTGACCCAGACTCTGTCCCCTCTGCTTTCAGGTTCTTTTCACCTCAGATCCAGGCTTGGATTCCACCGGACACTTTTCATCTTCCCGGCAGCAGCACTTCTTCGCATCACGCCATTGAAAACGACGAGGGTTTCCGACACCACTTGACCCCTATGCACCCGGCTCCTCTGGGATAGGTAACGCGGGTACCTCGGTACTCACAAGGGTGCTGGCCTTAGAACCTTCTATGTTCCAAAGGGTTTGCTTGAAGTCCTCTCTGAAGTGTCCTTAACTTGTAATTTTCCAACCGCGACTTTCCCATAGAGTTGTACGGAGCTCGCGCCTGTGTTCTCACACTGCACATGTTCTCCGTGGGTCCCCTGTGTCACTACTTTGGGTGGTTCCGTGGGGTCCCAGCGATTCTACGTGCTCTAGGCACTGTGTCTAGTGAAGTTGTGGTTGTTATACCACTTCTTAGTATATGGTTCGGTCTCCCCCTGGAGCCCACTGTGTATTGTGCTATTTACTGTCGTTCTAGTGATTTAATATTGTGTGCTATGTGCTCTAATCTCATAAAGAGGTTAGTAGAGAGTGTTTAGTAATAAATACATATATTTTATATATCTCTTGTGTGGTTCTCCTTTCATTTGGTCATTCAGGAGGTTCTGATCTGGTAAAACAAGCTGCTTTACATTCCTTCGAGACTTAGCCTGAAGGCTGCTCTCCACAGCTACCACTAGGATAGCTTTCTATAAAGATTGTCTTTAACCTAATCGTCATAAGGGTCTTTTGGACTGGTGCAAGGTGCCCACTTTAATTAGTGGACAGCATATACCAGGCCAACTTCTCACATCAGTTATCTCTCAGGCGGCACAACGTCGTGCCAGGAATCCCTCGTCTCCGTTGTCGGCTCCTCCTGATCGAGATGGCAGACGTCTTGATTCCATTGGGAAGAAGTTTTCCACCATGGCGGCAACTACTGTCCGGGCGGCTAATTCTCTAGCTATCCTAGGCCGCTACGACAGGCGAATGTGGTTGGACATTTCCCCCTTTATTGATCTGTTGCCCGAGGCCTCTAAAGCGGAAGCTTTAAAGATCCGTCAGGAGGGAGAACGGATCTCCGCCGAGATCATCGATTGTGCAGTGGACGTCTCCTCCTCGGGCTAACACCAACTAGTTGGGGCGGCAGTCGTCCGACGTCCGGGCTGGTTGAAGGCTACTTCTTTTTGGCAGGAAGTACAAACAAAGATTATTGACATGCCTTACGACGGCGAATCACTTTTTGGCCAGCACATTGATGACGCCCTCCAGGCAATAAAGAAGGATGCTGACACTGCACGTGCTCTCGGCACTCTACAATTTAAGAAGCAGCCCTTTCGTGGTGCGAGGGGTCGTGGTTCCTCCTTTTCTTTTCGGGGAGGTTACAACCAATACCGGCAGTACCAACCCTATCCGGGTCAACAGCGTTACTCCTCCTCCCAGCAACAGCAGTCGTTTCGACAACCGCCGGCTGCCTCTTACAAGCAGTACAGAGGGAAATCCTCCTACAGATGCAGAGATTCCTCAAAAAAGCAGTGACAACTGCCACCTGCCAACCACTCTACCCATCAATCCGACCAAGGTTGGAGGGTGGATCTCCCGTTTCTTCTCCAATTGGTCTGCAATAACTACCGATCGATGGGTTTTGGACATAGTGTCCAGAGGACACACTCTGGAATTTGTGAAATTCCCTCCAAATTCTCCTCCCAGAGGTCCTCCTCCTGCCCATCTGAAGGAACTTTTATGCCAAATCAATATCATGTTAAAGAAAGGAGCGATCGAAGTGGTACCAAATCTACAAAGGGGTGCAGGCTTCTATTCAAGATTCTTCCTCATCAAGAAAAAATCGGGGTAGTGGCGCCCCATTCTGGACCTTCGTTCCCTCAGCAAATTCCTCAAGAAACAAACCTTCCGGATGTTGTCTCTCCAAGAAGTGCTTCAATTACTGTCTCAGGAGGATTGGATGACAACACTGGACCTTCAAGATGCCTATTTTCATGTCCCTATCCTACCCAGACACAGAAAATTCCTGCGCTTCAGAGTGGCTGGCAGAGATTTCCAATTCAGGGTCCTTCTCTTTGGCCTTCGCTCTGCGCCCCGAGTGTTCACCAAGGTATTGGCACCGGTGGCAGCACATCTTCGTCAAGCTGGTGTCCAAATATTTCCCTACCTCGACGACTGCCTTATAAAGGCGCGGTCGTTCGCAGTCGCAACCAGACACACTCTAATATGCCGGTCTCTGTTCCAGTCACTGGGTCTTTCCATCAATCTGGAGAAATCTCAGTTCACCCCCTCTCAAGTGAGGACGTTCTTGGGGGCCATCATAAACACACAGCAAACAAGGGCATTTGTCTCAAACGAAAGACGACAGCGAATTTGCAAACCGGCAACTCTCCTGCGCACAAAAAGGTCAGTTTCTGTTCGACAGTTCAAATCGCTTCTGGGGATGCTGTCTTCCTGTATTCCCCTAATTCCCAACTGTCGCCTCAAAATGAGACCCTTACAGGAGGAACTCGACAAACAATGGCAACAAGTCTCAGGGTCCTTCGACGATGTCGTCAACATCACATCTCGGATACGAAGAGCGTTGCTATGGTGGACTCGCATACCAAACATCTCAGCAGGCCGTTCGTTTGTAGTGGACGCTCCAAGTTTCACCCTCACGACAGACTCCTCCCTCGAAGGGTGGGGAGCGCATCTTCAGGGCCTCACAGTCAAGGGAAAATGGGACACTCGCCAACGAACTTGGCACATAAGCCTGTTTGAGTTGCTGGCGATATTCCTGGCGCTGAAATCCTTTCGCACCCTCATTCACGGAGCTTCAGTGTTGATCCGAATGGACAATACAACAAGCATGCATTATGTAAACAAACAAGGGGGCACGAGGTCCACTTTGCTATCCCTACAAGCTCAGCAAATTTGGGATTAGGCGATTCAGCATCAGATCACTTTAACGGCAGTCCATGTTCCGGGAGTGTCCAACATTCTAGCGGACTCCCTGAGCAGGTCGATCTCGTCCAACCACGAGTGGGAACTTCATCAACCAACGCTGGACCGCATCTTTCAGCTATGCGGACGCCCCAATATGGATTTATTTGCGACCAACCTAAACCGCAAATGCCCATTCTACGCAAGTTGGCTTCCCCAACCAGAATCGTGCGGGAATGCGTTTTTGATGAACTGGTCAAAAATGTATGCTTGCGCTTTTCCACAGATTCCTCAAGGGTGCTTCGGAAAATGCGGAAAGAACCCTGCCGCATTCTTCTCGTAGCCCCCAGAAGGCCTCGCCAGTTCTGGTTTACGGAGCTCCTCCTTCTGTCGGAGTGCGATCCAATTTTGCTCCGCCCAATACCGAATCTTCTTACTGCGAACCACGGCCAGGTCTGCCATCTGGATCCAACATCTCTGCGATTGGCAGCCTGGCGCCTGAACACTATGAGTTTGCCAACGTAGTTATTCCTTCGGACTGCAGAGAGGTCCTTGCTAACGCCAGAGCACCCTCCACTATCAAAACATACAAACTCAAGTGGAAACGGTTCTGTCTTTGGTGTGAAGCTTCAAATGTTCACCCTGTTTATTCTACGCCAGAGCAGCTTCTGCCTTTTTTCTTACAATTAGCGAAATCCGGCCTCTCTCACTCTACCCTTAAGGTTTTTCTGGCCGCAATTTCCAGATTCCGGCAGGATGGTTCCAATTCTCTTTATTCTTCAAGAATTATTCAGCAATTTTTCAAAGGCTTATTTCGGACGCCCGCCTCCGCCTTGGCATCTGAACATTGTGTTGGCACAACTCATGAAGCCCCCATTTGAGCCCATTCATAGGGCCGATCTCAAATTCATCTCCTGGAAGACATCGCTGCTTTTAGCTCCTACTTCTGCTCGGCGAGTCAGCGACATACAGGCTTTTACTATTAACCCGCCATTTCTTCAATTCACCAAAGACTCTGTGGTGCTCCGCACTAATCCGGCCTTTATCCCTAAAGTACCATCTGATTTCCACCTGAATGAGCCGGTCATCTTAAGGACTTTTTTCCCTAATCCACAGTCGCCAGCGGAAAAGACTTTACATTCTCTAGATGTTAAGAGGTGTTTGAAATTTTATTTGCAAAAGACAACCAGTATCCGTAAAACTGATCAGCTTTTTATAGCCTACGGCAGGATGCGTAAAGGACATCCAGTAACTAAACAGACTATTGCACGTTGGATATCTAGTGCAATTTCCTTTTGCCATCAGCAAGCGGGCAAGACACTTCATGCAACGGTTAAAGCGCATTCTACTAGAGCAGTCTCCTCTTCTACTGCTCTCTTTGCTGGTGTGCCTCTTCATCAGATTTGCAGATCTACAACATGGTCCAGCAGACACACCTTTACCAAGCACTACTGTCTGGAGGCTGCCAACAATGCTGACACAGCTGTGGGGCAAGCGGTGCTACGTAATCTTTTTAAGTAAGGTGAGCCTCTGTTTCTTCCCTCCTCCTGCACACAATGTATATATATTTGTATTTTTGCAGATGTGCCCATATTTACGGCTATCCTGTAATATATGTATATGTATTTCTCTCGTACTCTGTTTACGATTGACTTATGGTTTACCATGCACAATTCTAGAATTACTGCCATCTACTCTGATTCAAGCATGTGAATCTATGAAAGATACCCCAATACTGGAGAAGAACATAAGTTACTTACCTGTAAACTGTGGTTCTCCAGTATTGGTATCTTTCATAGATTCACATGTGACCCACCCACCTCCCCTCAGAGGCTTCCCTCTTCTACTTGGCTCTTATATCACTCTTGTGCTCGAAAATCTGAGAGCCTGAGCGTCTGAGGAGAAGGTTCCAGAGGGTGCTGTCGCCTTATTGGCTGGAGTTTGGACCATATCTAATGACTTGGACAAGTTATTAAAGTGACAAGTTTTTTCCTATTAACTTCTATGTTACAATACTTCCTATTGCTCTTTTAGCTATGCTATTGCTATATTGCTATTCTATGTACCGTGGGACTCCCACTTCGACGACGGGGAATGATTCAAGCATGTGAATCTATGAAAGATACCAATACTGGAGAACCACAGTTTACAGGTAAGTAACTTATGTTCTTCCAAGGCATACTGAGAGATGATTTTATGGGTTGGATGTGCGCACCCAAGGTGCTGGACAAGGAGCCCACAGGTTAGATGTGCACAGCTCAGAAGTGATGGACACTGACGTTACCGGTTGGAAGTACTTTGACCTGGCCGTGCTGGAGGATATGGTTATTGGTTTAATGTGCTCTTCTCAGAATGTCTAGTGGATCGAGTTGTGGTTTGAATTGACAGTCTATGGTTAATGAAGGATCATGTTATACGTTGATTGTGCAGAGCTTAGGGGTGCACGAGGGTCAGGCTTATCTAGAGGATTGATGCGCACAGAGTGTGTGTTTGAGCTTGAAGTTGTTTGAATCTACAGCACTTGAGGGTGAGATACACATTGTACACCACTCACGGTTTTGCTGGGGGCTAAGGTTATGGGTGGAATGTACACCACCCTGTGGTGCTAGTAAACGGATTCTCCGGTTCGACATATACATCTCTTGAGTACTGGAGTATGAAGTTACAGGTTAGACGTACCCTAGAGTATGAGGTTATGGGCTAAATGTGCCCTGCTCAGAACTGCTGGAGGATGAGGGTAGGGGTTGACTGTACAAAGCTGGTGATTGCTGGAGGATCAGGATTTGGTTTACATTTTCAGAGCCTCTGGTGCTGGCGAAAGAGGTTAAGGGATAGTTGTACCGAGCCAGGCGGTGGTAGACCATGAGATTGTATGTTGAACTTACACAGTAGAGGGCGCAGATGGCTGACTTGCCGGTTGGATTTAGACAGCCCGGTTTCTTACAGGATGAGGTACTGGGTTTGGATGTAACAATGAGTGTTAAGTTATTTTTATTCGTAGGGCGCTGTATCATTTGATTAACCCAGTTTTAAATCACATCTGGAATACCTGGCTTTCCTCCGGCATTTTCCCTGATATTTGGAAACTTGCTTTGTTACTGCCCCTATTAAAAAAATACCGAACGCTGACCCGACGGAGCTTCGCAACTACTGCCCTATCTCACTACTGCCAGCACCCGCGAAAATGCTGGAAAAACTGGTACAATGCCAACTCGCCAATTTTATAGAAGGTCATGACATCCTGCATGACACTCAGTCCTGTTTTCGTTCAGGATTCAGCACCGAGACTGCACTGGTGGAGGTGGCGGATTCTGTAAGAATGACGGTAGATGCAGGGGCTTCAGCGATGCTGGTCCTTTTAGATCTGTCCGCTGCATTCGACACGGTTGCGCACCCAATCCTACTGGACAGACTCAAACAGCTGGGCTTGCAGGGGGTAGTACTTTCCTGGATCCAGTCTTACTTTAAAGACCGCTCTCAAAGGGTCTTTCTCCAACCCCATCAATCGGAACCTAAGCCACTGTGGTGCGGAGTGCCTCAGGGCTTGGCCCTGAGCCCATTGCTCTTCAACACCTATCTGGTGCCATTCTTCTCTCTCATTGCTTCTTGGGAAGTGAAGGCAGTCTCCTATGCGGATGACACCAAGCTGGTGTTCTCTTTTAAGGATCACTCTGCTGATTCTTTTACTAGATTTAGTTTTTTTTTAAAGGACGTTTCACGCTGGATGAATAATAGCTTAAAACTTAACGCGGACAAGACAGAGGTCTTGTTTTTCGGCCAGACATCTCCTCCCTCCGCCGGACTTCGGTGGCCAGTAGAAATGGGATCGCCACCTTTACCGGCAAACACGGCGAAAAACCTGGGCGTCAAATGGGAGACAGACCTCTCTTTCTCGGCCCAAGTCCGTCATATATCAGCCTCATGCTTTGGGAAGTTGGCAAGTTTGAGGAAATTCTTGCATCTATTGCCGAAGGATTGTCACAGGATCATAGTCCATGCTACTGTGACATCTCGGCTGGACTACGCAAACTGTCTTTACCTTGGGCTGCCTGCCTAGCTGATTAATAGATTACAGATGGTACAGAATGCGGCAGCGAGATTAATTCGTCGAGTCCCGTTCCGTCACCACATCTCTCTGCACATTAGACAACTTCATTGGCTACCTGTAGCTAAAAGGATAGAGTTTAAGGCCCTGACTCTGGCCTTTCGGGCCTTGCAAGATGGTGGCTCGGGCTATCTTAAGCGTAGGCTCTGCCTATACCAACAAGAACGCACGCTGAGATCTAACTCCCAGCACCTGCTCTGTGTACCTCGTTTTGTTAAGTCCCGTATGGGAGGCAGTTCCTTCACTGTGGGGACTGCCAGACTGTGGAACTCCCTGCCTTCCCATATGGGCCTGATCAAATCCGAACGCGAGTTCAGAAGGACCTTGAAGACTTGACTCTTCAGCCAATGCTTGTACCTCGGTAGGACCTCCCTCAGCTGCTGTTGACCGCGAAGTGCCAGAACACCTCTGCTTGAGGTAGCTGTTGCGCTCCACAAATGCTATTATCATCATCCATGCCGATATTTTAGCACCTGGGAGGAGCAATGTCTGAAGCTGCCAGTCAGTGGCTTTGTTGAAGCAGGTGTAGGAGCTGCTCAGACAGCCGTATCAAGGTAGTTCCTTTTCTGGGTGGCCAGGTAGGAAAAAGAGCGGCTACCGGTTCTGGAGCGTCCGATGCAAAGAATGTATGTTAAAGGGGTGGCAGTTGAGCAGAGGGGTCCACAAAAGAGACTCTTTAGCAGAGATAGCAGGAATCGGACAGTCATTTCTCAATACGCAGCCAGTGCAGGACTTTCGTGTGCTCAGTCATGGAGGTGCAGGCAGAGAGATTAAGTCCTACTGCGTACGCATTCTGGATGATCTAAAGCCACTTTGAGTGGAACGAAATGGTTCTGCCTATTTAATCCACCCAGATTTTTTTCGCTTTTAGATCACCTGCTTTTGGACTTTTTCCTGTGGGTGAGCCTCACAACTGGTGTCTCACACACGGTAATCGCATAGTAAATGGACTGCGCATGTTTACCGCTGGTATCCAACTTTTAAGTTCAGGCTTCTCAAGGGTAAGGGGCACCTGGCTGGTTACACGTGAACATGTCTGCACACACGTGGGCTGTGTGTGGGAGACTACCATCGAGCGCAACCTGGTAACTGTGCACAGGTAGCCAGCCTGCTGCAGAGGTGAGACTGCAGGGTTAGATTTTGACCTGGGGTAGGGCTTCTAATATTGGTAGACACTGGCAGGTAAAGTCAAGTATGGTTTACTGTTTTGTCAGCAGTGACACTTTATTATATACATAGGGGGAAATTTGCCTTTAAGTGGAGTTTCGCTTCCCTTTTGCCTACAAGATCCAGCAGTATGAAACTGGGGTGAAAAGTGTGTGCCAAGTTTGATTGTTCAAGTCCCAAGCAGATGTAAGTGCACTTTATAGGTCATCCAGAATTTTCATATTTTTCTGACTCCGCTCCGGATCAGAGCCCTGGCCTTTTGCCACCCTGCTGGGCCAAGTTAATTACATTGCTCCCCAGCAGAGGGAACAAAGGCCTTCTCATACCAAGGGAGCAATTGACAGTGCTTCACTTAGCTCCTGAAGAGGAGGGGATGGGGAAGAAAATCTACATCATTAATTAGGTGTCACAGTGCACCAGGATTGACTGAACAAAGAAGGAAGCCCAGACCTCTGTAGCCAACACAGGACGGGAGCTCCTCTTTGACGTTTTGTGGGAAAGGCCCTGGCAGTGATGTCAGCAAGGGGTGGAGCTGAGGCCCCATGAGCGATGGGACCAGTGACCTCTGTATGGCGCCATCTTGAACTGTCCCAGCATGCTGTGCTGGAGTATTTGTACAGAGGTGGCGGTGATGTGGCGCCATAGGATTGGCCATGGGTGCCTGGCTGCTAGAACGTTCCACACTCACTTAAAAACTCTTTCACAAGGACAAGAGAGTGCTGCTTTTTGTTGGAGTTGAACACTGGAACTGGACAAGCCTCCTGATGCCCTAATGGACTAAGGACTCTGCCTGCAGTTGACCCCAGGACTAGTGGTCTCTTCAGGATCAGGGAAGCTTTCCCCCTATGACCCCTAAGGGCCAGCTGGGGGTAGAACTGGATGTCTGCACCCGTAGGACAGAAGCAGAGGGAAATGGAGAAGCTGTCGCAGTGAGACAGTGGAACCAGCTCCCTGCAACAAATGCCACCTTAGAGCCCAGGAGGCCTGTATAAAAGGCTCAAGGTGCCTAGGGCTCACCACCAGGAGCAAAAAGATCAAGATAGCGCAAACCGACCCAGCGATCGGGGGAAAAGGAAGTCGCCAGGTCTTAAAAACCCTCGGGTGGGCTAGTGCCCAAGGGTTGCCACAAGCTCCATTAATTATTTATGAGCTCAGGAGGGGGCCTGCTTGGGGCCTCCTCCCCAGACCTCTGGAAGCCCGAGTATTCCAGCCCCTGGGCCAGTGTATACCAAGGGGACCCGAGACCCCATCTCTTGACACCCATGAAGAAATTGGAAGGAGGAGTATCCCTCTGGCCAAGAGCAAAGGGGCCTGGGATCCCATCTCCGTTCCTACGATGCAGCTTAAGGGGGAGCGCAGTCGTACCCCCCACAAGAAGAAAGGAAAGGTGCCCAGGACCCCATCTCTTGGCCCCCAACTGCGGTGGCCTCACTCCCGCTTCCCATGCCCATGTTTGGGGGTTGCAGGGCAGCCACCATGCCAGGTCAACACCCTACCCACACTGGGAGAGCAGGGGAGAAGTCAGTTGCCAGCTCCCGCGCCTGCAGAGATGAATGCCGGCCAGGCAGGGACCTGGCAGGGACAGCCGGGTTCGGGCTCCCTGAGCTTCCCTCAACATAATGGCAAGTCAGGGGGTCGGGTGGGGCCGGGAATCCCCAACAAAAAAGAAAGAAGTAACCCAAAAATAAAAGGGAGATGTAGGGCAGGAGCCCCAGGTAACGAAAGCAAAGCTGCAGCTGCTCCTCAAATACGCACATCCTAGCGGGGGTGCCCCATAATGCCCTGCGGAGCTTTGCTTTTGCCCAAAGTTTTGCTGAAGGTG
This sequence comes from Calotriton arnoldi, assembly GCA_963921515.1. Lineage (NCBI taxonomy): Eukaryota > Metazoa > Chordata > Amphibia > Caudata > Salamandridae > Calotriton > Calotriton arnoldi. The sequence goes on from CAWUFW010005897.1 coordinate 341,789, forward strand.
GCCTCATGATGACAGGGACCCCACCACTTGGTACTGACCCTAACTTTACAGGGTAAGATTAATAACTATGACCCCCCCCTCCCCCTCTGGGTTATCAGCCAAAAGCAAAGCACTTCTGAGACTGGAACGCTTGTTCTACAGCCTGGGAATGCAGCGACCTCTACTGGTTGAGTCTATGGCTACATGTTTTGTGGCCTGAAGTGGTTAAAAGACTGTTTCACACAAATGTGGAATGCACCACCGGCACCAAGAAAGAATATGTCCATCCACTGTTGATTTTATATAAACAGTTTCTTTATTCTTCAAATTCAATAAAATGACAGCCAAACAGCCGACGCGTTTCGTCCAACTGGTGTGGACTTCATCAGGGCTTCGCAAGTCAATCTAATCATCTATAGCAGTAGATCTTTAGAAGATAGTAAGGACCTGTGATCGTCCTATATGGAAACTGTTCCCTCCTGGATCCAGGGACAGTTGAAAGTGCAAGGCTCCTGTGCCGTATTGAAACGAGGACAAGACTGTCCGGGTAAGTGTCCTCTTCAACGATGTGGGACGCGGGGCCGCAGTTGTCTATCAAACGACGTACAGCGTGGCCACGTGGGACGCGGCCGGGCCAGAGTTACCCATACGGTCTTGTCCTCGTTTCGATATGGCACAGGAGCCTTGCACTTTCAGCTGTCCCTGGATCCAGGAGGGAACAGTTTCCATATAGGACGATCACAGGTCCTCACTATCTTCTAAAGATCTACTGCTATAGATGATTAGATTAACTTGCGAAGCCCCTGATGAAGTCCACACCAAGCTGGACAGCGCGTCGGCTGTTTGGCTGTCATTTTATTGAATTTGAAGAATAAAGAAACTGTTTATATAAAATCAACAGTGGATGGACATAATCTTTCTTGGTGCTGGTGGTGCATTCCACATTTGTGTGAATTTGGACATTGGTCTTGGAGACTGCTCCTTGGGAACAGCGGGAGCGTTGGATATGCACACCGTTTGAGCAAAAAGGCTCATAATTTGGGACTCTTTTGGGTGATTGTTGTGTGGGGAGGTGCGTCACAAGTATACAGAGGTATACTTGTCTTGGCTTGCTGCTTCAAGTTTGGGAGTGGTTAAAAGACTGTTTATTAAAATGTGGGATGTTTTACAATTCCTTAATGCGCTATTCAGATATGTTGCTGACAGTAATGGTTTTTCATGAAAGGTTGCAATGTTTTATTAATATTGAGAATTGCAAATGGTTGCAACGCATTATTATAATGACTACTGAAGTCCGTGATTGTAATGCATTAGTACATGGGATTCTGGACTTGAAGTGTGCTACTGTTGATAAAGCCAATAGGCCTACTTGATTTAAAGTGACACCCTCCTGTATTATCTGCTATATTGTATGGGGTTGGCAGTGCTTTGATTTTTGGGGTCATGACCCTTTAGGGGACAAATGTAATGTTGCCAAAAGTATTTCCACCAGCCTTTTGTATATTTGTAAAGTATTGCATAGTATTAAGTTGTGTGTGTGTGTGTGTGTGCGCGTGTAATGAATGTACTGTTCCTTTTCTAAAGAAAAAACACAGACGGGACAGCCGTTTGTCTAGTATTATTGTTGCATGCTAGCAAATGGTGATTACTAGCCCACACTTACTCCCCCGAGTAGGCCTTGCACTGCTCTGCTTCGCTACCCTGAGAGTTAAGCCCTACAATAGGGTGCTTGGTTCCCAGTGAGGGGGTAATTGTGGAACTATTACTTGGGCAGGCCTCAAAACTATAGCCCATTTCCGTACAGTGAGGTATATTGGAATGCTGACATATGGTGTAGCCATAGAGTAGACGGCTGGTTATAGGGGCCTGAATGACAGACTTCCAGGAGTTGATAGGAAGCCACTGAAAACTTCTCTTGACCATCTTGAGGCTCTCCGAAGTGTTTTGGTCGGCTACGGTAAGGTTACTCTCCAGAGTTATCCTAAGGTTGTTGACTGAAGAAGTGGGGCGCGTAGGGAGGTAGACTTCAGTTAGTCACCAGCTATCATCTCAGAGGGAAGACGGAGTGCAGAAGAGCACGAAGTTGGTCTTGATCATTTTGATCTTGCCGAGGAAGAATTAAGAATTCAGACAGTTTGGAGCAGAGGTCCTGAGATGGAACGATGGTGCCCATGCAGGCCGTAGGCTGGGAGAACTCGCACCCATGCAGGCCATAGGCTGGGAGAACTCGCACCCATGCAGGCCATAGGCTGGGAGAACTCGCACCCATGCAGGCCATAGGCTGGGAGAACTCGCACCCATGCAGGCCGTAGGCTGGGAGAACTCGCACCCATGCAGGCCGTAGGCTGGGAGAACTCACATCCATGCAGGCCGTAGACTGGGAGAACTCATGCAGGCCGTAGGCTGTGAGAAGTCATGCCCATGCAGGCCATAGCTGGGAGAACTCACGCCATGCAGGCAGTAGGCTGGGAGAACTCACGCCATGCAGGCAGTAGGCTGGGAGAACTCACGCCAAACAGGCCATAGGCTGGGAGAACTCACGCCCATGCAGGCAGTAGGCTGGGAGAACTCACGCCCATGCAGGCAGTAGGCTGGGAGAACTCACGCCCATGCAGGCAGTAGGCTGGGAGAACTCACGCCCATGCAGGCAGTAGGCTGGGAGAACTCGCGCCCATGCAGGCAATAGGCTGGGAGAACTCACGCCATGCACGCAGTAGGCTGGGAGATCTCACGCCATTGCAAGCAGGCAGTAGGCTGGGAGAACTCACGCCCTTGCAGGCAGTAGGCTGGGAGAACTCACGCCATGCAGGCAGTAGGCTGAGAGAACTCACGCCATACAGGCCGTAGGCTGGGTGAACTCACGCCATGCAGGCCGTGGGCTGGGAGAACTCACGCCATGCAGGCCGTGGGCTGGGAGAACTCACGCCATGCAGGCCGTGGGCTGGGAGAACTCACGCCCTTGCAGGCCGTAGGCTGGGAGAACTCACGCCATGCAGGCCGTGGGCTGGGAGAACTGATGCCCATGCAAGCAGTAGGCTGGGAGAACTGACGCCCATGCAGGCAGTAGGCTGGGAGAACTCACGCCCATGCAGGCAGTAGGCTGGGAGAACTCACGCCCATGCAGGCAGTAGGCTGGGAGAACTCACGCCCATGCAGGCAGTAGGCTGGGAGAACTCACGCCCATGCAAGCAGTAGGCTGGGAGAACTCACGCCCATGCAAGCAGTAGGCTGGGAGAACTCACGCCCATGCAGGCAGTAGGCTGGGAGAACTCATGCCATGCAGGCCGTAGGCTGGGAGAACTCACGCCATACAGGCCGTAGGCTGGGAGAACTCACGCCATGCAAGCAGTAGGCTGGGAGAACTGACGCCCATGCAGGCAGTAGGCTTGGAGAACTCACGCCCTTGCAGGCCGTAGGCTGGGAGAACTCACGCCATGCAGGCAGTAGGCTGGGAGAACTCACGCCCATGCAAGCAGTAGGCTGGGAGAACTCACGCCCATGCAAGCAGTAGGCTGGGAGAACTCACGCCCATGCAAGCAGTAGGCTGGGAGAACTCACGCCCATGCAGGCAGTAGGCTGGGAGAACTGACGCCATGCAGGCCGTGGGCTGGGAGAACTGACGCCATGCAGGCCGTGGGCTGGGAGAACTGACGCCCATGCAAGCAGTTGGCTGGAAGAACTGACGCCCATGCAGGCAGTAGGCTGGGAGAACTCACGCCATTGCAAGCAGGCAGTAGGCTGGGAGAACTCACGCCCATACAGGCTGTAGGCTGGGAGAACTCACGCCCATACAGGCTGTAGGCTGGGAGAACTCAAGCCCATGCAAGCAGTAGGCTGGGAGAACTCCTTGATGATCCCAAAGACCTCTGAAGAAGAGTTGTAACTGTGCTCAACGATTCACAAGGTGGAGGCAGCAGGGCAGCCTGAGGACAGCTTTATAAGCTGCCCGGTCAGGGTCATTATGAGTGTCTCCAGGTGTGACCAACACCCCTGCACCAGCGCTTCGTTTCTCTGAGATTGTCAGAGTAACAGCTTGCAAAGGGAGTTTTATGCAAGGCCAACAAAGTTGTCTAAGGGGGATGAATGTAATCACGCGTGTTAGAAACCCATTAATGTAAGGTGTTAACCACTATATTGCTGTTCACTGATTTGGGGAGGGAAGGGGCAGGGGGAGTGAGCGTGTGGTTTGGTGAGTTTGACAGGAGAAAAAATGTTTCCGAGATCTGGATGGGATGGTTTGATGCCCTAGATGCCCCCCAGAAGGGGCAGAGAAAGTGGGATGGAGGTGAGTAGGAATTGGCCTGACATGGCTACTGGCCAAGGGGGGGAGAAGAGAGAGGCCTGAGATGTTAAAGAAAGTGGGGTCTGTGGTGGATAGGACCAGTGACTAGGTGCTGGAGTCCAAGAGTGGCCAGGCCGTCAGGAATGGGTGGGAGTGTGGCAGAGGACAAGTTTAGGTAAATATTGAAGTCACCTAGGATGATCATGTTGTGGTATTGAAGGGTGAGATGAGATATGGCAGTATGTCAGCGAGTTAAGAGCTAAAAAAAAAAAAAGCCTTTCTTAGGGCCACGAGGTATGTAAGTAAGGGTTCTGCAGAGAGGAAGGGACTTTCCAGTGAGACGTTTGAAGGTGATGTAATCTAACCCAGAGTCTAAGACCAGAGGCTCTGAGAATATAAAGTAATAAAACAGGTAAGTCAAGATAAAAGCAATGCAAAGTGGACCGGACAGTTCCAGGCAGTGAGCTTCAATGGGTGCGTCCGCTCAGGTCACCTGAGGCGGGGAAGCAGACACGTGAGCCAGCTCGACCAGTGGTTCAGGGCAGCTGGTCCTCGACAGAAAACACGCTAAACAAGGATACAACTGGTAAAATAAGAGCTGCAGTAATAAAGCAAACAATAGAACAAGGTCAGGCAACCTCAGGAAAATGAGGGAGAAATAGGTGGAAACAGACGGACACAAACAGCAAAGTAAAGGTGCTTGGGTACTGGAAGGTCAGGCTATGGCTTCAATATACACAGGCTGCTGGTGATGTTAGATGTGGCTACAGGTCAGACGTACACATCGTGGGAGGCCTCAGTGTTCACATCCAGTTGATGCTGTGGGATCTGGTTACAGGTCACACGTACACAGTACCAGTGTAGACAGCCTTGTGTCGCTGTGGGATCTGGTTACAGGTCACATGTACACAGTGCCAGTGTACACAGCCTTGTCGCTGTGGGATCTGGTTACAGGTCACACGTACACAGTACCAGTGTACACAGCGTTGTCGCTGTGGGATCTGGTTACAGGTCACACGTACACAGTACCAGTGTACACAGCCTTGTGTCGCTGTGGGATATGGTCACATGTACACAGTGTAGGGAGCTGGAAGGTCCAGTTATGGCTTCAGCGTACACAGCCTTGTGTCGTTGTGGGATCTAGTTACAGGTCACACGTACACAGTACCAGTGTAGACAGCCTTGTGTCGCTGTGGGATCTGGTTACAGGTCACATGTACACAGTCCCAGTGTACACAGCCTTGTGTCGCTGTGGGTTCTGGTTACAGGTCACACGTACACAGTACCAGTGTACACAGCCTCGTGTCGCTGTACACAGCCTCGTGTCGCTGTGGGATCTGGTTACAGGTCACACGTACACAGTACCAGTGTACACAGCCTCGTGTCGCTGTGGGATCTGGTTACAGGTCACACGTACACAGTACCAGTGTACACAGCCTCATGTTGCTGTACACAGCCTCGTGTCGCTGTGGGATCTGGTTACAGGTCACACGTACACAGTACCAGTGTACACAGCCTTGTGTCGCTGTGGGATATGGTTACAGGTCACACGTACGCAGTAGCAGTGTACACAGCCTCGTGTCGCTGTGGGATCTGGTTACAGGTCACACGTACACAGTACCAGTGTACACAGCCTCGTGTCGCTGTGGGATCTGGTTATAGGTCACACATACACAGTACCAGTGTACACAGCCTCGTGTCGCTGTACACAGCCTCGTGTCGCTGTGGGATCTGGTTACAGGTCACACGTACACAGTACCAGTGTACACAGCCTCGTGTCGCTGTACACAGCCTCATGTCGCCGTGGGATCTGGGTACAGGTCACACGTACACAGTACCAATGTACACAGCCTCGTGTCGCTGTGGGATCTGGTTACAGGTCACACGTACGCAGGACCAGTGTACACAGCATAATGTCGCTATGGGATCTGGTTACAGGTCACACATACACAGTACCAGTGTACACAGCCTCGTGTCTCAGTGGGATCTGGTTACAGGTCACACGTACGCAGTACCAGTGTACACAGCCTCGTGTCGCTGTGGGATCTGGTTACAGGTCACACGTACGCAGCACCAGTGTAGACCGCCTCGTGTCGCTGTGGGATCTGGTTACAGGTCACACGTACGCAGTACCAGTGCACACAGCCTCGTGTCGCTGTGGGATCTGGTTACAGGTCACACGTACGCAGTACCAGTGTACACAGCCTTGTGTCGCTGTGTTATCTGGTTACAGGTCGCACGTATGCAGTACCAGTGTACACAGCCTCGTGTCGCTGTGGGATCTGGTTACAGGTCACACGTACACAGTACCAGTGTAGACAGCCTTGTGTCGCTGTGGGATCTGGTTACAGGTCACACGTACACAGTACCAGTGTACACAGCCTCGTGTCGCTGTGGGATCTGGTTACAGGTCACACGTACACAGTACCAGTGTAGACAGCCTTGTGTCGCTGTGGGATCTGGTTACAGGTCACACGTACACAGTACCAGTGTACACAGCCTCGTGTCGCTGTGGGATCTGGTTACAGGTCACACGTACACAGTACCAGTGTAGTCAGCCTCGTGTCGCTGTGGGATCTGATTACAGGTCACACGTACACAGTACCCGTGTACACAGCCTCGTGTCGCTGTGGGATCTGGTTACAGGTCACACGTACGCAGTACCAGTGTACACAGCCTCGTGTCGCTGTACACAGCCTCGTGTCGCTGTACACAGCCTCGTGTCGCTGTGGGATCTGGTTACAGGTCACATGTACACAGTCCCAGTGTACACAGCCTTGTGTCGCTGTGGGTTCTGGTTACAGGTCACACGTACACAGTACCAGTGTACACAGCCTCGTGTCGCTGTGGGATCTGGTTACAGGTCACACGTACACAGTACCAGTGTACACAGCCTCGTGTAGCTGTACACAGCCTCGTGTCGCTGTACACAGCCTCGTGTCGCTGTGGGATCTGGTTACAAGTCACACGTACACAGTACCAGTGTACACAGCCTCGTGTCGCTGTACACAGCCTCGTGTCGCTGTGGGATCTGGTTACAGGTCACACGTACACAGTACCAGTTTACACAGCCTTGTGTCGCTGTGGGATATGGTTGCAGGTCACACGTACGCAGTAGCAGTGTACACAGCCTCGTGTCGCTGTGGGATCTGGTTACAGGTCACACGTACACAGTACCAGTGTACACTGCCTCGTGTCGCTGTGGGATCTGGTTATAGGTCACACATACACAGTACCAGTGTACACAGCCTCGTGTCGCTGTACACAGCCTCGTGTCGCTGTGGGATCTGGTTACAGGTCACACGTACACAGTACCAGTGTACACAGCCTCGTGTCGCTGTACACAGCCGCATGTCGCCGTGGGATCTGGGTACAGTTCACACGTACACAGTACCAGTGTACACAGCCTCGTGTCGCTGTGGGATCTGGTTACAGGTCACACGTACGCAGTACCAGTGTACACAGCCTCTTGTCGCTGTACACAGCCTCGTGTCGCTGTGGGATCTGGTTACAGGTCACACGTACGCAGCACCAGTGTAGACCGCCTCGTGTCGCTGTGGGATCTGGTTACAGGTCAAACGTACGCAGTACCAGTGCACACAGCCTCGTGTCGCTGTGGGATCTGGTTACAGGTCACACGTACGCAGTACCAGTGTACACAGCCTTGTGTCGCTGTGGGATCTGGTTACAGGTCGCACGTATGCAGTACCAGTATACACAGCCTCGTGTCGCTGTGGGATCTGGTTACAGGTCACACGTACACAGTACCAGTGTACACAGCCTCGTGTCGCTGTGGGATCTGGTTACAGGTCACACGTACACAGTACCAGTGTAGACAGCCTTGTGTCGCTGTGGGATCTGGTTACAGGTCACACGTACACAGTACCAGTGTACACAGCCTCGTGTCGCTGTGGGATCTGGTTACAGGTCACACGAACACAGTACCAGTGTAGACAGCCTCGTGTCGCTGTGGGATCTGGTTACAGGTCACACGTACACAGTACCCGTGTACACAGCCTCGTGTCGCTGTGGGATCTGGTTACAGGTCACACGTACACAGTACCAGTGTACACAGCCTCGTGTCGCTGTACACAGCCTCGTGTCGCTGTGGGATCTGGTTACAGGTCACACGGACACAGTCCCAGTGTACACAGCCTTGTGTCGCTGTGGGTTCTGGTTACAGGTCACACGTACACAGTACCAGTGTACACAGCCTCGTGTCGCTGTACACAGCCTCGTGTCGCTGTGGGATCTGGTTACAGGTCACACGGACACAGTCCCAGTGTACACAGCCTTGTGTCGCTGTGGGTTCTGGTTACAGGTCACACGTACACAGTACCAGTGTACACAGCCTCGTGTCGCTGTACACAGCCTCGTGTCGCTGTACACAGCCTCGTGTCGCTGTGGGATCTGGTTACAGGTCACACGTACACAGTACCAGTGTACACAGCCTCGTGTAGCTGTACACAGCCTTGTGTCGCTGTGGGTTCTGGTTACAGGTCACACGTACACAGTACCAGTGTACACAGCCTCGTGTCGCTGTACACAGCCTCGTGTCGCTGTGGGATCTGGTTACAGGTCACACGTACACAGTACCAGTGTACACAGCCTTGTGTCGCTGTGGGATATGGTTACAGGTCACACGTACGCAGTAGCAGTGTACACAGCCTCGTGTCGCTGTGGGATCTGGTTACAGGTCACACGTACACAGTACCAGTGTACACTGCCTCGTGTCGCTGTGGGATCTGGTTATAGGTCACACATACACAGTACCAGTGTACACAGCCTCGTGTCGCTGTGGGATCTGGTTACAGGTCACACGTACACAGTACCAGTGTACACAGCCTCGTGTCGCTGTACACAGCCGCATGTCGCCGTGGGATCTGGGTACAGGTCACACGTACACAGTACACAGCCTCGTGTCGCTGTGGGATCTGGTTACAGGTCACACGTACACAGTACCAGTGTACACTGCCTCGTGTCGCTGTGGGATCTGGTTATAGGTCACACATACACAGTACCAGTGTACACAGCCTCGTGTCGCTGTGGGATCTGGTTACAGGTCACACGTACACAGTACCAGTGTACACAGCCTCGTGTCGCTGTACACAGCCGCATGTCGCCGTGGGATCTGGGTACAGGTCACACGTACACAGTACCAGTGTACACAGCCTCGTGTCGCTGTGGGATCTGGTTACAGGTCACACGTACGCAGTACCAGTGTACACAGCCTAGTGTCGCTGTGGGATCTGGTTACAGGTCACACATACACAGTACCAGTGTACACAGCCTCGTGTCTCAGTGGGATCTGGTTACAGGTCACACATACACAGTACCAGTGTACACAGCCTCGTGTCGCTGTACACAGCCTCGTGTCGCTGTGGGATCTGGTTACAGGTCACACGTACGCAGTACCAGTGTACACAGCCTCGTGTCGCTGTGGGATCTGGTTACAGGTCACACGTACGCAGCACCAGTGTAGACCGCCTCGTGTCGCTGTGGGATCTGGTTACAGGTCACACGTACGCAGTACCAGTGCACACAGCCTCGTGTCGCTGTGGGATGTGGTTACAGGTCACACGTACGCAGTACCAGTGTACACAGCCTTGTGTCGCTGTGGGATCTGGTTACAGGTCGCACGTATGCAGTACCAGTATACACAGCCTCGTGTCGCTGTGGGATCTGGTTACAGGTCACACGTACACAGTACCAGTGTACACAGCCTCGTGTCGCTGTGGGATCTGGTTACAGGTCACACGTACACAGTACCAGTGTAGACAGCCTCGTGTCGCTGTGGGATCTGATTACAGGTCACACGTACACAGTACCCGTGTACACAGCCTCGTGTCGCTGTGGGATCTGGTTACAGGTCACATGTACACAGTACCAGTGTACACAGCCTCGTGTCGCTGTACACAGCCTCGTGTCGCTGTGGGATCTGGTTACAGGTCACACGGACACAGTGCAGGGAGCTGGAGGGTCCGGTCATGGCTTCTGTGCACACAGCCTTGTGGCCCTGTGCCATGCGGTTACAGGTCAGATGTACACACTACATATTGCGGGAGCATCACTTTATGGATTCAGCGTACACAGCCCACTGGTGATTGGGTGGGGATGCGATAGGTCTGACGTTCACAGGAGGGCTGCAATGTGAGCGTCTCAACTCATTCCACACAGTCTAGCAGATCTGGAATGCAAACAGTTTGAAGGAGAAGTGATGTTGTTTCAGCTACTAACGTGATTGTGTTTTGTTTTTCATTTGTCCTGGGTGTTGCCCTCCATCTGTCTCTCTGTGCTCGTGTGCTCTTGTCTCGCTGGTTGCCGCTGGTGTTGTCATGTGGTCTCCATCTTCCCTCCAGTGTCTGGTCAGTATGACTGCCATCACCCAGCAGATGCTCGCATCCGACAATCAGGTTTATTTATTTTTCTCATTAATTTGCTCAGTTTTTGTTTACTTTTTCTTTTTTTCAGTTGGCTGTTTTATTTGTCACTTTGCATGGGTATTTGTAAGAGAGGGTGGGGGCACTGGGATGGGCAATCTGGAAATGGAGTTTATGGACTTAGTGTGCACTCTCATGCAACTTTGGAGTGAACCTCACACTCATACGCTGTTCTTCCGCCATTTATTCTGCACAGTGTTAGAAGGTATGTTGTTGGACATTGGAGTGTGTCCCATCTTCAGTACATCGTTTGTGCATAGCATACTGTGCCCATTTTCCTAGTGTGCCATGCATAGCATTGGTGTGTATTACTTGTTGCTTAGTGGGTGACTTACGTTTGGTCTGGACTGTCCAGCTGCTTGTGTGGCACAGGAAACCGCTGCCACACTGGGAGAGGGTGAGCTGCCACATGTGGCGATCCCACATGAAGTGCACCCTCCACTTGTGGTTACAAATGGCTGTCCTGACAACTCCCTCATGTCTTGGCAGGTCAGTGCACCTGCTGCCAATAATGGGTAGGCAGCGCATGGAGGGGGGTGCGGTACTTCTAGTGCTAGTCTAGCGGGTATCCTCTTACCCACTTGTAAAGTGCACCCTTAGTATTTGATTGTAGCTTGATTTGGGACTTTGATTTGTGTGCATGTTGAGTTTGGGGGGAGTTAGATGTGTGTCTGTCAGATGCGATGTGGAAAGAATGAGTGTTCTGTATGTCAAAGAGTTGTGTGACTTCCTTTTGGGGGTAGGGCATGTTAGTGGTGGTGGTTCTTCTTAGGGTGCTGTGGATGTGTGTATTGTCATGTGCTGGGAGGACCAGTCTGGAGCAGGGCTGTGCATGTTGGCTTTCTATGTGGCTCTTGTGTTGCAGGCAGGTTTTTCATATGGTCTGGCTTTAGGTGAGACTTTTCAATTCGAATAAAATTATATATTCTCTTATAGGGGCTTTCAGCCAGCTCTGTTCATCCATTGGTCTGTTAGTGTGTCATTCATATTTCTGTTCCCACCGCTGCATACGGAATGGGGAACAGGGCCAGCCCACATCATCACTAACCCTGGTGAGTGTTGGCATTCTGCTCTTATACAGCGTGCGCTTATACACAAAAAGTGGTGCCCTTGCATAGTTTTTTAAACCATTCCCAAACATTAACAAAGCCATAAGTCAGAAGTCACCACCAGACCTATTGCGATTGCCAATGCTTGTACCTTATGCATTGGCATTCAGAGTACAAATAGACTTGCAAGGGGCGATAGGGTTGTTTTTTTAATGTCATTACATTGAGCTTATGCAGGGAATTTTGTCTTCTTGCCCTATGAGTCGGCGTGCCATGTATGATTTGCTGGAGTCTGAGCTCTGTTTGGGTTTAGCACATTGGGATCGGGGCATAGTTAGTGTTCTGTTTGTGATTGAATAATGGAATGTGTTGAAAAAGCATCTCATGGAGTCCGGCCTGGGATTTAGTTTTATTTTGTTTTCTGTAGTATTTTCTGTGAATGTGGTAAGGGGGTTTTGGTGGTGGTTAGATGGGGAAACAGCCTTTACAACGCGACTCGTTCCACGATGTGCCTTTATAACGCAGTCTGAACCACGAATACGCATTTACAACGCATTCCTTTACCACGCAAGTCGTTACAATGACTTGCCTTATGGAAAGCGTTGTGGGATTGATTTTGGACTTTAAGTCCAGCACTTTCCCTACTGTCGCACAGACTGGAGTTGGAATAGTAAATTATACTATTCCAAAGTCCAACACTTTCCCTAAGGCAAGTCGTTGTAACGACTTGCGTGGACGACTTGCGTGGTACAGGAATGTGTTGTAAAGACACATTTGTGGTTCGGACTGCGTTGTAAAGTCATGTGTGGTAAATGCATGCGTGGTTCGAGCACACAACTGGTTAATTGTGTGCAATTTGTCTTTAGACGATACGAATAAAGTGGGCTGTGCACGCAGTTTGATTGCTTCCCCTACAGTAAAGTCTGTAGGTACTGGTCATTTGCTGGATTGTTCTTTGGGGATCGGAGGACGTAGATTTGGCATATGGGTCTTTGTAGAGTAGGTCGTCTGGAGAAGTGGAATGCTGTTAAAGCTTGCTCTAGTGCAGAATCCATCTGTAGTTTCTTCAGTCTTGAAATCCTTAACCACTCGTTTGAAAGTTTAAACCTTTAGCCACAGCGTAGTGCCAGACATTTTTAGCAAGGCTCCATATTACTTTCGTACTATTGAGGGTGCCACTGAACATGTTGTGCCACCCTACTGTCTTCTTTGCACATGGCATGAATGGGATGCAAGGAAGCAGTGAATTGTATATTATTTGTTTTTTCCCCCAAGTTGATTCTTGCCATCTTGCCTAAGGAGATAGAATTAAAATGCTGTGTAGTATGCAGCTCTTTGTCCCACATGACAAAGGTATGTGGTATCTTGACATTCTGTTGCAATACTATAAGTGCTGTGTCTAGGTTTGAGGGTATGTTTACTGGGTTGCCAGCTTGTCTGTCCACAACCGTAGAAAACATCCACCCCATCAGAGCAGATCCGCTAATGTTGGTCTGTTAAGTTCAGAGATGTCTATTAACTCTACTCCATTTCATCAGCAACACTTCAATCAGAGAGTAACTTCTGTTTTTCTGACTCTGCGTCAGCATTTTAAATCTTTCTCAGAGTCTAAAAGGCACCACTACTAGAGCTACACCATATGTTTCATGGAGAGATGCCAGTTCTGTTTTCTTCATCTGTGCCCTCTCTGACTTCCATGGTGTCCATTTGTACAACCGCTGAATGTTGCCTTTCCAGTCTCTTTGCTATCAAGGGCGCTCAATACTGGACTCCGATACCCAAGACTGATGTGGATTGTGTGGTACAGTCCCGTCTTTCTGTGTTTATTCTTGACTCTGTTCTTAGTTCTCAGACAAAAGATGAAGGACCCTCCACTCTGAGCAGCACCTTGAGAACTATTATTTAGTTCATCTTGCTCTGTTCTCTAGGTGCTCTCCCCGAGTCACGAGGGATTTAATCTCGCTGAGAATAGAATTCATGTTTTGTGTCACTTCAAAACCCTTAACGCTCTAACGTGTGTGTTTAAAGTTCTCCGAGTTTATAATCCCTGCACAAGAATTTCACCCTTAAATTCAACTTGTTGATTGATTAAGTTCAAGCCTAGTGATGGAGGATTTGATCACTCCAAAGCCCCCATTCCGGAGTGTTGCAGGGCGATAAAGGTTTGGAAGGAATATCATAGTCATCCTCTCTGCTAGCCTGAAGCTCTTTGGTTGATGTGGTCTACCCACCTCCTCCCCCTTCTTTTTGTTCTTGGTGAGTCCATCTCTGGTTTGATCGTTCTCCATCCCCTTATCGCACAAATAACCTTTTCCGTCTCCTGGACTGTTGTGCCCTCTACTCCAAGCACCAGGGGTTCCTTTCAGCTGTTCCTCTTCTTCCACCTTCACCCTCCTGCTGCTTTTTAAACAAAACTGTACGTGAATTCCATTTGTATGCTGACATTCTCTGCACTACCACATTTCCATAGCAAGGTGTCCATAACAATGCAGTACCTCATGAAGTAACCATTAGAGCCCTTGAGATCAGATGTGCAAAGTCTGTAATATCCCTCAAAATTTAAAAAAATCAAATTAATGTAAGCCCTGTTTCTGCAAAGTAGCACCGAAGCATTTTCACAATTATATATATCCCCACCGATTTGAAGGGGTAAGCACAATGTTTTGTCATATCTTTTTTTTTTTTTTAAACTTTATTTTTCAAGTTTCGCAGTGTGAAAAAACATAAAGGAACAGTGCAATTATCAGCAGAATCTTGCAATTACATATTACGACCTTAGTACATCAAGTGACGAAATGAAAAAACTGACAATACACATTATCCCGTACATCACGTAGTCAGACTGTATAATTTGGCTGTTAGTGGAACTCTCTGGCGCCCTATATAGGGAGCAGTGCATCATACATGCATTGTAGCTAGATGTTGTTCGACTAGACCCTCTCCGACTCTGCCCCAGCAGTCCCCTCTACAGGCCCCCCTGAGGTGTCAACTTCGTCGTCTGCAGCGCCCGTGCTCTCCTGAAGATATATGCGCAACGGTTCCCATATGTCTCGAGGGCGAGACGTGGGTGGCATCAACTCTGCGTACACAGCCAGCTGCTCCTGACAAAATATTAGGTCCTCCAGCCATACCTTAAACTTGGGCGCCCTTCCTCTCCCCCATTTACAGGCCACCCTACGTTTAACTAGGAGTAAGCTTTACGATATGAATTTCCTGAAAGGCTCTTTAAAATCCCTCATGTATCCCAGCAGTGTAGTGAGTGGGGTGTTGGTTACGTGTTCCCCTGTCATCTGGCTGAGATTTTCCGTAACTTCCGTCCAGTATGCTAAGACTTGGGGGCATTCCCATGCCAAATGTAAGAAGACAGCCCCTTCCCTCCCACATCTGTCACAATTGTCGTTGTCCCCGAGTCGAAAGCGACAGTCGTGCCGGAGTGTAATATAGGCGGTGGAGGAATTTGAAGTGAATTATGCGTAGCCTGCTGCTGGCCGAGGTTCGCCCCGTTTGTTGGCAACAATAGGTCCATTGGTCATCCATGATGCGGGGCGCCCAACTCTTTCCCATCTGGAACTTGCCTCCGGGCACTGTCTGCTATTAGTTTGGGTGGATCGGTACAACATGGATACTATGTGTGGGGGAGGAGCGCTGCAATAGCGCGTGTACCGGGGCGAATGTGGGGGGCTCGGCGGGGAAGTCGGGGGTAGCAGATTTTACATCAAGGCGGAGCCTCACATACATGAATAGCTCCATGGTGGAGAGTTGGCGCTCATTAAAAAAAAGTTCTCGTGTACGGAAGGTCCCATTCTCATATAGAGCTCCCCAAGTCTGAATGTCGTATTTATGTAGCATTTGTTGGCACCGCACTTCCCACGTAACCGGGATATCTAGTCTGCCTGCTAGTGGCAGCAATGGGGAGTATAGTGTGTCCACAGTCACACGGTTGGCAATAGCTCTCCATGCTCTGTTTGTACATTCCACTGTAGTTGGGTCTGTGCATTTTGGGTTAATGGGTGCACTGATGTAGGCTGAGTAAGAGGTGGGGACCATGGGCCAGTGTTCTATCGCCAAGTGTGGCATGTATGGTGGTGGGTTCATCCAGTAGGCGGCAAAGTGCGCCTGGGCGCTCCAGAAGTAGAGCTCCATGTCGGGGACCTCAAAACCTCCTTTGTCAAATGGTAGCGTGAGTACCTCCCACTTTAGCCTGGGTTGTTTGCCCCCCCCCCCCCACGTTAAACGAATGAGTTGTGATTTAAGGGCTTTAAAAAAGGATTTTCTGGGTGCATATGGAATGCAGGTGAACAGGTAGAGTAGTTTTGGGAGCACGACCATCTTTATCAGAGCTGTCCGGCCCGCTAATGAAAGGGGCATTGCTATCCATCGTGTGATGGAGACTGTGAGTGTATCTAGCGCTCTGCCATAGTTAGCCCTCATTAAGTGTTCCCTGTCTCTGGTTATGACTATTCCAAGGTATTTTACTTCGTCTCCACACCAATCCAGTGGTAAGTCCGGGGTGTACTTCTTGACACTGTCTGTGAGGGGGAATATTTGTGATTTGTTCCAGTTGATGTTTATCCCGGAGTAGTGTCCGAATTGCAGAAATGCCCGTAGTATGGGGTTTAAGCTGACCTCTGGGTCCCGTAAATACAGTGTGAGGTCGTCGGCGTATAGCGAGATGAGAATTTGTCTTTCTGGGTAGATAAGGGCATGCTCCCGATGGTGTTGTCTTAGCTTGTCCGCGATCGGCTCCATGGCCAGGGCGAATAGGAGTGGGGAGAGCGGGCAGCCTTGCCTTGTGCCCCTCGTAATGTTGAACCTGGGAGAGCATGCTCCATTAATGAGCAGTTTGGCTTGTGGCTCCACATATAGTAGCTGGATCCATGCCAGAAAGGGGGGTGGGAATCCCATCCTCACCAGGACGCTGGCCAAATAGTCCCACTCGAGGGCGTCAAAGGCTTTGGTGGTGTCCAGAAAAACTGCCACCGCTGCTTGATCTGGCTCAATGTCCTGCATTAGGGCGAAAAGGGTGCGGAGATTGTGCGATGTTGCTCGTCCGGGTATAAAGCCCGATTGGTCTGGCAACACCAGGGCTGTCATTAAAGGACTAATCCTATTAGCGAGAAGTTTGGCCAAGATTTTAACGTCGCAATTATTAAGCGAGAGTGGCCGGTAAGAGTCGCACCTATCTCCTGGTTTGCCTGGCTTGAGGAGCGATATGATGAGTGCCTCTCGCATCGGAGGCGGGAGTTTACCTGTCTCTCGTGCCTCTTGATATACCTGTTTGAGAATGGGAATGAGGGTATCGCTGTATGTCTTATAGAACTCGGCCGGTAGGTCATCTGGTCCAGGAGTGCGGCCGGATTGTAATTGCATGATTGCCGAGAGAATGGGAATGAGGGTATCGCTGTATGTCTTATAGAACTCGGCCGGTAGGCCATCTGGTCCAGGAGTGCGGCCGGATTGTAAGTGCATGATTGCCGAGCGTATCTCCTCGTCCTCAAAGTCTGCTAGAAGGAATTCCCTTTGCCCATCTCCCAGCCAGCCCAGCGCTATGTCTTCAAAATAGGGCACAAAATCCACCGGGTGAGTCCTATGTGTGGTGTACAACTTGGTGTAAAATGCATGAAAGGCGTCCAGTATGTCTGGGGTGTCTCTGCATATCCCGCCTTCCTGATCGGTGATTTCTAGTATAGTATTAGAGAATCTGGGTGAATGAGTGAGCTCAGCTAGGGCCCTTCCGGGGCGTTCTCCTTCCCCGTACTGTCGGGCACAATGGTACCTCCCACGGAACTTACATTCTCGCTCAGCAGTGTCCTGGTATTCAGTTAATTTGTCTTTGAATTGCCCCTTCAGGTGAGAGACTGAGTCTGAACTCATCTGGTTTTCAAGTTGTTTGAGTTCAGTTTCTAGGCTTCGGAGGGTATTGCGGATGTCCCTTAAAATGCCTCCCCCTTTTGCGATGCAGAGTCCCCTAACGGTCACTTTGAATGCCTCCCAGACAGTGGAGAGCTGAGGGACAGTGTCAATGTTGCACGGGAAGAAGTCGGTAATCTCTTGCCCCAATTCAGTTTGGAATGGGATGTCTAGAAGAGCATTCACCGGCAGTCTCCAGTTTTGATAGGGAGATACCGAGCAGGGCGGAGCCAAGGTGATTAATACCGGCGAGTGGTCCGAGTAGGTTCTTGGCAGATGTCGAGTTGATACAGTCCATGTTTTGAGCCCCCTGGAGATGAGCCACCCATCTATTCTAGACCACGTGGCGTGTGTAGAGGAGTAGCATGTGCCCTCTTTGGTGTTTGGGTGTAATATGCGCCATGCGTCGATCAAGTCATATGTAGCTAATATTTCTGACAGTTGCCTTTGGGCCCCTGTGTAATGGTGAGGTTGAGGGTGTTGTCTATCTAATGTTGGGTCTAAGGTTAGGTTAAAGTCACCCCCCATGCCACGTGGGAGGATCCAGTGTCGAGTATTTTCCCCCAGAGGACATTGAAGAACGTGGGGTCGTCTGTGTTAGGGCCATAGCAGCAAGCAAGCGTAATGGATTGGGATGCTAATCCCCCCCATGTTATACAGTATCGTCCTTGTGGGTCGGCCATTTCTCCTATTGGTACATATGGTGCATGTTTCTTAATAAGTATCACTGTTCCTGCGTGCATATGTGGAGTATGTCGAATGGCATCTGTATGTTGCCCAGCGGGATGCAAATGTGACCGGGGATGTGGGGCCCATATGAGTCTCCTGAAGCATAGCTACATGTATATTGTGGCGGTCTAGATATGCCAATACATGACGCCGTTTCCTGGGATTCCCCAATCCCCTCACGTTCCATGTGATAAAGTTGTAGCTAGGTGGATTCGGGCACGTCATTGATCATACTGTAAGCATGTGATGCATGGTGTAGCCCGTACTGTGCATGAATAGAGCCATAATTCAAAATAAGGTCTGTCTATAATGTGATTGTACCTGTCGCCAATTCTCCCCCTTCCCCCAACGCAGAGGTGCAGCCCTACCCCCCACCCACATCAGCAGCCCAATCCTGCCATGGCCTACATACCCACCCTCCCCCAAACGAACTTAACACTAGACCGCTGTCTCCCATGGTAAGAAGGTTCAGTAAGAGCATAAACAAAATAAAACCAGAAAAAGGAGGAACGTTAACTTGAACTTTAGAATGGAAAACAAAAAAAGGAAAAAAGGGAAAACCAAAACGAGTGACAAAAGCAATACAAATATCGGTACTTGGAGGGATGTCCTTCTGGGGGATCGCATGAGGGCCCAGCAGTTCCACCTCGCAGTAACGAGGGTGCCCAGGACCAAGGTTGGCGGCCCTTATGTCCTGTACTTCGTATCCCGTTTGACGGAATGTGTAAGGAGAATAGCCTGTGGTACTGTCCCAATGTCTTGTGGGCATCCAGATTCTCGTTACTTTGCTGCGAGAGAATAGTCGGAGCCAGATCGAGCCCGAAACCTTGCCAGCCAGGTCAAGCTTTACTTGAGGGAACTTTTTCTGACAATGGTCGCATTAGCGTGTCCCATCGTGACTCTGCCCCTCTTCCGTTACTCTATGTCTGACTCTGTCTGACAAGACTGAAGACGAATGGGAAGGGCTCCGTCTGGATTCGTTCCGGGGTGAGTGCTTAAGTGTGGCCTTTAGGAAGTCGGCAACGTGGTGAGGATTTGTGAAGAAGTGCTGTTTGCCTTGATGCGTTATGCGGAGGCGTGCAGGGAACAGCATGGCATACGTGATGTTTGCTTGCTGGAGCTTTTTCTTGATCGGGACGAACTTCTTCCGGGCCTCTTGGACTGCCATCGTAAAGTTTGGGTAGAGAGCTGGTTCAGAGCGTTTTCTTCTCCCGCACCAGCCTCAGAGCAGTGTCGCGGTCCCGATAGTTTAACAGCCTGGCGGTGATCGGCCTCGGGGGAGCGCCAGGTGGAGGGCGGCTGACCAGCGAGCGATGTGCTCTCTCGACCACGAACATTGCAGAGAAGGCCTCTTTTCCGAATACCGTCGTCAATAGTCGCTCCACATACTCCTCCATCCGGCCTGTTTTGGTGGACTCGGGTATGCCTAAGATGCGGATGTTATTGCGGCGTGACCTGGATTCCATGTCCTCGTTCTTGGCCGCCATCACTTTTACGAGGCGCTCCATGTTGAGCAGTTTTTCTTCGCTCTCTGCAGATGTTTCCTCCATGTCTGAGATACGCTGCTCCGTGTCTTTAAGGCGTTCATCATGCTGGTCTATTTTGTGGGTCATATTATCCAGGCACATGTTCATCGTGTCCATTTTGGCCTCTATTGAGGTGAGGCTGTTCTTCATTACGAGGAGAAGCTCTTTAAGGTCTTCTGTTGAAGTGGGGTGCTCCGTGCTGGGTCCGTCCGCCATTGCGTGCTCTGTTTCGCTATGTGCTCGGGTAGATTTGCGGGCTTCAAACTGTAATTTAGATTGCTTTCCGTCTGCTTTGCCCATATTTGCAACGCACTTTCTTTGGTCAGGTGTCGGCTGCCAATATATTTCCCTCTTGCGGATTTTTGCAGCTTCGGGGTGAGTATGGGCTCTGCTGGATATTTCAGGCCGTGCTCAGGGTGGCAAGCCATGTGTACTGGGCAAAACTTCCGCTTGTTCCCAGCGCAAGATGGGGGGGGGGTCAGATTCCGCGGTCTTTTGCGTTTGTATTCTCTCACCGCTCACAACCCGGTTTGCTGTTTATGGAGCGCACAGCAGGCGTGTATTCCAAGACGGCCGCAGCTTCCAGTTGGGGTAAGATGTACGGATGCTGGCTGATTGCTAGTAGCTTGCTCAGTGTATCGCCCAGACTCTGTGCTGCTAGTATGGGCGGTCAGCAGTCTCGCCGCTCTCTCAAATAGGCCCGTGTGTGTTGCTCACGTTTTTTTTCCCCTATTGGGGCCTAGTCTCAGCACGATTCTTGCTCCCCGCTCCTCCCGTGAGGTCAGGTATCCGGGTGGGAGAAACGCGAGGTATCTGAGGCGAAGCACAGCACGGCTATCTTGTTCCCCACCCCTCCGGTATCCGGTCCTGAGCCACTCTGCACCCTGTGTCAATGCTCACTCGCCTGGACCTTAGCAGCAGGAAGTCTCTTTGCTGCAGCCGCCCTCTCCGCCCCAGCGCGCCCCGGCGGGTGTCTCAGTTTCTCAGGGTCTCCTGTCCCAGCCGTGGGGTCAGCGCTGTAACTTCCCCCTGTTAACGCTGCTAGTATGGGGAAATCGGGGGACTTCAGAGTGGTCTCTGCCTTCCCTGCCCCCGTTAAAGTACTCACAGGCTCCGATGCGCCTGATCGCCAGCAAGCTCTTCCTATGGGGAATCTCAGGCTGGAGATCGCATCAGCGGGACCAGTTCGGCGTTTGCACTGTGCAGGGAGCTGCCTCCGCATTGCAGCCCGTCGCAGTCCCAAACTGCAGTTTTGGGATATCCGCGGTCTGTGTTGCTTCGGGGAAGGAGCCGCTTTCAGGCCGCGGCCGCAGCCGCCATTTTCCCGCTCCGCACCGGAGCCCCCGGGCGGTCTCGGTGGATCTCTCCGTCCCAGGGGTTAGACACTTTGATTCCTGTGTTTTCAATGCTGCAGCCCACACTCCGGATTCGCTTCGCTCGCCAGCCGGGCTACTTCTCGGTTTTTCTGGACAGGATTTGCTGCGGGTCCCGTTGTCACTACATAGCCGCCATCTTCCGCTCCACGTCGGAGCTTCGGGTTACCTTCAGCGAAGCAATCGGCTCCGTCGAAACTTTAAATACATTTCACTGAGAGAATCCTTTTACTCCGAGCACAAGCCGGAGAGTGCAGGCATTTATACTCACGGCAACGGAGGCGGAGAGCCTCGTTTTTAAGACAAGAGCCAACATTAATTTACTTACAATAACACCCTATGTCTGACACCAAAGACTGCTAAGGGAGCTTGCTGTGCCCCTCCTTCTCAGAATTATTACAGAGAATACCACGATCATTTCCTAAAGACGAGGTCTGCCAAATATGACCCTACACGGCATCACCCAAATTTGTCCCCAGTCCTGATGAAGACCCCGTGGTGATGTTTATGAAATTCACACTGTTTGCAAGGGGTCGAAACGTCGACGTATATGCAAATCAAATGTTACAGCCCAACCACACCTTATATCAATCAAATAAGCTTTAAGTTTTAGTTAGGGCTATTCCATGAGAATATAACGTTGATACAAATTGATTGTGTTATATGATTGTTTTTGTTCTGATTCTAATGTATTTGTGATCAATGTGTGCAATTATGTCTACTCACTTATTGTAATTTCATTGTGTAATCGTGATTAGTCCTTTTGTGTGTATATGTCTTAGGTTATTTTATTTAACATAACCAAATAAGTCTTTATTATATATACATTTTTCACTTTTCATAAATTGTTAGTGTTGTGTTTCACTTCTACTTTAGCTGTTTGGAGAATTATTCAGGTGGCTTTTTGCATCCCATTTACTGGATATCCCACAGTGTTGGATATAAAATAAAGAAGGTTCTCGATCAAATGTGTAGCAGAACCACTGTTCGCTTAATGTAGTTATCCCCAGGTTCTGTGCATAACCGGGTTACCCCATTGATATTAATGGCCCAAGGAAGATTGGCAGGATTTTGAGGAAGTGCTCCAGGAAGGAGGTCTAGTAGCGAACCAGATGATTAGTGCAGCAGCAGATGGTACAACCTTTGTGGCACATGCTTACGCCCATGGAATATGTGCTAGACGGTCGTCTTGGCTCAGACTTACTGCACTCCAGCCGGAAGCCCAACAGTGCATTTTGAATCGTCCCATTACCGGTAATTCACTCTTTGGATCCCATACAGATGACGAAATGGCCAAGATGAAGGCGGAACTCTGCACGCTGAAGGATGTGGGTCTGGAAAAGATGTCTGTCGTAGGTGCAGGCCATACAATCGCGGCCCTCATCAGAGGGTTCAAGTCCCTCAATGGTCTCAACGGCAGCAGCAACATCAACCCAGAGTGCACTACCAAGGTCGCCGCTCTACATGCAGCCGGGGAGCTCTGCGCCAGACCTCTACCTCCACTAAGACCCCAGCGAAGCAATGAACAATCGCTACCTCCGTCGCTGTTCTCCACTCTATTGGGAGGAATTATTGGCAATCATTTTCAGGAGTGGCGCAACATTACAAAAGATCAATGGGTATTGAATACGCTGCAAAATGGGTACTCTTAATGGTTTCGTCATCCACCCCAGGCGATTCCTCCAGTAAAATCTGTCTGCCACCAGTTACAACTACTGCAGTGAGAAGTTTCCACTCTACTAGAAAAGTCCACTATAGAGGAATTTCCCCCTTCACAAAGAGGAAAGGGAGTGTAATCTCAATATTTTTTGGTGTAAAAGAAAGGGCCAAAGCTGAATTCAGACCAGTATTGGTCCTACGTCTCCTGAGCAAGTCCATCCACAGAGAGAAATTTCGTATGCTGACTCCACCAGAGAGACTGGATGTGCTCGATAGACCTGCAGGATGTGTATTTTCATGTGCCAATCAACCCAAAACATCAAAGGTTTCTATGCTTCATGGTAGGAGCCAAGCATTACCAATACAAAGTGTTATCTTTGGGACTAAAGTCGGCCCCACAAGCCTTTACCAAGTGCATTACCATGGTAGCAGCGGCCTTGCGTCCGTAAGGGCTGTTCGTCTGTCCTTATCTGGATGACTGGCTGGTAAAGAGTTTTTCTCCTTAGCATGCAAGAGACCAATATCAGACATGTCTAGACTTGCTTCAGCGGCTGGGTCGCCACGTCAACTTTGCCAAGTCAGTTCTTCAGCTGACCCAAAGGATACAGTATCTGGACGCGACACTGGACTCCAAGGTTGGAAGAGTGTGTCCTTCGGCGGAGAGACTGTCATCTATAACCCTGAAGTGCAGCCATCTTCTTCTCACTCTTCAGCCATCAGTCCGGCAGATTGCCCCTCTTCTGGGATCAATGGCATCTTGCATCTTCCTAGTTCTCAATGCCGGATTGAAAATGAGACCCTTGCAGCAGGATCTGGAAGACAAATGGAATCTAAGTGCAGCTCAATGGGACGAGAAAGTCCATCTCTCCCAGTCAGCAAGGGCCTCCATCCCGTGGTGGACTCGTAACAAAAACATTCTGGTGGGAGTCCCATTCCATCAGACCCCGCCAACACAGACCCTGCCAACACAGACCCTGATCACGGATGCTTCTCTCCAGGGGTAGGGGGCCCACATGGGTCTTCTTCAAACACTGAGTCTGTGGCCGACCAAGTAACAGGCATATCACATCACTATGCTGGAGCTACGAGCAGTGCATCCAGCCCTCAAGGCGTTCTACCCCTCCATTCAGGCCAGCTCCCTATTGGTCCAGATGGACAATACAACCACTATGTACTACCTGAACAAGGGACAGACCCGATCTCGCCCCCTATACCTGGAGGGTCAAACGATTTGGCATTGGCTCCTGGCCAGACGACTCACCAATGCAGCAATTCACCTTCCAGGGGTTCAAAACACTGAAGCAGACTCCTTGAGCCATCATTGTGCAGACCATCAAGACTGGGTTCTGCACGAAGACGTAGTAGCAGACCTTATCAGGGAATGGGGACAGGGACCCATAGATCTCTTCGTGGACAACACCAACGGAAAATGTCAAGATATTACCGGCCAAGAACAAAGGGAAATGCCCTTTTGATCGATTGGTCCGGGGCCTTTTTGTACGCTTTTCCAACAGTTCCTCTCATCCTCAAAGTCATAACCAAGCTGTACCGCTCCAGAGCCAGAGTGATTCTGATCGCTCCGGACTGGTCATGCCAGTGGTGGTATCCGGACCTCCTACACCTCTCAGAGCGACCACACAGGAGGCTTCCGTGCAGCCCGGATTTCCTCTCCAAACTGAACAGGAGAATTCATCACCCCAACCTTCCCTCGCTGAACTTGGTAGCATGGCTCCTGAGTTCCTAAAATCTGGCCATCTAGGACTTCCTCAGGAGTGCATGAACATTCTAAGAGAATCATAAAGACCTTCCACTCGACGCTCCTTTGCGTTTAAATGGAAATGATTCAATATGTGCAGTGTACAAAAAGGTTTCCATCCTATGCAGGGTAAAAAGGAGGTAATATTACCATATCTCCTACACTTGGCCAATTCAGGTTTACAGTTTTCTTCCCTCAAAGTGCACCTTGCAGCCACTACGGCATATAGAAAGTCACCTTCCCAACCATCGTTCTTCTGGTGGTTAAGGACTTTTTGCAAGGGTTAAAGAAAGTCTTCCCACCAGTTTGTTCCCCTTCCCCCTCCCTGGGAACTCAATCTGGTCCTATCTAAGCTCATGGGTTCCCCTTTTGAACCAATACACAGAGCAACCCTATAGCATCTCACTTGGAAAGCTGCTTTCTTAGTAGCGACCAGCTCGGCTCGCAGAGTGAGCGAAATCCAAGCCCTCTGTTCTAAAGAGCCATACACAGACTTTCACAGCAGCAGGGTAGTGATGAGAACTCACCCTGCGTTTTTGCCTAAGTTAGTATCTGACTTTCACATTAATCAGACCATTTCACTACCCACTTTCTTTCATAATCCCACCATACCAGCTGAAAGGTCTATCCATTCTTTAGACCTTAAAAGAGTATTGAAATTCTGCTTGGACAAGACTAAGACCGTTAAAAAATCTGATCATTTATTTGTTAATTATGGTTCTATTAGAGCAGGTTTTCCAGCCTTCAAACTATCCATCTCCAGATGGATAGAGTCGTGTACCAAACTGGTTTACCAGTTATCCAACAAACTCCTTGAGGCTACACCCAACGCTTACTCCACAAGGGGAAAAACAGCTACTGTGGCCCTGCTCCATAATGTTCCCATCTCTGAGATCTGCAAATCAGCCACTTGGAGGTCGGTACAAACGTTTACGAGACACTATTGTCTTGATTCAGATACGAGAGCAGACATTCAAGTAGGCCAGGCCTCTTTGAGAAATTTATTGCAATGCTGAGAACAGCAGCTCTGGATTCTTGGTCATTTGTCCTCAAGAGATAAGGAATGGGCTTGCTGCACGATTCAGTGCTTATGACTATTGATGAGGATCCCATGGAAGAGAAGGATAAGTTACTTACCTGTAATGCTAGTTCTCTTCCAGGGGTATCCTCATCAAAGTCATAAGCAGCCCGCCCACCTCCCCGGACAAATGATCAAGCAATAAGTCATCTCTTTGTGCCCTGACCTTCG
Organism: Calotriton arnoldi; assembly: GCA_963921515.1. NCBI lineage: Eukaryota > Metazoa > Chordata > Amphibia > Caudata > Salamandridae > Calotriton > Calotriton arnoldi. Next base: position 367,741 of record CAWUFW010005897.1, read on the forward strand.
TATCTCTGCAAAGAACAACTGACCTAACTGTCACCACTGTGCTTAAATAGCATGTCTGCCCCCAAGTGGGCCTCAGGTGAGTCTCTGGTGCATGATGGTAAGTGAAGTCCCAACAAAATTATCCATGTGGACTTGCTGCTAAAACAATGCAAAGTGTCCCATATTATTACCCCAGTGGGTTTGTTCATGTGATTAGAGTGCAGTGAAGCCTGTTGCTGCGGACTTGGTTGGCCAGTGATCAAGGGTGTGTACGCCCGAAACGCGTTTGGCCTGATTTTGTTTGTTGCCACTTGCTGTTCTTTGCAGATTAATAAAGATTGGAATCTGCTGCTGAGTGCATCTTCGTTCCGGGGACAAACCTCTCTATATATAAATATATATTTATTTTACCTACTGGCGGTCGCCAGTAGGTAGTTATAGTTAGGACCTTGTTTCTATTCAAAAAGCGCTTTTTCTTTTGCCAATATCTTTGGCGCCGTTTGACGAATCTTCGCAAAATTTTCCAAACTAATGGTTCACTCGGGTCAGCTCCTTTTCTTGAAAGTTTGTGGGTGATTCGTCAAGCGGGGGCCAAGAAAAAAGGGGGGGGTCCCAAAACACGTTTTCCCCATGTTAATTTCCATAGGAATTTTGGAACAGGCTACAGCCCGAACTGCTGAACAGAATTACACCAAATTTGGCAAAAAGGTAGCTCTTGGTTCAGAAAGCAACCTTTTTTAAAATGGTGTAAATCCGTTCAGTAGTTCCTGAGAAATTCAAAAAATAAAAATATCGATATCTGGGCAGAGCCTAACCACACATCTCATTGTGAGATCTGATTGGCTGTCAGCACTTCATCCTGGAATTGCTGGCAGCCATCTTGGGACCAATATACATGATAGCACCCCATTGAAATGCATTGTAGTGAATAGAAGATTTTGAGGGTCACCAAAAGGAGAACTATAAAGGGTGATAACAAACTTTAGTTGCATTAGAATTCATTTGTTGATGGTACCATACTAATTTTAGGAATTGTGGTGTGTTCTAAGGTGATTTTACCCTGTGAAAAACCTTCTGCTGGGATATCATGAATCATGTTTGAGAAAAACTATTTTCTCATGCTTGTCCCATAGAGGTTTGGAAGGTGCTCCAGAAGCTAAAATGAGAGCATATTTTCTGTAAATTCACATTGTTTCTCAGTCATGTGAGAATGAAGTCTGACATTCTCAGTAAAACATGTACATCCAACAAGGGCAGAGACTGTCAGTTGATTCCTTTGTGTTCTACTGCAGCTTCCCAGAGTGTTCTAAAGAACAACTAGAGCGCTAACAGCCTTACTTATGACAAAATTATGGCACACCTGAAGCCATCTTGATTGGAATAAACTGGTAACACTTAAAACATTTAATTTAAAAAGGAACAAAATGAGGGACTTCATTTTGCCATAGAAATTATGGTTAGTGCTGGAGAAAGAAACATTAGGGCATGTTTTAAGTGAGATCTCAAATCCTCTTCTATTTCATTAGAAAATTCTGACATGCAGACTGAAACAATCACTTTCAAAACCAGCAGTAGACTTCCAGTTAACTCCCTGGTGAGCAGTAGCTTTACTACAGTGATCTAATGAGCAACTAGAGTGCTAACATTCTGAATTTATGGCATATGTGTGACACATCTGAATGCCTTCTTGATGGAATCAAAGTAAAAAACTGAAAGCATTTCCTACTGAGGAGACTGCAGTAAATGAGGAAATTAGGAAACTTGATAACAAATAAGTCTCCCCAGATGGCCACCAGAGAAAAAAGAGCCCAAATGTAGCACAAATATCACCCATATGTAGCCCACATATAGCCCAATGACAGAAGTGTGCAAAACACTTTTTATTTTTTGTTTTTTGCAGTTTTATATAGTGCAGACTGGTCAGGTATTGGAGCGTTGCTCTTACTTGGACCCCTTATTGCGTATTTTGCACGAAGTACATGAGATTGTTCTTGCGAAACATTGAACTTTACTATTCTGTTAACCTGAAGTTGCTCTGAACCGGGCTTTGTAACACCCGTTTTTACCTACTGGTTTTAATTAATTCTCACTGTATTGTATTAAGAAAGAGGATTTACTGTTTTTATGTACACTTTTATGATCTATGTTTCTAAATCAGATCGAATAAAGTTTAATGAATTTAATTGAAGTCTCCCAAGTTGGCCACCAGAGAAAAAGAAGCCCAAATGTAGCACAAATATCACCCAGATGTAGCCCACGTATAGTCCAATGACAGAAGTGTGGAAAACACTTTTTATCCTTTGTTTTTTTTGCAGTTTTATATAGTGCAGGCTGGTCATATATTGGAGTGCTTTACATGAGCATTGGTTACATCATACAAGGACAAACTCATTTTGGTTGTAGGCATGGGGAAATTAAGTGATTTGACCAGAATCACAGAATGTCGAGCTGAAGCAGAAACTCCAACTTGGTTCCCCAGTTGCAAAGTCTGCAGCTCTGGAAGTAACACCACATTCTCTCCCCTAAGCGTAACATTTAATCAAGTGGTCAACTGGATAAAAAACATAAAGATAACAAATAATTTAAAAGTGCTTTGTCGCTATTTGAGAACTCAGAAAATATGTCCTCATTTTAGTTTTTAGAGCACTAACCATAATTTCTATGCAAATAAGACCCTCTCATTTCTATAATTTCTAAAGGAAATGCTTTAGATATTACAGTTTTGATTACATCAAGATGACGTCAGGCGTGCCACACTTTTGTAATAAATATAGAATGTTAGCAATCTAGTTGTCTCTTGTCTCTTTCTGCACGTCTCTTGCCTCTTTCTGCACCTCTCTGCCCTCATTCTGCAGCTCACTCTCTTCTATCTGTACCTCTCTTGCCTCTTTTGCACCTCTCTTGCCCTCATTCTGCAGCTCACTCTCTTCTATCTGTACCTCTCTTGCCTCTTTTGCACCTCTCTTGCCTCTTTTGCACCTCTTGCCTCTTTCTGCACATCTCTTCCCTCTTTCTGCACCTCTCTTGCCTCTTTCTACACCTCTCTTGCCTCTTTCTGCACCTCTCTTGCCTCTTTCTGCACCTCTCTTGCCTCTTTCTGCACCTCTCTTGCCTCTTTCTGCACCTCTCTTGCCTCTTTCTGCACCTCTCTTGCCTCTGTCTGCACTTCTCTTGGTTATTTCTGCAGCTCACTCTCTTCTTTCTGTACCTCTCTTACCTCTTTCTGCACCTCTCTTGCCTCTTTCTGTAGCTCACTCTCTTCTTTCTGCACCTCTCTTACCTCTTTCTGCACCTCTCTTGCCTCTTTCTGTAGCTCACTCTCTTCTTTCTGCACCTCTCTTGCCTCTTTCTGCACCTCTCTTCCCTCTTTCTGCTGCTCACTCTCTTGCCTCTTTCTGTACCTCTCTTGCCTCTTTCTGTACCTCTCTTGCCTCTTTCTGTACCTCTCTTGCCTCTTTCTGTACCTCTCTCGCCTCTTTCTGCACCTCTCTTGCCTCTTTCTGCACCTCTCTTGCCTCTTTCTGCACCTCTCATGCCTCTTTCTGCACTTCTCTTGGTTCTTTCTGCAGCTCACTCTCTTCTTTCTGTACCTCTCTTGCTTCTTTCTGTACCTCTCTTGCTTCTTTCTGTACCTTTCTTGCCTTTCTGCACCTCTCTTGCCTCTTTCTGCAACTCACTCTCTTCTTTCTGCACCTCTCCTGCCTCTTTCTGCACCTCTTGCCTCTTTCTGAACATTTCTTCCTCTTTCTGCACCTCTTGCCTCTTGATGCACCTCTCCTGACTCTTTTTGCTCTTCTCTTGCCTCTTTCTGCAGCTCACTTGCTTCTTTCTGCACCTTTCTTCCTCTTTCTGCACCTCTTGCCTCTTGATGCACCTCTCCTGACTCTTTTTGCTCTTCTCTTGCCTCTTTCTGCAGCTCACTTGCTTCTTTCTGCACCTTTCTTCCTCTTTCTGTACCTCTCTTGACTCTTTCTACACCTCTTACCTCTTTCTACACCTCTTACCTCTTTCTACACCTCTTACCTCTTTCTACACCTCTCTTGCCTCTTTCTGCACCTCTCTTGCCTCTTTCTGCACCTCTCTTCCCTCCTTCTGCACCTCTCTTGCCTCTTTCTGCACCTCACTCTCTTCTTTCTGCACATCTCTTGCCTCTTTCTGCACCAGTCTTGTCTTTCTGTACCTCTCTTGCCTCTTTCTGCACCTCTCTTGCCTCTTTCTGCACCTCTCTTGCCTCTTTCTGTACCTCTCTTGCCTCTTTCTGTACCTCTCTTGCCTCTTTCTGTACCTCTCTTGCCTCTTTCTGTACCTCTCTTGCCTCTTTCTGTACCTCTCTTGCCTCTTTCTGTACCTCTCTTGCCTCTTTCTGTACCTCTCTTCCCTCTTTCTGCAGCTCACTCTCTTCTTTCTGTACCTCTCTTGCCTCTTTCTGCACTTCTCTTGGTTCTTTCTGCAGCTCACTCTCTTCTTTCTGTACCTCTCTTGCTTCTTTCTATACCTCTCTTACCACTTTCTGCAACTCACTCTCTTCTTTCTGCACCTCTCTTGCCTCTTTCTGCACCTCTCTTGCCTCTTTCTGCACCTCTCTTGCCTCTTTCTGCAGCTCACTCTCTTCTTTCTGCACCTCTCTTGCCTCTTTCTGCACCAGTCTGGTCTTTCTGTACCTCTCTTGCCTCTTTCTGTACCTCTCTTGCCTCTTTCTGTACCTCTCTTGCCTCTTTCTGTACCTCTCTTCCCTCTTTCTGCAGCTCACTCTCTTCTTTCTGTACCTCTCTTGCCTCTTTCTGCACTTCTCTTGGTTCTTTCTGCAGCTCACTCTCTTCTTTCTGTACCTCTCTTGCTTCTTTCTATACCTCTTACCACTTTCTGCAACTCACTCTCTTCTTTCTGCACCTCTCCTGCCTCTTTCTGCACCTCTCCTGACTCTTTTTGCTCTTCTCTTGCCTCTTTCTGCAGCTCACTTGCTTCTTTCTGTACCTTTCTTCCTCTTTCTGTACCTTTCTTCCTCTTTCTGTACCTCTCTTGCCTCTTTCTGCACCTCTCTTGCCTCTTTCTGCACCTCTCTTGCCTCTTTCTGCACCTCTCTTCCCTCTTTCTGCAGCTCACTCTCTTCTTTCTGCACCTCTCTTGCCTCTTTCTGCACCTCTCTTGCCTCTTTCTGCACCTCTCTTGCCTCTTTCTGCACCTCTCTTGGTTCTTTCTGCAGCTCACTCTCTTCTTTCTGTACCTCTCTTGCTTCTTTCTATACCCCTCTTGCCTCTTTCTGCAACTCACTCTCTTCTTTCTGCACCTCTCCTGCCTCTTTCTGCACCTCTCCTGCCTCTTTCTGCACCTCTCTTGCCTCTTTCTGCACCTCTCTTGCCTCTTTCTGCACCTCTCTTGCCTCTTTCTGCAGCTCACTCTCTTCTTTCTTCACCTCTCTTGCCTCTTTCTACACCTCTTCCCTCTTTCTGCAGCTCACTCTCTTCTTTCTGCACCTCTCTTGCCTCTTTCTACACCTCTTCCCTCTTTCTGCAGCTCACTCTCTTCTTTCTGCACCTCTCTTGCCTCTTTCTGCACCTCTCTTGCCTCTTTCTGCACCTCTCTTGCCTCTTTCTGCACCAGTCTTGTCTCTTTCTACAGCTCTCTTGCCTCTTTCTGTACCTCTCTTGCCTCTTTCTGTACCTCTCTTGCCTCTTTCTGTACCTCTCTTGCCTCTTTCTGCACCTCTCTTGCCTCTTTCTGCACCTCTCTTGCCTCTTTGTTCACCTCTCTTGGCTTTCTACTCCACTCTTGCCTCTCTCTGTACCTCTCTTGCCTCTTTCTGCACCTCTCTTGCCTCTTTCTGCACCTCTCTTGCCTCTTTCTGCACCTCTCTTGCCTCTTTCTGCACCTCTCTTGCCTCTTTCTGCACCTCTCTTGCCCCTTTCTGCACCTCTCTTGCCCCTTTCTGCACCTCACTCTTCTTTCTGCACCTCACTCTCTTCTTTCTGCACCTCACTCTTCTTTCTGCACCTCACTCTTCTTTCTGCACCTCTCTCTTCTTTCTGCACCTCACTCTTCTTTCTGCACCTCACTCTTCTTTCTGCACCTCACTCTCTTCTTTCTGCACCTCACTCTCTTCTTTCTGCACCTCACTCTTCTTTCTGCACCTCACTCTCTTCTTTCTGCACCTCTCTCGCTTCTTTCTGCACCTCTCTTGCTTCTTTCTGAGCTTCTCTTGCTTCTTTCTGAGCTTCTCTTGCTTCTTTCTGCACCTTTCTTCCTTTTTCTGTATTTTTCTTGCCTCTTTCTGCACCTTTCTTCCTCTTTCTGGACCTCTCTCGTCTCTTTCTGGACCTCTCTCGTCTCTTTCTGGACCTCTCTCGTCTCTTTCTGCACCTCTCTTGTCTCTTTCTGCACCTCTCTTGTCTCTTTCTGCACCTCTCTTGTCTCTTTCTGCACCTCTCTTGTCTCTTTCTGCACCTCTCTTGCCTCTTTCTGCACCTCACTTGCCTCTTTCTGCAGCTCACTCGCTTCTTTCTGCACCTCTCTTGCCTCTTTCTACACCTCTCTTCCCTCTTTCTGCAGCTCACTCGCTTCTTTCTACACCCCTCTTGCCTCTTTATGCACCTCTCTTGCCTCTTTCTGCACCTCTCTTGCCTCTTTCTGCACCTCTCTTGCCTCTTTCTGCACCTCTCTTGCCTCTTTCTGCACCTTTCTTCCTCTTTCTGGACCTCTCTCGTCTCTTTCTGGACCTCTCTCGTCTCTTTCTGGACCTCTCTCGTCTCTTTCTGGACCTCTCTCGTCTCTTTCTGGACCTCTCTCGTCTCTTTCTGCACCTCTCTTGTCTCTTTCTGCACCTCTCTTGTCTCTTTCTGCACCTCTCTTGCCTCTTTCTGCACCTCACTTGCCTCTTTCTGCACCTCACTTGCCTCTTTCTGCACCTCACTTGCCTCTTTCTGCACCTCACTTGCCTCTTTCTGCAGCTCACTCGCTTCTTTCTGCACCTCTCTTCCCTCTTTCTGCAGCTCACTCGCTTCTTTCTACACCCCTCTTGCCTCTTTATGCACCTCTCTTGCCTCTTTCTGCACCTCTCTTCCCTCTTTCTGCACCTCTCTTGCCTCTTTCTGCACCTCTCTTGCCTCTTTCTGCACCTCTCTTGCCTCTTTCTGCACCTCTCTTGCCTCTTTCTGCACCTCTCTTGCCTCTTTCTGCACCTCTCTTGCCTCTTTCTGCACCTTTCTTCCTCTTTCTGGACCTCTCTCGTCTCTTTCTGGACCTCTCTCGTCTCTTTATGGACCTCTCTCGTCTCTTTCTGCACCTCTCTTGTCTCTTTCTGCACCTCTCTTGTCTCTTTCTGCACCTCTCTTGTCTCTTTCTGCACCTCTCTTGTCTCTTTCTGCACCTCTCTTGTCTCTTTCTGCACCTCTCTTGCCTCTTTCTGCACCTCACTTGCCTCTTTCTGCAGCTCACTCGCTTCTTTCTGCACCTCTCTTGCCTCTTTCTACACCTCTCTTTCTGCAGCTCACTCGCTTCTTTCTACACCCCTCTTGCCTCTTTATGCACCTCTCTTGCCTCTTTCTGCACCTCTCTTGCCTCTTTCTGCACCTCTCTTGCCTCTTTCTGCACCTCTCTTGCCTCTTTCTGCACCTCTCTTGCCTCTTTCTGCACCTCTCTTGCCTCTTTCTTCACCTCTCTTGGCTTTCTACTTCACTCTTGCCTCTTTCTGCATCTCTCTTGCCTCTTTCTACAGCTCTCTTGCCTCTTTCTACAGCTCTCTTGCCTCTTTCTACAGCTCTCTTGCCTCTTTCTGCAGCTCTCTTGCCTCTTTCTGCAGCTCTCTTGCCTCTTTCTGCAGCTCTCTTGCCTCTTTCTGCAGCTCTCTTGCCTCTTTCTGCAGCTCTCTTGCCTCTTTCTGCAGCTCTCTTGCCTCTTTCTGCACCTCTCTTGCCTCTTTCTGCACCTCTCTTGCCTCTTTCTGCACCTCTCTTGCCTCTTTCTGCACCTCACTCTCGCCTCTTTCTGCACTTCACTCTCTTCTTTCTGCACCTCACTCTCTTCTTTCTGCACCTCACTCTCTTCTTTCTGCACCTCACTCTCTTCTTTCTGCACCTCACTCTCTTCTTTCTGCACCTCTCTTGCTTCTTTCTGCACCTTTCTTCGTTTTTCTTGCCTCTTTCTGCACCTTTCTTGCCTCTTTCTGCACCTTTCTTGCCTCTTTCTGCACCTTTCTTCCTCTTTCTGCACCTCTCTTGTCTCTTTCTGCACCTCTCTTGTCTCTTTCTGCACCTCTCTTGCCTCTTTCTGCACCTCACTTGCCTCTTTCTGCGCCTTTCTTCCTCTTTCTGCACCTCACTCTTCTTTTTGCAACTCTCTTGCTTCTTTCTGTTCCTCTCTTGCTTCATTCCGCACTTCTCTTGCTTCTTTCTGCACCTCTTGCCTCTTTCATCACTTCTCCTGCTTCTTTCTGCACCTTTCTTCCTCTTTCTGCACTTCTCTTGCTTCTTTCTGCTCCTTTCTTTCTCTTTCTGCACATGTCTTACCTATCTAGGTGTAGTTAGAAATTAGCATTTAAAAAAACCTTAAAAATTCACTGAAAAAACCACAGGTTTCAGGGACGTTATTGATAGAAATTAGCATTTAAAAAACCTTCGAAATTCACTGAAAAAACCATAGGTTTCAGGGACGTCATAGTTAGAAATTATCATTTAAAAAACCTTTGAAATTCACTGAAAAAACCATAGGTTTCAGGGACGTTATAGTTAGAAATTATCATTTAAAAAACCTTTGAAATTCACAGAAAAAACCATAGGTTTCAGGGACGTTATAGTTCGAAATTATCATTTAAATAACCTTTGAAATTCGCTGAAAAGACCATAGGTTTCAGGGACGTTATAGTTTGAAATTAAACTTTAAAAAACCGTAGAAATTCACTGAAAAAACCATAGGTTTCAGGGACGATATAGTTAGTTGGACATTTCACTAGTACAAAACTAGAGAAATTTGCCCGTTAGTTGAGCTAACTATAACTCACGCCCCCGCAATGTACTGCTGATGACGTCACATATTACATCATTCATGACATGGTCAGTGACATCACTGATGACATCACTGATGACATCATCCAGTGACTGTGTTTCTGTAAAGTTTAAATATGTTATATATACACACCAAGGTGTATTGAAGAATGAGTGGGTGTATAAGTGTCTGAATAGTTGATTTAGTAGGTGCGTGACTGACTGTATAAGTGAGTGATTAATCGTGTCTTACTGAAGGCATGGGTTAGTGACTAAACTGTGAATGTCTGTATTAGTCTGTCAGTTGGTGTGTAAGCGGCTGCATGGGTTGGTGAGTAGCTACATGTCTGTCTATATGGGTTATTGATTGGTTGTCTGAGTATCTGTATGGGTGCCTGAGTGTCTCTGTGGGTGGGTGGGGGTGTGTGACTCTGTGCATAGATGTGTGAGTAGGTGATTCACTGGGTGTATGGGTTCAAGAGTGCATCTGTGAAGGGCTGTATGGGTGGGTGAGTGTGTGTATGGGTGTGTTGGTGAGTGAATGGATGTCTCAGTGGTACATGTGTGAGTAACTACATATGTGTAAGGCAGTATATGTGAGTGTTGGAGTATATAAATGACTATATGTGAGAGTGAGCGATTGTGAGAGTGGCTGTATGGATGAGTGTGTGCTTGTGTCAGTGATTGTAGAAGAGAGTAAGTATGTGTTAGTATCTGTATGAATAAGTGAAGTGGTGTGTGTATAACTGTATAGGTGAGTAAATGGGAGTGTGATTGATTCTTTGCATGACTGACTAGCTGTGTGAGTAACTGTATGGGTGAGTGGTGGTGTGTGAGTGTCTGTATAGGTGTATGAGTGCATATGATAGTGCTGTATTGATGAGTGACTGCATGTATGAGTAACTGTATGGATGAATGAGTGGACATGTGTGTAGACCTAGGAATCAGTGACTGGGTATGTAGTAACTGGTATTGGTGTGTCTATGGTTTCGAAAATGATAGTCTGCATTTTAGAGTGGGTGTATCAAAGGTTATATTAGGGTGTGAGGAGGTGCATCAGATTATCACGTGGGTGATGTCATCAGTGATGTCATCAGTGATGTCACTGACCATGTCATGAATGATGTAATATGTGACGTCATCAGCAGTGCATTGCGGGGGCGCGAGTTATAGTTAGCTCAACTAACTAGAACGGGCGAATTTCTTTGGTTTTGTTCTAGTGAAATGTCCAACTAACTATAACGTCCCTGAAACCGATGATTTTTTCAGTGAATATATATATATATATATATATGTTTTTTAATGTACTCCGGGGTGCCCGCACATGGGCGGGAATATTCAGTGCTTATAACTTTGAGGATACCCCTGGAAGAGAACTAGGATTTCAGGTAACTTATCCTTTGGTGTAAATTCATTCAGTAGAGAAATTTAAGAAAATACAGTTCGTGATATCAGTGGCCGCGACGACTTTGCAAAAAATAACGGGTTTGTGCAGGGAAATGCAAAGCTCTGATTGGCTGCCAACACTTCAACTAGGAAGTGTTGGCAGCCGTCTTGGGACTCTGCTCCAGAGTTTGCCATCTACCAAAAAGACATTCTCCAGAATCGCCTGTACTTCCTTCGCCTGGTAGGACATCTCCACAAAGCCTGTTTTCTGGATTGAAGGCTTTTTGTGAGAAGCAAAGCTGCAGTTTCAATTCTAGACCTGTGAGGAAAGTGCATTAAGTACGATGATTCCCTGTCGAGTTGGTGTATGTTGAAGCATATATTTGGACTGAAGTTATCCCTGTTTTTAGGTCTCGCCTAGCGATGCAGCGCAAAGCGCTGCTCGCTATGCGAGATCTATTGTCGTCGACTTCGTCTGGAAGGGGGACAGGACATGTGCACGTGTACGGCACGGCCTGGACAGGAGATGTGCACGCGTATGGTGCGAGCAGGAGTTGTAATAACGCCGCAAGCCGTACTCGTGCACATCAACTGTCTCTGTCCAAGCTTAACAGACAGGAGATGTGCACGCGTACGGCTCGCGGCGTTATCATAACTCCTGCTCGCACCATACGCGTGCACATCTCCTGTCCAAGCGCGGCGCGCCCCACTCACCGGCTCTTGTAGGGACTCTGCGCTGCTCCCCGGCTGGTCTCCTCCATGTCAGGGGTGACTCGCCTCTTCACCCGGTCACTCTGACTTCCCTGTACGGCTTGCCAGTGCGGGTTGGGCTCCCGCCGCGCTTCTCCTGCATGCGGGCTGCAACACGCGGGGCTCCCTCAGCTCACGGGAGCCCCGGACACTTCCGGCCGCGCGCTCCATGCCCCGCCCATGTCCCAGGCAAGCTTGCCTGACTTCCGGGTCGCACTGAGAGAGGCCCGGAGAACGCTTCCAGAATGGCTCGGGCTTGTTCTTTCTGTTTCTTTCCACCGTGTCTCTCCGCGCCTACCCTCCCCCCCCGCTCCCCCCACACGCACAAGAGTCGCTCTCTCCCACTGTCTCTGTCTCTCTGGACCTTTCGATGTTTCTCTTTCTCTAAATTGCTCTCTCCTGCTCTTTGTGTCTCTCCTTCTTTAGCCATCTCTCGCTCTCTCTGTGTTTCTCCCTCCTTTTGTTTTTTCTCACTGTCTCACTTTATTTTGTCTCTCTTATTTTTATCACCGGCTCCTTCTCTCTCCATCGTTCTCTTTCTATGCTCCTTTGTCTCTGTTTCGCTCTATTTTACTTTTCCTTTCTCTTGCTTGCGGTCTCTCACTGTTGCCCTGTCTTGCTTTATTTTGTTTATCTCTTTCTCTCCACATTTCTCCCTTCCTCGTTCTTTCTTACTCTATCTCACTATCTTGTCACAGCGTTCGAACCCATAGCCATGTGGCTCTGCAGCGAAACGATTTGCTTGAGCAGCCAATTTTCTAATTGCCAGCAAACTCTGTAGACATACAGGGAAGTTTGTTTAAACCACTTGATGAGATGCAGCAACATTCCATCGTGACTGGCACATTAATGCTGCACTGGTCACTTTACTTCTGACGCAATCGTGGAATGTGAAGAAGAAAGAAACATTGCGGTGCACAGTCGTCTTTCGGTTCACTGTGTACTGATGTGCTGTTCTGTTTACATGCCCCTGCTGCTCACAGGACACACTGGTTCAAAAATAACCTTGTAGTTGACAGCACTGCAAAGCTTTAGGCACATTGAGAGGTTACATGGGGAAGGCACTCTATCCACTGCCCCCAGACGCCAGGAGTCCTTGCCAGCATGCCATTCAAAGCAAGCTGTGAAGCACTCGAGAGGAGTGATGCAACCCCCGTCAGCGGTGACAGCTCACTCGAGACCCCGGAGACACCATTCATCACTTGCTCGAAAACCGATCAGATTTATTGACAAGCGTTTTTGTAGGCGTTCTCAGAATAGGTATGTTGGTAAACAAAGTACCTGTCCAGAGAACATCATATTCCATCTCTGAGGCAGCTCACTCACACTTAACCTGAGACAACTAGACTAAGTAGCTTCAGGTGATGTCGTGACTCAACATCCTGCGCTCCAGGTTCTAGTCACTTCCAGAACGTAGGCTTTTACCGTCGTTACGTAACGACAGTGGCATTGTTGTCTACCAAGGTTTTAAAGAATTTACAGAAAAGGAATTGCATAAAACAGGGTGTGTTAGTGCACTTTGAGGGGCAGACAGAGAGGGGTGGTTTAATTTCCAATTAAAGGGTGTAACAGAGCTTTAGACTTGGGAGACACCAGTCTGAGGCCTAGGAGGCAGAATCCTGTATCAAATGACAATAGCTTCAGCAGATGCAAAAATACTAAGAATTACCGCTCTTTCTAGGATTTTGGAATTTCAAGGCTTGAAGGTGACAATCTTGATCTTGCGTGTGGTGCTGTCTTTGATGCGGGCCAGTAGCAGGCTGGAGACCCAATGCACAGCTCGCGCGTTACCATGAGCCTTGAAGAAAGCAAGGCTGCAAGCTGTCCAGGGACAGTGGAAGTTTCCACTGAGCCATCTGAGAGGCCAGAGAGTGGCACATGTCAAGTCGGCAAATGTCAAAGGAGAGCAGTGGAAGATCACAGCGTTAACATGTGTGAGGAATAAGTGGCGAAAGGAGAAGCAGTAGATTAATGTTTATGGGATTTGGCAACCTGGTGTGATATCTGAAGCTGCCACTCAAGCCAGGCATGATTTTGTAATCAACGAAGCGATGCAAAGAGTAAACAAGGCCTAATTCCAATGATGAGACCTGTATTTTAGGCTCGCTGTATGACTCATTCGATTAAATTTAACTAGGAACTTTAGAGAAGCAGGAGGATTTGAGAATGAAAAGATGAGCAATGAAATGAGATAAGGCTTGGTAGTTTATGTATAATGGTGGTGAGTGAAAGACAGAGAAGAGATGGGAGCGCTAAAGGTGCGAGTAAGTGGCATGAAAAACAGGAGGAATGGATAAAACTTGGGGATCGTTGTCAATGAGTTTATGTCAAAAGACTGATCACAAAAATGTCAACCTACAACAATATCAACTGCAAAATATTGACTTGCTCAACATTGTCAAGTAAGCATACACGAGGGAGTAGAGATTTATCATTCTTTTCCTACCTTGGCAATAGTTTGCAAGTTGCTATCTTGTAGTTGATGCTTTTACTGGTCTTTGATTTAAAGTCAGTATTTTGGGAGGTCCTCAGAAATATGTGAGGAGAATCAGACATAGACCATGCCTCCAATCCCCGGGGAAGGAGAACTGTCTGAGATGCGAGCTCATTAGGTGGTTTGTACATGGGGGTAAGTAGCTGAGGACAATGAGGTTATCAGTAGTTTAATACAGCACCGGCACTTGTGAGGCATGTTTGGAGTCTAGAGAGAGGTAAGGAGGTGCCCTACAAAGAGAGAAGCAATGACTCTAAATCTAAATGTGGATTCTTGGTTTAAGTCTGGGGAATAGCACTGGGTGGGATGCACAGGGTAGTTAGGGGTTGAGGTCTAGTTTTTCATGAGTGAGGCTTTAAGTTGTAGTGTCTCCAAGGAGACAGAAGAAAGTGAATATCTCATGAGATTATGCGTACTAACCTGACTATAAACAAGGACGTGTATGCCCTCAGAGAAGAACATGGTATTATGGAGATCTCCATCTGAGTTTCTGTGTGTGTTGGGGGATTTGTTGATGAGTTCCTTCCTGTCACTGTATCCACAATAGGTTTGTTTTCCTTGTGTAATCACCGTGACTGTGTGGTATCTGATAAATGAGGGGTGGTCTGTTTAGTTTAGCACTTGATTGTCATTGTTTAGTCAGCCTTTTCAGTAGGCTTTGAATGTCTAGGTGTCACTCTACATTTGGTGTTCTCATTTCCCCAGCATTATTTTTCTGCTCCTTTCCTTGTGTCAAAGTCATGTCTTATGGTCAGTTTCTAAGAGCTTTATGTACAAATATTGGAATCCTACTGAAAAAGTGCACGAAAGACAAGATCACTGAAATTATTTCCATCCCATGGATATTTCTAGAGAGAGGTTTGCACACTTCGTGCCAGATGTTCATAGCTTTTGTTAGGTCGCAAACGGCCCGATTCAAAGAATCGGGCCATTTGCGACTGGAAAAAGCATTTTTCAATGTACAGAGCTCTATTTTGCGATTCGGTAACCTATTGCCAAATCGCAAAATGTGTTTGCAATTCGTTATTAGGAAGGGCATGTTAAGTGCGTCCCTTCCTAATAGCGACTAGCAATGGTATGTAAGAATGTTTTGCGAACGAAATGCGGTCGCAAAACATTTGCATTTACCGCCTACTTCAAGTAGGTGGTAACCGATCACGCAAACGGGAAGGGTCCCTAAGGGACCCCTTCTTCTTTGTAAATTATTGTAAAAACGTTTTTTAAGAGTAGGCAGTGGTCACACAAACCACTGCTTAATCTTAAAAAATGAAAAGAAAACTTTTAATTTTTGTTTTGAAACGCATCCTGTTTTCCGTTAAGGAAAACAGGCTGCGTTAAAAACAAGCATTTGCAATGCAATAGGTCTCGCATTTACGCGAGTTTGAGCTATTGACATTGCAAATACCAATGCCTTTTATATTTGTATTCGTTTTAAAAACATAAATAAAAGGCATTGTTATTTACTAATGCCAATAGCTTTAACTCGTGTAACTGCAGAGACCTATTGCATTGCAAATGCTTGTTAATATTGATGGTGCTGGGAGTAGGGTAGCAAAGCTTTAGCTGGTTTCTAAGACTGAATGATCTGCAGAGTATGGTATTCATCAACAGTAACTGCCCACCACCTTTAGCTCATTTCTGCAAGTGTGCTCTTCCCCCTGTTGCAAAGTCACTTCTTTTGGCTGTCTTGGGGAGAGGGAGGAGGAATGTCCTCTTGCACCAAATGAGTGTGGCGAGCATCTGCAGTAGACATAGGTTTCATGTCTTTAACCCCTGTCTGCAATAACACCTTTTCTATTCCTCTGCTGATTCTTCATACCCATGGTCCTGACTTGGGATGCCACTGGTGGAGGTTTTAAGTGAGAGTCTGGGGGTGCAGGCGCTAGCTGGTCCAATAACCCTGCAGTGACCGTGCCATCTGCAGTTGCATATTGTCGTCCAGGTCTATCACCACCTTGTGTCTGTAGTTTTTGAATGTTTTCAGTGTCCTAACCTGGAAATTAGTTGTTTCAGGACTCGGACTTCCTCGAAATGCTATTCTTTGAAGACCATATTCGTGAAGGTGTTGGTTCTTTGTTCTGCTACAGGGCTGGGCCATGCAAGGCTACATGTGTTGTGCTGCAGAAAGGAGAATGTAATGAGGGAGAGTGGGTTGATGCTGCGTATGATTGTCCTGTGGACACTGCTGTGATCATTTGGATGGGAGGAGATGTAGGCAGACACTGTATGCTTGGTGTGTATGAATGGAGGATGCTTGGACTCTAGGATTGTCCTGTGGATAGAGCTGTAATTGGTTGGATGGGCGGAGATGTAGGCAGAAACTGTGTCTAGGATTGTCCTGTGGTTGGAGAGACTATGTGCACTTTTCATTTGAGGATGGGGTACGTGGGTGGACATTTTCCACCTCCCATTGGTGTCATCGCTTTGTATCACCTCGGGGTGGGACTAGGCAGAGTGGCCTCTGATTGGTTGGTCTGATTCTTGTTCTCTTTTTCTCTCCCAGGCTCTGGCTAGCATGAGCCTCAACACGCAGCCTATTCTGAACTTAGAGAAGTTTCACGAGGGACAGGAGTTGCCGATGCTGAGTAACAGGCCACAAAATGACCCACAATCCACGCCTTCCACAGAGTTTAACCCCCTTATCTATGGGAACGACGTGGATTCTGTGGATGTTGCAACCAGGTGAGTGTAAACAGATTGTTGTGCACTTTCTGCTTTCCGTATCGGGTTGCTTTGTTGCCTGCGCACTGTTTGAAGGGTAAGCTTGAATAGTGATCGCTTGTACTCCAGCCTTTCTCTGCACGTTTCATTTTGGCTTCTTAACACAAGTCACCAGTTTACAAACGCCAGTGCCTTAGGTTCTCCATTTTAAGAGATTCAGTGATCTGGAGCATATGCACCTTTGTGTGCTGTACCTGTGTGTTAAGCGCACATAAGAGGATTGTCAGGGTTGTAAGCGCTATATTAGTATTTAACATGGTTAAATGTGTCTGGCTTCTCCATCATGGGGTCTTCAATAACATTCATAAACACTGAATATCACTGCCCATTTGAAGGATTCTGATGCCTATGTCAAGGTAACACTTTCAGTTTATCTTGTACAAAGGCATCCATAAGTAGGTTCCTGAAGGCCCCACCCCCCACAGCCCCTCCCACCTCCCAGGGTTACTTAATGGAGGCCACAGCAGGGGTGCGCCGCCGGCGCGCTGAAGGCGCACCAAAGACAAGCCCATCTGTGCCCGTCCACGCCTGGACAGCACACTCTGCCACGTACCCTGGTCCTCTGCTATCCCACAGATACTCCGCCCCAGAGCTTCGCGCCCTGGACTCGTATCGCAACAACTGCTGCATCGTCTCACCACAGCTGGACCGTTCACCTGCATCCACTGCCGCTTCTGCATGATCACCACCCCACCAAACAACACCACACCCACCACAAACGACGACACCCCTCCGGTTCAACTCAACTGCCTCCTGATCAACGCCAGATCACTCTGCAAACACGCCACCTAGGTATGGGACACCATCTCCACCCTTGCCCCCAACATTACCTTCATCACTGAGACCTGCTCACCCCCACGTCAGCCTCTGACATCACCATTGCAACCCCCTCCAGCTACGAAATGAAACAGAGACCGCACCAGCAAACGCGGGGGAGGCATCGCCATCAATCACAAGGAATCCATCACCTGCTCCATCACCAAAGACGACCGCAAGCCCATCATGGAACACATGAACTTCCAGCTCCACGCAGAGGCCAGAACCACCATCAGAGGAACCCTTGCATACAGACCACTATGACCTCGAATCGAAATCGGCCACGCCATCGCTGATCTCATCACCCCCCTCACTGTTGAATCCAAACACTACATCTTCCTTGGGGACCTCAACTTCCACCTTAACGATCCCAACACCACGACCTCATGGAAAGACTAGATAACATCGGCCTCAAGCAGATAGTCACCCACCCCACACACAGAGTAGCACACACTGTGGACCCCATCTTCACATCCAGCGATAGAATTAGATACAGCCACACAGAGATCACCTGGACGGACCACGCAAATGTGCACTTCACCCCCGTCGGCCCACCGCACACCACCCTCGTCTTAGACAGCGCTCCCAACCACAGCTGGGCCACAATAACTCGGCAACAATGGACAGACGTCATCAGCACCACCCAGCCCAACATCACGGCAAACCTGGACCAAACAGTAGAGAATTGCAACGTCTGTATTACCAACGCTGCCAACCAAATCACCCCATCCAAACCCACCAAACGAGTCCGCTGGTACACGCCAGAACTCAGCACAGCAAAACATGAATGCAAACAACAAGAAAGAAAATGGTAGATCAACAAGAATGACACCGACCGAGCCACCTACAAAATTACCCTCAGCAACTACCACCACCGGGTCAAAGCTGCAAAAAAGGAGGCCCTCGCACGCCGCATCGAAACCAGTACCAACCGAACCAAGGAACTCTTCACCATTGTCCGAGAATTCTCCTGCCCCTCAGCTACAGAAAACACGATCCATCCCAAAAACTCTGCGACTCCCTCGCTGACCACTTCCACAACAAGATAGCGACCATCTTCACAGACTTGGAACTCCAACCTTCAGACATCCTCAGCAACCCACCACCGACCGACCACTACCGCTAACCACGGAATCACAGCATGGGAACAACTTCGCATACCAACAACCACCACCCTGATTAAATCTATCCACTCAGTAGGCCCCCACCAACCCCTGCCCCACCAGCTTTTCAACCTCGTAAGCAACAGATCAGTCACCAACTCGCCACCATCCTCGAGGGCTCCATAACTACAACAACCTTCCCCGATGCTTGGAAGCACATGGAGGTCAGGCCCTTCCTCAAGAAACCATCAGCGGACCCAAAAGATCCACAGAACTACCATCCGATCTCCCTCCTATCGTTCCCCGCCAAAGTCCTGGAGAAGGCCATCAACATCCAACTCACCAAACATCTGGAAATAAACTACTGCTAAACCCGTAGCAATCTGGTCTCATGGCCAACCACAGCACTGAGACGGCCCTCATCGCAGCAACAGATGACATGCGAGCCCTACTGGACAGAGGAGAAATGGCCGCCCTTATCCTCCTGGACCTCTCGGCAGCTTTCAAAACCATCTCACACCACACACTCATCCAGGAACTACGCCAAAACCGGAATCATAGACGGCGCACTCAGATGGATGGCGTCCTTACTCACAGGAAGCACCAGAGAGTCTGCCTTCCACTTCTCCTCGCACACCAAGCTCACCATTTGCGGAGTACCCCAAGGCTTATCTCTCAGCCCCACCTTCTTCAACATCTAAATGACACCACTCGCAGATATTATCATATCACACATCAACATCATCTCCTATGCCAATGGCACCCAACTCGTCCTCTCACTCATGGCGAACCCCACCCAGACAAAGACCAACTTCCACAACTGCATGAAGAATCTAGCGACATGGACGAAAGACAACTGCCTCAAGCTTAACATGGACAAGACGGAAGTCTTTATCTTCAGCAGACACACAACCCTCCGGAACAACTCCTGGTGGCCGATGGAGCTCGGTCCCACCCCCACGCCGAAAGACCACGCATGCAACCTCAGCATCATACTAGACAGCGAACTCTCTATGAGACGCCAAGTTAACTCTGTCACATCCGCCTGCTTCAACTCCATCCGCATGCTCCAAAAAATCTTCAGAGTGCTCCCCACCAGCAAAACGGTGACACAGGCCCTCATCACCAGCCGAGTCGACTACAACAATGCACTCTATGCCGGCACACACTCCGAACTCTTCAAAGACTCAAGACATACAGAACACAGCAGCCAGACTGATCCTCAGCCTGCCCTAGAAAACACACATCACCCAACACCTCAAAGACCTCCACTGGCTCCCAATCCACAAGAGATGCCAGTTCAAGCTCCTGACCCACGCATACACAGCCCTCCACAACATTTGGACCACACTACATGAACCACTGCCTGACTTTCCACAAACTCACCAGAAACCTGTGCTCTGAACACCTCGCCTTCGCACAAACGACATGCACCCTCCCTCTCCACCTACGCACCTCACCCTCGCTCAACCGCTTCAGGAAGGGACTCAAGAGCTGGTTCTCTGACTGAGACCCACAGCACCGCGCCTGGATACCCCCCCAGGGTGATAAGTAGCGCTTTACAAATACTAATTGATTGATTGAGCTGGGAAAGTTTAAAAAAAAAAAAACTCCTAAAAATTTGGCTGTTTTAGTTAGCTCTTCTGAACTTATACTTCAGCAAAGCGCAGAGATATTCCTTAGGGGATGATTTGTTGCGCTATACCAAGTAATTTTAACATAACATTGTCTAAGAGGAGGTACAGCAGGGCCCTTATGAGGAAGAATGTCAGGCTGGATTTTGTGATTAGAATCCGCATATTGAGATGTTCAAGTGAGGAGGAGACGTGTTTGGCATAACACTGCAGAGGAGCAATAGGAATCTTGTTCCTTCATAGGATGGAGCATTCCCTTATGGAAAGTAGCAAATACCTTCCAATGATACCTAGTGTCGTCCACCGTGGGAGGGAGGTTTGTATGACACCAGCATCTTTAAAGAAGGAGGCGCTAAAGAAGAGAGCAAATATCCGTCCTCATCACCAGACCTGGCATACATGTTCCTTTGCCACAGCAAGGAAGAGGTCAGTCATTCCTCCATCTACTACAGGCTCACCACATGCTCAAGGAAGGAAAAGGCAGCTGCAGCTCGGAAAAGAGCAATGACACCTTTGAAATTCTATAACCTGACTTTTGATGACAGCTTTCAGAGCACGTTTTTTAGTATTCTCTCCAAAGAGCAAAAGAAAATAGTAGCATCCATTGTGAAGGAGAGGAAGCTATTCTTTAACAACACATGCTTAAAGTCCTCATAGGACAGAGCAGACACAGGTTGTCAGCACAGGACTGGTCCTCACAGGCATGCTTGAGGAATTCATGGTTCAGGCCAGAAGTATAAAACTACATAATCCCCATGAGATTCAAGGGTGAGCATCTCTTTGGGCCAGACACAATAAAACAAATTAGGAGGGATACATACATAAACTATTAACGCGATGGGAAGCTTTAAACTGAGGGGTCTTATTGTAAAGAAACTTCCACTCCCACTGACCCCTGTCCACACGGATACCAGCAACAGCAGGCTAACTGTGGACTGCTGCTGGGCCCATCATGGCAGCGTCAATCTCCCTGTCTTTTGAGCGGACGAGGGAAGAGAAGAAGCTGGAGCCCAAGAGGGTTCAGCCACTACCTCCAAATAACAAGATTTGTTTTCCCTGATCAGACTACCCCAGTGGTGGGACACTGATAATGTCCTTTTCAAACGAGTGAAATCACATATTGCATTGATAGTCATAAATGCTTTAATAATTCCCCAGTACGTGCGCGGACGCTCGGACACCTTTTTCCATGGTATTCTTTTGTGAAAACAGTATCCTAGATTGTCTCTGAGTTTGTATCTTGTTCTGTGAAATTAAAGCTAAACAAAGGCCTCATTCCTCAATGTTCAAAGTAATGCTAAGATTATCCTCATAGAACAGCATTGCAGCACTCCAATACAGAGAAAATCCCCTCCAAGCAGTGAACATACAGCCTGATAGGCTTACATTAAAAGTCCCTTGTCCCTTTAAGAAGCTGAGAGGCTCCACTTCTCAGAGTGCACTTTACTGGCAGTCGCCTACCAGAGTTCAATTTCTCTGGCTTGTGAGTGTTGGTTATCAAAGCCCCTGTGAAGTCTCACAACTCAAAATATCTTCTTTTTTTCCCTGTCAGGAAAATATTTACTTGTGGCATGTAGTGCTGTAGATTCACATGCTCTGCATACTCCTGCTATCAAGTGTTGGGCTCTGACGTGTACAACATGTCTTTCTCCAAAGAAGTCTTTCGAGTCACGAGGTATAGTGACTCCCCGTATGAATGGTAATGTGCATGGGCATCTGATTCACTCAACATTATTATCTTCTGCTGTCTAGTGTGGAATTCTTTCCTTGTTTCTGATGTCATTTTTCAGTCAAAATGCCATCGCTCTTCTCTAAATGCCCCTCATGTTGGAGGAAGAAGGTGATTACTGATGCCCACAAGGTATCTGTGGTTGCCGTCCTGCCTCACATTCTGTGATTGACTGTGACATCTGTAGGAAGATCACAAAAAGAACTTTGATAGATTGATAAGGCATCAAGCTAAGATGAGGTATGTTGGAAGGCATAAAGGCAGGAGAGGGGGCTAAAAAAGGTCAGTTTCCCAGCCTAACTCGATGACCCACCTCCTGGGAAAGATCTTCACAGAGGGATGTCTAGAGAGAGAAGGTAGATTGGCAGGGAAGCGACAAATTCCATTAATTTTGGCTGTTCCCGGATGACGTTGTCTCAGGACATTGCACCGTTGGTTTATTGACCGATTAGGCCCATGATCCTTTTGAAGATCCGTGTGCAAGCACCTCTTAGAAAGACTTCAGAGGCAACATCTATGTCTTGCATAAGAAAGTGGAAACCACTGTCTCAACAAGGATCTCAAAGGAACAGAATTGCTTCACCACAAAGCGCCCCTACTGGTAGAAGATTCAGATTTTACACTGTCTTGCTGTTCTTGGCTTTAGTACTCAAACCTATGCTACTCTTCCTATACTCCTACTTCTCTGGCATCTCCATCTTCTGTGTCACCAGTAGGTGATCTCCTCACTTTCCATGAGGCACTTGGAAGAAGGTCAACACAACTTAATCATTTATCGTCTCCACAACCAACAGTTTCCATAACATTCAAGATTTTTCAAAGGCAACTCCCCAATCTTTATTTCCTCTGCTGCCTGGCCTGCTAGAAATAGCTGAAGAGACATTTTTCTGCAGCCAACTATGATGGCAATCAAAGCACACATACAAATTAAAATGTAGACCAACTCAAGACCCAGAGTGTCTTAGAATTTTTACTCACTTATTGTAAGGGCAGGAAGGTGCAAGCATGTATTTACTCCAGTATCAGCTCCCACGCGAGAGAGAACAAAAGACTCAACCCACCTAGTAAGAAGTGTGGCACAGCAGAACAGCAAAACAAAGAAGTGTAAACCAAGTACTGGAAAAGGGTAGTATTGGAAAAGGGTCAAACAAACCAATATTGCCTGGTATTAAATGACAAGTTTGTCAACAAGTGCATTCACGGAGCATAATTCAGACTGCTGGCCTTCGTCAATGTTTTCCACACATCAAAAGGAACTATTGACTCTGTTCCATAGATCTGCAATATGCATATTTCAACATATCAGGTGCAGTTCAATACAGAAAATACCTAGGCTTTTTTGTAGAAGTCTTTCCATTTGAACTATAATAAGCTACCTGGGCATTCTCAAAATGATTGCGGTTGTTGCAACCTCCTCTAAGAAGGAAATGAATATTTGTGTACCCGTACTTTGACGACTGGCTCATGAAGATAGATTCACAACAAAAGGCAGCTCAAGGCTTTGAAACCGCATCCAAAAGAAATGCTTAGAACTGAGGAAAATAAACAATCCTCCGGCCCGACCGGTCTCATTCCTCCTAGGATCCATGGCATCCTGCATATACGTAGTCCCAAAAGCAAAGCTGTACGTGAGACCTCTCAACAGTGTCTCGAGGATCAGTTGTCACAAAGGAAGACAATTGGAAGAACCATTTAATCCTCAGAGCTCAAACTGCAGCATCACTGGAATGGTGGAACAACGATCAGATTCTTCCGAAAGACAATTCCCAAACAGACAATAGTAGCAGATGCCTCCCTCTTGGGATGGGGAGACCATCTGAAGCATGTGACAATCCAAGGTCTTTGGTCAGCCAAAGAGAAGACGTGCCCTATGGACCTTTTATATCTGAAGGCTGTACACCTGGCCCTCAAAGCTTCCACCCTCTCTGGGATCAAAAAACATCTTGATTCAAAAAGTCAACAGCGCCACTATGCAAGCACCAGTCAGCAGGGAAACAAGTCCAAGACCGTTGTCTCTTCAAGCACAAACCATGTGGCGCTATGTCTTAAGCTGAGGGATCACGCTTACAGCAGAACACATCTCAGGAACTCCAGACCAGGAAGTGCACTTTCTTCACCGACATCCTGAGGAAAACCACAAGTGGGTCCTGAATGATGAAGTCATACAAAACTTTTTCAGAGAGTGGGGATTTCAAACATTACACTTCATCGCCACTGCAAAAAATAAAAAATGCGGAGAAATTGCGTCCAAGGCACCGGAATAGGACTCATTGAACAGTGCCATTTTGATCAGTTGATTGATACCGTTTGTCTGCGTCTTTTCTTCCTAACCCCCTCATATGGAGATGGCGCCCAAGATGACGTCCGTGTAGTAGTGCAACTGCGGAGCTCCGCCGCACCACTATAGCATTCAGGCGGTTCCCGGGGGAGTAGATGCCCCGTCAGGCGAGCATGATGAAGCTGAACGAGTGAGGAGCTGATTGTGTGCACTCGCACTGCTCCCGGACTGAAACTGCGGCCGCGGTCGTAGTTTGATCGCAACCGGCCGGCTGGGAGTCAAGATGACGCCTGGCCGCAGAGGAAGGAGAAATGAGGAGATTATACATGAGCAGACGCCCGGCGGCCGCGTGGCGAGGGAGCCCCCCCCCCCGGTACTAACATCAATCGGCTGGGGTGAGTGAAACGACCTACGTCCCCCAGTCAGTTTCCACCCGAGTGACGGGGGGGGGATCGGGCCTGGGCCGGGTGGGCGCCGGAGTGAAGGCGGGCGCTCTTGAACCCTTGGGTTGTGACGCTGGCGACCCCACTGAGAACCGGGGGTCCCGGGATGCAGCCTCCGCAAGCATTGGGGCAATTTTGAGGTGTTCTAGACAGGCGCGGGGTACCTGCCTCGGGCTGCCTGACCTCAAAATGGCGGCTGTCACCGACTCTCACCAGGATCTCAAGGCAGCACTGAGCGGAGGGCATCCATAGGGCAAACATACGCCGGTGGCCACAGAACAGCAGCAAAAGTAGAGTCCTTGCCCCCTACCGGATTGTATCACCGCATCAGCATCGGCTTCAAAATGGCAGGCGCACCGATCGCGGCACCTCCAGCCTAGGGGTACTTCTATTGCCTTCACCGAGCGGCTGCTGCTTATGAGGGAAGCCTTTTACACCCCTCTGCTCAAGGTACACCTTGTTTTTGGTCCGCTGCTTGACACTTGCATACACGGCGATCGGCACTGCGATACTGCCTGTCCCTGCCTGACTCCAAAATGGCGGCTGTAATTTCCCTGATCGTGTTGCGTCTGAACTCTTCTCGCCGCAATATGTGCTATGTGTAGGGTGTGGAGGCCCCTGCTCTGTTATAATTGTAACTACGACTGCCACAACTACAACTGCCTCAGTGACTCATCTAGGACCCGTGCTGGCAAACGCAACCGAATACAACCGAGTGCAGACTGCAGACAAAATGGCGACTAGCACATGTGGTGTTCAGTTCTTACCTGTGCTGTAGTCCCTCACAGCACTTGCTTCCATCATGCTAGCGGGACCCCAGACAGCCAAATCAGCGATTCATCTGACGCCTGTGTGTCTAAGGCCTCCTGTGTAATTAATGCCTTGCAGTGGGGAAGATCTGCAGACTTTGGAACTGTCCCTTCCACCCCTCCTCTCACCACTCTTGACCTGGGGGCGAGCTGGAGGATGAGGCGGACGGCGCTTCCCAGTAACTCCGTGACCGGTGCTCTCGATGGAACTTTGACGATGCCCCCTGGGCGGAAACCATAACTGTCTGTACTTACCGCTGTGCCGCGAGCAACCTTGGCCGATGCCCGATGGAGCTGTCCTATGCAGCTATAGAGGAGTTTGGCTCTGGTTCACCCTCGGCCGTCACCTACCCAGCCAGACATCGGACATTGTTTTCCTCGTCTCCCCGTTGTGTCTTCCACCTGCATTCCTTACCCCTGTTTACCATTCCCCCTCTACCTTTCACTCCCCTTAAGACGTGTGTACGCGCTAATAACTCATATTATTGTGTAATCATGTTTTTTCTCCTATGTCTATACTTGACTATGTAATTATGTAACCTGTAACTCGCTGATCCTCATGTAAAGTGCTCTGATACCTCCGGGTCTAGCCAGCGCTATATAAAACTTTGCAAATAAATAAATAAAATACCATCTATAATTGTGAAACTACGCTAATCAAAGATAAAATGATCCTAATAGCACCAGATTGGCTGCGACAATGGTGGTACCGGGACCTTCTATAACTGTCAGTCACAGACCACAGAATACTTTGTTGCAGAGCATTTGTTCTTGTGACCCGACGTCAGGACCAAATCCACACTGAAACCTACAATCCTTAAATTTGGCTGCATGGCTTCTGAAGTCCGGTAGGACAGACACCTGAATCTTATTCATGAATGCTTGGAGATACTGAAGGAAGCAGAAAGTCAGTCCCTCCACGGGATCATGCTATGCACTAAAATAGAAGAGGTTGCATCTAGTACCAAAGTAAAGCACGCAACCTTATTTCTTGCCAAGAAGTGATACTGCCTTCCTTACTGTATCGAGCCAAATCAAAATTAAAGATCTCTTCTGTACAAGTCAACCTGGCTGCTGTAGTAGGACTCAGTGAAGTTCTTCCATTAGTGAAAAGGTCACCTCCACCATGGGAGCTCAACTTGGTGTTATCAAAACTGATGAGCTCTCCTTCTGAACCCATTCATAGAGAAACATTGCAGCAGCTCTCATGGAAAACTGCCTTTCCCGTTGTTGTCATGTCCTCTAGAGGAGTCTGTGAATTTCAAGCCATACTAGCTGTAGGCCCATTTACTATCTTCCATTCTAATAGGGTTGCTTGAAGAACTTGCCTCTCATTCTTACCCAAAGTGGTGTCTGATTTCCACATCAAACAGACTATTACCGTACCAACCTTTTTTCCTAATAGGTCTATGCCAGCAGAGCAGGCTTTCCACTTGTTAGACCTTAGAAATGTGCTCCGTTTTTATCTAGAGAAAACCAAAGATATTAGGAAAGCAAAATAGTTTTTGCTAAATTATGGCCACATTGGATGAGGACTAGCCACTTCCAAATAATCAGTTGCTAGATGAATAGTGGCTTGTGTTTTTGTTATCAGCTTTCAAATATCTCACTGCCAAAAAAA
Organism: Calotriton arnoldi; assembly: GCA_963921515.1. Taxonomy (NCBI): domain Eukaryota; kingdom Metazoa; phylum Chordata; class Amphibia; order Caudata; family Salamandridae; genus Calotriton; species Calotriton arnoldi. The sequence goes on from CAWUFW010005897.1 coordinate 394,479, forward strand.
CTCAAAGTCCACTCTGAACGCCTTAGGGAGCCATCTCTTCATGAATAGGGCGAATATGGTGCAGCTTGAATGTCGCTGATGGAGATAAAACTGCAGGCCTCCTTGAACGTGTTCAGGAGGTGTGGGGCCGGTTGACTGATGGATTTGTTAACGAGTTCTGATGGCATTTTCCTGGATTGGCTGCCAGGTATCGCCTCCACAATCTCTTCTTGCGATAGCAGCATAGCATGCACTTCCCGTTCCAGAGTCAAGAGTGTCTAAACGTTGTGTTCCATCAAAGGAACTCCTTTTGTATGCAGCGAATGCAGCAGCATCTCCTTGTAAATATGCCAACACTCTGAGTCATTAACCCTAGCTCCCAACCTGAAAGTCACCTCTCGGTTGTCATACCTGTGTAGGAAGTTGCCATCCTCATACCTGCATCTCTTCAATGCCATCCAGGCACGTCACATCCAACATTTTTGATGGCCAGGCCACGCCTTTCAGGGAGCCTATTCTCTTCTCACAGTTATTTCTGGTACCACTTAACAGTCTTAATTTAAGCATGCATATCTGTGAAAGACTATCTATGAAAGACTCGGTGTTGGAGAAGTTTTGTACCTGTAACTACAGTTCTCCATCGTTGGTATCCTTCACAGATCCCCAAGCAGCGTCATTTCCTGCTCTGACGTGCGCTATGGTAGCCTGTTGGGGAGCAGTGGTTACAGTTGAACCTCTTTGCCTGCTTAGCAGTTCTAAAACAAAGAGGATACACTCACTTACTACTGTGTTAAAATTGGCCTGGAATAAGTAAAGCGTGTAAATCTGTGAAAAATACATATGTTTGAGAACTTTAGTGACAGGTATGTAGCTTTTTCATGTGTCCAGCTGGTGATATTTTGTCTTGTACTTATAATGGAGCTGAAACACCCATTTAAATTCCTACCTCTAAGCAATTTTCCAGTCATTGGTGCTTGTAGAAACAGCTGCCCTGTGCTGTCACGCCATGAAATGTTGCCTTGTGCATATGTCTGCTCCTGCTGGTGAAATTTAATCCACAGCAAGATCGAAATGTTTGTAAATTGTCCTTTGAGATCCAAGGCTTTCTGTTGCTTGACTTAGTTGATGGTGTTTCTGGTGGAATTACAAATCTGTTTTAAGGCTGAGAGATGTAGTGGTTCTTTCAACTCAGTTTTGATGTAAATTTGAGTTTAGATTTGCTCTCTGCCACTTTCAAAGGCCTTGCACCACTCTGTCCTTGGAAACTCTTTGCGGTCTGACTGTGTGGAACTCTCTCAGATTTTACATTGGTGTCACAGTGAAGTTTTGTTACTCTGTCATCTTATTGTCTACATGGAGTGTGATCCAGCCACACAGCCTTTTTGTCAACTGTTAGATTCTTTCTCGTTTCTCTCACTGTGCAAAAGCAAAGACCTACTTCTCCCAAAATGTTCCTTGGAGCTTTGAGAGAGCCTGTGTACCTTGCCACAAGCAGACTCCTGTGGAGGGGCCCTTGGGCAGGTCCGTGGCCTCTTTGGCATGTATTCCGCTTGCATGTGAAGTAAGCCTGTTTATTCCAGAGCACTTGTTCAGTTTACCCAGGCAGTGTTTACCATTCGTTTTCTCAAAATCGTAGTTTGAACGTGTGCTCCACCATCTTCCAGTCCATCCTGCCGGACACTTCATTTCCTATGTTTGGAAACATGAAGTAGGTTTGTGATGTAAGAAATAATTACCGAACCAATGTTTCTGGTGCTGTGACTACGACCACAAAGCTCCATCTCTGATGTAACCCTGGATTTCTACATGGCTAGGTCTAGCACAAGGAGCAGAGTTGTGGGGGAGAGTTTAGGGGGAGCAGGGAGGCTTCTGATGAGCCTGCAGAGGATGCATGCTTGATTCCCGTGTTTCCATTCTTTCCAAAGTTCCAATGATGGTTTGATCTTTGGCATATAGTTTCTCCATGTCTGCTAAAGTAGTTGTTTCTGCTATAGGCTTAGCTTACAGGAGAGCTGCTCTATGCCAAGTACTCTTCTTGTAGTGTTCCGAGTCATTTGTGCTGTACATTGTCTGCTTCTCCTATTCCCCTTGTACTTGATGCTTTTCTTGTGTATATAGTTTCTCTTAAACAGTTTGCTGGTTTCTACTAAATGCCCTTTTTCCCCTGCCAGAGTGGCTATGGTGCGCTTCTTTAATTCTCCAAATGTGCTGCAAGGTTTCCAAATGCACACACGAACTCTGCGGCTCTTCCCCAGGCCCGTCGTGGCTTTCCAAGGAAGCTCCTTCCTCGCCTCCCGACCTAAACAATCTGCCTTTGCAGAGAAGCTTTCCAAAACGCAGGCTGTGGAGTACTTCGGAGAGTGGTCGCTTAATCCCACCAACTTTGCCTTTCAGAGGATTCACAACAGTAAGTGTAGCTATGCCCTCCTTTTCTTCCATCCTTCAGCTTTCAGGCTTTCTTCCCAGGTCCCACCTCAGTTTGTCTCTAGTGTGGCTACTTGTTTTGCATTTGCTGTATTGTGCTGCAGAATAACTTCATCATATTTTTTTTCCCTGGAGACATGTTTGATCCATCTCTGATTGGAGACAAATCCAAGTGGTATGCACACCAGCTGCAGCCCATCTACTACCGGGTCTACGATGGAAATTCCCAGCTGGCTGAGGCCCTGAGCATCCCAAGTGAAAAGGAGAATGACTCTGAGCCTACGGATGACAGGTTTGTGGGGAAGCTGCAGCCAGGCTTTCATATAAGTATGAGTATTGATTGGCGGCCGTGATGTCCTGCCAAGGACACTGCTTTCAGCTCAATCACTCCTGGTACACAAGAGAAGGAAGATTATGATCTGATGAAAAGCAGTGGGCAGGTGAGCTTGTTGGCTGTGTGTTTGTGCGGCCATGGGCTGCTAATCTTGCATTCTTTGTAATGCAATCAGTGTGTATTCTTTTGGGAGCGCCTCCATATCTTTAGAAGTTAAAAAGAGAACATGAAATATCCAAACGATAATGAGAGGTCTTATTTTTATTTTTTAATGTCTTACGCGGTCAGTAGAATAGTGGCAACTTGAACCCTAAAGTTCTTCCGGATTAGAAATGTGCCGTGGAAGTTTTATACATTTAAATGAGTCGAATTGGACCAAAATGTCGAAAAGTGCACTTATCCTAGTGGGATAGTCCAGTTAATTAGGATAGAGAACTATTATGTCATAGATAAACTTTATTTAACAACCAAGATGCAAAACTTACAGGTTTACCTCTAAATTCTATATAACTGAAACCTCTAGCTTTAGTACGCTATGTTAATATAAAATGATACACCTTTTTATTACATAGCTAATAGAATCAATACAGACATTGCAACTATTCCCAAGTCTCTTCGCTGTTCTGGAACCTTTGTTAATGCAACGTTATAGCCATTGAGTAATCTTGTCAGATGCCGGTGATGGGGTTTAATGCATATGATTAAAATGTTTCCTAATGTGGATGGCTTTCCAGGTAAGTGGCAACTCTAAAACACATATTTGGGTCCTCCAGGGAGCATAAATAAAAGTAAACTCTTCATTGTAGTTCCAAATATGTTTTGCTAAAAATAATGGTTTTAGATAATATTTCCTGATTTCAGTATAAAAACTACAAGATAAAATAAAGTGCATTGTGTCGCGAGTCAATCTTTCTTCACTTGGACATTTTACTACTGCCTCTGGCCATTACGTCATCTTTGGGAAGGCCACCAATACATGAACTCTGCTCAGACTTAAATGTATCAGGACAAAATAATGTTGGATGTTAGATGTAATTAGAAGATACCTCTGTAGACCCTCATGTTGGGCTACCTAAAGGCATCTTATAACTGAGGGCCTAAAAGTTTCGTCGGCACGTCTAGCGCCAACCTTATTTTTAGGAAGTAAAAGCTTTAGTTCCCTCTTGCTCAGACGTGTAATGCTATCTGGTTCGTCTAACAGTAAGGGATCGTTAAACGGGGCCATCTCTTTTATAAAGTACGAGAGCCACAGATTCTCAGCTTATTAACGAATCTTAAACAGTGTCTTATAATTGCTTTTGTAAACTTGTTCTCCTCTTTGCTCCATATGAAGTGACATCTTTGGACGGGTTTTGCAGCTAGTAGATCTTCCAAAAGTTGCATCCCCAGTTCCTTATGTGTAATATAAACTGATATAGATTATGGTGTGGTAAGTAGTCGCCGAAGAAAAATATTCTCTTGTGTTTCTAAAATAGCAAATTTTGCATGACCCCATAGCCCACCTCCATAGGAAGCTACAGATGCACACTTGGTTCTATAGATTATGACCGTCTCCCAAATCGGTTTACAACCTAACTTGGGGACAAACCTACAGAATCCTCACTGGCTCGTATCATCTTGAGCCTGTTATTTTCAATAAGCTGACACCAGGATCCACTAGAGGTAAAGCGAATACCAAGAAAAGAGAATGACATGACCTTTTCAACAGGTGTGCCGTTGATGTGTGGGGTTTATGATTCACATGCTCCCTCTCCACAAATCGTGTGGATTTTCTTTAGATTCATTTTAAGTTCTCCGTCCTCCATTAATGCTATGAAGCTATCAGTTGGTCGTTGCAGGCCTTTAGGGGTCCTCGACAATAGGACTGAGTCAACCGCATAGAAAAGGAGAGGAACTGACTGTCCGTCCACTTTTGGGGAGTGTGAGGACACAGCCTGGAGCAATCTGTCCACACCGTTTATGAACAGGGAAAACAGAAAGGGTGCCAACATTCACCCCTGCCTGACTCCTCTCCGAATTGTAAACAGTGGTGAGCACTCCCCATTAGGCCCATAGCGCACCCTGACTGAACTTCCTTTATAACCGAGAAAGTAATGACATTATTTCTGGCGTTGCACCCATAGGAAACAGAGTTCGCTACAGAACTGAATGAGTTACCAAATCAGAGTTTGCCATAGAACTGAATGAGTTACCAAATCAAAAGTTCTGGACAGATGATCACAACATAAATGGAGATGACCAGTCTTAGCCCGTGTGTATTTCGCTACAAGAATATCCAAATTTAACACTGGTCTACTGTCCTCGGGCCCCTCCTGAACCCATATTGTGACTATGTGGGCATGCTGTTGGCCTCGGCCCAATATTCTAGGCTTTCCAAGATCACCCTAACCAATAACTTGGCAGAAGAGTCCAGGAAGGAAATTGGGCTATAACACTTGGGGTTGCTTTTAGAACCACTTTTGAAGATCTGAATTAAGAAATGACTGGTTCAAATATTGTTTTGGGTCCTGCTCTTGATTGTCTTTCCTTTCCAATACTTACATCAAACTTTGTTTCACTTGTCCCTTTTCAATCTGAGAATTTCCCCTTCCCCTGGGGTGTTCCACAGGGGCCACTCTTGAGCCCTACATTATTTATTACATACAAGACTCCACTAGCAGCTCCAATAAGATCATTCAGTTTTTGATGCCATTCAGATTGTCTTTTTCATCTCGGACTACCTGAGTGTAATCCAGTGTCGCTTCTCGGCTTGTGTACACTCTGCTTCTGGAAGTTTAACTCTGACAAAACCAAAATTATGCTGGTTCTTCCATCTGGTGCTCAAAGTGGTGGCCTAAAGACGTTGTGGCTCCTCCCTCTGCGACTTACTGTGCACAAAATCTGGGTGGGTTGGTCGATTCAGGTTGGTCTTTCTTAGCACACATTACATCTGTAGCTTCTAGATGTTTTGTGCTACTTCGAACCGTCTGTAAAATCCCCCTATCTGCCTGTGCCAGCATGGAAGACCACTGTCATCTGGCCAATGGGGACATTGTCGACATCACTAAGTTACCATGAGCCTTGCAGCCATGATGCAGCTTTTGCGCACGTTGCTACATGGCATTATTTTTTGCAAGACTCTGTTTATGCCTTTCACATGAGAACTGTCTGCTGTGTTCGTTCTCTGACTGTTCCTGGAGTTTAGTCTGAACATAGTGAGCAAGGTCGATAAACAGTGCCTCTTATTATTCTGTTATGGTCATGCCCTAGCACCTAGTCAAAACATACTAATGCAGCTGCTGCTGGAGACTACTTTGATATTATGGGGATACATGTTTAGGTGACACACACTTGGAGAGGGACCTTTCCAAGGAGAAGAGCAACACGCACCAACGATGTAAAAGTACCATCTATAGGCTAAGGTATGGGGTCTACTGACAAAGCCCAGAGATCTTCTATTATATAATATACTTCTTCTTACCAAGGGGAGGGAGGTTAGGCGCTGTAGCCCTTTCTCCATTGTCTTTATATGATGACATCTCCCTTTATGATGTATGGACTGGCTGCAATGCTAACTATATTCGTGTTATGCATTTTTCTGCTTGTTGTGGCACGTATACTGCATGTTAGAGCACGATAGTTAAAATAAACATTTTAAACTATATTCGTGTCTCGGTCAGATCTTATTGTCGATGGGTACGAGAGTGTGAGCGAAAAGGTGTGTCTTGTTACCGCGATTCCTGAGAGATCTGGGAGTGTTGTGTTCTGGGGTGTCTAATCATTGGTTTCTCCGTTTGTGAGTAGGCGAGCGAGTGAGGCACTATAGCTTGTCGGTCCTGGGCTCGTGGGCACTAAGGTGGTAGGAAGGCACAGTCCCTATACACCGAGGTCCAATAATCCTGCGCATAGTTCTTTGTATGTGCAAAATCCCTGCAACACCACGGTCCATGCTCTTATCCCCTCTCGCCTTGACTATTCTAATGTGCTCTACTTAAGACTGCCTGCCTGTCTTTTGACAGATTACAGATCATGTAGAATGCTAAAGCACGTTTTAGCCTCAGTCTCTCTCGTAGGACATCAGTTCAATCCTTGGTTGATAGCTCATCTCATCCTGCCTTTGCACCTAACCTCCTCTTTACGTTCAGCGGTGGCTGAGCTCCTGATGGGTTGCTCAAAGCATCCTTGCTCGCTGTTGTTAGATTGCTCGTGTTTAGTCGCTCAGTTTGTCCTCGCCTTTACTATCAGCTTTGACAGTGCTCATGATTAGCAGCTCAGCTCTTCTCCCTTTTTGATCCATACAGCGGCAGCGACAGCGTGGATTATGACGACTCCAGCTCCTCCTACTCCTCGCTTGGGGACTTCGTCAGTGAAATGATGAAATGTGACATCAATGGAGACACGCCCAGTGAGTAAACTGCTCTAATTCTGTGACTAGATTTTACTAGTGATGTTTGAGGATGCAACATGCAAGAGCTTTTAGGATTGTGTAGGTGACTGCCCTGGTCTCTTGTCGGTGTGCATGTGAGCTCACAGCGCTGTACAGAGGTTTCATGACCAGAACTCTTAGGCCAGTGAACGTGTAAATGGATTCCCAGAAACCAATGGGAGTTGGAACACTACAACCAATGAGACCCATTGCATGTACACGGTGAAGACCCTTTGAGACTCGTATGTAAGGGGCAGTGTGAAGATGTCTGGGGTTCACAGACCAGTGATGATCAGATGGGTGGATATCCATGGAGGTTACAGTTCTGGACAGGCATAAACCCACCAATCTTCTAAGAGAGCCAAATGTGTGTGATAGTCACAGTTGGGAAGGGTGTGGTCATGGGGCAGTCCATGAGGTCTGCTGGTTCCGCATCACAAATGCATACCGGGGTCTCTCTGGCAGAAATGCAGTCCTCATATGACTTTACGGCTGGAAGTTCACTGTGATTCCATGGTGATGCCATAGTATCAGAAGACAGTGACAAACGTGTATGTGGAACTGATAAGCTCTTTACTGCGAACTATGAGTTTTCATGAAAAATATATTTTGGTTATTTTTTTTGTTGGGTAGGATTTTAAAATGAGCCTGTCATTCGCGCATCTTTTATTTTCTCCTCCACTGGAAACCCTCTATTTCTGCCCGGTTTGCTTGTATACTAGGTTCTGTGTTAGTGGTCTAATTTGGGAACTTTTAGGGAGAGGCACTGACAGCCTTGCTTGTTTTGCAATGTTTTCATGTTGATCTGTGTACTGGTTGATTTTGTGGTTGAATATTTTGTACAGCTGTTGTGAAGAATTAGAATTGGTTTAATTTATACATACAATACATTAATTCACTGACAACCATTTCCGTTCTGATGTGATCCAAGCCCCTTCAGCTGCTGCTGGTATTTCTTTACCATCCTGGAAGTGGTCACTGCAGCGAAGGGACAATGCACCATGCTACCTAAGCACATCCAGCCCCTGCTGTTCTTGAGAACTCACTCAGAACCTTCTAATTCTTTTCTACTTATTTTTCCTTCCCTCAGAGTTTAAAGAGGCCCTTGCCAGTGAGACTTAATGTTGAGATCTGTTTCATGTCAAGAACAGGGCACAATGTAATAGAAGGCCGTATTGTGCTCCTGCGAGACCCACTTTGCTGACAGCCTTGGACTCTTGAAGTCTGTGGTATAAACCTCTACTTCAGATGAGTCTAGAATGTGGGGACAGACTAGGATGTCACAGAAGGTCAGAATATCAGATGAGGCTGGATATAGGACAACATAAGACTGTCTTTAAGTTACACTCGGACATTAATTCTGTCAGAAAGCACTTGAAGTTCCATTAATAATTTGTTTGCAGATTGAGGATGTCTTCTGAATTGGTATGATGTTTTAGATAATGCAAAACGGTTTTTGCTGTACAGATGTCTCTACATTCTAGAGACACATGGATAGTTACGCCATTATGAGGGTATAATTGTTGCAAGGATCATGTCTTCCAGCGCAGAGAGCCCTTTTTGATTTCAGTTTGAAGATGCGAGTAATTGCTATTTCATCAAATGCATGTTTCTTGCGTGTGCTTTTATTCTGAAATGTATAATAAATATGTCTGATAAGCAAGAACAATCAAAAACATGTTCAGTGAAAATTTAGTTACTATTTAGTTTAGAAATTGTTCCAGGAATGTCATAAACCTTATGGCTATTTTCGCCCATAAATCTATTTTTTTAATCTATTTTATTCACTTGCTTTTAGGATGTTTTATTTTAATTTTAGGTTCTTGAATGCATAAATGCAGACTCCATTTTGTGCAGGCTGAGACTCCATTTTCTCTAGCAAATGGTGATCTTTAACTTCCTAGGCCTAAAACTAGGAACTGAGTAAATATGTCTCATCCTTTTGACCTCTAAATGCCGGTAGGTGGCGTCAGTTCGCTCCGCGTAACGTCGTCGGCACCGGAAGTGACGTCCGCATCACCGAAACAGGGGCTACCTCGGCGCACTGACGTTAGTTCTTTACTTTCCGCGCCAGCTAGCGCAGATCCGTGAAGAGAGCTACCCTCTGTCACTTTTTGACAGTTTTTTAAAAATGTTTTATCGACGATTTTTGGTGTGTAGGTTTTTCTACAATGTCGAAGAAGACTTCTGGATTCAAACCGTGCTGCGCCTGCCATCGCACCATGTCGGTGACAGATCCACACTTAATTTGTCTCTGGTGCCTGGAGTGCGACCATGACTCGAAGTCGTGCTCTGTTTGCCGGGCCATGACTCCGAAGGCTTTGAGGGCGTGGTCCTTAAAGATACTTGCAGCCCGAGGCTACGCTCCACGCCATTCGCCCCGGAAGTCTTGTTCTTCGGTCCTGGTTCAGAGGAAGGTCTGGGCATCGCTCTGGGAGCCCTAAGTCCTCGTTCTCCCACTCGAAGTCATCGGGTCAGTCAGGTAGGAGGCATAAGAAACACAAGAAGTCAAAGCGTGCTTCAACTTCTCCCCGTCCGTCAGCTGACGTGACGCAGGATTCTCGACTCTCTAGGCCTCGTTCTGCAGAACCTGCGCCTGGGTCGGCTCTGCACTTCCCTGTCTTTCCGGGATCCTGGGCGACCCCCGCCCAGCTTAAAGAATTCTTAGATGCCATGTGCCTCATATTTGGGCGACCTGACCCTCCCGGCGCGCCTTCGGGCCCCAGAGGCTCAGAGGGGGCTCCATCGGGTTCCGCACCGGCGCCAATGTTCCCTAATGGGTCCGGAGGTGGATCCGGACCGGTGCCGGTCATGTCACTGAGACATTCCCCCACGCCAAGACCCCTGACGCCGCTGGCTCATCCCTGACGCCGCTGGCTCAATCCTGGCGGTGCCAGCCCCGTTCTTATTCCAGACGACCCAGAGCCGGATCGGCGCCTACCGACACAGATTCCGGTGCTGACGACACCCTTGGGTCCTACGTCGGTTCCTCAGCCTTATGTTGAAGGGTTAGGAATGGAGGAAGATTGGGAGGGGTCGCTAGACCCTTTACAAGACCAGCCTGAGCACGAAATTTTACTGGTATGGGTAACTGGTTGAGGCCAGTGGACTGGCTACCTTTCCAGATTCTGGCCTGCTTTCTCCCGCCAACCGTGGCTACCGAGGAGGGGGCTTCATATGCTAAGGTGGTGAAAAGGGCCACTGAGGTCCTGGACCTTCAGCTCCCTTCGGTGGAAGTCAAGATGAACATCTTGACAGAGTTCCTGTTGCCGGGTGTCTCCTCCTCAGAACCCCTCCTGCTTTCCACGAGACCTGGACTGATGTCCTTCTGGGAACCTGGTCAAAGCCCAGCACAGGGGCTCCTGTGGATAAGACAATCGCCCGCCGCTGTCGCCCTGCACCAGGTGACCCAAAAATCCTCACCAAAGATCCTACCACGAGAGCTTGGTGGTCCAAGCCTCTACCTCACAAGGAGCATTCCTTTCCGCACCCACAGACAGAGAATCCAAGAGGCTGGATAGTTGGGGCAAGAAAATATTTTCTCCCACCAGCTTTGCATTGCAGTCAGTGAACACTACATGCCTATGAAACGGTTGTGCAAGTGCTGCCACAGGTTCCGGAGGAGGCCCGGGCCCTTCTCTCCCAAGCAGTATCTGATGGGAGAGGTGCGACAAAGTTCACCATTCGTTGTGGGCTTGACACCACCGACTCATGGACAGTAGCTGTTCGACGCCATGCCTGACTGAGAACTTCTGGCTTTCCTGGGGATATCCAGGCTTCCCTTATGGACATGTTATTTGATGGCACCCGTCTCTTCGGAGACCAGGCAGACATGGCCCTGGAGTGCTTTAAGGACTCTCGGGCTACTCCAAGTCCTTGGACTTCTCAGTGACCACCCATCGCCTGTTTGCTTTTCGCCCCTTTCGTGGTCACTGAAGGGGCTTTCAGCCGCCCCAGCCATATCCCAGCCACAAGACTGCGCAAGTTCAGCAACCTCTGTGCGGCTCCTTCCGACCCCGTGGGTCGGGCTGCCAGAGGTCAAGTCAGTCCACTCCTCTCCCTGCACACTTTAACATTTTCTAGGATGGCCCTTCAAGATCATGGACGGCCGGTTGGTGGCAGGATCAGCCATCAGCTCCACCACTGGCAAAACGTCAGATCAGACAGGTGGGTTCTTTAGATAGTCTGAAAGGTCTACTCCCTCCCCTTTGAGTCTACCTCTCCCTCCATGTCTCCGACTTACGACCGGCTGACGAAGGACCACCTGAACTTGCTTCAGGAGGAAGTCAGCACTCTCTTGGCCAAGGTAGCCATAGGGTTCTGGCGCCAGAAGTAGGCTGTGGTTGCTATTCTCGCTACTTTCTGGTCCCAAAAAAGGACAAGGGCCTTCATCCTATTCTAAATCTGCGAGCCCTCAGCTACTTCCTCAAAAAGGAAAAGTTCAAAATGCTCACTCTGGCCCAGGTCTTATCTGCCCTAGACCCCGGAGACTAGATGGTATCGTTGGACTTGCAGGATGCCTATTTTCACATTACCGTCCTTCCTGGCCATCGGCGCTACCTGTGATTCACTGAAGGCCACAAGCACTTTCAGTTCACAGTGCTCCCCTTTGGCTTTACCCAGCGCCCTTTGGGTGTTCACCAAGGTGATGGCAATGGTCGCTGCTAATCTGCGCAGGTCAGGGGTGCCAGTCTTCCCCTATCTCGAAGACTGGCTGTTGAAGACAAGCTCACCCCAGACTGTCCTTTCCGTCCTCCAGAGTATGGCATACCTCCGGCATTCGCTGGGATTCACTTTCATCGTGCCAAAGTCACACCTGACTCCCTTTCAGAAGCTCCCTTTCATCGGAGCGGTTCTGGACAAATTGCAGTTTCGGGCCTATCCTCCCAAGCAGCAAGTCCAGGATATTCAGACTATGATACTGATGTTTTAGCCTCTATCCTGGATTTTGGTGAGACTGACTCTGAGGCTGCTGGGCCTCATGGCCTCCTGCATCCTGCTAGTGGCACATGCCAGATGGCATATGTGGGCTCTGCAGTGGGACCTGAAGTTCCAGTGGGTACAGCATATGGGGAATCTCTCCGAAATGGTCCAGATCTCAGAGAGTACTGCAGAGGACCTGCAGTGATGGCTGACCAACCGCGATTGGGTCAGAGGCAGACCTCTCTCCCCTCTCCCTTCCCCAACCACACCACACAGTAGTGACAGATGCGTCTCTCCTGGGATGGGGCGGCCATCTGGGAGAGGCGGAGAACAGAGGACTCTGGTCTCCGGTGGAATCCGGACTCCACAACAACTTGCTGGAGTTCGTAGCGATTTTGATTGGCATTGAAAGCTTTTCTTCCTTCCATCAAGGGAAAGCTAGTTCAGGTGTTTACGGGAACACCATCAACATGTGGTACTGCAGCAAACAGGGCTGGTGTGATCGCAGACTCTTTGTCAAGAGGCCCTGCACATCTGGACATGGCTGGACCAGCAGGGCATATCCCTGGTGGTTCAACTCCTGGCAGACTCTCTGAATGCCAGTGTGGATGAACTCAGCCGTTGATGCCTAGCGGATCACGAATGACTTCTCCATTTGGAGGTGGGCAAGGTCTCTTTCAAAAGTGGAGAGTACCTTGGTTAGATCTGTTCACCTCCGCTGAGAACACGCAATGTCAGCAGTTTTGCACGGCACGTTGGAGCTTCCAAGGCGGCTCTCGCTCGGAGACGCTTTTCGTCTCGAGTGTAGCTCAGGCCTCCAATACCCCTTTCTGTCCAAACCACTCCTGCTCAGAGTGCTCAAGAAGATCAGGAGCGACCGGACCCAAGTCATTCATGTGGCTGCGGACTGGGCATGGAGATTCTGGTATCCCGAGCTTCTCAAATTGAGCATCGATCCTTGATCAGGCTGCCCCTTTGGGAGGATCTTCTGTCACAGCAGCAGGGGAGGGTCCTCCTCCCTAACCTGTCAACTCTATGCCTTCTTGCATGGATATTGAGCGCCGGCAGTTGATGGTATTTGACCTTCCTCCTGCAGTCTGCAATGTTGTTTCAGACTAAGGTAATGTTGGAAATTCCATCTTAGAAGAGACACAATATAAAAAGGGCTACCACTTGTCATGAGAGAAGCTTCATCCAGGTCACAGACTCAAATCGCAGATTAGCACAGCACAGATTCCATCTATACTAAAGAAGCCTCCAGGAAGACTCTCCGTGTCTCAATGAAGTATTCCATTCTACCTTCACAAACTGGTGCCAGGATTGGGTTCTCGAAAAGATGCAATCTCCTAGCTCTTGTCCTTGTGCTCGAAATAGCTGACATGCTATTCCAAACAGACAACAAACACTGTTAATCAGGTATGTGCACCATCTCTAAAACTCTGGTGTATTATTTATTCATCTGCTAGAACTAACGTAGCACGTAGAGATAGCACAGTGAGGTTGTTAAGGACTATAAATCGATGTTATGATTTTTTTCCCGGTTTTCACTGTTATTGAAAAAGCTTAGCTGTGATGTTACCAATATTGTTTGCACTAGATCCTGGCATTATAAAATAACTATTTTAAAATAAATATGCTGAAATGCATATTCTGTTTCTAGTGCTGTTGAGTGTGTAAATCTGAAAGAGACACGTTAGTGACAGATTCCTTACCTTAGAATATCCCCAGGCGTCAGGCTGGATCCGGAAAGTTTTGCGTAGCAGTACCGTTGCGCGTCGGTAGGCGGCATTGTGCGGCTCCGCGTCCGTCGTCGGGATCGCCGGGATGACGTCGCGGCCAGTACTTAGACGCCGCCCATGCGCTAACGTCAGTTCTTTCTTTTTCCACGCCAGTAAGCGCAGATCCGGAGAGAGCAGTGCCCCAGTCATTTTTTGACTGAACTTTTTGTGACTTTTTGTCACTGTTTTCTCGAGTCGTTCGACTCCGACGGTGTCAGTAGGGATGCCCGGCTTCAAGCCATGCGACGCCTGTGGTCGAATGATGTCGATCACGGACCCGCATCAGGATTGTCTCTACTGCCTCGGGCGCGACCACGACCCCAAGTCGTGCCCTGACTGTCGGGCCTTGCATCCGAAGGCTTTGCGAGAGCGGTCTCGAAAGCTCCTCGAGGTCCGGCAGTCGGCTCCGCGCCAATCCAAGCCCCGGTCACGAGAGAGGTCGAGGGGCTGGTCGCGGAGTCCTCATCGTTCTTCGGGGTCAAAGTCTTCGCACTCCTCCGGTAAGTCAAAGCACAAAAAGTCGAAGAAGCGTCATCGCTCGACGACTTCCCCTCGCCGGTTGCACGACTCTGCTCAGGGTCCCGACGGCACCGTCCCCGCGGCTCCGGGAGTGCCTGTGGAGCCGCCGCCGCATTACCTGCCCTACCCGGGTTCGGCGTCGACTCCGGCCGAAATACAGGAGTTCCTGTCGGCCATGGCCCGCCTCTTCGGGCCTCAAGGTCCCCACTGTGCGCCTTCGGGCCCCGCAAGCCCTAGTGGGGTTCCTCCTGCGGCTCCGCCGGCGGCTCCGGACCCGGCGCCGCCAGCAACACCAGTCCCGACCCCGGCTCCGGCCTCGGCCCCGGCGCTGCCGCAACCCCGGTCGACGCCCGTTGACCTCACAACACCTCCACCGGCGTCACTTGCCCCGGTACCGTTCCCGACGCCGCCCGGGGCTCCGGGCGGCGTCGTCCCCAGGTTCTCTCCGGATCCGGACTCGGCGCCGGACCGACGTCGATCGGCTCCGGTGCCGCTGGGACCTTGGGTCCCACATGTCCCTCCTCCTTACATTGACCCTGATTTGGAGGACGAAGAGACCTGGGAGGGGTCTGAGGACCCTCTCACTGCCCAATGTGAGTATGATCAGGACTGGGCTGAGGAACTTGGGGATGCCAGTGGTCTGGACACCTCTCCTGACGTTGGCATGCTGTCTCCTCCTTCCGTGGCAACGGAGGAGGGAGCAAACTTTGCTACGGTGTTGCGTAGGGCAGCTGAGGTTCTGCACCTCAAGTTACCTACAGTGGCTGTCAGGACTAACATCCTGACGTAAGTGCTTCAGCCGGCGGCTACCTACTCGGAGCCACTGCTGCCGTTCAACGACGCACTTTCGGACGTTCTTTTGGGCACCTGGTCCAAGCTCACCACAGGGGCTCCTGTGGATAGGAACGTAGCCCGACGCCATTGCCCTGCTCTGGGCGACCCCCTGTTCCTTTCCCAACACCCCACCCCTGAGAGCTTGGTTGTCTAAGCCTCTACCTCTCAAAGCGCCTTCCCTACCGCTCCCCCGGATAGGGAATCCAAAAAACTGGACCAATTTGAGAAGAAAGTTTTTTTCTTCCACCAGTGCTGGCTTAAGGGCTGTCAACACCACTTGCCTTTTGGGCCGATATACCCACTCCTTGTGGGATTCGGTGGCGCAGGTCCTGCCCCAGTGTCCTGAGGAGGCCCAGGCACTGCTTTCCCGCGCCATTGCGGAAGGAAGAGATGCGGCGAAGTATACGATCCGCTGTGGCCTTGATACCGCCGACTCGCTAGGCAGATCGCTTGCGACGACAGTGGCGCTGCGCCGTCACGCCTGGCTGAGGACCACTGGTTTCTCGGGTGATGTCCAAAACACACTTATGGACATGCCCTTTGATGGTGTCGGCCTTTTCGGCAACAAAGCAGACCATGCGCTGGAGCGCTTTAGGGACTCGCGGGCTACAGCCAAGTCCCTGGGCCTTTCTGCTGTGCGCCCTCCGCAACAGTCTGCTTTTCGCCCCTTTCGTGGCCACGGAAGGGGCGCCCAGTTACGTCCGCTGCCCAGCCACCGGCCCGCGCAGCAGGCGTCTACCCGTGGCCGAGGACGTGGCGGGCCGGGTAACCAGCGTGCGGGTCAGGCCACCACCTCCGCCCCGTCCGCGGCCTCCAAGCCCTCCTAGTCCATCCTTTCAGGTCCACAGCACGCCAGTGGGGGACCGGGTTCGCCATCACCTTCACCACTGGCGTGCCATCACATTCACCACTGGCGTGCCATCACATCGGACAAGTGGGTCTTGGACATTGTCCGAAGGGGCTACTCCCTCCCCTTCGAGACTACCCCCCCAGCCATGCCACCTCAATACCACCGCATGTCGGGGGATCATTTAGTACTTCTTCAAAAGGAAGTTGCAGCCCTCTTGGCCAAGGGGGCCATCGAGCGCGTTTCGACCCCAGAAGTAGGGCGTGGTTGTTACGCCCACTACTTTCTGGTGCCCAAAAAGGACAAGGAGGACATGCGTCCTATATTGGACCTCCGGAACGTCAATCGCTTCCTCCGGAAGGAGAAGTTCAAGATGCTCACCCTAGCTCAGGTTTTGACTGCCCTCGACCCTGGATGGTAGCGTTGGACTTGCAGGACGCATATTTTCACGTCCCCGTCCTGCCGGCCCACCGGCGTTACCTGCGGTTCACGGTAGGCCACGAGCATTTTCAGTTCACCGTGCTCCCCTTTGGCCTTACCAGCGCCCCTCGGGTGTTCACGAAAGTGATGGCGGTGGTCGCAGCTCATCTGCGCCGGGCAGGGGTTCCGGTCTTCCCCTACCTCGACGACTGGTTGCTGAAGGCGGGCTCGTCCCAGGCAGTCGTCTCCCACCTCCAGACTACGGCCGAACTCCTGCACTCGCTGGGGTTCTCCATCAACGTGCCGAAGTCGCACCTGATTCCTTCTCCACAGCTCCTTTTCATCGGAGCAGTTCTGGACACGACGCAGTTTCGGGCCTATTCTCCCGAACTGCGAGTCCAGGATATTCAGGCTATGATTCCGGCGGAGTCCCGGCTCCATATCAACCTTCTGGAGCTCCGGGCGATCCGACTTGCACTCAAGGCATTCCTTCCCTCTGTCAAAGGGACGGTAGTGCAGGTGTTCACAGACAACACCACCGCCATGTGGTACTGCAACAAACAAGGCGGGGTGGGGTCGTGGACCCTATGTCAGGAGGCTCTGCGTCTCTGGACATGGCTGGAACATCAGGGCATATTCCTGATGGTTCAACACCTGGCAGGTTCCCTGAACGCCAGGGCGGACGAACTCCGCCGCAGGTGCATGATGGATCACGAATGGCGTCTTCACTCGGAGGTGGCGCAAGGACTCTTTCTACAGTGGGGAGAGCCTTGGTTAGATCTATTCGCCACCGAAGAGAACGCGCAATGTCATCAGTTCTGCGCGTTGGAATTTCCAAGGCGGCACTCGCTCGGCGACGCTTTTCGTCGCGAGT
Source organism: Calotriton arnoldi (assembly GCA_963921515.1). Lineage (NCBI taxonomy): Eukaryota > Metazoa > Chordata > Amphibia > Caudata > Salamandridae > Calotriton > Calotriton arnoldi. Next base: position 411,816 of record CAWUFW010005897.1, read on the forward strand.
GGAGTTGCGGTCTGTTGTACGCTTTTCCGCCTATACCACTTCTACCCAGAGTGTTGAAGAAGATTCGGGCGCGACCGGGCCCAAGTCATTCTTGTGGCTCCGGACTGGGCTCGAAGAGTTTGGTATCCCGAGCTACTCAGTATGAGCGTCGATCCCCCGATCTGTCTGCCTCTTCGGGAGGATCTTCTGTCGCAGCAGCAGGGGACGGTCCTCCACCCGAACCTGTCCAGTCTCCACCTCCTTGCGTGGAGATTGAGCGGCGGCAGTTGATTCCTTTCGACTTGCCTCCCGAAGTTTGTGATGTGATTCTGGCAGCCAGGCGTCCCTCCCTAAGGTGGTATACGCCTGCAGGTGGAACAAGTTTGTGGCATGGTGCACAGCAAAGGCTGTGAATCCCCTTTCTGCCCCTCTTTCTGAGGTTCTTCTGTTCCTTCTTTCTCTGGCCCGACAGGGTTCTGCCCTGGGTACCATCAAGGGCTATCTGTGTGCAATCTCGGCTTCCTCAGGCTTCCCGATCAGCCCTCCCTTTTCAAGTCCCCTGTTGTTAACAGGTTTCTTAAAGGCATTACACACCTCTTCCCTCCTGTTCCGTTTGTAATTCCTCAGTGGGACTTGAACTTGGTTCTTACCTTCTTAATGTGCGCTCCCTTTGAGCCTCTACATAACTGTCCTCTTCGTCTTCTCTCTCTGAAGACAGCCTTTCTGGTGGCCATCACCTCCGCTCGGCGGGTGAGTGAGCTCCAGGCTCTTTTGTGCAAACCTCCCTTTCTGTCTGTCCATCCAGACAAGGTTGTTCTTAGGACGCGTCCGTCCTTCTTGCCAAAGGTGGTTACTGCCTTCCACATTGGGCAGACCATCACTTTGCCCACCTTCTTTCCGCCTCCGCATCCTTCCAGAGAGGAAGAGAGGCTCCACCGTCTGGACCCAAAACGTGCGCTTTCCTTTTACCTTAACTGCACACAACAGTTCCGGGTGGATGACCAGCTCTTTGTTGGCTACGTGGGCGCCAAAAAAGGTCGGGCAGTACACAAGAGGACCATCTCCCGCTGGGTAATCTTGTGTATCAAAGCCTGCTATTCTTTGGCTAAGAAGGAGCCCCCTGTTGGGCTACGTGCCCATTCTACCAGGGCAACAGCTGCTACCACGGCTTTAGGCCGTGGTGTTCCGCTACAGGATATATGTCAGGCAGCTACGTGGGCCTCGCTGCACACGTTTACCAAGCATTACTGCCTTGACCGCCAGGTCCGGAGGGACGGCTTCTTTGGCCGTTCTGTCCTCCGTGACTTCCTTGTCTGAATCTGTTCGCAGACCCACCACCGGGGTTGGTATTGCTGGGGTATCTATTCTAAGGTAAGGAATCTGTCACTAACGTGTCTCTTTCAGATGCACAAGTTACTCACTTGTGTAATGATATATCTGTAAGAGACAGTAGTTAGTGACAGATTCCTTACCGCCCCACCCATCCTCCCCGTTCTGCGACCTGATTTCTAGGGTTAAGGACATCCCTTTCAGGGCCCTAGTATTTTTTCAGACACCAATGTCGGCTTCTTGCATGGCTCTGCGTTCCTGGCGCGGAAAGTAGTGTACAGAACTGACGTCAGCGCGCATGGGCGGCGTCTAAGTACTGGCCGCGACGTCATCCCGGCGATCCCGACGCCGACGACGGACGCGGAGCCGCACGACGCCGCCTACCGACGCGCAAGGGTACTGCTACGTAAAACTTTCCGGATCCAGCCTGACGCCTGGGGATATTCTAAGGTAAGGAATCTGTCACTGACTACTGTCTCTTACAGATATATCGTTACACAAGTGAGTAACTTGTGCATCATTAATGAACAGTTGTTTGATTACCACTGTTCCCAGTTAGTAACCCAGAAGCATTGACACCACCTCAGTTATGTATTGGGTGGGGTTCTGCATGGCTACAGTCACCTGTCTTTCACATTCAGTGCTGGTGCATTGAACTAAGTTCACTCATGTCACCAGTGGGTGTGAAAGCAAACCTTGTAGAGCTGTGGCAGAGACTCGGTTTACACAACATTGGCGTTTCAACTTTCGGTATTCGAATTTTTAAAACTTTTTAGTAGATTCTGATTGCGTACTCAGGCCAATTTTATGTTTAAAACTGTATGTTCGGACCATCTAGCGTAATATTGGTGTTACCTCCTACTCTTTATATAGTGAGCACCATTTAACGTAGGTTTGGTAATTGCTTGACTGATAAAACGTTATTCTCCATTTGACTTCTGAGTATGAATCTCATGTTTGTTGAATCTGTTTGCTAACATGGCACAAGTAGCTTCTTTTTTTTAATTTTTTTTAAATTTTTTTATTAAACAGCAACTTTATTACATACAATTAATACTTGAGGAAAAAATTAATCAATTACAATACACCCAAGAGTCAAGAAAAAACCATCAGATCATTTAAGGCAGTGACAAAACAATACTTCACTAAAAGAAAATTAATTATTATTTTCCAACCTAGCAACACATAAAAGAAAAATCGCAGAGCTACCAGTTTATTATACATCAGAAAAATCACTTAACAGCCATATCCTCCTTCCATCTATAAATAGGAGCCCAAATTCCCTCTTTTACCCTTTCTTTCATAAATCCCTTTTTCAAGATTATAGGAAGCTCGAAGCCTGGCAGAGGCTATACCAATCCGCAGCACGGAAGAGGAAGTGATCAAATGAATCTTGTGCTTCATTATTGTCAATCCCTAGAAGCATTAATAACTTTCAAATCCAAAGTTTGATCCAAGAATTTTTCAATTGCTCGCCTCAAGGAATCTAATCGAGGGCAGGTTGAAAATATATGGATTATATCAGCATCCAAGCTATCACACCGGGGGCATCTAATTCCTTCCCGTCCACCCCACTGAGCAATCTTGCACAGTGAAAAAATTGTTTTGATGTGCTGCGCTTGGAGCCCCGCAGAACACAGGATAGTCTGTCCCAGATCTAGGGAGTCAAGGAATTTATTTTCATCTATTCCCAGTTTATCTGCCCATTTCGTCCCATGTTTATCCAGGTCATCCAACTTAAGTAACGATAGTTCTGCATATATTCTCTTAATGGTACAGTTCTCATTATCTCTTATAACATCAATAATTTTAACTTCCCTAAAGCCGTTCAACCCGCCCTTTTTCCCAACAAGAAAACTACGTATCTGTAAGTATTTAAAAAGTTTCTCCTTTCAATACCAAATTTATCCTGAATTTCACAGAATGAACGGATTCCATCCTGGCCTAAAAGATCCCCTATTTTCCGAAGCCCACACCCCTCCCACGCTAACATTGTTGCATTGGCAAAAATTCCAGGAAACGTGGGGTTTCTATACATCTGGGTATAAAAATGTATCCTCCCGAGACCAATATTTTTTTTTAAGTGCGGCCCAGATCTTAAACGCAGCCGCCAAAGTTTTAAATCTTGTTTTTTTAAAATAGCTGGGTTCGCTAAACTTCATAAAACAGTTCACAGCATCCTCTCCTAGCAATAGCTTATATGTATCTGGTGAACCTATACTAGACCAGGAATCAGACACTCCTGCCAAGTAGCCCGCTCATATATTGAAAGGCCGCAGCCCAATAGTACATTTTGAAATATGGGGCTGCCCAGCCCCCTCTTTCCCTTGGCAGTGACATATACCTTAGAGCCCTCCTAGTTTTACCGTGTGCCCATATAGATCTATTCACTATTTTCAAGCGTTATAAACCATTGTCTCTCAAATTCCAATGGAATTGCCCTGAAAAGGTAAAGCACTTTAGGTAAAAAGACCATTTTGGCGACATTGCACCGACCTGCCAATGACATATGAAGATTATGTAATCTGGAACAGGGGTGGGAGCACACCGCTTCAACCCCCAGCAAGGTTCGCCCCTGGCATTCTGGTAAATGCAGTCTCATGTTGCTTGCTTCGCTATAGTATTCCAAGTATTTTGCCAGAGTTGGCGCAGATAGTGCTGATCTCTAGACACGTGTTTCTGGTTCTTTAACCGTCATCAGTAGAGATTACAGGCTTCAAATTTGGGGTTTGCTGAGTGGGCTGCCAAACATTACATCAGGTCAAGTACCTCTCACTGGCGCGCGGGTGCTTCTTCCACGAGCTTGTCAGCTCAATGACTCACAACAAGCAACATGAGACTGCATTTACCAGAATGCCAGGGGCGAACCTTGCTGGGGGGTGAAGCGGTGTGCTCCCACCCCTGTTCCAGATTATGTAATCTGTCGAAATCTTTTTGGGTCTTTCTAAGTACTGGCTCAATATTTTTCTCTACCAGCTTCCCCAAATCTGGTGTAATATCTATGCCAAGATAGACGGCTGATTCCGTCACCCGCGAGTCATCTAATACAGCCACACTATTCTTAACTATCTGCGTCTTTTGTCTGTTTAGTAAATACCCAGAGATCAGACCAAAGGCTTGTGCTTCACATTCTATTGCAGCTAAAGCAGTTTGAGGATTGGACGTGACCACAGCAACATCGTCTGCATACACCAGAATTTTTGTTTCCAGCGCATGATTCCTGAGAGGTATTATGCCATTACTGACCGCCAGCTTCCTAATCAAAGGATCAATCTATATGGCAAAGAGGAGAGGGGTGTACATGGACAGCCCTGCCTTGTACCCCGTTTAATTAATAATGGTGCGGTATACCCCCTATTCAATCTTATACGAGCCGACGGTGCTTTATATAAAGCCTGAATTGCCTTAATAAAGCCGCTCCCCATGCCGAACCATTTCATAGCCGCCCAGAGAAAGTCCCAGGAGACCATATCGAATGCTTTTTCGGCATCCATAAGCACCAAAGCCATAGGGTCCCCAGAGACTTCAGCTATATCAAACAGGGTAATAACCCTACGAATATGCTGTGTTGTTCCCCTCCCCGGTATAAACCCGTGTTGACAAGGGTAGATTGTTTTCCTGATAATAAGATTTAAGCGGGTCGCCAGGGCCTTAGAATTTTTTTTTGCATCGCTGTTCATGAGTGTAATTGGCCTATAGGACCCTGGGTCCCTAGCTGGCTTACCCTTTTTTAAAAATACAATAATATCTGCCTCAGCCCAAGACTCTGGAACAGAGCTCCCTTGCTGAGCTTGACGCATTATATCTACCAGATCTGGGCCGATGGCATCCACAAATGTTTTATAAAACTCCAGGGGAATCTGGTCCGGTCCTGCTGCTTTCCCGGGTGAAAGATTACCCAGCGCCGCATAGATCTCCTCCTGTGTCAGTGGGGTCTCCAGTGCATCCCTATCCTCAGGGGCAATACCCTGTATTGGGATTTCCCTTAAATACCCTTGAATTAACCTCTGCTCCGCAAATTGTTCTTCACTATATAGATTTTTATAAAATTGTTGAAATACATCCCGAACCCCAGATGGACCCTCAATCAAATTCCCACTGTTTGGCCGGGACGGAGGGCTCCCTGCGACAGCCTACGGTTGCGGGGGCCTTTCTGTCGGTATCGGCTTCTGCTCCAGCGGCTGCGGGCGGAGGGGAGAGCGTCATCAGCTCAGCTGAGGCCGGGATGAAGGGAGCGGCTGAGCCTGGCTGGGCTCCACCTGTCGACGATACATTGTTGCAGCAACGTTTCGGACCGGAGTTGGTGCAGCAGGGGGTGGAGGCCGCGGAGTCTGCTATTCTTCCGGGAGAACAGGCCCTACCAGAACTGCAGGATTCATCCGATAGCATGATAGACGCCGATAGGAGTACAGTTGAACCTGTCAGCCTGATTCCAGAGTCAGAATCCGCTGTGAAAGGTAATGACAATATTTTTATTATACCCGAGACTGCAAAATCGGCTCTATTTTTGGGAAATGTAAAGGGCCAAAATCAAAAAGTGCCAAGGCCTAAAGCAACCTTAGGATCCCCAGGTGGAGCCCAGCCAGGCTCAGCCGCTCCCTTCATCCCGGCCTCAGCTGAGCTGATGACGCTCTCCCCTCCGCCCGCAGCCGCTGGAGCAGAAGTCGATACCGACAGAAAGGCCCCCGCAACCATAGGCTGTCGCAGGGAGCCCTCCGTCCCGGCCAAACGGAGCTTACTTCCACCGTCCCTCGCCTTGCCACCCGTCTCCTCAGTTTTTTTTTATGGGGGGCCCGTGCCGAGATTGACCCGATCCTCGCGGAGCTGTGGCCCCGGCCCCAACACCAGCAGCGGCCGCCGCCTCCTTCAAGGGATCCCGCAGTGCATACTTCACGGATCTATTCGGCTTCGGGCCCATCGCCTTATGGTAGCCTGAACAGATCGGGCTCCTCTGCAGTGCCCTGGCAACTATCCTGATCTCCCGTTGCAGTGCCTCGATCAGCGTGGCCAGCCCCCTGAATCTCCGATACAGACCGCGGTGCAGCACCCACCAGATCAGCTGGTCAATAAGGTAAGCATGGGGTGGCATATCAGCACATTTTCAGTAATCCTTTAGAGTCTTGAGGTGAGTCTCCGCGGCAGCTTTCACAGAAGTCAGTCAGCGGCCATCTTGCCCCCAACTCCTGGCACAAGAACTAACTCCTATCGCAATAGAAGCTACTGGCACAAGTAGCTTCTATTGCGATAGGAGTTAGTTCAGGTCACGCACACATATACATCTCTTTTTTAGATGTGTTCCTAATAGGAAGAGAGGGTGAGAATGCATATGTTGTGTAAGTCTTTGAAATATTTGTAAATGCATTCACTGCATTTCTCTTGCAAATATTTCACTTCCGGGTGGAGGGTTTTTGAATTTTGATGATACAGATACCAGTACGAGGGGCTTTTAGACATACAGACCTCTACAGTTTATAGTTAAATAGGTACTCTACTGAGACCTAAAAGTCTCTTTGAGACATCGAGCCCACCAGTCGTAGTTTGGGGGTCAATTGCCCCCTACTTCACAGATGTTAGTTGGGGTTTGCTAAATAATGATAGCCATCTGTCACATGTTTGCTGGATTTAGGCCATATGCTGACGTACACATTTTTACACTTCCTCCAGTAACTCACTTACTGAATTAAGTAATATTAGTATGTAGGCAACTTAGACAATATGCCAAACAAATGACTCATAGGACTAGTTCCTCTCGGACCTCCACAACGTGTAAGTGTGAAAACAAGCCTTGCAAAAGTGAGCCAGAGACTTAGTTTACTCCTCATAATCTATGAAGGCGAAGCACGTCCGTGCTTGTTAGTGGTGTTTCTGCCATGTCCAACAGCAGATTAATACAGACTGGCCACCTCATTTTATGACCTACACTCGGTCCAATCAGGAGGAGAGAGACTGTGATCCCCACTCTCTACCCCATCCTGAGACCTCAACGGACAGATTTGCAGTGGTTGGTATCTAGTGAATTTTGAGAGAAAAGCTATTGAAATAGCAGTAACATTACATTTTATGTTTGAATTCATAACATTCTCAAACATCTTTCATAATGGCTAAATGTCATCTTTATGTTGTCACAATTTGTGCACTTTTGAAAAGAGATTGCTTTCAAGACTTCTGCAGCTGAGCTAGTGTTGAAACAGAACAAAGTCACTTACCTATAACTACAGTTTGCAGTGTTGACATCTTGCGTAGATTGACATGCTTGAATATTTCCCTTCGTAGCAAGAGAAGAGGGTCTGGGGCACTGCACATCAGTCCCAACGCTGACTCCTTTCTGGGACTGACAGCTAGTAAAAGCGTGCATCATTGTCCAATGTCGCTGCCTTGCAGATTTCTTTGAGAGAATCCAACAAATAGAGCAGTGGTAGCTGCCATTCTCTGGTGGAATGAGCTACTACGGGTGCCTTCAGTTATCATATTCATCTGGGTATGAGCCAATGTGATGCAGTAAACAATGCAGTTGGCTAAGGATTGCTTAGATAAACGTTTAGCTTTGTTAAGTGACTTTAATTAACAGAAGTCCTTGATGTTTTTTTCTAAATAGAATTTTTTTTTAAACTGTATTTGATTGATTTCTTGTGAACAACAAACATAGTGTGTGTTGTTAAGTCTGGAAAGGAATCATTGTTAGACATCAAATAAAGACGTATGTAATCCGATAAAATATATAGTTCTCATGTGAAAATATTCATATATCCGAAGGTATACCGAGACATTGTAGGAAAGTGTCCCTTTTTGACAGTTAACCCCCCCCCCCACACTTTTTGCCTGACATCTGAGGCAACTTGACTTGATGTGCCCTGGGTCACTGCCAATCAGGTTCCCAGGGACTGTTCTTTCCCAAACCTGTACCTTTCTACCCGCAATTGGCTCAGCTCTGGTCACAGGTAACCCCCTTGTAAAAGGTACCATAGGTACCCCGGGCACTGTAACCAAGGAATGCCTCTGAGGGCTGCAGCACCTATTGTGCCACCCATAGAGGTCCTGTACCTCTACACACACACTGCCACTGCAGGCTGCGTGTTTTTGTGCAGAGAAAAGTGAAGAGTCGACATGGCACACATCCCTGTGTTCCATGCCTGCAACCCACTGTCTGGGGCCTAGGTAAGTCACCCCTCTAACAGGGTGCACTAACCCCCAGGTGAGGGTACAGTGGCATGAGCTCTGTACCTTTACAGTGTCTAAGTCCAGTCTTCGACATTGTAACTGTAGTAAAGCCATGAAGAGTATATGGTCTGGGAGTTGGTCATTACGAACTCCACAGCTCCATAATGGCTTTACTAAAAAAACTGGGAGGTTTGGTAGCAAACTGCTCAGCATGTTAAACCTACACTGATGCCAGTGTGGGATTTAATGTACAATGTACACTGAGGTGCCCCCTGAAAGACGACCAGCCGTGGTGTGGTTCCTGAGTGGCTGCCTGCCATTTGCCACCACCAGACAGGTTTCTGGACCCTGGGTAGAGAGCCTCCACTCTCTGGGTCCAGAAACAAAGCCCATCCTGGGCAGAGGTGTCATGCCTCCCCCACCAGAATGGGTTGGATCCACAAAGGGGAAGCTTCAAAGGCCTGCCGTCTTTGTAGGCTGTCTCTGCCTTTTGCTGCCCTGAGCAACTGGCTCCCACCAGTTCTGCCCCGACTTTGGGTGGGAGAATCAGCAGGAAAACCGAGCTAGGAGGAGGGGGTGCCCACCTTTGCCATCCCCACCCCTCAGGTGGGGGAGGCGAGGAGATGCACACATCTCAGTCCCCTCCATCTTGAAGATGAGGTGACCCAGCCAATTAGGAAGAGGCTCATGCCCCCCCTCCCACTGGAGGGTGGCATAATAGGGGTTACCCACCCCAAGGAAGGGACCCATTGGTCCCAACCTGCACACCCCTTTAACACCCCTAAATGTAGTATTTAGGGGCGACCCTGAACATTACCTCCGCAGATTCGAGGAAGAAAGAAGAAGGACCGAAGAGCCGGGCTGACCCAGGAAGAAGAGGACACTAACTGCTTTGGCCCCAGCCCTACCGGCCTGTCTTGACTCCGACCTGACTACAGCAAAACCCTGGCGTATCCTGCAGCCCCCCAGAGCCCGGAGGACCTGCCCTGCACCCATCTTACAGACTGTCTCCCGTGAGCACCGGATTTGTTCAACAAAGACTCACCCATGGAATCCAAATCCAGGTGGCTCTGCGATTTTGTACCAGTCTGCGTCGATGCCCATGGCCAGAGTTTGAGTGGCCCAACACCATGAGGAGGTCTCCCCAGCGATCTTGACCTGGTATCTGGTGATCCCCGACCTCCCCAAAGCTTCAAGCTGACACTTGCAGCCTCAAGCTGAAGGGTCCTCCTGACCGCGACTGGAGCTGGTTAGAAGAACCCAATGCCAAAAGACACCCCTGCACCCGACGCCCCACGGGCTTGGGTGGCCCAACCAACGTTGTCCAGGCACCCCCCAAGATCCCAACTTACCTCTCCAGCTGGTGGTCGCTTTCAGGAAGCCTCCCTGCCCGAGCCTGCAGCATCTTTGTCGAACCAGAGATCTCCATTAGAATCCACAGGGTCCCCGACGTCGCCTTGGCACTCTGCACCCGGCTGTTCCTGTGCCACTGGTGCAGCTCCTGTGCTGATTGTTGGCCCCTGTAGTGCTGATCCTAACCCCTGGAGCTTTGCTCCCCCAGCCAAGTAGCTTGCTCGTAAGCAGCCCTGATCGAAGTCCCTATTAGCCCCATTGGCTAACATTGGGCCCCTGCACTCTGCACCTGGCCGCCCCATTGCCGCTGGTGGTGCAACTTGAGTGCCCAACTTGACCTTGGGGAACCTTGGTCCAAATCCCCAAGACACCCCCTCGTAAGTCGTTTACTTACCTGAGAAAATGCTAATCCTTTCTCTCCCATAGGAACCCATGTTACAAATTTGTTCCTAAAAATGTTGAGTTGAACCTTTTGTATAAAAAGAAAAGTAACTATATTGCAAACTTGAAAAAGTCTTACTTGCCTTGTATTGTAGGATCCACGGTGTGGTATTTAGGCGTACCACCCGAGTAGTCAATGTAGTCCAAAAGTAATATAAAAGTAGTCCAAAAGTAATTACTGTGTAATTTAAACTGTTTTTAAACCCAATACAAACCTGTTACGATTGCAAATTCAATCACAAATGCGTTTCCTTGTAAAGTCTTGCATTTGAGAGTATTTCATTTACGTGTGCCAAGCACTTCTTGGTTCTAGAAATAAAACATAAGTATACCTTTTTTTATAGTTACCTAATTGGTCTGGATTCTGTGTCTGAGTGTGTGCCATCAGCCTTGATTGAGTGAATACAATAAATGCTTAACACACCCTCTGGATGAGCCTAACTGCTCGCCCAGACTAACACAAAGAGAGCTGTTAGTACTTGTCTAATTTATCCTCTGGGGACTCCCTGGACTCTGTGCACACTATACTTTACTTTGGTATACTATATACAGAGCCAGCTTCCTACAATCATGAAGTAAAACTAAGACATCGAGCCCCACATCACATAGGAATATTTTTCCTTGTAGTTGCGTGATGACCAAGAGGGCATCAATATGTTCCTATCACCCTCCAGTCCCCCTCTTCTGACTGATCCTCCGCGGGTTGGTCTTCATCTTCTTGGAACATACCCACCAGTTATCCCCATTGCATTATAGCCTCAGACGCCGCCTCATCAGTGCGTGATGGGCGCATGTGTTGTTCTTCCGCAGCCACCCACTCCATCAAGTTTCTTAGTTAATGAGACCACAATGGGGCATTCGCCCCCGTCCACCCGATGGCCACCCGCCTTTTTACCAAGGGCAGGGCCAGCTGTGCCAGTCTTTAGGGGATCTTGCAACCCCCTTAGGACACACCACTGCTCCCAGGAGACAGGCAAGCTGAGTCAGTGGGACACCAATCCCCGTGGCCACTTCTATGCCAGGTACTACAACGTCCAGTAAGATTGAACCCGAGCACACTCCCAGGCTAAGTGTAGGAAGGTGGCTCCAACCACCCCACATCGTGCACAGGCCGCATTCCTTGCGGGGTCTATTTTATTAATGGTGTATGGCGTTACGTGTGTGGTGTACGAAATAGAAATGTAAGAGTTTAAATCGATTGTTACAGGAATCAGTGCGAACAAGGTTTAATACCATCTCCCAGTCTGTATGGGAGATGGGCCCTTCTATGTCTCTTTCCCAGGCTTTCCGCGCAAGGTACTGCCGCGGTTGCGTATTGCTCCTGAGGGCTTTGTAGAAATGAGTGATGATATGGTGCCCCTCCCCCCATCCAATGAGGCCTTTAAGACCCCCGATGGCCGCTGGAAAGTCCACCCAGAGGTCTTTAGCCATGCTCTTCAGCATGACGTAATGAAGAAAATGAGCTGGTCCCACCCCAAATGAGTCCTGCGCGTCCTGGAATGATATAAAGGTGCCACCGGGGTAAAGGTCACCCACTTCCAGACACCCGCCCCGGGTCCATATACATGATAGTCGATGTTTCTGAATGGCGCTATATCCCATAGCTTCAGTTCCCCTACTGAAGGGAGCCCTACAAATTGCCCTCTGGACCACCTTTTCCCGTATCCACGCAGTGTGGGTAATCAAGTATGGCATCGGGAACTCTGATCTCCCCCAGCATCAGCAGCTGAGGCAGGGAGTCCCGTTCACCCCCCCCACAAACTCCGGTCCCTGGAACCGCTTCTCCCAGTTGTTCGGCTTTGCAAGCCAACGGGCCGCGTGCTGTACATGAGCAGCATGATAAAATTGTACATCCTCAACCACCAGATAACCGTCCTCCATGTCCCGTTTCAACGTTGCAAGTGCCACCCTACTGTGCCTACCCGCCCACAGGAGTGTTACCATCAAGCTATCCAGCTGATGGAAAAAGAGATCCAGCAGTGGAATCCTAGAATTCTGTACGCTATGCAGACATCTCGGGAGGAAGACCATTTTTAGGTCTCGGCTGGCGTTGGAGCGTGCATGCGCTCCTCGCCTCGAGACTTATAGTGAACAAGTCAGTTTCAAGAGGGGACTCGAAGCCCCGCCCCTCATTTTCATTGGGTAGCATCAGCGTTTATGTTAAACGCTGGCTTCCCATTGAAAAGGAGGGTTTTAGGTTGCCTCCCTTTGGGTTTTTGTTCCGGCCCACTTGGACTGGCTCGCCTGCATTACGGCTGTCGTGACGAAGTTTCTTATCAGAAGCTTCGTCACGCTGCCTTGCACGCGCCAGTCCGGCACTCTGATTGGGCCGGACAAAAAAGGAGACATGGCGCCGCGTGTTTTTGGTCTCGCCTTGCGACGCAGCGCATGCGCTGCTCGCCTTGGCGAGACCTATTGTCGGTTTCTGTGCCGAAGGGAGACAGGACAGTGCACGCGCCCGGACAGGCGATGTGCACGCGCACGGCGACTCCTCTCGAGCGATGTAAGCTTTCACACGCTCCCACCTTGATTTAGGTTTCAGCTTCACTGCGCGATGCAACTATACAAGGCAGACACATAAATTTCAGCGCTTCAGCATATCAACAACTTTGTGCCGCATGGTATTTACTTTACTTTTTTTCGCTTTTGTTGCCTCAACACACAACAGTATTGCTCTTGCATCGCCGTGCTTTTTATCTGCCCCACACTCTATCCTGCCACTTATCCTCAGGTTTTTAACTCGCCGTGCCTGTTCCTCTGCCCCACACTGTCCTGCCACTTATCCTCATGTTTTTAACTTTAGGTGCCTGTTCCTCTGCCCCGCACTCTGTCCTAACACTAATCCTCATGTTCTTTAGTTGCGCTCTGTCTTCCCACCTATACTCATATTCTTGCTTCGCCCTGCCTTTCACTCTGCCCCGCACTCTGTCCTGCCAGAGCAGAGCTGCTTTAGAGCCAGAGAACCAGGTCAGCAGAGCTGCTCTAGAGCCAGAGAACCAGGTCAGCAGAGCTGCTTTAGAGCCAGAGAACCAGGAGCCAGAGAACCAGGTCAGCAGAGCTGCTTTAGAGCCAGAGAACCAGGTCCTCAGAGCTACTGTAGAGCCAGAGAAACCAGGTCAGCAGAGCTGCGTTAGAGGGAGAGAACCAGGTCAGCAGAGCTGCTTTAGAGCCATAGAACCAGGTCAGCAGAGCTGCTTTAGAGCCATAGAACCAGGTCAGCAGAGCTGCTCTAGAGCCTAAGAACCAGGTCAGCAGAGCTGCTCTAGAGCCTAAGAACCAGGTCAGCAGAGCTGCTCTAGAGCCAGAGAACCAGGTCAGCAGAGCTGCTCTAGAGCCAGAGAACCAGGTCAGCAGAGCTGCTGTAGAGCCAGAGAAACCAGGTCAGCAGCGCTGCTTTAGGGCCAGAGAACCAGGTCAGCAGAGCTGCTCTAGAGCCTAAGAACCAGGTCAGCAGAGCTGCTCTAGAGCCAGAGAACCAGGTCAGCAGAGCTGCTGTAGAGCCAGAGAAACCAGGTCAGCAGAGCTGCTTTAGAGGGAGAGAACCAGGTCAGCAGCGCTGCTCTAGAGCCAGAGAACCAGGTCAGCAGAGCTGCTGTAGAGCCAGAGAAACCAGGTCAGCAGAGCTGCGTTAGAGGGAGAGAACCAGGTCAGCAGAGCTGCTTTAGAGCCATAGAACCAGGTCAGCAGAGCTGCTTTAGAGCCATAGAACCAGGTCAGCAGAGCTGCTCTAGAGCCTAAGAACCAGGTCAGCAGAGCTGTTCTAGAGCCAGAGAACCAAGTCAGCAGAGCTGCTGTAGAGCCAGAGAAACCAGGTCAGCAGAGCTGCTTTAGAGGGAGAGAACCAGGTCAGCAGCGCTGCTTTAGGGCCAGAGAACCAGGTCAGCAGAGCTGCTCTAGAGCCAGAGAACCAGGTCAGCAGAGCTGCTCTAGAGCCAGAGAACCAGGTCAGCAGAGCTGCTCTAGAGCCTAAGAACCAGGTCAGCAGAGCTGCTCTAGAGGCAGAGAACCAGGTCATCAGAGCTGCTGTAGAGCCAGAGAAACCAGCTCAGCAGAGCTGCTTTAGAGGGAGAGAACCAGGTCAGCAGCGCTGCTTTAGGGCCAGAGAACCAGGTCAGCAGAGCTGCTCTAGAGCCAGAGAACCAGGTCAGCAGAGCTGCTCTAGAGCCAGAGAACCAGGTCAGCAGAGCTGCTCTAGAGCCTAAGAACCAGGTCAGCAGAGCTGCTCTAGAGGCAGAGAACCAGGTCATCAGAGCTGCTGTAGAGCCAGAGAAACCAGCTCAGCAGAGCTGCTTTAGAGGGAGAGAACCAGGTCAGCAGAGCTGCTCTAGAGCCAGAGAACCAGGTCAGCAGAGCTGCTTTAGAGCCATAGAACCAGGTCAGCAGAGCTGCTTTAGAGCCATAGAACCAGGTCAGCAGAGCTGCTTTAGAGCCATAGAACCAGGTGAGCAGAGCTGCTTTAGAGCCAGAGAACCAGGTCAGCAGAGCTGCTCTAGAGCCAGAGAACCAGGTCAGCAGAGCTGCTCTAGAGCCAGAGAACCAGGTCAGCAGAGCTGCTCTAGAGCCAGAGAACCAGGTCAGCAGAGCTGCTCTAGAGCCAGAGAACCAGGTCAGCAGAGCTGCTCTAGAGCCAGAGAACCAGGTCAGCAGAGCTGCTCTAGAGCCAGACAACCAGGTCAGCAGAGCTGCTCTAGAGCCAGAGAACCAGGTCAGCAGAGCTGCTGTAGAGCCAGAGAACCAGGTCAGCAGAGCTGCTGTAGAGCCAGAGAACCAGGTCAGCAGAGCTGCTTTAGAGGGAGAGAACTAGGTCAGCAGAGCTGCTTTAGAGCCAGAGAACCAGGTCAGCAGAGCTGCTTTAGAGCGGCTTTAGAGCCAGAGAACCAGGCCAGCAGAGCTGCTTTAGAGCCCAAGAACCAGGTCAGCAGAGCTGCTCTAGAGCCAGAGAACCAGGTCAGCAGAGCTGCTCTAGAGCCAGAGAACCAGGTCAGCAGAGCTGCTATAGAGCCAGAGAAACCAGGTCAGCAGAGCTGCTTTAGAGCCAGAGAACCAGGAGCCAGAGAACCAGGTCAGCAGAGCTGCTTTAGAGCCAGAGAACCAGGTCCTCAGAGCTACTGTAGAGCCAGAGAACCAGGTCAGCAGAGCTGCTTTAGAGCCAGAGAACCAAGTCAGCAGAGCTGCTTTAGAGCCAGAGAAGCAGGTCAGCAGAGCTGCTCTAGAGCCTAAGAACCAGGTCAGCAGAGCTGCTCTAGAGGCAGAGAAACCAGGTCAGCAGAGCTGCTTTAGAGGGAGAGAACCAGGTCAGCAGAGCTGCTTTAGAGCCATAGAACCAGGTCAGCAGAGCTGCTCTAGAGCCCAAGAACCAGGTCAGCAGAGCTGCTCTAGAGCCAGAGAACCAGGTCAGCAGAGCTGCTGTAGAGCCAGAGAAACCAGGTCAGCAGAGCTGCTTTAGAGGGAGAGAACCAGGTCAGCAGAGCTGCTCTAGAGGCAGAGAAACCAGGTCAGCAGAGCTGCTCTAGAGGCAGAGAACCAGGTCAGCAGAGCTGCTTTAGAGCCAGAGAACCAGGTCAGCAGAGCTGCTTTAGAGCCAGAGAACCAGGTCAGCAGAGCTGCTTTAGAGCCAGAGAACCAGGTCAGCAGAGCTGCTTTAGAGCTAGAGAACCAGGTCAGCAGAGCTGCTTTAGAGCCAGAGAACCAGGTCAGCAGAGCTGCTTTAGAGCCAGAGAACCAGGTCAGCAGAGCTGCTCTAGAGGCAGAGAACCAGGTCAGCAGAGCTGCTCTAGAGGCAGAGAAACCAGGTCAGCAGAGCTGCTTTAGAGGGAGAGAACCAGGTCAGCAGAGCTGCTTTAGAGGGAGAGAACCAGGTCAGCAGAGCTGCTTTAGAGCCAGAGAACCAGGTCAGCAGAGCTGCTTTAGAGCCAGAGAACCAGGTCAGCAGAGCTGCTTTAGAGCCAGTGAACCAGCTCAGCAGAGCTGCTCTAGAGCCAGAGAACCAGATCAGCAGAGCTGCTCTAGAGCCAGAGAACAAGGTCAGCAGAGCTGCTGTAGAGCCAGAGAAACCAGGTCAGCAGAGCTGCTCTAGAGCCAGAGAACCAGGTCAGCAGAGCTGCTTTAGAGCCAGAGAACCAGGTCAGCAGAGTTGCTTTCGAGCCAGAGAACCAGGTCAGCAGAGCTGCTCTAGAGCCAGAGAACCAGGTCAGCAGAGCTGCTGTAGAGCCAGAGAACCAGGTCAGCAGAGCTGCTTTAGAGCCAGAGAACCAGGTCAGCAGAGCTGCTCTAGAGCCTAAGAACCAGGTCAGCAGAGCTGCTCTAGAGGCAGAGAACCAGGTCAGCAGAGCTGCTCTAGAGGCAGGGAAACCAGGTCAGCAGAGCTGCTTTAGAGCCAGAGAACCAGGTCAGCAGAGCTGTTTTAGAGCCAGAGAACCAGGTCAGCAGAGCTGCTTTAGAGCCAGAGAACCAAGTCAGCAGAGCTGCTTTAGAGCCAGAGAAGCAGGTCAGCAGAGGTGTTGTAGAGCCAGAGAAGCAGGTCAGCAGAGCTGCTCTAGAGCCTAAGAACCAGGTCAGCAGAGCTGCTGTAGAGGCAGAGAACCAAGTCAGCAGAGCTGCTCTAGAGGCAGAGAAACCAGGTCAGCAGAGCTGCTTTAGAGGGAGAGAACCAGGTCAGCAGAGCTGCTTTAGAGCCAGAGGACCAGGTCAGCAGAGCTGCTTTAGAGCCAGAGAACCAGGTCAGCAGAGCTGCTCTAGAGCCAGAGAACCAGGTCAGCAGAGCTGCTTTAGAGCCAGAGAACCAGGTCAACAGAGCTGCTTTAGAGCCAGAGAACCAGGTCAGCAGAGGCGTTGTAGAGCTAGAGAACTAGGTCAGCAGAGCTGCTTCAAAGCCAGAGAACCAGGTCAGCAGAGCTGCTTCAAAGCCAGAGAACCAGGTCAGCAGAGCTGCTCTAGAGCCTAAGAACCAGGTTAGCAGAGCTGCTCTAGTGCCAGAGAACCAGGTCAGCAGAGCTACTGTAGAGCCAGAGAAACCAGGTCAGCAGAGCTGCTTTAGAGGGAGAGAACCAGGTCAGCAGAGCTGCTTTAGAGCCAGAGAACCAGGTCAGCAGAGCTGCTCTAGAGCCAGAGAACCAGGTCAGCAGAGCTGCTTTAGAGCCAGAGGACCAGGTCAGCAGAGCTGCTTTAGAGCCAGAGGACCAGGTCAGCAGAGCTGCTTTAGAGCCAGAGAACCAGGTCAGCAGAGCTGCTCTAGAGCCAGAGAACCAGGTCAGCAGAGCTGCTTTAGAGCCAGAGAACCAGGTCAACAGAGCTGCTTTAGAGCCAGAGAACCAGGTCAGCAGAGGCGTTGTAGAGCTAGAGAACTAGGTCAGCAGAGCTGCTCTAGAGCCTAAGAACCAGGTCAGCAGAGCTGCTCTAGAGCCTAAGAACCAGGTCAGCAGAGCTGCTTTAGAGCCAGAGAACCAGGTCAGCAGAGCTGCTCTAGAGCCTAAGAACCAGGCCAGCAGAGCTGCTCTAGAGGCAGGGAACCAGGTCAGCAGAGCTGATGTAGAGCCAGAGAAACCAGGTCAGCAGAGCTGATGTAGAGCCAGAGAAACCAGGTCATCAGAGCTGCTGTAGAGCCAGAGAACCAGGTCAGCAGAGCTGCTGTAGAGCCAGAGAACCAGGTCAGCAGAGCTGCTTTAGAGCCAGAGAACCAGGTCAGCAGAGCTGCTTTAGAGCCAGAGAACCAGGTCAGCAGAGCTGCTTTAGAGCCAGAGAACCAGGTCAGCAGAGCTGCTTTAGAGCCAGAGAACCAGGTCAGCAGAGCCGTTGTAGAGCCAGAGAACCAGGTCAGCAGAGCTGCTTCAAAGCCAGAGAACCAGGTCAGCAGAGCTGCTTCAAAGCCAGAGAACCAGGTCAGCAGAGCTGCTCTAGAGCCTAAGAACCAGGTCAGCAGAGCTGCTCTAGTGCCAGAGAACCAGGTCAGCAGAGCTACTGTAGAGCCAGAGAAACCAGGTCAGCAGAGCTGCTTTAGAGGGAGAGAACCAGGTCAGCAGAGCTGCTTTAGAGCCAGAGAACCAGGTCAGCAGAGCTGCTCTAGAGCCAGAGAACCAGGTCAGCAGAGCTGCTTTAGAGCCAGAGAACCAGGTCAGCAGAGCCTTTGTAGAGCCAGAGAACCAGGTCAGCAGAGCTGCTCTAGAGCCAGAGAACCAGGTCAGCAGAGCTGCTTCAAAGCCAGAGAACCAGGTCAGCAGAGCTGCTCTAGAGCCTAAGAACCAGGTTAGCAGAGCTGCTCTAGTGCCAGAGAACCAGGTCAGCAGAGCTACTGTAGAGCCAGAGAAACCAGGTCAGCAGAGCTGCTTTAGAGGGAGAGAACCAGGTCAGCAGAGCTGCTTTAGAGCCAGAAACCAGGTCAGCAGAGCTGCTCTAGAGCCAGAGAACCAGGTCAGCAGAGCTGCTCTAGAGCCATAGAACCAGGTCAGCAGAGCTGCTGTAGAGCCAGAGAACCAGGTCAGCAGAGCTGCTGTAGAGCCAGAGAACCAGGTCAGCAGAGCTGCTTTAGAGGGAGAGAACCAGGTCAGCAGAGCTGCTTTAGAGCCATAGAACCAGGTCAGCAGAGCTGCTGTAGAGCCATAGAACCAGGTCAGCAGAGCTGCTGTAGAGCCATAGAACCGGGTCAGCAGAGCTGCTGTAGAGCCAGAGAACCAGGTCAGCAGAGCCGTTGTAGAGCCAGAGAACCAGGTCAGCAGAGCTGCTCTTGAGCCAGAGAACTAGGTCAGCAGAGCTGCTGTAGAGCCAGAGAACCAGGTTAGCAGAGCCGCTCTAGAGCCACAGAACCAGGTCAGCAGAGCTGCTTTAGAGCCAGAGAACCAGGTTAGCAAAGCTGCTTTAGAGCCAGAGAAACAGGACATTGGGGCTTATTTACAAGTCCCTTGCGCCGCCGCTGCGTCCCTTCTTCCCACACCAAAGTGAAGCACCGGCAGTGCAAGGGACTTGTAAATAAGCCCCATTGTGCCCATTCGAACGCAATAAAAGAGTTACGTAACCTTCACACCACGGAAAAGGTGAAATAAAGCACCAGTTTCTAAAGTTATTGCTCTTTCCACAGTTACTGGTAACTCAAGTCTCCTGCCTGAGGTCTACTACATTTATTGTAAGTTAAAACTTCAGGTATCAAAATGCAAAGTTGTGTGAGCTATTAGCCTTACACTGGCTGAACAACTGCCTCCTACCATAGGACTGTTACGAGTGTCTACAAATCTAAGATTGTATTTTGGGAAGTAGATGATGCACCTCATGCCTGCAACATAAAACAAGCATTTGCAATGCAATAGGGCTGGCATTACTAAAAGTTTGAGCTATTGGCGTTGCAAATGATAATGTTTGTTAGTTTTTGTTAAAAAATATTCCAGCAGTAGCATAAGTAATGAAATAAAATCCACGTAGACCACCAGTACCACCACCACTAACACCACCAGTACCACCACCACCAGTACCAGTACCAATACCACCACCACTACCACCACCGCTACAACCACCACAAGTACCATAACCACCACTACAATTATTACTATTACTACTCTGTGGTGATAGTAATAATAATAGTGGTAGTTATGGTACTGGTGGAAAATTACTATTATAAATTACAATACCTGTTAATTTTTCAAAAGGCATTGCCATTTACAATACCAATAGCTCTACAACTCGCAGTTGCGAGACCTATTACATTGTAAATGCTTGTTGCATCTCGCTTTCACTTTAAAGTGAAAGCGCAATGCAAAAATAAAAAGCGGATGCCTGGCGAGCGCTTGTTGTTTTTTGTCGGAAAGCTCTCCTGCGGGCGACACTGGGCGAAGAGTTAGCACTTAGCAGCTTTCAGAAGTGCAAAAGGGGCGCACTTCGAGCAGTGTGAAGGACAATATTGACTGTTAATACCGACCCATTTGAAGCACTACAGCCAAATGTAACTGATGTTGATGAAACTAGGCCCGCAGCCATTGGGCCGTATCAAAAAAGGTATTATGTATATTTGTGGACAACTTACGTGCTTTACAACGTGCCTACAGGGCTCCCTGGTTCAAGATATTTTAACGTCTTCATTTGTATTTATCCATATTTTATACTTTCTCCCCTTATTATTTTTTAATATACACTTTTTACAGTTTTATAAAGCGCGAACTCGACCCGAAGGTATTGGAGCGCTTTACATGAGCACCAGTTACATTACACAAGGACACATTCATTTTTTGATAGGCACGGGGAGATTAAGTGATTTGCCCAGCACCACATTTACATTCCATTGAAAGGGGCTATATTAATCTAATTTATTAAGGCGCTTGAAAGCGTGCAGCCTCCTAGCACGCTCGTGGGGTGAACCACGCCCCCACCATCATCGCCCCGTGACTGACACTGCCGGAGAGATGTGCTCTGGGAAACCAACTCGGAGACTGAGATTGAAGTACATCATAAAACATGCAGGGCCGGAGTTTGGCCTGGGCGAGCTGGGTCCAGGCCCAGGGCGCCAACCTTCAGAGAGGGCGTATGAAGCATTAAGGTCACCCTGTCACCTGGCTCCGGTGCTGGAAGCGCTGTTTTTAACACTCCATCAGGCTGCCTTCTTGTCCTCACTTCGCCCTCTCACCCCAGCTGGCACACACTATTAACCCTTTAACCCTACCCCCCTCCAACAAACAACTTGGCACTAGCCTGAAAAGCGAGCTAATCTCGGAGTGATTCAGGTGAGGGGTAGTGTGTGTGGGGGCGGGGGAGTTGGTTTGGGATGCGCTGAGATGTTTGCTTTCAGAGGCCAGTCACAATTCTGACGTAGACAGGTTGGGACTGACCCCTGAACACAAAAGGGGTTCCCTGTTGCTCATTTTATTCACAAGTAGCAGAAAGGGTGCCACATTTCTTTCCGCCCAGGGCGCTCTCCTGGCGAAGGACGACTCTGACTACACGGTGTCTCTTGCTAAGTACTGGATTCTAATCAGTAGCGTGAGCGGAGGTGAGTGGATGAAATGTGGAAGAAATATGCAGCCCACAGCTAAATGAACTCTCAGAAGTCGAGAGCAAGCAGACCCTGCAAGCATCATTTCACCAAGAGAACTGGGAGCCCACCTCTGACCTCTGACCTGTGAGCAATGGCGCTTGAAGAGGCGAACCCTCCCATCCTTCTAGCCTGGAAGGGCGCGAGCAGCTCTGGCAGCGGGGAAGCCGCGTTGGAAGTTCTCAGGTGAGAGGACGGGCAGGGGAGGAGGTTATTAAAAGAGAAGGCACAGGAATGATTTCCTTTTATGAATCTTAAAATGTCTGCTGGAGACATTGACTACCTAACCTAAGTCTGCTTTATTGAAAGACTATAAAAGGGGAGGGGTCTTCTTTTTTGTTTAATAATTTTTATTAAGTTTTCAGAAAAAGAGAACATGTAATAATCCAATAAACACAGTATAAATAAAGTACAATGAATAATTTTAAGAGAAAGATATGAGCGATAGAGGAAGCAAGAAAGAAGAGAAAAAAGAAAGATATAGAGGAAAAGAGAAAAAAGAAAAGAAAGAGGAGGAATAAAGAAATTTAGAGACTAGGAAAGAATAAGAGATTAAGATGTAGGTGCATGTGCAGAAAGGGCGTCTTCTTTAACATTTGATTCTTGATATCTGAAAAAAAATTCAACTTTTCTTTCAAACTAACCTTGGATGACAGAAAAATGTAGTTTTTTACCAGGGAAAAACATCGATGTAACGGATTTCAACGACTGATAGAGACTTTCACCACATATTAGAGGGTTTAAAGCGGAGAGGTCTGAGGTTTACATAACTTTTTTGATTTTCCTGTGGTCTTGTTTTAAAAAATATCTAAGAGGCCCAGGCTATTCTTCCAAAGAAGGGGGATCAACATGTCAAGTACTTTAAAGAAGGAAGGAGTCAGAGGCCCTCACATCGACCCTCATTCTGCACCTTCTCAAATTAATCATTCTGATGGCACTGCCACCGGCTGACTCTGAAGCCTCTGTGGCACTTGAAACTGTTAAAAAAGCCAATACCTTATGTGGAACTGCCATGACAGGGGGGCCTCATGTAAGAGATGCCGTAGGCAGTGCTTTAAATGGGAAAAATTAAGTGCAGGTACTCATCAAAATGAGCTAGAGGTGTAGTGAGGGGGGGGGGCTTGGGGCGGGGCTAAGGGCAAGACATGATGATACTTAACAACTTCTATATTAGTGTCAGCACATACCAAAACACATGAGCCATGTGTTTATTTAAACAAAGCAGGATAACTCATTACACCAAATGAAAGAGAAATGCGATAATATGTTAACATTTCCTTTTTTTTTTTTTTTTTGCAATAGTTGCACCTTCTTAATGTCATACTGTTAATTGCTGTTTGGCACAATACTATATATTTTTGAGCACGCGAGTAGGAAGAAACTGAAAATACCCCAACGTCGAACCAAATCTCTTATGGCACCGAGCAAATGAAGCAAATCATCGCGACCCTCCCCAGAAGATATCTCTTGTCTCTTATATCGATCTATCCATTCATCCTTTCATCCTACCATTTACCTGCTGATGTCCACCATTTAAACTTTACATTCTATCGTCTATTCAGTCTTTCATCAATCATTCAGTTTTTCACCATTACGTCTATCCACCCTTCATATCCAAACCTATCCATCCATCTCCAAACCTGTCCATTCATCCTTTCACTCATCCATCTCTTTATCCACCCTTTCCCTCATCCATCAATCCTTTCACTCATCCATCCATCAACCCTTTCACTCCTTTATTCTATCCACCCTTTCACTCAATCCCTCCTTTCACTCATCCATCATCCACCCTTTCATCCATCCTCTCTACCTTTCATTCATCCATCCAATCTTTCACTTATCCACCCATCATCCGCCCTTTTATCCAATCATCCACCCTCTTTCACCCATGCATGCTTTCACTCATCCATCTATTTATCCATCCATCTATACCTCCACCCTTGGTCACTCATTCATCCACTCACTCATCCACTCACTCACCCTCCCTCCCTTTTACGTTATTTATGAATCTTTGTCGCCAAGCAGATATGTACAAACAAAGTGCCACCCATTTTCTTTAAAATACCTCCTGAGAGTGTCTGGATTCTCTCTCTCTTTCTCTCACTTTTTTCTTACAAAAACAGGCATACACACAAACATAGCAGACACACAAAAGACTCGGGTATGATAAAAGCCATCTTTTCTCTTCACCTACCATGGCTTTTTTAATTGCCACCAGGGCCGGACTGGCCGTAGCCTGATTGCCACTGCCAGGGAACTGACATGATTCCTGTGCTTGGAGGAACGCACAAGATAATGTGACTGTGATTGACAGCACAGGGCCTGAACGGACCCTGCTCTGTCAAGCACAGCGTGATGGTGAGCACCGGACATTATTCAAATGAGCCCTGCTGAATAGCTCAGCTGGGGCTCAGATCGGGGCTACAGAAGCGGCGCCTTGGCTGCCAGAGACACGTTCCACTCCTGCTCACCAGCACAGCCAATGAGCCTACCTTTTCATGAGTACCGGTACTCTCCAGGGCAGTAGAGAAGTGCCGGTACTCAGTACCGGCCCATTTAAAGCACTGGCCGTAGGAATAAATTCAACACAGTTGCAGCAGCAACAAAACTGTCATATCGCCAATGAGATTACTATGGCGAGCTTAAAATTATATGCCTCATAAACTGTTCCTAATTAAACAATAAAGACTGCCAAAGGACTTTCCCCAAAGTTAATTTCGAACCAGTCTTAGGAATCAGATTTGTAATTTAAGTCTCTAAGAGCGGATGGAAAAGGGGATTAACTAACCTATAACCTAGCCATTTGCTTTGCTATACAATACCATTAGCAAAGCAAATAGCTTTAACTTAATTAAAGGCAAGACCTATTGCATTTTCAATGCTTGTTGCTATTGCTGCCCTGTCCATAACAGAGAGGAGAAGCCGGTTACAGAAGCTAATGGAGATCTCCAGGCTAGTCAACACCCTGTCTGCTTTCTGACGGTGATGTTGGGCATCTGTGTGGGTAACCCAGATCCATAAATATCGGAACCCTTCCAGTTCCCATCAGAGTTCTACAGCTGGCAGCTGGTGTGGTTGTCTCCCGATCAGCCCCCCCAGGCGGAACACCAAGGACTTGTGGATGTTAAGTTTTAGTCCTGAGACATCACCAAAATCATCCAGGTGCCTCAACAACACCGGGATAGACTTTCCCGGTAAGTGGACATACACCAGTGCATTGTCAGCATAAAGCGAGACTACACGATTATTGTTCCTCATCCAGATTCCCAGGGGGCCATCTCCACGCGCAGCAACAGCGCAAGACGCTCACTCGTCATGGGGAACAATAGAGGTAAGAGGGGACAGCAGTGTCGAGTGCCCCTCCCCACCTGCCAGGACTCAGAGAGAGAGATCCCCTCCCCCCCTTATACATATTGAGGGTTTGGTGTACAGCAGCTGAATCCAGGCACAGAAATTGGTACCAAATCCCATCCCCTCAGTACTGCCATGAGGAAGGCCCTCTCCACCGTATCAAATGCCTTTTCTAGATCCAGTGAAATCAGGGCCATCTCCTCCTCCCCATCTAGAGCAGCATGGAGCACATATGTCAACCTAAGAAGATTGTGCATAGTGCTGCGCTCCTGCAAAACCAGATTGGTCCTCATTAATCAGGTTTAGAATAACCTCACCCAATCGTATTGCCAGTATCTTGCACAAGATTTTTAGATCGGTATTGTGCTTAGTTAGAGGTCTGTATGCAGATTAATCCGCAAGATCACCTCCAGGTTTTAACATTAACCATACCACTCCCTCTCTCATATGCCTTGGCAGTCATCCCTTATCTCTCGCTTCCCGATAGACCTCTGGCAGTTTCTCGCTGCGGGCCACGGAATAGGCCCTATAGAATTCCACTGGGAATCTATCACTGCCGGGGGCCTTCGATGGCTGCGCTCACCTTCTCCACAGTGAGAGTTCCTCTTCTAACTCCAACATGGCCGCCCTCTGTAACTGTGGGAGTCCCACCCGATTCAGAAAGTCCTCCATCCGGTCCTCAGTATGTCTTGTCGCCTTGAGTGTAAGTGACCCTGCGCGTCCCGTATAGAGACAGTGTGGGGGGGGGGGTAAATCGGGTATTAAGAATACCCGATTTATCCCCCTCTCTGTGTAGCAGTTCTTGGTAAGTCTTTAGACCCGTTTTATCCAAAGTGTCCCAGAGGGAAGCGTACCTCCATATAAGCCGCTAGCGCAGCCGCGCACTCTTCAGTCATTAAAAAGCCTCTTGTTTTTGAAGACCTGCCAATTGGTCCTCCTGGTTCTTTGATTCACTATAAGTCTTCTGTGCACTCCACAGACGGTGCTAATACATTCCCCCCTTGCAACAGCCTTGAAAGCCTCCCACTCAATGGCCCTGGTGTCCATCTTCCCCCCATTGTTATCAATGTAAGTGTCTATAGCAGCCCGCAGGTCCTCCCTGCATGTGAGATCCTCTAGTAAGTCGGGGGCATATGCCACGACCTGCAGCCACCCCACCCTCCACCCCAGTCCAGCGTCAGTAGGGTCAGGGAATGGTTAGAGAGAAGAGAGGCCATGTGGGTCACAGTACTAAGCCTAGAGTGATCCAGGCCACCTACCAAGAAACGGTCCGGCGGGCTATAAGTATTATGGGTCAGGGAATGACGTGTATACTCTTGGCCCTGCGGGTGTAAGAGGCGCCACCCATCAAGCAGCCCCAGGTGCCGCATAGCCCTGTCCAGAGCGCTCGTCATCCATGGTTTGGTCCTGTCCTGGGGGAGGGGGATTAGGGTGTGGGGGTTGCGTTCTCCACCATCTAGAACACAATTAAAATCACCAGCCCATATAATGGGGTATCCTACACTGTCCAATAACAAATCTTGCAACCTCTCAAAGAAGAGCTTGTCATCTATGTTGGGGGCATATGAATTGAGCAACGTGATCTCTTTCCAATCTAAAGAATCTTGGATCAGTACATGCCTCCCCTCTACATCTGCCTCGCAGTAGGTGAGAGGATAGGGGATCGCCGGGACCACCCACATAGCCACCCCCTAGCATAAGAAGAGTAAGAAGCAGAGAACACCTGCGCCTCCACTTCTTTTTAGAAACTTTTGTGCCTCTGCAGTCCCAAGGTACGTCTCTTGTATCTTGTGGCGTCTGAGGAAGGAATGGACCCTACAGCGCTTGGCATAATTTCGGAGCCTCCGGACATTCCATGTGACAACATTGATTCAGTCAGCCATACTCACTGAATGTGTTCCCTCTCATCTCCCCCATCCCTTGTCACGCGTGATCTTGCTGTCAGGAAATACAGCCTAACCCTATCCACCCTCCTGCCCCCAGCCCCCACTTTTTTCTACCACCACTGTGGGAGGGCTTCCCGGCAAGTCGTATGCCGCATTCCAGAAAACAGCCCTCTCAGGAGGCGAGAATCACAATCTATGCCCCTCATAGTAATTGTTACCACATTTTTATGGTTGACGCCACTCCACCCCCTCCCCTTTATATGCTTTGGACTACATATTGCAGCATAAATTGAAGGAGACCCTTGTAAGAAAGACTTAAACTGTATGTAGGATTTTCAGTTCGTCTCTGCAGGAGATGTTCCAGGTACATCTTCCTCCCGTCACATCTTCTCCCATCTTGGATTGCACTCCAGTGAGGGCCAGAGCCATGGTGCCATTCTCCTGCATCACCACCCTGGTGGCATCCGTTCTCTGGACTCTGATGAGGGCCAGCCGCCGGACCCATGTCCTCCCTCCAGCCGGAGCACCTTGGTGGTGTCCCCTTCGTGTCCCCGACCTCCAGGAGCCAGTACGTTCTCTGGGCACTTTGTCCCACACCTCCAGCCAACGCCACACATCATCAGGTGACTCGAAAAATGGGACTTGCCCCCAGACAGAACCCTTAAGCGCACCAGATGTAGTAACATGTAGCGGAGTCCCATGGAGCACAGGTTGGCCTTGACTTTCAGGAATGTCTTTGGGTTTCCCTGTACCTTGTTTGTGTAGTCCGGGTAGATAGAAATCTTCTGATTCTCATACTTAGAAGCATCAGTGTCTCTAGCTGCCCTCAGGATGCCGTCCCGATCCGTAAAATTTAATATGCATTTAATTATAGCATACAGAGGGTCCACAGCGGAACCACCAGTGAGCGATTCGCCTTTTCAATAATGAACATGGAAGATAATCCATTGGACTTCAATGTGTTCTTGATCCAAGTCTCGATAAACTGTTCAGGGTGTGTGCCCTCTTCCCGGAGCGGGCAGAGGGCGCACACCCTGAACAGTTTATCGAGACTTGGATCAAGAAGACATTGAAGTCTTCCTCACCTCTTCCAGCCATCGCCCATGTGGAGTGCAACAACATGGAGGCCGGGGTTGTATACTGATCCATAGTGTTGCCGTGAGGGGCCCCCCGCCTGTTTGTTCCATCCCATGTGGGCCACAAAGACTAAAGGGCCGGCATGTGGACAAGCCTCTCAGAAGCACGTCCTATGTTGTGATGGGTGAAAACACCTACACCCATGTCCATGGGGTGTGATAAGTGAGAACCACCAGATCCTTGGGGTGTGATGGCTGAACTCCTGGACCCGTGAGGTGTGGTGGCTGAGAACACCTACATCCATGTCCATGGGGTGTGATAGCGGAGAACTACCAGATCCTTAGGGTGTGATGGCTGAACTTCTGGATCCATAGGGTGTGGTCCCTGAGAACGCCTACATCCATGTCCATGGGGTGTGATGGTGGGGGCCACTACTTAGGGCGTGATGGCTGAACTCCTGAACCCGTGAGGTATGGTAGCTGAGAACGCCTACATCCATGTCCATGGGGTGTGATGGTGGGGGCCACTACTTAGGACGTGATGGCTGAACTCCTGGATCCATGAGGTGTGGCCGCTGAGAACGGATCCCCAGGATTGGACCGTTCATATATTCACATGCTTGACTCATTCTGTGACATCAGGCTGGCAATGCCTCTTCACTTTAAACTGCAGTAAACTGTGTTCAAATGGTCATTGGTATCAATAACATTGTTTGGTTAGTAGCACTTCAATCTGAATGAAACAAGCTGAACTTCTGCCTATGAGGTTGATGTGCTGAGCTCTCCTCCTCCAGTCTAGAGTCAACCGTAGCTCCTATTTCTACAGTATATTGATTTGGAGGTGGTCCGCAAATAGAGCTCTACTTTAACTTGTGTTTGATCTTAGCTTGCTTTCTTTTTCACCCTTGGCTTCATCCTACCTGGACTCCAGCCTGGCCGGTCTTCAGTTTACACCAGACTGTTGTTTTTAGGGTCTTTCTGAGATTTCAACCTCTGTACCGGCACCTGGGGACAGGCTGCGGCCTCTGTGGCTGACCTGGATCAAAGATCTCTCTTCACGTCCTGCTTAGACTGCGGCCATAGGAAGATTTAAAGGGATAATTTTCAACCTATGTTCAGTTGTTGTTTTTATCCCAATCACAAAGTGTCTAGCTGTTATATCTGTAAGATCTTCCCTTCAAGACACGTAAGGACAGGGAAAGGAACAGAATTCTCCCTTCTAAAGGGTATGCCTCACCCCTTGTGGCGAGCCCATGAACATTGCCCCACCAAGCACTTGCATGAAGGTGGCACAGAAGAGGAAGCATATGGAGCTTCGGCCACCTCCCTTTCTCAGAAAAGACTCTAAAAAGGGGGAGGGAAACCCTGTGCCCAGAATTTGTGGAAATCCAGCACTTTTGACATGTAGCCAGATTTGCAGCTCACCTCCTCCAAAACCAAAGATCTATCATTGAGAAAGGCCCATTGTTGACGACTGTTTCGTCTACTTGCGCAAGGGAAATCTATGGGCAATGCCTCGTCGTGGATGAGCAAGAAACCAGTCTTATGACCACGGTGACACCTTTGGTGTCTACAGTGTATCCTCTGTCTGTGACGGTGCCCACTGTGACAACAATTGTCATCTCGATAACCACCCTGGTGGCGGAGTTCCTGTCCAACCATTAACATACTCATCTCTGAAAATTCAGAACTGGAAGCTGATGATAGTGACCTGGGAGCAGGCGTTGGATTCAGCACACTGTCCTGCTGTGTTCCTGAATATGAAGAGGCATTCAGGCATACTCCTGTGGACATTCAGACCATTGCGGCCACCGGAGCAGTAAAGATCAGCCTTACTCACGACATCCATACAGGGACACAACTGTGATGGGAGCCCCCTGTGGCTTGCTGCAACAGACTGTGGGCACATTCCAGAGGTTACTTCCAAAGCAGCCTCAGCCAGCGTTGGCATTAATGTCACCTCCTCCTCCCTGTATGCCAACATCACCCCTCCCACAAACCAAGAAGCTGCCATCCCCACCCCTGCACACTCCATAGACCCAGTCCGTTCCCTATCCCACTGACACCTAGGGGAGGCTCAGAGCATATGTCAGATACAGAAATAGGGAAAATATTTGGGGAGGGGCAGAATGATGATGAGGGACTATATTCCACCAGACTCTGAACCAGCATGCTTGACTGGACACCCAAAGCTTGACTCCATTATTGTAGTGTTACCCCAGCGTAGATCAAAAAGCCCAGACCCTCTGACCTTTACCTTCAGACATTGATGGCAGAAACTCAGACAATTTATGGTGCAGAGTCCGCTCTGTGGCTGCAACAACCATAAAAATGTTAGTACTTTCCCATTCTGAGACGATATGATGGCCTAATCTGGGTTGAAATTTTTCCTCTTATTAACATAACATGTGTATTTGTAAAGCGCACGTTCACCCCAGCAACGGGGCATCTTGGCGCTGAATAACAGATGTTTATTGTTACCCAACTCAATGGTACTCATTTTATCGACCTCAAATGGATGAAAGGCTGAGTGGACCCGCTGGGATTCGAACCTGTGACCATGAGGTCGAACACAGGCCCCTGCAGTGGATGCATTAGTCCACTGAGCCACCAGACCCGGCATTAACCTTATCATAGTGGGCAGATTGGAAGAGGCTAGGATGTTTATCGAGTAGAGTGCAGATGATCCGGCCGCCATCAATGATACAAGGCTTGTTGTTTCCTATGACTCTTTCTGTAAAATAGCAGGGCATCAACCCTATGCAGAGAAGGATGGCTTTGATCAATGTCCTTCCATCCGGAAATCCAGGTAAACATTTTAGACGTGCCTTTTAATGGCCAGACTTCATTTAGCAAGCATAAAGACTAACACAGCGTGCTCCCTGCAAGCTTTACAGTTCAGACACCCCTCTTCCACTGCTTTTCAGTGCTCATGAAGACGTCAGGCCTACAGAGGGGGCTTGCCCCAAAACAGATTCCAAGAAAGATTTTACAATCCTTCAAGACAGTCAGTTAAGCTCAAGGTTACTCCACATGAAGATTTTAGCACCAAATCTATGGCGGAACCCTGGGAAGAGTGGAACATCCCATCCACTCTCCTAGAACAACCAAATTAGAGCCTGATTTTCATCCGCTGATTAAACCCCGTCCCCCAGCCCAACACAAACCCCACAAGCCCAAAACCTAATGAGTGCTTCCAGTTGGAGGAAGAATCTCTCCTCTTTACTCCAGCTGGGGAAAGAATTGCTACAGAGCGTTGGGTGCTCCAAGTTGTGCATTCTGGTCACCCGCTCCACTATATGCAAATACCTGCCCCCCTTTTGCCCAGGAAGGAACATCATCTGTGCATGCGAGAGCTACAAGAAGTGATTCACCTCGTAAAAGGGGCCTGCCATTGAAAGGTCCTGAAGAACTAAAGGAATCAAGGATTCTACTCCAGATTCTTTTTCACTAACAAAAAATATCAGGCAAGTGGAGACCAATACAAGATCTGCTCAAATTGATCAAATTCCTGAAAAAAACAATTGTGCTGAATGGTAATACTCCAGTAAGTCCTTCTGATGTTTCAGGAAGGGGAGTACCTCACCATCCTGGATCTGCAGGATGCCTATTTTCACATACCGATGCATCAAATCACAGGCAGTACCTGCAATTTTCAGTGACTGGGCAGCATTATCAATTCAGGGTGCTTCAGTTTGGACTAACATCTGCACGCAATATCTTCACACAGTGCCTAGTGCAGGTGTCTGCCTTTGTTCAAAGACCAAGTCACCAAGTATAACCTTACTCGGACGTGTGGCTCGTCATGGCTCCATTAAAGAAGGGGCTTGTACCTCCAGAGCCACATTCATCGACCTATTCTGAGAACATGATTGACTTTGAGCACAGAGAAATCTTCCATCTATTTTTTGACAGAATTGTAAATCCTGGGGGCAATTCCGGATACTCAACTGGGGAGGGCTTTCCACTTGGGGAAAAGAGTAGAAAACTCCAGGCCGTGCCAAAGGCATTTTGCTCAAGGTAAACAGCGCTCAGCCGTATATACAAATTCCACTTACGTCTTGTGTAATCATGCATTGCCATGATTCCTTTCTGAATGTTTCGGATGAGGCCTAGTTAGTTGGAGCTGGATCTCCAGTGAAACAGGCGACGGGCCAGTGAGCAACACAGTGATACTAACCAGAAGGCTTAAACAAGCATTACTGTGATGTAGGTTCCTATCAAACCTCAACCCAGGCCTTCTGTTTCTGTCTTCAACAAGGATATTCAAGACAAAGGAAGGATGCTGCGAACACATGTAAGGGCTCTCAACACGAGTCCTCTGCTCCGTGATGGTCCCCATAAGCATACTGGAGTTATTGGGCATCAGACTAGGCCGCCAGTTGTTCCTTTTGAAGTTAGCAAAAAAGCTATGTTGATCTAGACTGCCAATGTGACTTCGATGTTGTACACTGAGAAGCAAGGAGGAACGAGGTCCCATTGTCTGCTGAAAGAGATACAGATGCTGTGGTACTGCACCATCATCGAGATGGACATTGCAGAAGAACATCCGGGAAATGATCTGCCAAGTGGACTTAGTCACGCTTTGTCAGATTGCCACAAGGAATCAAGTACAATACGCCTTTTGAAAGTGGTGCCAGCCAATCATAGACCTGCTAACCATTCTGGAAAGTGCAAAACTCCAGTAATAAGCCAACAGATACCATGAATTGATGTCTGTGCGTGATGCCCTTTTGATGACCTGGTCAAAAAGCTTTGCTCCAGCTTTTCCTCCATTTCCCTTCATTCCCAGAATTCTGAGAAAGGTGAAAGCAGATTGCTGCTCCCTTCTCTGATTGCTGTTGGCATTGCCTCATCAGTTGTGGTACAGCGACCTACAGAGGCAGTCTGCGCACCAACTGATCCAGCTGAAGAATCATCCCAGGTTTGTTTCTAGACACAACTTGGAGATTATCTGTTCGAAGTCCAGCTGTGGAGCCTGACTGCACGGTTACTGATCACGTAGAGTACATGCAGCTGAGTATTCCTCCAGAGAGCAGCGATATCTTAGTGCAGGTATGAGCACCATCCACAACACAGACAGTGCCAAGTCGAAAAGGTTCCTCTCGTCGCACAAAGATAAGGCCCTTAATCCAATCTCCATGCAGCCTGCCCAATCCCTGCAGTACTTGTTAGAGCTAGCCAAGAGTGCCATCAAGTATTCATTGATCAGGGTTTACTTGGCCACATTTCTGGATTCTGAAGGACAGAAAGGTCTTTCTTATCTTTATGTGCATGTAGATAATTTTGAAGCAATTAATTAAAGGACTCTTCAAGGCCTTTCCTGAAGCGTCCTCCAGTTCCATGGGAGCTAAACATGGAGCTAAGCACTGTGTTAAACTAACTCAAGCTCTCGCCTTTCAGACCCATCTCTAGAGCACACCTGAAGTTCTTTTTGTGGAAAACCCCTCTTCTGCTCGCTCTCACCACTGTCAAGGAGCGGTTTCTTCGCTTCACCAAAGGCAATGTTATATTGCGGCCCAACCCAAGGTTCATGCTAAAATTCTCTACTCACTTTCACTTGGGTGAACCTGCCTCCTGCGATCTTTCTTTCCAAAAGCATCCACTTTTGCAGAGATATTCTTGCACTTGCTTGATGTCAGCAGGTGAATTAGGTTCTACATGACCAAAACCAAGGACTTGTGTACTTCAGATCACTTGTCTCATTCGGCCATTCAAGAAGACGTGCAAGTTGTCCAAACAAGCCCTCGCACATTAGCTGTCTGCTTGCATCACCTTCTGTCACAACAAGGCGAAGTGAAGACACACTCCCACGGAAGCTTGGCAGCAACAGGTGCACTTTATGCTGAAGTGTCTTTACAGGACTTTGGTTGCGAAGCCACTTGAAAGAGCAGGCATATCTTCGCCAGGTATTACTGTCTGGATGTGAATGCAGCATCCAGTTCAGCAGTGGGACAAGCGGTTCTCCTCAACCTGAGCTTGCTTTCCTCTTAGTCCTGCTTACTATTCTGATTCAAGCACAGGCATACATGGGAGAGCCAATGCTGGAGAAGAGATTAGTTACCTGTAGCTGAAGATCTCTAAGTTTTGGTATATTACATATATCCGCATGCGACCCGGTCTCGTCCCTGGTCAGAGGCTCACAGCTATGATGTGGGAAGAGGTGTGGTGCAGCGGCCAGGGCGGCTGACTCCGGAACCCGGGGGCTCACGGTTCGATCGCCGGCGGCAGATCAGCCCAACACCATGTGACTCTGGGCAATAGCTCGCTTAATCTTCCTGACGGCCCTCAGCGCCTTGACACCCTCGGGTAATTGTTCGCGCTTTACAAATACTGGACATTTACATTTGTGTTCTTGACACTTGTGCTATGAAGGCCTAGCTATGGTGGCTTCTAGGGGGAGTAGGAAAGTTCTCATTGGCTGAAGGTATGGCTGTTTCATTGAGGTACCTATGCTACTGTACAGCTGCTGTTGAGGAGTGTGCCCATTTTAACACCGCTTACCGGGGATTCCCAGTCTGACTGCGAGGAATGCTACAAACAGGTGAATACATGAAGACTCCAACGCTGGCGAACAGGTAAGTAACTCATTTCATCCATGGGCTGTGGTAGCTGAGAACGTATATGTTCTAGAAGTGTCATGGCGGAGAACACACAGATCCATGGGATGTGATGACTTTTAACTCCATCTGTGGGGTGCGATGGTTTAACTCCTTGATCTAATAGATATAATGGCTGATAACCCCTATATCCATGCGGTATGATGGCTGAACTCTTTGATCCTTGGGATAGGATGGCTGATGACTCCTATGTCCATGGGGTGTGATGGCTGAATTCTGATCCTTGGGATATGATGGCTGATGACTCCTATGTCCATGCGGTGTGATGACTGAACTCTTTGATCCTTGAGATATGATGGCTGATAACCCCTATATCCATGGGGTATGATGGCTGAACTCTTGGATCCGTGGGATATGATGGCTGATGACTCCTATATCCATGGGGTGTGATGACTGAACTCTTTGATCCTTGGGATATAATTTCTGATAACCCCTATATCCATGGGGTGTGATGACTGAACTCTTTGATCCTTGGGAAATAATTTCTGATAACCCCTATATCCATGGGGTGTGATGGCTGAACTCAGATCCTTAGGATAAGATGGCTGATGCCTCCTCTATCCATGCAGTGTGATGGCTGAACTCTTTGATCCTTGGGATATGATGGCTGATAACCCCTATATCCATGGGATGTGATGACTGAACTCTGATTCTTGGGGTGTGATGGCTGATGACTCCTAATCCAAGGGGTGTGATGGCTGAACTCTGATTTTGGGGTGTGATGAATGAACTCTGATCCTTGGGATATGATGGCTGATGACTCCTATATCCAAGGGGTGTGATGGCTGAACTCTTATCCTTGGGATATGATGGCTGAACTCTGTTCCTTGGGATATGATGGCTGATACTTCCTATATCCATTGGGTGTGAAGGCTGCACTCTTTGATCCTTGGGATATGATGGCTGATGACTCCTATTCCATGGGGTGTGATGGCTGAACTCTGATCATTGGGATATGATGGCTGATAACACCTATATCCATGCGGTGTGATGGATGAACTCTCCGATCCTTTGGCTATAATTGCTGATGACTCCCATATCCATGGAGTGTGATGGCTTAACTCCTTGATCTAATAGATATAATGGCTGATAACCCCTATATCCATGGAGTGTGATGACTGAACTCTCTGATCCTTGGGATATGATGGCTGATGACTCCTATATCCATAGAGTGTGATAGCTGAACTCTTTGATCCTTGGGATATGATGGCTGATAACTTCTATATCCATTGGGTGTGATGACTGACCTCTCATCCTTGGGATATGATGTCTGATGACTCCTATATCCTTTGGGTGTGATGACTGAACTCTGATCCTTGAGATATGATGGCTGATAACTCCTATATCCATGGGGTGTGATGGCTTAACTCTTTGATCCTTTGGATATGATGGCTGATAACTCCTATATCCATGGAGTGTGATGGCTGAACTCTCTGATCCTTGGGATATGATGGCTGATGACTCCTATATCCATGGAGTGTGATGGCTGAACTCTTTGATCCTTGGGATATGATGGCTGATGACTCCTATATCCATGCGGTGGGATGACTGAACTCTGAACCTTGGGAATATGATGGCTGATAACTCCTATATCCATGGGGTGTGATGACTGAACTCTGAACCTTGGGATATGATGGCTGATAACTCCTATATCCATTGGGTGTGATGACCGAACTCTGAACCTTGGGATATGATGGCTGATAACTCCTATATCCATTGGGTGTGATGACTGAACTCTGAACCTTGGGATATGATGGCTGATAACTCCTATATCCATTGGGTGTGATGACTGAACTCTGAACCTTGGGATATGATGGCTGATAACTCCTATATCCATTGGGTGTGATGACTGAACTCTGAACCTTGGGATATGATGGCTGATAACTCCTATATCCATTGGGTGTGATGACTGAACTCAGATCCTTGGGATATGATGGCTGATTTATTTTTTTATTTTATTTATAAAGTTTTGTATAGCTCAAACGTGACCCTAGTGGGTATCAGAGCGCTTTACATGATAGGTACTAGTGTAGCATTTGGTCTGAGAAAAACACAAAAACCAGGAAATACATGCGTGAAGAATCAAACAAAACATAAAGTATACTAGTATAACACAGATTCGTCTAGAATAAAGACAGTAATAGGAGGGGGTAAGCCCCCTGGGACTCTGCTGACTATACATTATCAGTGAGACTGGTATATTGTCTTAAGGTAAAAACTTCTTCAGTAGAAAAGATTTGGCTTCTTTTTTGAAGGCGGAGGTAGAGGAGATTAGGCGAACATCCCGTGGTAGAGAGTTCCATATCTTGGGTGCAATAGCCGAGAATGCTCTGGCACTCGCTTTCTTTTTGTGAGTACGTTGGGGTTTCAGCAGCAGGGTGAGCGCGCTTCGTGAGTTTCTGTTGCCCCCTGATTTTTCTAGCTTTTGAGCCAAGTAACTGGGGGTATTGAAGTGTAACGCCTTATGCGTCATGCAAGCAATCTTCAGCTGGATCCTTGCCTCGTATGGTAGCCAGTTTAATGCTTTTAGATCCGGTGAGATGTGTGTGTTTCTTCTTGTTCCAAGGACAAGTCTGTCTGCCGCGTTGAGGGATGCTCTTAGCGGGGCCAGTTTGTATCGAGGTAGGCCACATAGTGTGGCACTACCATAATCCAGTCTGGGTAATACTAGGGCTTGGACCGCTTGTTTTAGGTCTTCTTGTGGTAGATAGGGTTTAAGTTTCCACAGGATGCTTAGTTGATGATTCGCTCCTTTAGTGGCTGCGTTGATGTGATCCTGCATATTTGGGTGTTTGTCTAATGTCATACCTAGTGATCTAGCAGAGTCTATGATGTGGGGCGAGCATTTGAGGGCTGTAAGATGTTTCAACCAAAGATCGATGTTTGGGCTGTGTTTCGGTGGGGAGATGAGAAGAAATTCGGTTTTGGCAGCGTTGAGTTTGAGATGGTTAACCGTAAGCCACAGGTGTGCGTTTTGTAAGATGGAATTGAGGGATATGATGTCCTCTGGGGAGGCGATTTTGAGATACATCTGAGTGTCATCAGCGTACATGTGGTATTGGATATTGGAAGATTTTAAGAGGTAAGCCAGTGGTTCAAGGAATAGGTTAAATAGAATGGGAGAAAGAGCAGAGCCTTGAGGAACGCCGAGCGTGATCGCATGGGGCTTAGATAGCGATTGATTAATTTTGACTCTTAAGGATCTGTTTTGGAGGAAGGAAGCGAACCATTGAAGTACGACCCCTGATAGACCCATCCTTTGTTCCAGTAATTTCAATAGATTATCATGTTTGACGGTATCAAAGGCAGCCGATAAATCAAGCAATATCAGGAGGCATGATTCATTTTGATCTAGCATTTTTAGTATGTCATCCACTATATGAGTAAGTGCAGATTCGGTGCTATGATCTTGACGGAATCCTGATTGGTGTTGGTCGAGGAGTAGATATTTGATTATGTGGTTGCATAGTTGACTCTGTACACATTTTTCTAAGAGCTTTGCCAGGGTAGAGATGTTGGAGATGGGTCGGTAGTTGTTAGGATCAGAGCAGTCTGCTGTAGTTTTTTTTAAAAATGGGAGTTATTTGACCTACTTTTAGGCAGTCAGGGATAGTGCCTTGACGTAGTGAACCGTTTACAATCTTGGTCCATAGAGGGATAACACAGGATTTGATTTCCTTGAGTATGCGAGGAGATACCGGGTCCGTGAAGTGGTTAGATGGGTCTAAGGAGGAGAGAATGTTGTACATGTCGTGTTCGTTGATTGGGGAGAAGGTGTTCCAGGAGACATTGTTTTTTGAGGGAGGCCAGGGTGTTTCATCCCCTTCCGTGATCTGGGAGGTATTCGAGAAATTTCAAGAGGTAGTTGGTAGTAGGTCCTTTTCTAGCTGAAGTTCGTTTTCTATCTTTGAAGTTTTTTCTTTGAAGAAGGTGGCCATTTCTTCGCAGTTTGGCATGGGGCTCGTTCTGGAGACTGTCGTGTTGTATGTGTTACGTGATTGCTGCTTGACTATTTCGAATAGTTTTTGGGGCCTGTTTCTGGTTTGGTCAAGTTGTATTCTAAAGAAATTAGCTTTCTCTTGTCTTATTCTTCTATTGTAAGTATTCCTCGTTGTTCTTAGGCGTTTTAGCAATTCTAGGGATGGAGAGGATCTCCAGGCTCTTTCTGCTGTTCTAAGATTGTCTTTCTGTGTTCAAGTTGTCGTTGAACCATGGTTTTGAGTTTTTATTTGATATGTTTTCTGATGCAGAGGCGCGATGGAATCCATGACCTTCAATATGGAAGTGCTGTAGTAGTCAGTGAGCTCATTGACATCCTCCATGTTGGTCTGTGGGATCAAGGTATTATTGCATAGGGTAGCTAGATCATTTTGGTTTATATTACGAAGATCTCTTTTCCGTTGTTTTATTTTCTTTGGTTGTGCATGCTTAGGGATCGCCATCAGATTGATGAGGAAGTGATGCGATAATGGTCTGTCCAGTCACAGGGGCTAATAGATTCTAGGGAAATTGTGTCGGATTTTGAGATAATAAGGTCCAGGGTCTCCCCCTTGTTATGTGTTGGCCTGTCGCAAATTTGGGATAACTCATGGTTTAATAGAAAAGATTTTAGGTTATTCTCAAAGTGGCCGTTGAGGTCATTCCAGTGTAGATTGAAGTCGCCCAGGAAGATCTGGGGTCCTTGAGTATTGTCATTCATTGTGATGATTTCCATGACTTGTTCAATGAATAAAGAGTTAT
The DNA here is from genome assembly GCA_963921515.1 of Calotriton arnoldi. NCBI lineage: Eukaryota > Metazoa > Chordata > Amphibia > Caudata > Salamandridae > Calotriton > Calotriton arnoldi. The sequence continues at coordinate 450,757 of CAWUFW010005897.1, forward strand.
CACCCGGGGGGTGATATATGGCATGAATATTACAAATGGGTTTATTGTTGCATGAAATGTTGATGCTAAGATATTCGCATGTCGTGACCACTATTGTTTCCAATTGGCGTACTGATAGTGTATTGTGGTAGATACAAGCTATACCACGCCCTATTTTCTCTGGTCTATCAAGTCGAATGATCATGTGACTAGGTGGTACTAGTAGATCTATGATGGGATGAGATGCGTTGTTTAACCATGTTTCTGTGAGTATAACTATGTCGAATTTGTGCGAGAGGATGAGGTCGTAGATATCTGTCGTGTGTTTATTTGCTGATCTGCAGTTGAGGAGCATGCACTTCAGCTGCTTATTATTATGAGGATAGTCCATCTGTGATAAGGAGACGCTCTTGAGGTTATTCTTGTTTATTCCGTTGTGGTTGAGGCTCTGTTCTCTGAAGGGATTCGCTTGGATGGTTTGTATTTGGGTTTTTTCGGAACTGTTGTTATTCTTTTCGGTCTGATAAGAGCGGAGGAGTTCCTGGATCTCCTTGCTCGACAACTCATGATTCACTCTCTTTGGGCGGGAGGCATCATTAGGGAAAGGTGTAGATCCATATCTTAGATTGGCTGTGTGTGTGTGACATGGGATGTGGGGGTGTCTGTGAGGGAATCAGTTCTGTTTATCATGTTGTTATTTGACCTTTGAGAGAGCTTCATATCAGATGTGATGGTCGTAAGCTTCTGAAGGTCCTCCTTAAGATGTTTAAGAGAAGGAGCAATCTCATTGAATCTCATTACCCAGTAATCGTGTTTACAGGTATCTGTGGGTTGTGTTGTAAGGTTGGGGAGCTGGGTGATGTTATGAGGGATATCAAGTTGGGAGGGAGGGTCCTTGTTATTAGCTGGACAGTTTCGATATGTATGTGTAAGAGAAGGATTGGAGGTGATGGTAGGTGGGGTAATAGGGGTGGAAGTGAGAGGGTTAGAGAATCTGGGCGATTTTAAGATTGATTTGTTCAGGAGATGTGGGTTTGTGGGTAATATTGTTCCCTGTTTGAGTGCTCGCTGAAGGCGCGCCTGGGGGGCTCTCATTGGTATGCTCTGAGGGGGCAAGGGAGGGTGAGTGACGGAGAGGGTTAAGATAATTGGGTGTTAAGATAATTTTTATATTGGTGGGGGGAGCAGCAGAGTTGGGTTGCCTGCTCCTGTTATGGTTCTTAATCACCGCTTGTGAGGATATCTCTGTCGTGAGATTGATGGTAGCGAGTGTGGTTAGGCGAACGCATGCGACCGGAAGAGGGTTGATTGATCTAGTAGTAGCCGTGTGCGTAAGGGAGGAGGTGTGGGTTTCATCGTGATCATTGGCTGATGACTCCTATATCCATGCGGTGTGATGGCTGAACTCTCTGATCCTTGGGATATGATGGCTGATGACCCTTATACCGATGGAGTGTGATGGCTGAACTCTCTGATCCTTGGGATATGATGGCTGATGACTCCTATATCCATGAAGTTTGATGGCTGAACTCTCTGATCCTTGGGATATGATGGCTGATGACTCCTATATCCATTGTGTGAGATGACTGAACTCTGATCCTTGGGATATGATGGCTGATGACCCTTATACCAATGGAGTGTGATGGCTGAACTCTCTGATCCTTGGGATATGATGGCTGATGACTTCTATATCCATGGAGTGTGATGGCTTAACTCTTTGATCTAATAGATATAATGGCTGATAACCGCTATGTCCATGCGGTGTGATGACTGAACTCTGATCCTTGGGGTATGATGGCTGATGACTTCTATATTCATGGGGTGCGATGGCTGAACTCCGATCCTTGCGATATGATGGCTGACGTTTATGTGCACAACTCATCAGTAATTGACTGACGTCATGTTTTGTGCAGATTTTTTTGATAACTGACTAATGTCTCATTTATGGGCAGAGCTCTGTGATAACCGGACCGATGCCCTTTTAAATTTGTAGACTCCTTTGGTAACATATTTCTTTCCTAGTTAACTGCATATCTCAGGAGAGCCTGACGGATCTTACTGTTACATGCAGTGCATGGAGCTGTTTTCTTGACACCATAATTCTGGTGCCACTTGTAATATTCCTGACCTGTGCTACCAGTTACAGGGACTGATGCAAGATTTCAGTGCTGTGTGCTTGTATTAATACAGTATAATGTGTGCCTTGTGTTTCGCTCAGATGTCGACCCTCTAACTCATGCCGCCCTGGGGGATGCCAGTGAGGTAGAGTTTGATGACTTTCAGGAATATGCAGCAGATCTGGACGACCCAGCACCAGACAGTGAGAACTCCTTGGATAACAACCAACCCAGGTCCAGCTCCAGCACAACAGCCAGCAGCAGCCCAAGTACAGTTATCCACGGTGCCAACCATGTGAGTCTGGAGAACACTGCAAGGGAGCCTGATGGGTGGACGGGTGATTGGATTGGTGGAGGACTACAACCATTGCTCCAACCAAGCGTGTCTAAGGGTATCAATGCAGACTCCTGTAAGACTCAGGGCATTTAAGAGGGTGTTGAGAAGAGCATATAAACATGAGACTGGGTGTAGGGCTAAATTGATTTTCCAAGGAGAGAAGGAAGTATGTAATCTGCGTCCTGTACTGTGTCAAGCATATGTTTCGCTGGAGCAGAAGTCAAATGTTTTAGGGTTTGATGAAGAAATCAGGGAGTAAATGAAGGGCTCAAAGATGGGGAACAGGGCCCCACCCATCCACCACTCCAACTCCATGAGACTAAGGGCAGCCGTGAGCTCTTCAGAGTCCAAAATATGAAGATATAAACAGGCCTCTAGAGAGCATGAAGAAGCACAAGGAACATGAGGGAGGCAATCGTGAGAAGTTCCCTCCAGAATGTGGATTTATCGTGAATGGAAAGGTAGATCTCACAGCGTACGTGAGTTGCCCAAGCAAGGACAGGTGTAGTCCAGATGGACTAAACAAATTTGTAGAGGTATCTGGGGCCACCGGAGTCATTCAGGGGTTTAAGGAGAAGGAGAGTAATTCAACAGGGGTGGGAGAGAGAGAATTCCACAACACCCAAGTGTCTGAGGAGGAGAACTAGAGGAGCAGATTAGGGCACAATCAGCAGTAAGTGATGAAGGTCTGCGGGGGATAGAGTATAAGAGAGGGTGCTAGGAAGACCAGTACGTTAATTCTACTGCCACAAAGCTCTTTCGGGTCTACCTGTCACCTGTCCAAGTCCCTAAAGAGCTGACTCATTCCTGCCCCCTCGTGTGGGATAGTAATGGCAGAGCTTTGAAACTTTTGTCATCTCTAGTGCGACAATTTATCATCACTGTCAGATCCTGCATTATCGAAGGCACCCACCCTATTAGAAGTTCAATAAAACTGTTTTGGAGAGAGAACTTGTGCTGAACCACTGGCAGCAATGTCAGAAATCAATTTAGTTGAAAGAAGAAACATCCAATAATAAAGACCCCGTCACTACCTGTACTGGGATCAACCAAGGCTTACAATGTCAAGACCTCCCACTGCATGTCACTAGTTTAATGCATTGGAAAAGGTGTATGCATATATACAACAGTGATCCTATCTTGCAATACGAGTGTCACATGGGTGTACAAGGGACTGTAAGAAAGGAACCCACATCTGTGAAAAGACAGACATTTGGTTTTACATTTTATAGCAGGGCAAACCTATCGGCTTCATCTATCCCTTCCTTTAGAGAGGCTGCCAGAACTTCCTGGTCGTGACCATGGCAGGTTTAGAGAAACGTTCTGCCCCAAACTGCCCATGTAGACCAGACACCACCCCTCTTTTGAACCCTCAAGTCTTCCAAGTATTTCTATATTGGAAATTCCTGCAGAGCACAAAGAAGAGCAGCTGGCCCGAGGGATGGTGAGTTAGGATAACTACCTGTACCACCAGTGCTGATCCTCATCTGACGCAAACTCAGCAGAGGGGTCATGGAAAGGTTTCATGGTACCCCTGACAAAAAGTGATCTTGCTTTTGAAACGTTTGAGAGCCACTGTGACAAAGCAATCAATGTATTGTCTGTCCTAATGGCGCCGCTGAGCATGTGGTAAGAGATTAACTTTGAGCGACTTGTGCGGTCTTTCAGGATTGAAGCATACGTTTGATGATCAAGTTACAAAGGTGAGGGGTTGGATTTGGCTGGTGCCATGGCATGATCCAGCTGAGACAGCAGTTCCCTTTCAAACCCTACACATTCTGGAAGGGACAGGTCATGTGACATGAATACTTAGCTGAGAGGGTTGATGCAGCATCAAGTACATACCAAGATGTGGCAGGATTAAGCCTCCAGCTCCACTAGGGGCTTTAATTTGTATTCCTTCAACCAGGGTTTCCTTCTATAGCAAACAAATTGTTTGGAATCCGATCTAATTGAGTAGAACAGCATTTGAGGACCGATAGGGAAGCTAGCTACATAGGTATGCCATCTTATGCGCCTGCACTGTGCCCAATAATGACAAATGGTTATGCTTACATTACACCCTGTTCATTTTGTAGCCAGACAGTTCTGCGCAGGACTGTATTAATGCCATCAGAGATGCTGGAGAGGAGGGAGTGATGTGATGGAATGCACAATGCTGACTGCAAGAGAGCCTTTATCAGGCCTGAGCTTATGTGGGCACCTTTGATTAAGTTAAAGGACTTAATGGCAATTTATTGGGGCTAAGATGCTAGTAGGAGCGGGTGGTGATAAAGGGCTGAATCATCTCTCCATTGATATAGGCACAGAGAGAAAGCCTCCACAATAGACCTGTGCTGTAGGTGCGTCATAGAGCCACAGGACTTTAGAGATAAAATCCTGACCCAGTCAAAATCTCCAACGTATTCGAAATGAGTAACCCCACACATCTCGAACAAATACCTACTCTGTGTCAACCGACACGGCAAAGGCATTGTCTTACATGCCCTTTGTAGCCCACAAGATGTGGAACAGCATCCTGAAGTGAGTTTGGGATGATGCAAACCCCACCTGCCATTGGGTTCACCATCTTCAGCTGAGTGGCAAGTATCTTGAGATCCCTAATGATTAGGCATGAGGCGGTTGGTACGGCAGTCCAAGAGTTCCTTCCCTTCACTGAGTATCATGGTTTTGATGGCTCAGTTACAGATTTTCACCAGGGAGCCTGAGGTCTCCACTTCCTTACCTTTTCTGTCTCTTGTGCTACATGGGTCCAGCTAATATGACCCTTGAGAATCCCTTCCAGTACTTAGAAACAAAAGAGAAGGCCGGCCAAGCGTTGGTCCTCGGCTCATGCAGACACAGACAGCAGGTCATTCTTCTGACCTTCAAATCCATTTGTGTCCTAAACATCTGGTGGTGGGCAGCTTTGCCTGTAATGGCCATTAGCCAGTAACTGGGGACAACTCTCAGTCGGATCCCTAAAAAGCTCCCATGTTTCACCCAGTCTTTGTTTTCAGTAGTTCCTGTCAGTTTACTGCAAATCAATCCCAGAATTCTCCATTATAGGACTCTTTCAAGAGCATGTTCCTATTCTTACCCCGAACTGCACCCTTGGGGCAGCAAAGGCCGTAGTGGACACTGGACGGTCAGATCTACCATTGTAACTCCAGTCCTAGAATATCTGGGGGAAGAGTAACTCTCCCTGGAATATTCTATGAGGCATATTTGCCATTGTAACTCCAGTTCTCGAATATTTTTGGGAAGTTAGAAATTCCCCTATTATTTTTAGGAACGATTGAAAAATAGTAAATTTGATTTTGGGAAAGTGTTGCCCTGAGGGCGCAGCTCAGGGCAGAAAAATAGGAATACCCTTTCAAGATGACCAAGTCTGTTGCCATCTTTGTAGAGGTCTCTGCCCTTCAGGGATAGGCCTGCTTAGATGAGGACCATCTGCCCCCTCACCTGCCACACCAACCGTGACCACTTCTGAGTCCACATCCCCCAGTTATGGGCAGGAGAGTTAGCCAGTCTGGAAACAGGGCAGCTTCAAGGCACCAATTAGAGCAGACATGTTATCTTGGACCTTCTTACCTGTGCTCTCTGTTGTCCAACTGCTGTTCTTGTTCAATCCACTCACATTTCAAGATAAATGGGGTAGTTGATTAGCGATTTACGCCTGCCTTCATGCCAGAGATTCCCTGGACAATCCCAGGCCTTTAAGATTTCCTCCGGAAGGTATTGGCTCTCCTTTTCAGAACCTGTCCCACCGTAACTAATGTCCAGGCTCTCGGGAGATGTAAACAACTTTATAAAAACTCGCGCAGGCAGAATATTAAATACCCTTTGAATGATACTTTTGATAAGCATGCCAGTTGTGTGCCGATCATCTATGTACCTGTAATGTAGTCTTACAGAAATGTTTTCCTTTCACATGTAATGCTGCTGTCACCCAGAGCAGCAATGTCAGGTTTGCACATTTGCTGTTCCAGTCACTCATTTGTTTGGTGTCCCATGTGACATTTAACTTTTATGAGAGGGAGGACTCTGTACACTGCATTATTGTTCTTAAGGTTGATGTGCCAGTTGGGGTTATCCAACTTTTCACAATGTTTAGGGGTTAGAGCCCATGATCTCAGAGCGGTTTGACAGACCCCCCCCCCCTGCCCAGAGTCCAAACTGCAAGTAAAACTAACTCCATAAAGGCAAAACAATTCGAGGAGGTGTTGAAAAAGGTGAGTCCTCTGCAGAAACCATGATGGATAAATGCATCTAAGGTGAGGTGATTGATGGAACCACATCCTGAGTTGATGAGGCAGAGAAGATACAAGTGCTTGTGGACCAGGGATGCATTAGGGGAGCAGTGAGCTCGGGTACAATGAGTAGAACGAGGAGCAAGTGCGGAGTGATGAGAAGGTTTCATTTACATGAGAGCTTTGATTGCCTCTGTAGGAATCTGCAGATTCAGCAGAGATTGAAGATAAGCTGATGGCGGGATTCCCAGATCACCTCCCCTCCCTGCCTTTACATCCCAACTTCAGTAAGATAAACCTAGAGCGTCGCGAGAGTGAAAGTACCACCTGCAGTGCTGGCTCCATGGAAGGCGTGCCCAGGAGGCGCGAGTATGATAACCCCTACTTCGAGCCACAATATGGCTTTCCAGCAGAAGACGAGGAGGGTGATCAGGAGGAAAGCTACACACCCAGGTTCAGCCATGCCCAGAACGGAAGCCGGTAAGCAGTCCGTCTGTGCCTTCTGTAGTGCTTGTTTTTATCAATGCAACCTCTGTTTCTGTTGTTAAGCTATTGTTTGCTCATGTAACTTCTGATCTTTACCTTACACCCCCCTAGCACACGACCGCATCGCTTTGGTGTTTCATTCTCTGTTCCTTGCCAATTGCTCCATGTACTAAATTGTGTGATTAACTCTTTATTGATAAGTTCTCAGTTTTAACTGTGTTGTGTGTGGATTTCCTTCTCTCTATATTGTTGCTCTACTTATATTGTCGGTCTGCTTTGTGTTACTTTCCTCCTTTCCAAGTTTTGGCTTTGTTTTTCTTTCTTACTTTCATGTTGATGATTGCCCACTGGTTTTGCTTTCAGATCAGCTGGTGGCATACTGGTCCATGTGCTTTATTGCTTGACCTTTCAGTGTGGCCGGCTGATGGGTTTCTTCCTCTGCAGTGCCCTTGTAGATCTTGTTGACTTGTTTGATTGCTGGTTACTGCTTTAATATTTCTTTCGTTTTTTCACTGTTGATGACTGGTTGTTTTATTGTGCTGCCTACTTGTTGGTTGAAAGCTGTCTGCCTGTTCTACATTCTTTACTTTGAGTTAACTGTCAAGTTTCATAGTTTCGTATGTTTAGTTGGTTTAAAGATGCTTGTCTTTGTTTTGCCTTTTTGCTTCATCCATATTCATTTTCACATGATTGGTGTGGCTGGTGTCTTTTCTTCTGCTGCATTCTTTCTGGTATTGAGCTGGATGAGAGCTTGTTTTGTCTTTGGATCAATAACTTTATCTTGTTCATTATTGCGGTTGCAGCTGGGCACTGTACTGTGACCTCCATTATGTGGTTTTTTTTTACTATTATCTCACTCTTTTTAAGTTGTTTGGCCATTTGTTCCCCATTAGCCAATTGTCTCATTTTGGTGTCAAGCTGCCCCCTGCTCTTAACTCTTAATATTTTCTTGAACCTTCAGGTGGACTCCATTGAGACGTCTCTAATATATTCTCATGTGGGAGCAGTTGTCGAACATCTGCGTCAGTTGAACTCGCGCTGAGAATCAAAACGTTTTGCTGTCCTTTGCCTGTGCATTTTAGATATATTTTGACATGAGACGCATTTGGCTTCTTCCATCTAATTACAATTGAGGCTAAGCAGTTGCTTTGGGTGCTCAGTCTTTCTACACAGGGAAAATGCAAATCAGCATGTGCCTTAGAATAGAATACCAGTACAGAGGAACTGTTGTTTGTGGGAAATGTTTTGTGTGGTGCTTTATCTCAGAACCCTTGTTTATCCCCTAGCCCCCAAAAGCTTCTGCTGCGCCCCAATAGCTTGCAGCTGGCAGGTGACTCGGATGCTGAGTCGGATTCTCATGCCAGCTCTCCGAACTCAACCATCTCCAACAACAGCAGTGAAGGCTTCGGAGGCGGCATCATGTCCTTCGCCAGTAAGTGGCTCAACTGTAAGACCAGCAGAATGAGGGATGTGAAGGAAACGGTTGTAGTGCGGGGTGTTGTGATGAGGGACTCTAAGGGTTGCAAGAAAAGAACCTGAAAAAATGGTGGGACCGGGGATCATCCCGTCATGCAATAGAAAAGAACTAGTAAAAGAACAAAAAGCTTTGAGAGAAAGAGGTAAAGTACTTGCTGAGAATGTCAAGTGGTTACAAGTTACAGATCGAGGCATTAGAAGAAGGGGAACGATGATGGCTTAGAAACTGCGGGGGCTGAATGGGAAGGGAGAGCCCATATGGGACAAGTCTGAGGTATAGCCATGCTGTCTTAAAGGTTTCCTTCTTCTATGTTTACAGGCAGCCTGTACAGAAACCACAGCACCAGCTTCAGCCTCTCAAACCTGGCCCTACCCAACAAAGGTGTGCGGGATAAGACCACCCCATTCCCCAGCCTAAAAGGTAATGACTACTCCACATCTGGAAGTTGCTGTGGCTAAGATTAGGTCCCAGAGGGCACTCTTAAAAACCAGTGTTTCTACTAATCGGCAAATGAGTAGTTGTTTAAATGCATGTATTGACCTTTTCCAGAAGTGAGCAGTCAAGCAGTCTAGTTAGCAAAAGAGCAGGACACCCAGACACCTTTGACGTACTGGCCCTCATTTTGAATATATTGGTCGATCTGCAGAATATTAGGATTCCAGTAGTTACGTTACTGCAGGGATTGTGTGTTGCGTTTTTGCAGCTGTTAATTAAGGTGATTTTCATGATTCTCGTGTAGAAGAGCCGTTTTACAGCATTTTTGGATACGGTATTGCTACTTTTATCTTTATAATTTTAAGTGCGTGCTTCCCTCTTGTCCGTTTGTTCTCTCGCATACGATTGATGTGGAGATAGAAAAGATTATTTAACTACTCACTTTCACCAATGAGCAATTTGACTGTTATGTGAACAGTGATAACTTTGTGACCTTCTCTCTTACCTTCTTCCTTCTTTTAAAGTTCAACATAAAGTTAGCCTTCATTGAACCATGGATTAGGTTCAGTTGCTGGGTTCATTTTAAACAAGTTAAAAGAATTCATCAAGTAAGGTGGAGTGTGCAATAACACACATAAAAATGGAATGCTTGCCCAGTATCCCTGAACACATTCTCCTTGCCTCCCAAGACACAAGACAAATTGCTTCATAGGCACTTTGAAACATTGTTAAACCTTTACTGCCCATTTAAAAAAAAATATCATGTAGGATTAAAAACAAACTCATAACTGGGATAAAATACTTTAAAAAAAATGTCTTCCTATCTAATAGATACTTCTGCCCACCGCTATTTTAAAATATCCCCAGGCATTAGATTGTATCTTTGATGCTTCAATTCCTGCAAAGGCCACTAGGCGTTACTCAAACAGCTCTGTCAATGGTAGGCGCCCCAAGATGTAAAATATTGGTGACGCGCCACACCTGTGACCTCATTCCTTTTTTTCCTTGGTCCTCAGACTCTAGATTCCAGAGCTTGCTATATTTTGGTGTTACTTTCTGTGGTGTCTTCTCTGTACCCGAGTATGAATTAAAGACTTATCCCAAGTTCAGGAATTTGATAGGTGAACAGCAGGGCTTCTCTCTGCCTTCCACTGGTACCACCAAACACAAAAATTACAAACAAATGAAACTCGCCTGCTCCTATTCCAATTCTGCCTTTTCATCCAGACACTGGGTTCCAAAGTAAAATCGCTGTCTTAATGGGACATCTCTGGCTTCCTCTCCTCCCTCCCTCTTTAGAGATGCCCAGACTTGTTTCAGGGAGCATCTATCGTCCCAACCGCTGGCTTTTGTTCAGATGGCCTTGCTGAAGATGTTCATCATGCTGTCAGCGTTTCACTGGAATTTTGGCCACAGATTCCGATGCTAACCCCACTTCTTCCCCTTTCCGTCAAATAACCTATATAGTGAACTCCAGAATCTGAAGTGACCATATACGGGAAAAAATGAGAGGAAAGAGACTCTCTGTAAACGTCTCAGCTTGATGACCTCAAAAGCACGGGCTGGTGGAAGTTGTGTGGCATAGACTTTCAGTTTGCAATTGACTGACTCGTAACCCATGTAATCCTATACGAGAAGGTACCATTCATCTAAATACACTTGTGTACATCAGTATAAACTGTTTGGCGAGTATCAGTATTACGAGAGTATGCAAGCAGAGCAGCTGTGACTAGCCCTAGAAGACAAACATACAGTCTGGGAACCAAATACGAAGGTCGGCCCCCAGTAGTAGAGACACCCGGAGCCAAGATGTCTTGGAGTGGTTGAAGTTGAAGGAAAGGCACCAAGCAAAGTTCAGTATCTGTCAAAGGTTAGTGTCTAAACTGCTCTAACCACCCAAGGGAACCGAAGGGGAGCAAAACAAAAAAAAGTGCAGGGAACCGTAATGGTGCAAACTATGCAACTGAATTAGTTGACACATCAACCACTGTTGCAGTCAAAGTGTAATACTGCGTCTGGTGCTTAAATCGTCCCAGCTTTTACTGATTCTGAAGTGTCCGGAACTTTCGGGCTCCTTCTCGAATGGTTCAGCTCCTCCAGAATGTTCTGGCTTTTTCGGCCTTTCCCCAGAAGTGCTGATTGTGTTACCCTGTGACTCCACCCTCCTTCGCCTCCCCAGCTGCCACTAGGCCGTCTGCTACTGTCTTCAAGGGTAGCCCATAGAATGCTTGTATGTGGAATCTGAGAAATGTGGGCACGTTCCTGCAAAACAAGCCATGATTCGCAGAGCGAGAGAACACAATGTCCAGGATTCCTTTTCCCATAGTGCCTCCTATCCAGTCTTTCTTGAGACCCTGGTGCATTCAGTGGTCACTGGATAGTGTCTTGCATGTGTGCTGTCTTTTACCACTGAGTCCCAAGGCCACCTATCCTGTTGTACTCCATTTAGGTAATCAAGTTGTCCTCGTCGGGCTATTGACTCTCCAGAGGGTGGCACAGTCAATCATTCTAGGTTTGTTGTAGGACGTTCTAGGCTTTATAAACTCAGATACAGCCTGGTGCAGTAAATAAGCCTTAGGAAATACATCTAAGGTAAGCAGAAAGAACAACTAAAATTAGGATGCATGTTGAAACCAAGCAACTGCTTGCAACTCCTAGGACCGAGATACAGCCCTAAATGTATTTGTAGGGTTTACACACCAGGTGATACATTTTCTGTCACATGGGCCCTGTGGCTGATGTTCTGCTAAGTTGCTGTACCCGAATGAACTTAAAGAACTCAGGGAGTCTTCAGGTTTAATGTAATGTTGATAAACAAAGTTTAAGTCAGTGGGCTTATGATATGAATAAAATGCAAAGCTGCAACCTTACTGGAAGCCCTCAGACTCTCTAGCTCAATGGTCTCTGGCTCTGGGTTTACCCCTGGACAACTCAATGGGCTGCTTCCATACCTAAGCAAATACTGTAACCTGAAAGCCCATCCTCCGGATAGTAAGGTTCCTTCCCAGGAGACTCTGTGGTGATGTTCAGGGTGCCACTTAACTCTTTTCATTCCTTCTGCAGACTATTTAAGTACCCGTATAGTCAGTGAGGGCTTATGTAGTGGTGAATCAGCAGCGTCTATGATATTATCGGGATTTGTAGGGCGCAGCTTTATCACCCATGAGGGTATCCAGGCGGCAGAGCAGGAGCATAAGTCTGAAGGTGCTACTAGTTCAATAACCAGGTCTTGAACTTTTTGTGGAAGTTGAGCAGTGGAGTAGTGGTCCGGATATGTGGAGGGAGTTAGTTCCAGCTTTTGGCTGCGATTAAAGAAAAAAAACGCATCCTTCTGTCTTCTGTGGATGCGGGGGATTTGTTCGAGGTAGAGAGAAGTGGAACGTAGGTGACTGGAGGGTCTGTAGAGTTGGAGTTGTTCATTGAGATAAGCTGGTACTGTGCTGTGGAGAGCTTCGTAGGCGAGGAGCTAGAATTTGCAGCGTTTCTGGATGGGTAAACAGTGCAGATCCGTGAGGTGGAGCATGATGTGTGCTCTTCATTTGAATGGTTTGGAGTCTTTGAGTGAGGTGGCTGGAGATGCCGAGATATAGTGTGTTGCCGTAGTCAAGTCTGCTGGTGATGAGGGCTTGGGTGACTGTGCGTCTGGTGTGCATGGGGAGCCATTTGAAGATTCTGCAAAGCATTCTGAGGATGTGGTAACAGGATGATATCACGGCGTTGACTTGTTTGTTCATCGAAAGCTTGTTGTCAAGGATGATGCCGATGTTCCTGGCATGGTCTGGAGTGCTGGGTGTAGGACCCAAGTCGGTGGCCACCAGGAGGAGTCCTAAGGGGAGTTCTTCTTTATGAAGATCAGGACCTCTCTTTTATTCGTCTTGAATTTGAGACAGTTCTCTCACATCCAGGTTGCTACGTCGGTCATCCAGGCGGTGAAATTGTTTCCGGTGTTCTTGTCGGCAAGGGAGAGGATGAGCGGAGTGTCATTAGCGTAGGAGATGATGTTGATCTTGTGGATTCTTATGATGCAGGTGAGAGGTGCCATGTAAACATTGAACAGTGTTGGGCTGAGGGAGGAGTCCGGGGGGACTCCACAGATGAGCTTACTGGGTTCGTAGGTGAAAGTCGAGAGTCTGACCTGTTGTGTTCTGTTGGAGAGGAAGGAGTAGATACACCTGAGGGACAGTCCTTGAACTTCTGAATTCTGGTGATCAAGGTTACATGGGAGACTAGGTCGAAAGCTGCCGAGAGGTCAAGCAGGATACATGCAGCGGTTTCTCCTCTGTTCATGATTAGGTGGATGTAGTGTGTTGCTGCTAGGAGGGCGGTCTCCATGCATTGGTTGCTGGGGAATCCTGACTGAGTGGAGTCCAGGATGTGGTGCTATTCAAGATGGGCAGAGAGCTGGTTGTTGATCTGTTTCTTCAGGACTTTGTCTAGGAAGGGAGTGAGCGAGATGGTCCTTTAACTGCAGAAATCACCGGGATTGGCCGAGGGTTTCTTCAGCAGAGCGGTAACCTCCATGTGCTTCCATCCATCCCGGAAGTATCCGCTGAGGATGGAGGAGTTAAAGATGGTGGTGAGGTTGGTGCTGATCAGTGTGCTTCCCAGGTTGTACATGTGGTGAGGGCAGGAGTCTGAGGGGGGATCTTGAGTGGACGGACTGCATGACTCTGGTGGTGTCTTCTGTGGTGAGTGGGCTCCAGCCTGTTAGGTGGTGGGTGCTCCAGGTAGAGGGGGAGGTTGCGTGGTGATGTCCACAGTGGGTGGCTGGGGTGCGAATTTGAGATCTTGAGTATTGTGTTGTGGAAGAAGTCCGAGAGGTTGTCACAAAGGATTTGTGAGGGGGACATGGTGTAGGGGGGCGGCCTTTGGGTTGGTGAATTTCTTGACGATGTTGACGAGTTCCTTGTCTGTGTTTCATCGGGATTCCAGTCTGATCACGAGGGCCGCTTTCCTGGTTTCTTTGTTCTGTGTGTGGTATCTTCTGAGGGCGGATTTGTAGGTGTCCCTGGAAGTGTTGTCTCAGCTGGTCCTCCATCTTCTTTCCAGCTGCTTGCAGTGGTGTTTGGAGTCTGAGGACATGCTTAAGTGTGAGTTCAGGAGTGTCTGATTTTTTTCATCGGAACCAGGTTGTTTGCTCAGTCTGCGATCCAGTTTTCAAATGTGGGTAGGTCTTTCAGTACGTCTTTCAGGGAGGGTTGGATGGTTGGATCTGAGGGCATGGGTCCAGTCTGATGTGGCCTGGATGTACCAGTCTTTAGGATCTTCGGTTGTAAACGTCTGGTCATGATTAGGAGATTATTTTTGCAGGAGAGCACCCACTTGAGGCCTTATTACTCATCAGGCTTCAACATGTCGCCTTTCTGGAGGCGATCATTGCAAACCTTTTGTGACAGTGGTGAGCACCTGGGACTTCCTGTAGATAAACCTATTTCCAAAGAGGGCAGTACTCAGTACCTGTAGTTTCCACCCTGTATGGAATTTGGGGAAATGTCCTTGGGAATGCTCTTCTTTTAGATTGGTCAGGAAAATTCCTTTGACCTGTTACTTCTCCCTGTCTGGTTAGTCTTGCTCATTTAGCTGTTCTAAAATTCCCAAGGTCTTAGAACTCTTGAGTTCGTCGTGCTGTAGATTAACATGCTTTGCACACTGCTGCAATCTGGTGTTGGACATGGAGGTTTATAAGTTGTTGTAACTTGAAACTTCTTCGTAGAAAAACATTTCGGGTAGGCAGCCTGTGCTTCTGGCCACCCTTGGCACCTTTTCCTCTGGAAGGGGCTTGATTGGAGAAGTGGCCAGCCAAGTGCCCTCTACCTCAACTGGCCCCTGCAGAAATCTTTGGGGCAAAGATTTTTTTTATAGAGGCGTGTGCTTTAGCTAAAGAAGTGAGTGTGTGTCCACAACCTTTCATAACTCTTTAATGAACGGTGCCCCAAAACAAATACCCCTTTGTGCTGCTCTGAAGCCTCTGAAGAGAATAGCTCCCCTATTTTGGGGTCTACTTTAATGAGAAGTGATCTACGATGTTCAGTAGACAGGGCACAATTGATGTTGCAAAAAGAATAATTGCCCAGAGGATGCCTGGAGGAATCAAAGAACCTTTTTGCTTGGCTTCCTCAGCCATATCCAAAATCTTGGTTAAGGGGCCTGTTAAGTCAGGAAGGTTATCTTGGCATGCTCGCCAAGAGCTGTCAGTGCCTTTCCTCTTTGGGTCTCGGATATATTTAGCAAGAAAGGTGGCCATACGTGTATCGATCCCTGGAGTGAATGCCACTTTACCTTCCAAAGAGGTACGGGACATTCTTCCCTGAGGCGATTGTGCATCTCCTTGTCCAAGGATTTACAAATTCGAGCTGCAATGTGAGCAGATACCTTTCCCCCGGGACCCAATCAGAAAGAGTATGAACGGAGAATATCATTGGGGTCCAGCTTTTGGGAAATAGGGGATTGGATATCATTAGTAGGGACATCCTCTATGGAAGGAATATCTGTGAAAGGGCAACAAGGCCTCTCATGTTTAGAGTCCCCGTCAGAATCATCAGGGGAATTATCCCCTTCCAGAGGATCCTGAGTGGAATGATGGGGAATCCCTGCGAAAGGGTCATCTTCATGTGAGTCATCATATTCAGGGCCTCAAACTGAGATCCCGTAAGGGAACTCGCTAAGAGTTTAAATCTCTCTTTAATTTCTGCGAACATTTTAAGGTCAACCCCTTGTTCATGCTTCCTTTTGGCAGTAGCCTTATGGGGGGATTTCCCTAATAGTCCCTGAGGTGAAGTGGTCAGAGATGACCCAGGAAGTTCTTCCCTTGAGAAAAGGTGTTCCTTACATCCTTACATTCACTGTCAAGCAGAACCAGTTTCTTCTCAAGGGAAGCCATAACTTTGGTTACTGCCTTATAAATAGAAGTATCTACTGCTTCAAAAAGTTGTCATCCCAAGCCAAACCTTGTAAGGAGTCTCCCTCTTTTTCTGGTATCTGAGGCACTTGCATAATAATGGCTCAACTTAGGGCGCGGTAACCAGTGAAATAAGTATAGATCAATTGGGGGTAAAACCCAACGCCAATATACTCCCTGTTAATTTATCAAGGGCAGCAACGCTGGGTCAATGTCCTAAATGCCTTGTTCATACAGACCTAGGCGTCACTCTGCTAGCTGCGCAGAGAATAGTAAATATTAACGTTGAATATACATACTCTAATAGGCATCAGACTCCAGGGTTGTGCAGGACACAGATTGAAGCATTTGACACTCTTATCAGGACTTGAGCTCTTCTCTGGGCGGTGCCCGCGAGACTAATGGCAAGCGATAATGAGGCGCGGTGCTCCATATATCAAGCAGGGTGAGGAGACAGCAGCGTCGACTGTTGCTTCCTACATGTGCGTTGCCCGCAAGCTATGAGGAAAGGAGGGCGGGCACCCTCAGGCGGTTAGAGGACCGCTTGCGCACAGTTCTGATACAATGGCTAGTTACGGAAGAAGTGGCGAAGCGCTCCTATGACTAAAGCAAACTTAAATAAGTATTATGAAATGTGAAGAAAAAACTGAGACAGAAGTACTTAACTGAGCTGCTGCTGGAGCAGCGAATAAAGAGGGGGCATGAACACTGAAGGAGGACTTCATGGACTATACTTTATCGTGATTGGTTGGATATTTGTTCTTCTTTTCCCTAAGGTTATTGAGAAATAGACTTTGTTGAGTAATATATGGCTGCTGGAGAAAATAAGTGCAGAAACTTCAGGATAATCCTCTCCTCCGGTCCTGACATCGAATCAGAAATGTCCTCAATCTGAGTTAGCCGTTGAATTGGGGTTCGCTAGTACCCCCAAACGGCAACCCTCAAAAAAGGCAACGATCCTGTTGAAGGGGATCTTTTTTCCCCCCAAATGAGCCTATCCACTACGTGTAATTTCTCCCAGTGTTCCATAAATAGAGCTGCTTCTGTCCTTTGTCCCTCCTTCATCTCGGTTGGTTTGGTTAAAGATTATTACGTTTTTCCATTTGATTCTGAAGTGTGCGGTAATTTAATAGATTTACTAATAATCTAGGAGCCCAGCTTTGGCTGGTAGTTCATTTTGATTTAATGATGGAATTTATGATACCTAGCATTGACAAATAATATTGCTTTCCTTTTTCAGTGTGAATGGGTATTTTACTCAACAGTGCTGCTGTGCTTCTGTGGCATGTTTTCAAAATCTACTCTGCTAATGTCAGTCTGTAACATTAATGCCCACCTCACAGGAAAGAAGCAATATCAAGAACACCCTGAGGAGAAAGGGTCCGGGAGGGGGGGGGGGTGTGTGCGTGTGCGCGTGTGCGTGTGCGTGTGTGTGTGTGTGTGATATATATATATATATTGTGAAGGACAACCAATGCCTCTCACCATCTTGTTCTTGGCACATTGTGGAGCCCACAATTTAGGATTGTAGCACTAAATGCAAGAGTAGAATGTCATTGTCCAAAACATTGTGAAGGACTGTGGCTCCGACTATTAAACTGTGTTCACCTATTCTTCACCCCATGAAGCGTGACCTGGGGCGCCATTGGTTTATGTCTGCTGGTCAGATGTTGTGAGTGCATGGGTGCTGTTCATCTCATTTTTCTCCCTGGGTTTTTTGTGATCCCATTGGGCAGACTGAATCCATTGCTTGCCATTGCCCCCCTATTGTTTGTGCTGCATTGCTTTCATTTGCCATTTCTCTCCTATTTCCATCTTCACCTTCTCATGCGGACTCAAGAATTCTTTAATGTTGACGTGGAAAGGGAGTCGGACGAAGGTTGGTAAGACCACTACTGACCTTTGACCTTGCCGCAATGATGTGTCAAAGGTCTTGTTTGGTTGTGCCTCTTGTTCCGATCTTTTTGACTGAGAGGAGGGAGTTTAGTGACTCCACCCCTGAGGTAGCTGTAGAGAACACTGCACTATTAGAGGAAACAGTAAAGGGGGGAGACTCTCCATCCTATCCACTCGTTCCCGTCTTTCCCTTTACCTCTTTTTCCTTTTTTCATCTGTTACTTTTGCTTTTCCACCTGGTGTTCCGCTTACTAGATCATGTAGTTTTGGAGTGCGATGTCAGTGCAGATATGTATTGGGTCAGGCAGAGGACAATGTACGTGTGCGGAGTTTATGAAGGTCAGAGGGGCCAATTAAGATTTTTTTTATTATCAAGGAGGTACATGCTGTGGTATGGCTTGGGGATCTAGAGCAAACTCCAGCCATCATAATGTCATTCAGGGCACATTTGGGTCATGGAGGGGTTGAGACAATGCATGTTTGTGACAAGGTAGACGGACCCAAGAGCACTTTTGGTTCATAGCAGTGGAGATTTTCAAGCTGCAATTACAGAACGGGAGACCTGGGAATGAGAGAAACCGTGCTTTCTTCTTCCACAAAAAAGGCAAAACTATGCCTGGACTAGACAGTTCATTCGTGGGTCCTGGAAGGAAAGAGACAGTACAACAGTGGGCCATTGAATAAAAGGTGCCATGCATGCTTTGGTCACAGAGCGGGAGTGAAAGTGTATGCTTGGATTGTTGAATAGGAGAACACACTATGCCACGTCACATAGGGAAAGAGTCCGTGCCTGATTGGTTCTTTAAGCGAGAGAGAGAATGATTTCTCCATTGAATGGATGAGACAGGACCTGCTGTGAATTCTTTGGGTACTGAAAGAGTCAACCAATGTACACTGGGGTGAAGCAATAGGAGTCCATGAGGGCTCACTGTATGGCATAGTCAATGTATCATTGCGTTACAGGGTGGAGATGTCTGTGCAGCTTATTTCACTAAAGGAACTGCTTATTGATATTTGAGTTACAAGGGGAGCCTATGCATGCTTAGTCCTCTGGAGGGTGTGTCAATTAAGCCGTATTATGCAAGGTTTATATCCGTGTACACTAGTTCATGGAATGGATAGGTCTGTGCAAGCTTTACTCGCTTAAAGGAAGAGTCCCTTCTTGCTTTGGTCATAGGATGAGTGAAGCTATTGTGCATAAGGCTGTGCATGGAAAAGTCCATGTGCACACGCTTAGGTTACTGAAATTGAGGGCCAGTCTACTCTTAGGTCACATTATGGATGCATCTGCTCTTGAGTTGTCCCGTCCATAGAAGTGGAAGCTATGTGCATGCATTGGTATTTTATGGTAGACTTGTTTGTTTGGGTTACAGGAGGAGCATGCTACTGCAGGCTTCAGCCATCGAACAGTTTGGGGCGTATGATTTGTATTATTAAAGGCTAGAGAAGATGTGCCATCAGTTGACTCCAACCAGTGCATGCTTGTCTAACTGAGACAACAAATCTTCATATAACATTGGAAGAAATGAGCCAAGCCATCTTTGTGTAACATTAGGGGAAAACAATGTGGAACTGTATGGCTGAACAAGTGACACAACTGTCCCTTGATCTATAGAGGGAGGCAGCCAAAATGTGTGTACTTGGCAGAAGGAGCGGTCTAGTGCAGGAGTGTGTTTGAAGAGAGAACTGCAACACTAGCAGGTTGTCTGTTCGACGTAGAGCCTCCGCATCGCCCTAAAGGTCATCAGTCTCGCCCTTACAGCATGCTTCACAGGTGGACAAATGCGGGTGGTAGCGGGCTGGGCTCGGGTGGAAGTGGGAGAGGGTGGAATAAAAGATTGGGGAGATTGCTCCACACTAATTCTGAATTTTGTGTATTAGTATTTGGGCTAAATACTATAATGGAGATTATGGCTGACGCCGGCCCGACTGCCAGTGAAGGTGGGTGTCCTCGCGACATGCTCTCTGCATGCCATCACCCTACTCCCAGCGTTCGTTACCAAGCAGTGTCACATGGTCTCTGTCCACCCCATGATGCAGTGTACTTGTGCTATGGGTTGCTTTCATGCGTCTTCATTCAGGCCAACTTCTTATTTTCCTTAATCCCATCTTTGTTTCTGTTCTTTCTTCGCCTTACTCTCCATTTCTTCATTCACACCTCCCGGTGTCTTCCTCCTCCCATTACTGTTTCCGCTAGTTTCCAGAGATGCTGTTTACATCCAAGCTGCTTTTACTGGGATGTTTTGCTTCCCCCGTGTGGTCTAGAGTTTGTGAAGTTTCCTGAGTGTGTTGTCTTTTCTGTGATATTAGCACATTGCCTCTTCACGCTGTGAAACATGTTCTACTCCTCCTTTTTTTTTTTTCCTTTTCGATCCATTTTGGAAGTATCAGCAATCAACAAGCGAGCACTTGTGGATCAGAAGTCTTCGGTTATTAAGCACAGTCCGACAGTGAAGAGGGAGTCCCCATCGCCCCAGGGACGAAACAACAACTCCAGGTATGAAGGTCTTGAGTGGCTCACATTGGGAGGTAAATCCATTGAGACTTCTCAGTCATAGATAAAATTCATACTGCTACTGAATGCTCCACTGTATTGAGACTGATGGCCCCTATAATCTCCCCAGACAATTACCTTTGGATAGAGGCCAAGGGTTGACTAAGAATTAAGACTTCTAGTCCTCTGAGAGAATCCATATGGATGACACTTTGCAATATGGATAACGGCAAAAGTGTGCTTGCCACAAAACTCTCCGATGACATATGTCATTTGATCGGTGACTGTATAGCGCGCTAATCACCCCTGGGGGTATCGGGGCACTATTTAGCCAGTGTGTGAGGCAAGCCTTGGGGTCTTACTCGAGGAGCGAGATCTTCAGCTTCTTGCTAAAGTCAAGAAGAGAGGAGGAGGAGGCTCCGATGTGTTGTGGGAGGTCGTTCCAGGCTTTAGTAGCCAGGTCTGAGGAGGCCGGGCCCCCTGCTCAGCTTGCGTGTATGTGTGGGGTGTGTGCTAATGACAGACTGGCAGAAGGGAGATGTCTTGAAGGTTGGTGAACATTAATGCGGATGTTCAGGTAGGCAGGGCCTGTGTTGCGACTGCTTTACTAGGTGTGGTTGAGGAGTTTGAAGTGTGCACGCTTGTGTATTTGGAAGCCAGTGGAGTTCCCTAAGGTGTAATGTTAGGTGGGCTCAGCATGGGAGATTGAGGACTAGTCTGGCTGCTGCGTTTTGGATGGTCTGCAATCTTATTTTGAGCTGGTTGGTTGTGCCTTCGTACACTGAATTCTCATAGTCTAGTCTTCTGGGTGATCGTTTTCTGGTGTTTTCTTATATCCACTTTAAGATTTTCTTCAGCATCCTTAGGGTTTTGAAGCAGTCGAAGGCCGCTGCGTAGACTTGGGTGGCCATGTCAAGTTTGTTGTCTTTGATAATTCCGAGGTTTCTTGCTTGTGAGCAAGGGCTGGGGGTGGGCTCTAGGTCTGTGGGAGTCTCCTGGCGAGGCGTCTTTCCCCAATACCACCACTTCAGTCTTGCCCGAGTTCAGTTTAAGGCAGTTCGATTCATCCTGGTGACTACTTCGGTCATACATGTGGTGAACTTGTTCCTTGTGTTGTGTTTTGTGTGCGAGGCACAGTATCAGTTGCATGTCACCAGCATATGGGAGGATGTTTGTGTGAAGCCTTATGACGTTGGCCAGTGGAGTCATGTAGATGGTGAAGAGTGTCGGGCTTAATGAGGGGCCCTGCGGGACTCTGCAGATTAGTTCTTGTGCTTCAGAGGAGTAGGAAGGCATGTTGACGGTTCAAATTCTTCCAGTGAGGAAGGAGCAGATCCATTTGAGTGCCCTTCCCTGGATGCTTGCTTTGTAGAGGCATCTGCTTGAAATGGGATGGTAGATGGTGTTACTGATAGATCTAGGAGTATGAGGGCTGCCGTTTCCCCCTGTCAAGGATCATCTAGCTGTCATCAGTTGCAGCTTTGAGGGTGGTTCCCATGCTGTAGTTGGGTCTAAACCCCGAGTGTGGCATTGAAAAGCTGGTGTTTGGCGAGTTGGTCGGAGAGGTACTTGTTGATGACTTTTTCAAAGACCTTAGCTGGGTAGCGACGGAGGGTATTGGTTGCTAGTTGGCGAGTTTGGTCGGTTCGGCTGAGGATTTCTTTAGGAGGGCGTTGATGGCTGCGCGTTTCCATGGTTCCGGAAAGGTGGCTGTACTGATGCCGGTGTTGAGGATGGGGGTGAAGGGCTCACTGATGGGGATCGCTCCTTTGTCAAAGGCGTGAGGGGGCGGGGGCTCTGGTGGGGCCCCGGAATGTAAGTTCTTCGTAATTGTGAATTCCTCTGTGCTGATGGTGTCTTGTGGTGATTGTGTTGTCGTTGTCGCTGGGAGACTTTTGAAGAGAGTGAAGGGGTTCAGTTGCAGTGCAAAGTTACTGTATATGGTACGATTTTGCTGCAAAATAGTTAGAGAGGTCGTTACACAGACCTTGTGATGGGTTGATCTTTCCAGTGATAACTGTGGGTGCGGTGAAGTCTGACGATTGTGAATATTTCTTTGCTGCTGTTGAAGCTGGTGTTTTTTTCAACTAGGGTCTTCCTCTTAGTTTCTCAAATTAACTGGTTGTACCTTCTCTGGGCAGCTTTGAGAGCATATTTTTCCACTTCCCCTTTGTTTGCTCTCCATTTCCGTTCCAGTTGTTTGCAGTGTCGCTTGGTCATTCTGAGGTCTTCTATGTACCAGCTGCTTGTGTTCCAGTTATTTCTGTTTCTTTGTTTCGTGGGGGCCAGAGTGTTGGCGCTATTGGTGATCCACTTGTTGAAGTTTTCGTTGGCACGTGCCAGGAGGCCCTTAGGTTCTGATTTGTTCTTCTAGAGGGCAATCGTCCAGACCACCTCTATTAGGTTGTTCCAGTGTTGGCGTGCTGGGGCGGCTATGGGAGGTTTTCCATGTTGATCGATGCTGATTGTGAAGCTGACTATGGTGTGGTCAGTCCAGTTGACTGCTCTTGTTTTATTGATCATTATGTTGTTGAATAATAAGACTGGATCTAGGATGTGTCCAGCAGCGTGTGTGGTCTCTGTGACACGTTGGACTCGTCCAAGGTTTCTGAGGCTGTCAAATAGGGGAGCTGACTTGGTGTCAGTCTAGTCTTTTATATAGAAATTGAGGTCTGCTAGGAGATTGAATGCACTGGAGTGGAGAACTGGTGGGGGGGCATGAGGTCCATAATGTTGCTAGCGAAGTGAGCTCAGGGCCCAGGAAGGCATTAGACCAGGCTTCCACCTAGGGTGAAGTTGGCTGTGATTTGTAATTGAAAGTGAAGGTGGTCCATGTAGTTGGTTCTGGCTTCAGGAGGAGTGGTGCAGTTGAAGGTGTCTTAGTAGACGATAGCTATTCCTCCTTCGGGACTGTTAAGGTGGTCTTGCCTGCTGGTGATCTTGTATCCGGTGGGGATGGCAGTTGTGATGACTGGCATTGAAGCTGTGGTCAGCCATTTTTCTGTGAGGAAGAGGAGATATGGGGCTGCGACGTCCAGCAGGTCCCAGATCTTGGTGGCGTGTGTGCTGAGAATTCAGTGCACAACTATTACATTACACCACTAATAACCATTTATGCGTATCTCAATTTGCAGTCATCCAGTTAAGTATTCTTTCCCTATAGATGGGGGAACACATTTGCGTGCCATGCTGTGTCTCTGCAGAGCTACACATTTCAGAGATTCTTGAATAAAAAAAGTTTGAGTAAAGCTTGGAGTGGTGGGGTGGGAGTGGAAAAGAAAGTTCAACTGATGAAGAAAGTGAGGGTGAAGTGGGTCAAAAGAAAAGTGAACAGGTCCTATATGGCAGTCGCCCCGCAGACAGGCTGCCCTGCACGTGGTTTTGGAATGTGGGGTGGTATGACTGGCGTCAAGGCATGGGTCACTGTGAAGATTCATAAGCCTGCTCCCCTGGCGTTAACCTCTCAGGACCTTTCCTGCACCTGTCCTGGGTACTTCAAATGTTGGACATGACACCACACAGCTTCTTAACATTGACAAATTCCATCTCCCGTGATGGGGCTAGGAAGGTTTTCGTTTTTTAAAAATTATTATTATTATTAAGGGCATTGCACCCACTTGCCTCCGCTTGTCTCTGGGCGGATGGTAGAAGATGGGACACAGAATCATTCCCTTTCTCCATGGGGTCTCTTACCGGTTGCCTCGCCAGAATAGCCAGTGCTACAGTGGAGTGATGTCGTGGATCCCTTCAGCCCCACTCCATATTGCTATATCACTCTCACATTCGACAAGTGGGCCCTGGTTGTGGTCTAATATGGCTATTACCTCAAACCTTGCCACCCCCACGAACTTCCCACCCAGTACTCATGCTTTCCGCAAAGAATACTTATCCCTCCTACAGAAGGGTGCCAGAGAGAGTGCCTCCACAATACCAAGGGAGTAGTCTACTCTCTCTACTTTCCCATCCCCAAGAAGGGCGGCTCTCTCGAGCAGATCCTCGACTAGAGAACCCTCTACCTCCTATCAGAACACTTTCGCATGACAACTCTGCAGGATGTCATCAGCGCCCCTTTAACAAGGCGATTTCAAGCGTTCAATATGCCTATTTGCATATGCCCAATTCACCCTGCTCATCAATGGTACCTTATCTTTTTTGGTAAGTGGTCAAGGCGACCAATTGAAAGTACTTCCTTTTGGGATAGCTACAACTCTAAGGGCGTTTACAAAGTCCCTAGCAGTGGTGGCTTTGCATTTGCAAAGTGAGGGCTTTCATATGTATCCCTGCCTCGACGACTGGCTGATCAAGAGCAGCATCAAGCTAGCACACACAAAACAGTGGTGTCACTGTTTCGCAGCCTAGGGTTAACCACAAACGCCACAAAGTCCCACCTACATCCTCTGGAGATCCAACCTTAGGGTCAGTATTGTACACAGTCACAGGGAAAGCCTAAACCAACCAGCAGAGAGTTGGACTTTCAGCAGCTGGCACGTCTTTCACAGCCCAATCGTTAGCTTACAGTGCGGACTGTCATGCACCTTAGAGGGATGGTGGCCTTGTGCATCGCCGTTGTTCCACATCCAAGGCTTCATATTCGCCCCATCCAAGAGTCTCTTGTGATTCAGTGGTCCTAGGCGGAGGGTCAATAGAAAGATCCAATGATGGTACAGGCCAATGCGCACTGCTCTTTGCAATGGTAGAATACCAACAACTTGTTGCAAGACAGGCCTTTTGCAGACCTTGTACCACAAGCGACCATCACCTCACATGCATGTCTCACAGGGTGGGGCGCACATCTCAACAACTTGATAGTCCAGGGAAGGTGATCCTACCTGGAGCTGCTAGCCATTCACTTAACTCTCAAAACCTTATTACAAGTCAAAGGACTTGTAATAAGTAGTCCTTATCACTCGTCCTGACAGCTACATGCAACTTACAGAAGCAGGCAGCCCCTCTCCCCACAAATCTCAGTTAGCCCAGTACATTTGGCATTGAGCACTTTCCCACAACATTCACCTCATGGCAGAGCATCGCCTGGGGAAGGACATTGACTTTGCAGATCTACTCAGTAAGATGCTTCAACAAGTCCACTTGTGGGACCTCCACCCTGAAGTCCTACCCAGATTCATCCAGCGTGTGGGCACCCCACATATAGACCTGTTTGACACTTCAAATGCAGAATGTCCAAACTTTCCTCAAGGTACCCACATGGACAGCCCATGGGCAGTGCACTATGGATGAATTGGCCAGGGATATTTGCCTACACTTTTTTACATTTCCCACTGCTTTCCTAGGTGGTGGGGAACCTGAGGAAAACCTCATTAACCTTCATTCTGGTAGCCCCAACCCGTGCCAGACAACCCTGATACTCCACTCTCTTGGAGCTGCCTGTCAGCCCTCACGAGAGACGGAGGCAAAGTCGAGTGAGTCATCTGAATCCCAGACAGCTGAACCTTGTGATCTGGCCTATGAGGTTTCAGAATTCGGCTACCTCAGCCTTCCCCTGAAATGTATATCCATCCGTAAGGAAGCCCAACAGCTCACAAGGGCTTGTCATGTGGCAAAATGGAAAAGGTTTGTTCACCACTGTATTACTAAGAACATTGACCCTTTAACGCCTTCTGTACTGTACTCATGTGCAAACAGCAGGCCTCCCACCTACAACTTCATCCATTTAGTCTTGGCTGCATTCATAGCCTACATGCAGTACATGGAACACTTCTCCCTCTTTAGAATTCCAGGAACTAAGGCCCTCGTGCAAGGGCTCACATGAGTAATATCCCTGTGAGTGCTTCCCGCCCCGGGTGCAGTTTCCATGTAGTCCTCACCAAACTCATGGGACCACCTTTTAAAGTTCTACTTTCAAGTCTTGTCAGTTAGTACCCTGGACGGTGACTTTCCTGGTAACCAATACCGCTCTTAGATGCATTGGTGAATTGCAGGCGCTTACTCTGCGGAGCCCTTTATCCAGTTCCACAAGGACAGGCTTGTTCTTAGAACTAAGCCAAGGTTCATCTCAAAGGTTGTATCACCCTTCCACCCTAACCAAACCATGGAGCACCCAGTTTGTTCCTACAGTCTGGTTCTATTGCAGATAGAGTACTGGACATTTTAGATGTCAAAAGAGGTCTTATGTACTATATTGACAGGACCAAGTCATTCCGCAGATCAAACCAGCTTTGTCTACTTTGCAGAGGCTCAGAGAGGGCATCCCATTTCCAAGGCAAGTATAGCTAGACCAAATAGGGTTCTACCTGTTGCAAATCCGATAAATGGGAGTGCAATCTTAATATCGCAAATATTATTTCATCAATAAATGATAGTTGATTTGTTATTCATATGCTGGTGAGCGCGAGTCTTTCCATTCACAATTCGTCCAAATGAAAGTGTTCATGCCCAAGAAATTTGCAGCAACTTTATTTGTCTTGAAAGTGTTCCATATACATTTCCAATGATGACCCAGCCAACGCGTTTCGTCCTTGCCTCAGGACTTCATCATGGCTTACAAAAATATGCACATATATATAAAGCTATTTTTGACTGTTTAAAATAAAAACATTTAAAAGCAATACTATACATCCAAAACAACTAAGCATACCGTTATTACAATTAGTAGTTTCACAACACCATCGTTTAAACCTCCCCTGACCATCTCATCAACTTTAATGCTCGTAAGTCAATTATCATCCCTTGTATAGTAAGAATCACTTTAAATTATATATCTGAAAGAAACACGTAGTGATAGATTCCTTACCTTAGAATATCCCCAGGCGTCAGTCTGGATCCGGAAAGTTTTCGTCAGCAGTACCCCTGCGCGTCGGAAGGTGGCGTCGTTCGGCTCCGCGTCCGTCGTAGGCGTCGTGATCGCCGGGATGACGTCGCGGCAGCTACTTAGACGCAGCCCTCGCGCGCTGACGTCAGTTATTTCTTTTTCCGCGCCAGCAAGCGCAGATCCGGAGAGAGCGGTACCCCCAGTCTTTTTTGACTGAGTTTTTTGAGATTTTTTGTCTCACCTTTTTTGAGTCGATACGACTCCTGGCGCAGTTAGGGATGCCCGGGTTTAAGTGTTGCAAGGACTGTCATCGGATGATGTCGGTGACGGACCCGCACCGCGTGTGTCTCTTCTGCCTGGGGCGCGACCACGACCCCAAGTCGTGCCCCGACTGCCGGTCCATGGCACCGAAGTCTTTGCGGGAGCAGTCCCGAAAGCTGCTTGAAGCCCGGCAGTCGGCTCCGCGCCGTGAAAGGTCCCGGTCCAGAGGGAGGTCGAGGGACCGGTCGCGGAGCCACCACCATCGGAAGTCGTCCGAATCGAAGTCTTCGCACTCTGGGTCAGGTAAGGCGAAGCGCCAAAAGAAGTCGAAGAAACGTCATCGTTGCCAGACTTCCCCTTGCCAGTCGCGCGACTTGGCTGAGGGTGCGGGTGGTGCCACCCCTGCGGCTCCGGCGGAGCCTACACAGTCGCCGGTGACCTACCCGCCCTTCCCGGGTTCATCAGTGACTCCCGCCCAGGTGCAGGAATTCCTGTCCGCTATTGATCGCCTATTTGGGCCGTCGGGCCCCTCCGGTGCGCCTTGAGCCCCGCGGGCCCAACTGTAGTCCTCGCCCTTTGACGCCGGCGGCTCCGGCCTCGGCACTGCAGGACTCCCGTGGATCCCGTCGTGGATCCCGGTCGACGCCGGTTGACCTCGTAACACCTCCACCGACCCCACCAGCACCACGTTTCGCGTCGCCCGGCACGCCGGACGAAGTCATCCCCGGTTTGAGCCCCGAAATGGAGACGGTGCCGGAACGGTGTCGACCGACGCCGATTCCGACGCCGTTTGGGAATCTGTTTCCCTATCTCCATCCTCCTCCTTTTAGGCCTGTACAACAGCATGAGGAGGAAGGGGAGGACTGGGAGGGGTCTGAGGACCCTCTCGCTGCTCAATGAGAGTATGACCCGGACTGGGCAGAGGAGTTGGGGGATGCCAGTGGTCTGGACACCTCTCCAGACCTTGGCATGCTGTCTCCTCCTACCGTGGCTACGGAGGAGGGTGCTTCTTTTTCTGTGGTGTTGCGTAGGGCAGCCGGGGCTCTCCACCTCGAGCTACCTACTGTGGCTGTCAGGACTAACCTCCTGACGGAAGTGCTTCAGCCAGCAGTTACCTCTGCGGAACCACTGCTGCCCTTTAATGACGCATTTTCGGACGTTCTTTTGGGTCTTGGTCCAGGCCCAACACAGGGGCTCCTGTGGACAGGAACATGGCACGACGCCATCGCCCGGCTCCGGGCGACCCCATCTTCCTCTCCCAACACCCCACCCCTGAGAGCTTGGTTGTCCAAGCCTCAGCTTCCCCAAGCGCATTCCCTACCGCACCCCAGGACAGGGAATCCTAGAGGCTGGAACAATTTGGGAAGGTTTTTCTTCCGCCAGTCTAGGGCTGCGGTCGGTGAACACCGCATGCCTCTTGGGCCGTTATTCTCACTCTGTGTGGGATACGGTGGCGCAGGTGCTGCCTCAGTGTCCGGAGGAGGCTCGGACACTACTCTCCCAGTCTATTGCTGAGGGGAGAGATGCAGCCAAGTTCATGATCCGTTGTGGCCTTGACACCGCCGACTCGCTGGGCAGGGCGATTTCCACGACAGTGGCGCTCCGCCGCCACGCCTGGCTGAGAACAACTGGCTTCTCGGGGGATGTCCAAAACACTTTGATGGACATGCCCTTTGATGGCATTCGCCTCTTTGGCAACAAGGCAGACAGTGCTTTGGAGAGATTTAAGGACTCACGGGCTACGGCCAAGTCCTTGGGCCTTTCGGCCACGCGGCCTCCTCAGCCTTCTGACTTTCGCTCCTTTCGTGCTCGCGGAAGGGGCAACCCACCACGTTCGCAACAGAGCCACAGGCCGGCGCAACAGTCCACGCTCGGACGTGGGAACCACCGCGGCGGTTCAGGGGGCCAGCGGGCGGGTCAGTCCACCACCACCCCAGCCACCACTGCCTCCAAACCTTCCTAGTCCGACCTTTCAGGCCCACCAAACGCCAGTGGGTGGAAGGCTTCGCCATCACCACCCCCACTGGCGCACCATCACGTCGGACAGGTGAGTTTTACAGATAGTCCGAAGGGGCTATTCCCTCCCCTTCGAGACTACCCCTCCAGCCATGCCACCTCAATACCACCGCATGTCGGGGGATCACTTGGCACTTCTCCAGCAGGAAGTTGTGGCCCTCTTGGCCAAGGGGGACAGAGAGCGCGTTCCAACGCCAGAAGTAGGTCGTGGTTGTTATTCCCACTACTTTCTGATTCCAAAGAAGGACAAGGGCCTGCGTCCTATCTTGGATCTTCGGAACGTCAATCTCTTCCTCAGAAAAGAGAAGTTCAAGATGCTCACACTTGCTCAGGTCTTGTCTGCCCTAGACCCACAAGACTGGATGGTAGCGTTGGACTTGCAGGATGCTTACTTTCATATCCCCGTCCTGCCGGCCCACAGGCATTACCTGCGGTTCACGGTAGGCCACGAGCATTTTCAGTTCACTGTGCTTCCTTTCGGCCTTACCAGCGCCCCTCGGGTGTTCACGAAAGTGATGGCGGTGGTCGCAGCTCATCTGCGCAGATCAGGGGTTTCAGTCTTCCCCCTATCTCGACGACTGGTTGTTGAAGGCGGGCTCGCCCCAGGCAGTCGTTTCCCACCTCCAGACTACGGCCGACCTCCTGCATTTGCTGGGGTTCTCCATCAACGTGCCGAAGTCGCACCTGATTCCCTCTCAGAAGCTCCTCTTCATCGGAGCAGTTCTGGACACAGCGCTGTTTCGGGTCTGTCCTCCCGAACAGCGAGTCCGGGATATTCGGGCTATGATTCCAATCTTTCAGCCCTTGTCCTGGGTTTCGGTCACGATGACCTTGAGGCTGCTGGGCCTCATGGCCTCCTGCATCCTGCTGATCAATCATGCCAGATGGCATATGCGGGCTCTGCAGTGGGACCTGAAGTTCCAGTGGGCGCAGCATCAAGGGAATCTGTCCAATTACGTCCAGATCTCGGAGGGCACTGCAAGACAGTTGCAGTGGTGGCTCAAAAACCAGCATTGGGTCAGTGGCAGATCCCTCTCCCTTCCCCAACCGGAGCACACAGTGGTGACGGACGCGTCCCTCCTGGGATGGGGCGGTCACATGGGAGAGGCGGAGATCAGAGGCCTCTGGTCTCCGGCGGAGTCCAAGCTCTATATCAACATTCTGGAGCTCCGGGCGATCCTACTTGCACTCAAAGCATTCCTTCCCTCTGTCAAGGGGAGAGTAGTGCAGGTGTTCACAGACAACACCACCGCCATGTGGTACTGCAACAAACAGGGCGGGGTGGGGTTGTGGACCCTATGCCAGGAGGCTCTGCGCTCTGGACATGGCTGGAACATCAGGGCATTTCCCTGGTGGTTCAACACCTGGCAGGTTCACTAAACGCCAGGGCGGACGAACTCAGCCGCAGCTGCATGATGGATCACGAATGGCGTCTTCGCTCAGACGTGGCGCAAGGTCTCTTTCAACAGTGGGGAGAGCCTTGGTTAGATCTATTCGCCACCTAAGAGAACGCGCAATGTCAGCAGTTCTGTGCGTTGGAATTTCCAAGGCGGCACTCGCTCGGCGACGCTTTTCGTCGCGAGTGGAGTTGCGGTCTATTGTACGCCTTTCCGCCTATACCACTTCTACCCAGAGTGCTGAAGAAGATCAGACGCGACTGGGCCCAAGTCATTCTTGTGGCTCTGGACTGGGCTCGAAGAGTTTGGTATCCCGAGCTACTCAGTATGAGCGTGAATCCCCCGATCCAACTGCCTCTTCGGGAGGCTTCTGTCGCAGCAGCAGGGAACGGTCCTCCACCCGAACCTGTCCAGCCTCCACCTCCTTGCGTGGAGATTGAGCAGCGACAGTTGATTCCATTTCACTTGCCTCCCGAAGTCTGTGATGTCATTCTGGCAGCCAGGCGTCCCTCCACTAAGGTGGTATACGCCTGCAGGTGGAACAAATTTGTGGCATGGTGCACAGCAAAGGCTGTGGATCCCCTTTCTGCCCCTCTTTCTGAGGTCCTACTGTTCCTTCTATCTTTGGCCCTGCAGGGCTCTGCTCTGGGCACTATCAAGGGCTACCTTTCTGCAATTTCAGCCTTTCTCAGGCTACCTGATCAGTCCCCTGTTGTAAATAGATTTCTCAAAGGCATTACTCACCTTTTCCCTCCTATTCCGTTTGTGATGCCACAGTGGGACTTGAATCTGGTTCTTACTTATTTGATGTGCGCTCCCTTTGAGCCGCTTCACAACTGTCCTCTTCGTTTATTAACCTTGAAGACTGCTTTCCTGGTTGCCATCACCTCCGCTAGGCACGTGAGTGAGCTCCAGGCTCTTTC
This sequence comes from Calotriton arnoldi, assembly GCA_963921515.1. NCBI lineage: Eukaryota > Metazoa > Chordata > Amphibia > Caudata > Salamandridae > Calotriton > Calotriton arnoldi. The sequence goes on from CAWUFW010005897.1 coordinate 482,474, forward strand.
ATGTAAACCTCCTTTTCTGTCTGTTCATCCGGACAAGGTTCTGCTACGCACACGTCCATCCTTTTTAGGTCTCGCGCCTAGCGTTGCAGTGCGTAGCACTGCTCGCGCAGCGCGAGACCTCTAGAAAGGGCTTCAGAAAGCTACCCACACGCTCGTGCGTGTGGGTTTGCTTTGTGAAGCCCACATTGGCTGGAGCGTGCGTTTTTTTTCCCGAGACGGCACGCGATTGGGCAAAGGCGGGCGCATGTCCCGCCTTTGCTCCTCCCATTCCCGACGGTGGCCAGAACGCGCAGCAGCGCGCGTGCGCCTCGCTGCCGCTGCCGCGCTCCCTCCCACCGCTCCTCTGTGGTGCGCGCGCACCACTTTTCTTTTTTTGGGTGCGCCGCCTTTTTTTACGTTTCCGCAAAGTCCCTTTGTCCGTTTCCTACTCACTCCCTTTTCCGCTCCGTATCAACGGATTTCCTTTTGAATCCATGGTTAATGTCGTTTTCTGCACAAACTTCCCTCCGCAATAATCCTCATCCATCAAAAATCTTCCACATCCCATGCAAAGTTCCCTCGGATCTATTCAGCAGTCGTTTTCCTCAGTCCCCCTTGAACCTATCCCTAGCCCACCAAACCAACACACCCCCGTCTCACCCCACACTGGAAAGCACAGCGTCACAGTTTACCGGGCTGGGAGGGTAGTGCCCTCCCTATCGATTCACATCCCTCTGCTGCACCAGCCTGGAATCTCTCCTGTCCGTCACAGTGCTAGAACAGGCGTGTCCTGTGACGTAGTTCCCGGCTACCCAAATCCTTGCTAGCGGCTTCAGCACAGTAAAGGCTTAGACTCTGTAGAGAGAAGATATGCGCATCATGGGGAACGTTCCTGTCGCCCTCTGTCTCCTTTTGTGCGCGGGGACTACGCTCGCTGGATACATCGAGATAAGCGAAACATCTCAAACCAATTTTCGCCGTAACCCAAGACGCGCTCTTGAACGGTTTTTGCCACCAGCATCCACCTTTTTCTGGGCTGGATTTGGTGCACCGAAGACTGTGCACAGGCACAGACCGGGAGTGCGCCACTTTGGTCGGCGGGTGGGAGGAGTACACTAGTTACCTGCTGTGAATACCCTCCGTTTCTAGAATGGTATCGTCTCCCTTTGTGTGCTGTGTGAGTCAGGGCTGCCTCAGCTGGAGAACAGGGGTGTTGCTATTAGCGCACCTTTGATTTCGCAGCTAAAGCAGTATAGAGACAGTTGTTTGCTAATGCCCCTATCCCAGTTAACACCCCTTTTCTTTTGCGTTCCTTTTAATAGTTGCAGGGTAGACTGAAGGGCAAATAAAGGCGTAGACCAGGTGTACGGGGGAGTTACCCCATCAGTCTTAAATGGAATGTGCCATCGTTCTCTTTCTTTACATTTGATGTTTTGTGGCCTCGCAAAGCTGAAGTGATTACCCCACCCCCTCCCACCTAAAGATACGGTTGGAAGTCTGTATGTACATTCACCCATAATAAGATTGCATGCAATCTACAGATAAGGTGATTGACATGTCATTGAGGTCTAGTGGTTATATTGGAATGTTTCGTCCAACCGCCCCATTTTCAGTATATCAGGAGCTATGATTTCGACTTTAAATTGTGTGTTCGGCGAGGGTTAAACTTAACTGCACCGACCTTTAATTGTTGCAAACACCCGCCAACCTCTTGCGACGATGCAGGTAATATGGTTGGCCACTGCTTACCTGGATGGATCCTCTGGCTGTACTCGTCCCACTTCTTGGAGAAGCGTTGGGACTGTTCACTCGCCTTACCAGATGGTAGAGTGTCTGCTCCCAGATGATCAGGCAATGGCGTCATTGCCCTCTTTTCCATTACGTAGATCAGGCAAATTGGGTATTCACACACTGTCGTTAGTAGATCATACAGGGAGTGTCAGTCCGTTTCTCTTACATTAGTTGTTGGTGGTCGTCGGTGGGTTCTCCCCAACACGTTTCAATTGTGTTTAATAACATTAGTGGCTTAAGTATTGGGGTATCACCGTCTCCTGAACACATGCTATAACTTTGGTCTCTGCAAATCACTAAATCATTAGGTGGAACTTTTCCCCTCACGTCGTTTAAAAATGGTTTTGTTTCGCCATCGTGATCCATTTATAAAGTCTTTGGAGGGTGGCACTCTTCTGTTTCTTTTAGATGTATTTGTATTATAGAACTTTTTTTGTCCTTTAATGTGCTTGATGGGGTGGGATTATCATTTCTTCTCTCACCTGAGTTAATCAACCCTGCTAGGGTGGTTCCATTGCTCTCAGACGTCCTCTCATATGTTGTCTAGTTGGCTGCCTTACCCCTCCCTTGCGGGCCAGTTGGAGCAGGGATGACTAATCACTTGGCACCCCTCTTGGACCTTTATTAGGCAATCTCGATTGGGTGTTCGCATGGGCTGGTCAGAGAAGGGTCTCTTGGTATGATGTCATCCTTGCGATGTGGTCTAGCCGCTAAGCTGCTGACACTGAACCCAGTGATCTGGGTTCGAGTCAACCCTGTTGACATTTGTGTGTTCCTAGGCATTAAACACTTACATATTTGAACTGTAATGTAATTATTGTGTAACTCCCAGATGTCACCGATATTCCTGCATCATGATATTTGTACAGGCCCCATTGCTTCTTAGCGCCGTTCCTACCAAATAAATACCTATACATGCTGCTACTGAGACATTAACACCTGAGTTAGCAACATTTGCCATCAATTAGACAACTAAACGGTGCCTGCTCTTTTGGGGGGATTTTTTTTCCTTCAGGCTGTAAACTCCAGTAGCTGTGGATACTATCAGTATTTCATTTGCTGCCACTCATGGTTAGGCAAGACAAAAAGTGGTTGGGTGGAATGCTTGAATTAATCTAAATCACTAGAAATTATTTTAACTACATAGTTGATGTTTTTGCCACTGTAAATTAGCCGTGTCTACCCACCCTCAACTCCCAAATCACAGTCGCAGGCAGTTGTAGCTGTCATTGGGTCTTTTTCCGTGATTGCCCTCCTTTGCCTGAAATGATGTAATAGCCCAAGCACAGCTATGTGGTCACTGTGCAGCAGATTGAGGACAATAGCCTGCTGTACACAGGGGTTTAGCGCAGATCCATGGCCTTCATCCAAGTGCTAATCCTGCCAGGCCTCGATGCTATGTGACAAATACCTCTGATTTTGGGTGCTGGGTGTAACTTCATTATTCATCGACTTCATCACGCGGTGGCCAAGGGACTGACTGTTCAATATGTTATACAAGGATATTTAATTTCTTTTTGACAATGAGGGCTGGGATTGCGTTTAGAAACCTTCAATTGGTGCAGAATTAAGTCGGCCGTGCCTGTGACTCAGTTTTCTTTTCTTAATTGCTATTTATTCTATCGTTTAAGAACAAGCTACTGTTTCCGGAGTAGGGTGAGCTCAGTTTATGTGCGAGGCAACCAGTTTTTTTGGATTCTTTTCTTTCATCTTTGTGGGTCACGACTTTGAGACCGTTTCCCCTTGCATGTGTCTGATTGTTGAAATGACAGCTGGGCTTCTCTATGCTGCCGTTGTGCGCTTTGACCTCTGCATTCTTGGTACAAGACCTGTGAATTTCTCTAGTGAGCTAGAAAGTTACAGCGCTAGTCCCGCCTTTCAAGCAATCCCAACTAAAACATGCTCGTTGATGACAAGCTGGTCCCGTCTTTAAAGAAGGTTGATGCCTGTTCCATGGAGTGGGGTATTTGTCTCACTTGCATGTGTAACCATTTCAAGAATCTAGTGAGATGGCTCAGAGGGGTGAGACCTCAGAGAACACGGATCTATTTCATGGGTTCAAATTCTACTCGGGCAGAGCTAGCTCATCACTCCTGCACCTTCGCATTGGGTGATGGCATGATCGTGCCAAGCTGAAGTTGTTTGTTGTTTACATTTTGAACGTGGTAATTATCATTGAATGTACAATGCCGAAAGAGTGTATTAACGAGGAGGCTTGTATTGCTCTACTAACATATAGGTTGTCGTGTCAACAGGATTCAGCCCCATTCTAGGGGCCCAGCTCCCCTCCATTAGATAAGGTTTGGAAACATGACCCCCTCTCCTTGATCAAAATCTGCCTCTCAACCATCAGATTTCTGCAGTCACTAAATCTTGCTGTGTGTGTGTGTGTGTGTGTATATATATATATATATATATATATACGGGGATTAGCCTTTAGCTTGTATCTTCCCTTTCTTTTGCCCATAGGGTAGCTGTGGCATTTAAATTATCCAGCCCCGTCTGGACTTAAGCAATGCTATTTGCTTCGTGTTCTCTAAACAGTTCTTTAGTCGACCAGACTGCTCAAAACTCCACAGCCCAAGCTTTGTTCAATCTGAATACATAGCTGGAACCGAAAGTTCTCTCCTTTTTGACCTTTGTCCACATCAGATCCCTCGAAGTTCCGGAAACGTATCAAAACCTAGTTGAAAATTGAGTCTATGCCTCCCATCATGTTGAGTCCCCGGCTGCTCCAAGAGACTCTTCAAGAGTTATATAAATCTAAATAAGGGGTTTCCTTGCTTTATTTCTGCAGCGTTGTATCGCTTTAGGGTAACCTCAAAGCGCTGAGAAGTGCCACCAATGCTGAGAAGCAGAAGTGTTGCACGTGAATATTTTAGTGACCTGCTTGTGATGTGAGACAGTCTATCAAGTTGTCTGTAAATATTTTATCTTGGTGTTTGTCCAGCATCGCCTTCCCACGTGCACAATCTAAAGTGACCTGGAGCCTTAAAGCACACTGTCAAACGTTTTTTTTTTTTTTTTTTTGCCTGTGAGGTCTGCACACCCAACCAATGAGATGAAAAAGCAACGCGAGTGGCAGCAGGTATGTCTGGCCACCATGCAGAGAACTAACAACCAACAAGTTTAGGCAAATTACGTTAAATGCCTCCTTATGTCGACATATTTTTTGGTGTGAAACGAGTTAGGGCAGCTATGAACACGAAACTCAACGAACCGACTGGTAAAATGAAAATTGAAATGTGTAATTTTCTTAATACACTAGCCCCTAAACAGCAGATGCAAATGGACGCCATATTTTCAGTGCCGTTTGGAGACCAATTTTCAGAGTAAGGCTTTTTTCAAAACCTTTTTTTTTTTAAAGTTAATCAGCTGCGCTGGTCCAGTTGTTTCCTTTGAACCGAACCGAGACTAAAACTCCCAAAAAGCACTGATTGATGAATTAAAGTATAGAGCGGGAACATCGTGCCATGGTTACATGCAGGTATTTGATCACCATATGCATGCCACGCAAACCGCTAGTTTCAAGCAGACATTGGCTGATGTGAAATCAAGATGCCAAGAAATGAAGCAGTACCCAGATATCGCAAGAATAAAAGGCTCACAGGAAAGGCACCATGTTGCTCCAAAAACCAAGTACCAGCATGCAGTCTATTAGAATAAACTCATTAATCCATTAACCACAAGCAAACACATGAAGCATCTGTCATCTGTGTACTAAGTGATAAGTCAGAGAGCAGCACAAAAACGCAATACATGGCTTGCTGACTGGACCATAGGTATTGGTTTGTGCATCGTTGGTGCAGCAGCTCTAACTTCTCTGAGTGCTGCTATCCACTGGAAGCCTGTGATGTCAGGGACAAGCACTGAGGCTGGAGAAGCAAATACTGCTTCACATGCTGCGCTCAGGGCTACACTTCAGGAGAGTTGCATAGGTGGCACTGGTTGTGGGATGGAAACTGTCTGCCTCCGGTGTGGTGAATGACTTTAACTTAGGTGCTGGATGAACTGGCAGGCACAGATGTTTATTTAGCATGCGTGTCCATTCCAGCCCAGTTCAATAACTGAAAGTCAACTGGCAGCTGCTAGCTGCTTCTCTGGTCACATCAGTAATTCCTCATTCTAAATCCTCTGGGCAGTGCTGCAGCTGCATCTCATGTCCAGTCGGTATTTCCTCATTCTAAGTCCTCTAGACAGTGCTGCTAGCTGCTTATCTGGTATCATCAGTAATTCCTCATTCTAAATCCTCTGGGCAGTGCTGCAGCTGCATCTCTGTTCCCAGTGGTAATTCCTCATTCTAAGTCCTCTAGGCAGTGCTACAGCTGAGTCTCTGTTCCCAATGGTAGTTCCCCCATTCCGAGCCCTCTAGACATTGCTGCAGCTGCATCTCTGTTCATACATCCACTACACTCCAAAACAAAACACATAGGTAAAAGACATTGTCATTTACAACGCAAATAGCTCTAACTCTAAAAAATGCGAGACCTATTGCATTGCAAATGCTTGTTTCCAAAGGTTGTTATTGCTTTCCATATCGGGCAAACTATCACCTTGCCCACTTTCTTTCCGCCTCCGCATCCTTCCAGAGAGGAAGAGAGGCTCCACCGTCTGGACCCAAAACGTGCGATCTCATTTTACCTCAACCGCACACAACAGTTCCGGGTGGATGACCAGCTCTTTGTTGGCTACGTAGGCGCCAAGAAAGGCCAGGCTGTACACAAGAGGACTATCTCCCGCTGGGTTGTCTTGTGTATAAAAGCCTGCTATTCTCTAGCTAAAAAGGAGCCTCCGGTGGGGCTGCGCGCCCATTCTACCAGGGCAACAGCAGCTACTACTGCATTGGGACGTGGTGTTTCCCTGCAAGACATATGTCAGGCAGCCACGTGGGCCTCGCTGCACACTTTTACTAAGCATTATTGCCTTGACAGCCAAGTCCGGAGAGACGGCTTCTTTGGCCGTTCTGTTCTCCGTGACTTTCTGGTGTGATCTTGGTTCGCAGACTCACCACCGGGGTTGGTATTGCTGGGGTATCTATTCTAAGGTAAGGAATCTATCACTGTGTTTCTTTCAGATGAACAAGTTACTTCCCTTCGGTAACGATATATCTGTAAGAAACATTAGTAGTGATAGATTCCTTACCGCCCCACCCATCCTCCCCGTTCTGCAAACTGATTTCTAGGGTTAAGGTCATCCCTTTCAGGGCCCTAGTTTCAATGCACCAGTGGTCAGTATCTTGCATGGCTCTGCGTTCCTGGCGCGGAAAGTCGTGTACAGAACTGACGTCAGCGCACGAGGGCAGTGTCTAAGTAGCTGCCGCGACGTCATCCCGGCGATCATGACGCCTACGACGGATGCGGAGCCGCACAACGCCACCTTCCGACGCGCAGGGGTACTGCTGATAAACTTTCCGGATCCAGACTGACGCCTGGGGATATTCTAAGGTAAGGAATCTATCACTACTAATGTTTCTTACAGATATATCGTTACCGAAGGTAAGTAACTTGTTCAATTCAAACAATATTATCCATGTCTTATCTTCCTGGAAGTATTGTCTTCAATTGCATTAGCTGAACAGCTTTAAATCCTTCCTCCAGGACCTCAACTTTACCCAAGCCTGCTATAGACTGACTCATAACAAGGGGGATACTTTAGATTTAATCATTGAAAAAAGAACACCTTACAAATTGAATCTATCCCTCCTTGCGACTGGACTGACCGCCACTGCATCACCTTCTTCATAACTTTAAAGGCCAACCAAGGAAGGCCAAATACTGGATTAGAGACATCTGTGATATCAACCCACTCTCGATGTCGACTGTTTGTATCTACACCTTGCTTCCTCCCCCAACAGTGGTCGCTGCTTAGGACCTCTCTGATTATTATTTCAACTGCATGGGCAAAATAAAAGACTGTATTGCCCCAAACAACTTAAGAGAGCCTTGTTGAAAGATCAGACCCATGGTTCAACCATAACCTTAATGAGGAACGACAATGCCTCAGACTTGCAGAGAGATCATGGTGCCAAACCCCCTCTATATCAAACCTTAAACTACTATGACACAAACGGAATGCCTACAATAGACACATCAGAATCTCCAAAGCATCATTCTTACCGAATCAGCTCGACACAGCAACTAATCGACCAAAATATTTGATATTTGTCAAAAACCAAATGAGCCTGAAACATAATGCTCCATCCTCAGAAGGCAAATCCCCGCCCAGATGTGAAACGCTTGCCTCCTACTTTGCTGAGAAAACGAGGGTCATCACCACTGATATCCAGATTGCCTTGGAGGGCTTACCGCACAAACTCTTCCTACACCCCACCCCCTCTGACATGGACCTATGCACAAGACACATTTCTCACACACCCAAAAACAATACCACCTGGTCATGTTTCCAAACCTTCAATGAATATGACATCTCTGAACTTTTGTCCTCTCTGAAATACTCTAACTACTTCAACAACCCCCCTCCCGCCAAACTCCTTTATGATTTCTCTTACCTTCTTCTGCCCTTATGGACTAGGATTATCAATGTCTCTCTCACCCAAGGCTTCTTACCGGACTGTCTCAAAAGTGGCGAGATCATCCCAATCCTAAAAAAAAAACCCAGCTCAGACCTGTCTTACCCCAACAACTACCGTCACATCTCCACCATCCCCACACTGGCCAAACTCTTGGGAAAATGTGTGCACCTACAGCTTATAAGTCACATTGAACATTTCCAACTCCTCGACCAATACCAGTCCAGTCTCAGACTGGATCATAATACCAAAACTGCCTTGATTCATATTGCTGCTAATGCTCTAGGCTCACTCGACCAGAATGAATCTTGCTTACTCATCTTACTTGACCTATCAGCTGCGTTTCACACGGTCAATCGCGAAACTCTGCGGAACCTTTTAGAACACAGCATGGGTCTCTCTAGCACCATACTAAAATGGTTCTCCTCATTCCTTCAAAACAGATCTCAGCGTGTTTTACTCAACCACACTCTCCCTGATCAGTCTCCAGTGACATACAGCGTCCCCGAAGGCACTCTACTCTCTCACCCACACTTTATAACCTTTGCATGGAGCCCCTAAATGAAATCGGCAAGTTCTTCCACAACTTCTACCAGATGAGTGTGAACGATACTCAACTAGGTATGAAAATCACATCTCCCGATGACATCAGCACCCCCAATAATACCTTTACTAAAACGCAACAATGGCTGACCCGTAACCATCTCAAACTCAATGCCACAAAAACAGAATTTTTACTGATCTCGCCGCCCAGTATCGCTCCATGTACCAAAGACTGGATACCTCATCTTACTGCCATGAATTGTACTCTACACATCATTGACTCAGCAAAATCTCTTAGACTAACCTTGGACAATACACTCTTCATGGAAAATCACATCAGCGCCACCACCAGAGGAGCTAATCACCAGCTACATGCACTTAGGAAACTTAAACCGTTCCTTCGCGTATCTGATCTCAAAACAGTGGTTGAAACAGCTGTGATATCAAAATTAGACTATGGCAGCGCTACTCTCGTGGGCCTTCCAAAAATCAATCTCGCTCCATTGAAGGCCAACTTGAATGCTGCAGCAAGGCTCATCACAGGCTCAAAAAAAAGGACCATATCACCCCTGACCTCCGTTCTCTGAAATAGCTACCCTACGAGGCTAGGAGCCACCTTAACATTGCATGTATAACCCACAAAGCGCTATACTACAACACCTCATCCTACCTGACGTGGAAACTGACCCTATCTGGCAAAACATGATCCTCTAGAAGCACCAGCTCATTACTACTTAAGCTGCAAAAATTTAACAAACAGAAAACCGACGAGAGATCCTTTTTCAATATGGCCCCTAAAATCTGGAACTCTCTCCCTCTGGCGACAAGGGGCAACCCATCCTCGTCTACTTTCAGGAAGGAAGTAAAAGCTTTACTAGTTAGGAGATTCCTCCCATATTAAGGCCCGATGGTGCTCGGCTGCCCAAAGTTCTGCACTAAGCCTTCCATACACCACTGAGAAAATCACTGGCCACGGAAACTGGCACGGTCTCTGCCACTTCCCACCCACTGCGCATTACCCAGACCCACTCTCGGACTGTGTCTGTTTCAGTATTTTTGTATTGACTTCATGTCTTTTTGAGTTTCAAAAGATGAGTTTATTGAGTATAAATAAAGAAAAACATCAAGGTATCACAAATTGTAACATCAGAGATTATAATGAGACAGAATATCACTGATAGCATAAGGGCTGAACTTAACGAAAAACAAGACTTAAGCGATATTAAACATAGAACTGAAACAAGTATAGCAGGATAAAATATCAAGTAATAAATACAATGTAACAAAATTCAAGGAGGCTTAACAACTTCTTGCAGGGGCAAAAGATTTTTTAGCACTATCATCCAAAAATTGTGTGATGGGAGACCATAATTGTAGTCTTTTTTTTGGCGAGAGACATAGGAAATACAAAGGTTGTGTCTAGTCTATGATTGTGACAGACAGAATACCACCAAGCTAGGTATGAGAGTTTGGAAGCGTCTTTCCAATTTTTTGTTATCTGCTGGAAAGCCGCCGCCAGCAGTAAGTCAATAATTTGTAGTTGTGCATTCTTTATATTCCAACCAGTGGCAAGGCTACCCAGAAAAATATTACTGGGCGTCAGAGGAACATTGGCATGAAAAATTGACTTAATTTGTGTCCAGACTTGATTCCAGAAATGTAAGACCTGTGGGCACGGGAATAATAAGTGTTTTAAATCAGCTTGCTCAAATGAACAAGACCAACAAGTGTCAGGAATTTCGGCCTGCATTTTATGTAAGGAGGTTGGTGATAGGAGAAGTCTATTATAAATGAAAAAAAGAGTTTGTGTAGCATTTGCTGCTCTGGAAGATATCCTAATTTTCAGCCAGATCTTATCCCATAAGGGAATGGGCCATTGAGTATCTAGGTCAGCTTCCCAAGAAAGCTCTGTGCTTGTTTTGTTTCTTTCAATGGGGGATTGTGATAAACGAATGTAAAAGGTAGAGGCTTTTGATGTGTTGCGAAGTATGCTGGACCATGTAGAGTCTGGTAACGAAGATGGAGGAGGTAGGGACTTGAAATAGGAGTAAGATTCAAATATAGCAGAGCGTAGGGCTAGAAATTTATTTAAAAAAGAGGAAGGCAGCTGAAAGAGAGAGCATGTATTTGGAAATGTAAGAAAGGTATCTTTATCAAACAATTGATGTACCCATATGATACCTTTGTCTCTCCATGTTTTCCAGTAAATGGGTTTATTTTTAATGCGTATGAATCTATTATGCCAAATAGAGGAGGTGAGGAATGAATTAATATCGTAAGGTGCAGAAGGTAGAAGAGAATTCAAAACCTTACATGAGTGATTAATAATTGGTGTACAGAGTTTCTGTGGTTTGCGCGTGAAAGACATATACTCCTGAAATGAAAAAGGAGAAAGAAAGGATCTCTCCAAATCAATCCATAATGGGGAGTCAAGAGTCGTGTCAGACAACCATTTGGATAAATGTCTTAGTAAAAAGGCTTTGTGATATCTGGAAAAATCTGGGAAACTAACACCTCCTTCTGATTTTGGGCGTGTTAATTTTAATAAAGACATTCTGGGTTTTTTATTTAACCACAAAAAGGATATGAGTATCAAATTAATTTTAAGAAATAATCTTAATGGTATGGGCAAAGGGATATTAGAAATGATGTAAAGGACAATAGGGGTTAACATCATTGCGATGGTATCAAAGCGACCCCACCATGAAAGATATAGGGGTGTCATTTGGTTGTGAGGGTATTCAATTTTTCTATACATTTGTCAAAATTTAAAGAAACTGATGTTTTGTTAGAAGGGGTGAACCACAAACCAAGATATTTGATCTGCTGTGAATTCCAAGTAAAATTGGAGATCGAAAAGTCTTCCTTAAAAGTATATTTAGTTAGGGTAAAATTTCACATTTTTCATTGTTTAATTTATAGCCCGAGACGTTTGTAAAGGATTGGACTTCCTCTAGAAAAGCCGGGAGGGTGAGCTGGGGCTGAGAAAAAAAACAAAAGAACATCATCTTCATAAGCTGCTAATTTAATTTGTAGAGAATTTGAAACAAAGCCTGTAATGGATTGATTTTGTCCCTGCCTCACTCCTCTATGCAGAGTGAACTAAGATGAAGTGAGACCGTTTGCAAAAATAGCCGCTTTAGGGTTTGAGTAGAGTAAAAAAATCAAGGAAAGATTTTCGGGCCAAAACCAAACCACGATAGCGTGCGGAAAATGAAAGGCCAGTACACTCTGTCAAAAGCTTTCTCAGCATCTAGGGTGATGGCAGCAAGAGGCTCTGAGAAGTTTGATGATTCGGAAATTATATCGAAAAACAAATGAGTGTTATCAGTAATAGAACGTCCTTTGACAAAGCCTGATTGTTCTTTGCCCAATAAATTAGGGAGGTTCGATTCAATTATAAGGGCTAAGGCTTTAGAATTTTTTTTATAATCTACATTTACTAGGGAAATGGGTCTGCAATTCTTACAATAAGGTAAATCTTTTCCTTCTTTTGGAATAAGACAAATCATGGCTTCTAAAAGGATCCTGAGGAGCTGCCTAAATCAATAAGAAGAAATGAGAGTGAGTAGCTTTGGGAGAATTATTTGAGAGAAATGCTTATAAAATTCAACAGTAAAACCGTCTGGACCTGGGGCTTTATCTTTCTTAAGAGTTTTAAGCGCAGTAACCAATTCTGTTTGCGTGATGTCAATTTCTAGAAGGTCCATATACGGCGAGGAATTTGTTTGTTTGCGAATTGAAGAAAGATGAAGAGAGAACTTCCTCTGTGGGATTATACTCGGGTGTATACAAACGCTCGTAGAATTGAACACATTCTTGTAAAATATCTGCGTCTTTATGTTTTGGATTGTTACTGTCATCTATTATAGATTAAATATGGAGCTTATTCTGTTTGGATTTAAGGTAATTAGCTAATAATTTACCTGATTTGTTTATCCTCTATAGAATTTCACACTGGTTTTTAATAAAAATAGAGAGGTGCTATCTGTCGCGTCTTTGTTGTATTTAATCTTAGCGTTTATAAGTTCTGTGAGGCATTCTTTCGATTTGGAAGTATAGTATAGTAAGTGTGTTCCAACCTTTTTATCTTGGAGAGAAGTTCTGTATTCACTAGCCGGGAAATCCTCCGCTTATTGGATACGTATCTGATAATGAAATCACGCGCAGAAGCCTTGAAGGCGTCCCAGACTGTAAAAAAATTGATCAACACTAATGAAAATGAGTTTATTGTTATTAGTTAATAAAAACCATCACAATGTACATATAAAAGAAATCCTTTTTAAAATAATCAATTGCTTAAAAACATGAATTAATATTGCTACGACGCAGGAGAATATCGTGGTCTCATTTAAAACATAACATTGTAAGATTAATTCAGTCATTAATGTGGATACTCTTCACCGTTGTTATAAAGTGACGTATACATCAGTATAAAATTCCACAACTCCAAATGTCAACATCCTACTACTGTTTTAACAGCGTATCAATGTATTGTACTCGTAATGCGAGGCAAATTCCTTATGCTGTTGTAAGCAGCTTACAATTCTGTTTGACTGCTTTGTCGTGAAATTGTAAAAACTTCAGAAGTTGGCAGTTTAACTGAGGATCTGTAGGGGCCAGACTTCTCATGATGGCTGTTCTGCACGTACGGATCCCTCTCTCATTAAATAAGCGCTTTAAAAGTGTACGGCGTACATTATTCAGTTTCGGACATATGGTGACCAAATGCACAAAATCCTCGTTTGGAGCATCACACAGTCTGCACATTTTTGGTCCTTTATATCGCCATACTGGTTTGTCTGACAAAGACGGCAGATCTCCTAAGCGCATAGCCAATAGTTTTTTCTTGAAATACACCGGATAGGTTCGGTGTAGGTAAGTTGCCGGTTGCAATGTGACGTAGGTTTGAATTGTCATCCAGGCATGGGATCGCCGCGAAAATATGCTTTTGTCCTCAACTAGCAAATGAATTTTGCTGTTTTATTCATGGCTTGGCAGAAAGTAGGATCGCGATAAATTCAAGTCCCATAAGTCACCCGCATTGGTTAGTTGTAAAGACGATGACAAGTATTTGTTGTAACTTGAATTCACGTCATTATTCACAGATTCCCATAGAGCACTGATTAGAGGGCTGGTCTGATTATTTCGTATTTTATGCATGGATTTAATGAAGTGATATCTTCTTGTTATGTTTTGCTGTGTCAATTCAAATTCCAAACGAATTTGAGCGGGAGAAGCATTACAGGGCAAGCAAAAGACGCGTTTGTATGTTTTGATTTGTAATCTATCCAACGTTTTGGAGTCCCTTCCATGCATCACCGTACTTGCGTAAGTTAGAGATGGAAGCAGTTTTGCTTTGATAACAGAGAGCAATGGTTGATAAGAGGGGCCATCTAATTTTTTTGCAAGTAAACTGAATGAATGTATGAGAGCATTATTTTTCCTAACCATATACTGTTGGTGTGCATGAAAGTTAAAAATTTTTATCAAAATTAAAACTCAAATATTTATAAACACTGACTTCTTCTATGGTTACATTATCCAGCTTGATCTTTAGTGAGGCATGGGGATTATTCCCAATACGCATGGATTTTGTCTTGGCAATGTTAATTTCCAATTTATTGAGTTTTGTATATGCCGCAGTTTCTTCAATCAATCTTTGAAGTCCAATTTCTGTGTGACTCAGCAGCACAATACCATCGGCATATGATAGATGGGATATCGTTAGTGGGCCTAACCTTGGAGCATGCGAGTTGACTTGATCCAGGTGGGTGGATAAATCCGCCGTAAAGAGGTTAAACAGACTGTATGAAAAGGTAAAGTGTCTGTGGAGTTAAATTGAAAATACTCTTGAAAGAAGGATACAAAGGAAGTAAAATTAGGATCTAAAAGCAAGGAATTATTAAAGCGCCATCTCCGGGGGTGTTCAGTATGGGGCAAAATATCTAGCTGAATTGAAACAGGGCGTGATCAGAAATAAGTATGGGGCCTATATCTGCTGAAAGTAAGGATTGGGAAATATTGTGTGAGGTAAAAATCTAATCAATTCTTGACTGGGTATGGTGAGGTGCAGAGTAGAAAGTATATTCCTGTGAAGCCGGATAATCTCCAAGCATCAGCTAGGTGTAAATGCTTTACTGACTGTACAAAAGTTTTGTGTGCTTTGGTTGGTATGAAGGATGCTTTAGATTTCCTATCCAGGAAAGGATCCATTACTGGATTGCAGTCGCCGGCTAGAATTAAATTGATTGCAGGGTGTTGGGCAATCAATCGGTGAATTTGGGACCAAAAGGAAGCATCCCCATAAGTGGGAGCGTACACATTAAATAAAGAAATTGGAACATCCCCATCATTAAATTAGTAAGCAACCATCCACCCTCATCGTCTGCATCCTGTGAAAGAAGTTTCGCGTGTAATGGTTTATGACACATAGTTATGACACCATTTCTTTTGCCATCACCAGGTGAGAAGAAGACTTCAACCCAATTTTTCTTAATCTTTAAAGATTCAGCTTCCGTAAGATGTGTTTCTTGCAATAAAACAATATGAGCATCTATTTTGGATAAGTATGATAGTACTCGCTGCCTCTTAATTGGGGAATTTAAGCCTTTAACATTCCATGTGACAATTTTTAAGAACATAAAATATCAATAGAAAGTGGGTGATGTAAAAAATCAGCCTTAATGCAAACCAAGTTTAGAGAAACATGTGATACAGATGAATGAAAAAAAAATAAAACTCAAAAGATTAAGAAGAAAGGAGAAAGAAAAAAGAAAGAAATCTGGTAGGTATAGGAAAGCATTGCAGTTAAAGGGGGTAGATAAAGGCCAAGAAAAGGAATTAGAGTGACATGCAAGTACGATGAGGAGAGTTACAAAGGGGAGGAATATCATACCTACAAAAACTCCAAGACAAATGAAAGGTGGGGTAGGATGAGGCCACATGGAAGGATGACACGTCCAGACTCCATGAGGGAAGGCGGGGAGGGTTGCAGAACAAACAGGTACAACAGACGGATCATATGACCAGACGGCGAAACCTGTAAGGAGAGAGAAAAGTTAACGTCAACCAACAAATCGTAGTATGAACAGCAACATCTGCACTAAATAGACATGAAGGATTCGTTAGATTAGTGCACAAATTTTAAAACCTGAGACGCAACAGAGCAAACTACTTATTATGCGGTGAGGAAATATCCATAGTCTCTGCGCTGCATGAATTGAGAAAACTTATCAGCCTTATAGGATCTTGATAAGTAGTGGTGTTGTTGTTATAAGTCACCTTAAAAAGACATGGGTGAAAAAGGCCAAATCGGGCACCAATAGAGCGAAGGTGTGGTCTCAGTGCAAGGAATTCCTTGCGTCTGTCTGCAGTAGATTTTGCATAATCCTGCGAAAAGAATAATGAGTTACCTGACCATGAAATACGTTTGATGGACCTTGCAGCCGCCAGGACCCTGAGCAAATCTGTGTATTCTAAAAAGTACAAGATGACTCCTCTCGGTCTTCTCATGTTGGAAGATGACGTAGCAGATGCAGGGCCCAGTCTATGAGCACGTTGAATATTGAGGGGAGATCCCTCTGGTAGATTAAGAAGTTTTGGAAGGAAAGATTTGAAAAAGGTGATGGGGTCTGATCCTTCTGAGCCCTCTGTAAACCATAAATGCGAAGATTATTTCATCTGTTTCTATTTTCGAGATTTTCGACCTGCTTCTGAAGTGATGTCACTTGAGATTGAAGAGATTCTCCCTTATTTTAGAAGAGCCCAAAGATTGAATGTTCTGTTCTGCGATAGTAAGTCTTTCCTCCATTCGTGACCAACTATCCGTGAGAGCTTGTATTTTAGAATTTGTTTCTTCTACAAAAGGGCGAAGAGCTTTGATTTCTTCCAACAAGAGGTCCATGGAGACCGATGAGGGTTGTTTGGGAGGAGAAGAGGGATCCTTCTTTAATCTTTTGATGGGCGTCTTGTTAGCACCAGAGGGCAAACCATTGGCTGATGTCGGAGTGCCTTTAGGCAATAAATTCGTTGAGTCTTCCATTTGTAGGCGCTGTAGTTGAGAACTTGAACGAGTGGATAGTTTATGCGATGAGGACGACAAATGGTAGTTGAGTTTAATTGGTTTGAACATACACCCAGCCAAAAAAAGAGCTAAAGCGGCTATTCCAGTGGAAAGACTCTTTGCAACTGATTTAAGCCTGAATGAGCTTGGGTGACGTACCAGTGTTGTCGTGAAATATATAGTATTAAAGAGAGGCAGTGATCAGACCAAAGACAAGCACTTCGTGAGGAGGAATGAAGAAAAATAATTCCTCAAAAGAACTTGTAATAGCGCAGGTAAGTCATCAAAATATTCTCAGTGCTCAAATAGCAGATAAGAGGCTATTTCGTTTAGGGGAGGCATGCCATGGAGACAGGAATGACAGGTGACTGCATGCGTTATTCATTAAACTGGATATTAAAAGCGGCCAAGCCTATTTTTCAAAAAGAGAACAGGAGCATAGCATAAAAGGAAGGTGAGCAGGGTAGAATAAACCTTCAGTGTACCGCTTGCCGCCATGAAAGCATAATTTCTCCGTAGGCATTGATTGAAGTGTCTCCTGTAATATTATTATTACAGCTTATAAAGCGCACAACTACCTCCAACGGAAGTGTCCCGGCGCTAGCCACAGGAGCAACAAAAGAAAATTCACGGACTCATGGGAAGCTCTAGGGTAGGCCAAAGAGCCAGGTTTTCAGCGCTTTTCTGAACAGAGGTTCAGATGTGGCCTTCCTAATGTGTACTGGCATGGAGTTCCAAAAGGCAGCGGTCTTTACTGCAAATGCTCTACCGCCGATCCTGGCCTTTGCAAAACGTGGAATCGCGAGCAGTTCCTGTTGAGCAGATCTTAGGACCCTTGTCTGGCGGTATTTTTGCAGCCTCCGCCTCAGATAATGCGGGCCTTTATCTCCAGCTGTTCTGTATGCCAGAGTCAGCGCCTTGAATTCTATTCTCCTCTTTACTGGGAGCCAGTGAAGCCTGCGCAAGTGAGGGGAGATGTGATGGCGGAGAGGCACGTTCCTAATGAGTCTAGCTGCCGCATTCTGGATTATCTGCAGCTTCCTGATCAAATATGCAGGGCAGCCTAGATATAGACTATTAGCATAGTCCAGCTGTGATGTAACCAATGCGTGGACTATAGTTTTCCTACACTCCATGGGAAGGAGATGGAGAAACCTCCGTAAAGCTTTCAGCTTCCGAAAGCACCGAGAGGAGACTTGACAGATCTGGGCCGTGCATGTTAGTTTAGCGTCAAACTGGAATCCCAGGTTCCTTGCGGAAGTGACTGGGAGAGGGGGGGGGGGTTTAGCTCTGACGGCCACCAGAATTCTGACTGTGGAGGCGACGTTTGATTGAAAAACAGCACCTCAGTTTTTTCGGTGTTCAATTTCAAACAGCTGCCCGTCTTCCATGATGAGATATTAAGAAGACACTGCCTGAAATTGAAGAAAGCTGCCTTGTTATGTTCCAGCTGGGTGTCATCAGCATATGAGACGACTTTCACCCCACACAGCTCCACCAATGACGCCAGGGGGGTGAGGTATATATTAAAAAGGGTAGGGCTCAAGGCCGAGCCCTGAGGGACACCACACATCAGAGGAAACATGAGGGTAAAGAGACACTTGCTGAGACCGGCCCTCAAGCAATGCGCGGTACCAAGTTAAAGTGGTTCCCGTCACTCCCAGGAGCTCAAGTCTATCCAGAAGGATCCGGTGTGATACCGTATCAAAAGCTGCGGAAAGATCCAACAGCACCAACATTGCACAATTTCCCTGGTCTACGGTAGTACGTATGGTCTCTGCCACCTTAATCAGAGCAGTCTCGGTGCTATATCCTGTCCTGAAGCCTGACTGGGAGTCATGAAGAAGGTTATTCGTCTCCAGAAAAACCGATAATTGTTTCTGTACTTCTTTCTCAAGAAGTTTGGCTGGCACTGGGAGGAGGGAGATAGGCCTAAAATTCTTGAGCTCTGCCGGGTCTGCATCCTCTTTCTTGAGGATGGGTCGGACAAAAGCCGTTTTCCAACTGGTAGGATAGGACCCTGTTCTCAAGGAAGAGTTCCAAATGGAGTTCAAAACAGGGTTAAACCAAGAGGCCAGCAGTTTAAAGAATCTTGCTGGGCAAGGATCGGCTGGAGACCCCGATTTAGTTTTGCTCAGTTCCAATAGGGACGCTTCAGGACGAAAAGGATGGAACTCAGACCACGTACCAGAAAGGGGGGGAGGGGGGTAGAAGATGGCCTATCTGGTGCCCCTGTCGGGGTGGAAGGAGGAGTAAATCGCCTGAATTTTCTCCTGAAAAAAGGTGGCGAAGTCTTCACAAAGGATGGCTGAGGGGGCAATGGAGCTCTTCTGCGTGTGAGGAGAATTCCCGATATCCAAGATGGCGGGCGTCACAGTGACGGAGCCGCTTAGAAGCGAGCAAGACGGGAAGAAAGCATTGTGCGTTGCCGTACTTTGAAGCAGTCACTTCGGCGTGTACACCAACATATGCAGAGCCAGTGCTATCGAAATGAAGCACTTACAAGGTCGTTATAGGGTTGCTTGGACCGCCGCTCCGGCCGCCCGTCCCGGGAGATCAAGGAACCGCCGCCATCTTCCGTGGGCGCTAGCCACACCCCCTTGACTTCATGTCTTATGTCTTATACCTTGCATATGTATAACTCCTACCACTTGTATTTGTAACTACTTTAGTTATTCCTGTAAAGCGTGCTGTCACACTCCCGGGTCTTGTTCGCGCTGTATAAAGCTCTATAAATAAATTAAATAAAGAATATTCTTAACATTGTTATTCGATGTTACTTGCAGGCATTATTCTTGACATTTCACTGGCAAAAATGTACTTCAAAAAAATCCTATGATATACATTCATATTCTCACTGTTGATAAAAACAAAGGGCTCACTGTTATCATCTCAAATACAATCACATTTCATAGCTAGTGTCCTACTTGGTCATGCCGGTGCAAACTAAATTACAAGAATCGTATATATCCATACACATTCCTATAGATCTTATTATTTATTCCCTCATAAATTGATTGGATTGGTTAATCTATATTCTAGTTATTATTCCTATATGCCAAAAACGAACAGTTGCCTATCACAAAGAGGCTCTCAACTGCCAAATATCACCCAGGATGTACTCCACCCGCGAGAAAGGGGCGACCATGGCCGTTCTAGGACATATCCATTGGTGGAGAGTTGTAAGGCAGCCACATGGATAACACCACACACCTTTACCAAGCACTACCCTGTGGACAGCCTATTCTGTTAGCAGGCCATGGTGGGCCAGACTGTGTTAAGGAGCTTGTTTGAGATATTTGCATTATCAATTCGCTTGCCACCGTTTTGGAGGCAGTTCCTTTACAGTCTATGCTAAGCATATGTATCTACAGCCACACATGCTACAAATAGGAAGTGCTACTTACCCTGTTAACATCTGTTTGTAGTGTGTAGTGCTGTAGATTCACATGCACCCACCCTCCTCCCTGGAAGCTTGTTTATTGCAGATCTGTTCTGTATTTCACTGCACATTATGCTTGACACATCATACTTCTGTTGATTCTCCATACATACTGTCACCCGCTGTGTGAAAAGTGAAGCCTGTGTTCATGCGCAGTGTTCATGCGCACCATATCTCATGACTCAAAGGCTTCTTCTAAGAAAAAACAACTGCCAGTCATCTGAGCCCAACAGTAGACTGCAGGAGTGTGCTGATCCTGTGAATCTACAGCACTACACGCTATGAACAGATGTTTACAGGTTTAGTAGCATTTACCTTCTGGGGAATACTTTAACTGCAAATTCCTCACTGACCTCCAGGAACTGTGAAAAAGCTTTTCTTTAACATCTAAAAAGTCCCAAATTGAAGATCACAGGACTGTCACTAATAATGTGTCCAAGGCCCCACTTATGAGGGTTCAGAAGGAGATGGATGAATGAAACGGGCGGCAGTGCACTGGGCTTGTACTTGCATACAGGTCCGTTCTGCCACTTGCAGGGCAGTGCGGAGTCACCGCGGAGCTGCACAGCGCCCTCTAACTTCTCATAGCATCACTACAAAAACAAATTGCAGATCCATTGCGGCCCCTGAGGATATTATAAAGGCGAGAAACCTGTGGTTAGGCGGAGTATTTATTTGAAAAGGCATTAACGAAGGTCAGTGATTTGATGTTGTTGGGTCATATTTATTTTCACTGCCATGTTCTAAATTGTATATTTGTAAGATTGCTCAGTGTAATACCCTATTTATTACAATTGTTGAGTGTGGATAGGAGTCATGACTCACAAGATGTCAGACCTCGAGTAAGTTATGATGCCACTATCCTCCCTCAACAATGGTAATAAATTGCATATTCCACTGTGTGTTGTTTCATATGTGGTTTATGCCATGGTATTTTTTCATGCGTATTTGTTTTAAACAAAAGATATTTATTAAATTAGAATGCAAGGGGTTTGATATGTGTAGTAATGTAAAATCATATTTAAGAGCTATTCTGACTCGTACAGAGTTGTTTTCATTTGATAAGAGACCGTAACGAGGAAGGTAGTAATTCGTGTTTGTCCAACATTGGATTTTTCATAAATTCATATGCTTGAATACTTCCACGTCGTCAGGCCAGGAACCCACGGTACACTAATATATGCCAGCAGTCTTTCTGCCATCTCCATTGACCCCTTAGCTGAGGGGCCTCTCCAAACTGAACCTTACCTATGCAGGAGAAGTCAACCTGATCTCAAGAAGGGCTGCACAAGGCCCAGATGTGACTACAAGATCTAGTGGAGATCTGTTGATAGGCTGAAGATGCCCAGATGCTTCAAGAATCATTCAGCCAAGCCAGCCAGGGGAAGCACTTTGTGAAGAACCATCTTCTGGTTACAAAATTAAATGCGTTCTGTTATTATGAGGGTGAGCTGCATATACTTCGACCCTCCAATACCTTTCTCGCCTTTTCACACTCTCATCTGGACCAAGAAACGGTCTTCTTTTCTTCCACATCCATCACAGGAGGCCTGGTTTTGTTATCCAGAAGAGATTTCCCCAACTGAGTCATTTAGAAGCTTTATCATAGAAAGATGGTTCACGGCGAGCACTTTATATAGTCAGGCAAGTCCCAAGCCTGGAAGATCACTTCCCAGTTGGAGCTGGTCCCCCAAGTGACATTGGATGCCTTCGATCCTGTCAATGCCACCATCACTGGACAATCTTGATCTCGACCAATCAATTTTTAGATATAGGCTATGAGGCCAAAAAGCATCCTTTCGATAATGGAAACTTCCCCACTGAAGCTGTGCCATTGAAAAGCCCCATGTTATGAAATAGGCCTTCTGGCCAATGTAAAGAGTAATTGAGCTCCCTGTGATACGGAGGTGTAATAAGGTTTGTTGGTGATATCATGAACTCAGAAGACCTTAGCATCGTCTGATTGTGTGTCTCCTAGTTTTAACTGATATCTTTTACCTACCTGTTAATAAAATGTAGTTTTCTTTAAAAAACTAAAGCGCAGAGTAGCCATTATGTGTCGTATGTGTTTCTAACCCTTTCAAACTCCGGGTATCACAAGACTGCTGACCCGCACTACCTCAAGAAAAGGTCAAGTGCCCGCAGGGAGTCATTTGTGGTCCTGTTGGAGTGCATTCACGTTGTGGCCCTGGGATTCCAACAGTAAATGTCAGTATCTTCAGCAGATGCTGCCCAAGACCACAAGAAAAGGCCTCAGAGGGGTTTCTTCAATTGTCACCACTGACCTTAACACCAGAAGCAACAGCTTGCACCTAGCTGAGGAGGCTGTCCATCCCACTGGAAGTTGCTCTGATGATTTAGTTGAGGAAGTTGTTGTATGCCTGCATCCACTTCCTAAGGTCCTTTAGAAGACCAGGAACGGATGCTCACTCATCCTAGTTGCCCGGACTGGCCTTGCCAAGTATGGTTATTGGTTGTGCCCAGAGGGCATCTTTATCCTCTAGTGGAAAGACGATTTGCCCGTGGAGGGAGGGTGATTGTTGCTTGGTTCCTCGGGCTCTCTCTTGAGAACATGGAGTTCCTTATAGCTGTCAGGAGGTCTTTGACTAGACCGCAGTGCCAAAGCCTGAAATTGTGCCATTGGGCACTGGCTAAGAACATCTTCCTGCCTTCCTCACTGGTAATGGCCTGTTTTCTCATCAACTGGAAAAAAAGGTGTAGTTGGACTTGTGCAAGATTTACCTTGTTGCAGTTTAGGCCCAGTGGAACAGTGTTTGGAAGTCTGGCTCCACAGTCAGGAAGTCTATCCTAAAGACATTTGATAGGCCTAATTGACCTGTTATCTTTCGGCCATCTCCGCCTTTCTGATCAGCCTTCTCTTTTTAAGTCCTCGGTTGTTAACCGTTTCCTGAGAGGCATTACACACACGTTTCCTTCCGTGCCGTTCATTATGCCTCAATGGGACTTAAACCTTGTCTTGACATATCTGATGGGTGCTCCCTTCGAGCCCCTTCATAACTGTCCTTTACGTCTTCTTACTCTAAAGACGGCTTTCCTGGTAGCTATCACCTCTGCCAGAACCTCCTTTCCTTTCTGTTCATCCGGACAAGGTGGTTTTAAGGACCTGTCCTTCTTTCTTGCCAAAGGTTGTCACGCCCTTCCACATCGGGCAGACCATCACTTTGCCCACCTTCTTTCCGCCTCCGCATCCTTCAAAAGAGGAGGAGAGGCTCCACCGTCTGGACCCAAAACGTGCGCTCTCGTTCTACCTGAAGCGCACGCAACAGTTCTGGGTGGATGACCAGCTCTTTGTTGGCTACGTGGGTGCCAAAAAAAGGTCGGGCCGTGCAATAACGGACCATCTCTCGGTGGGTCATTCTCTGCATCAAAGCCTGTTACTCGTTGGCTAAGAAGGAGCCTCCTGTGGGGCTGCGTGCCCATTCCACCAGGGCAACGGCAGCCACTACTGCCTTGGGACGCGGCGTTCCCTTGCAGGACATTTGTCAGGCAGCTATGTGGGCTTCGCTGCACACGTTTACCAAGCATTACTGCCTTGACAGTCAAGTCCGGAGAGACGGCTTCTATGGCCGTTCTGTTCTCCTGTACTTTCTGGTGTAATCATGTTCGTAGACCCACCACCGGGTTTGGTATTGCGGGGGTATCTATTCTAAGGTAAGGAATCTATCACTAACGTGTCTCTTTCAGATGCACAAGTTACTACTTGTGTAACGATATATCTGTAAGAGACATTAGTTAGTGATAGATTCCTTACCGCCCCACCCATCCTCCCCGTTCTGCAAACTGATTTGTAGGGTTAAGGTCATCCCTTTTAGGGCCCTAGTTTCATGGCACCAGTGGTCAGTTTCTTGCATGGCTCTGCGTTCCTGGCGCGGAAAGTCGTGTACAGAACTGACGTCAGCGCGCATGGGTGGCGCCTAAGTAGTCTCCGTGACGTCATCTCGGCGCTTACGTCGCCAGTGACGGACGCGGAGCCGCATGACGCCACCTACTGGCGCGCAGGGGTACTGCTAGCAAAACTTTCCGGATCCAGCCTGACGCCTGGGGATATTCTAAGGTAAGGAATCTATCACTACTAATGTCTCTTACAGATATATCGTTACACAAGTAGTAACTTGTGCGTCAGGAAGTCTATCCTAAAGACATTTGATAGGCCTAATTGACCTGTTTCCTCCAACTGGGCATTCAAAGGCCTCCAGTGACCCGACAATGATACTGGCAAAGTTGATGCATACAACATTTGAGCTTTTGGTGTCCGTTCAGGCAAAACGTATTTACATGGAGGATTTATTTTGGTGACTGACTGCAAAAAGGCAAGTAAGTATTTTACTAACTCTTTGCAGCTCAATTTTCATAACCAATAAGGTGGTTATGAGGGCTTTTCAGTGTTTTTCTGAAAGTACAGATGGGGTTCATCTGAAAAAGGGGATTGTTTTCTTCACATTTTGTCTTCGGGCCTCTTTGGCCTCAGACATTAAACAGTCTGGATGTCAGCTGGACCACGGGATGTCACTCTGTATTGATCCCACCCTCCGTATACCATAGGGTGTCGGGAGATGCCACCTGTATTGTGGTGTCTCTAGTATTCTACGGGCACGTCCCTTCTGCTAACACCAAGCTCCTCAGGCTTCCTTCCAGGCTGATGTAAGGTTTGCCTAGGTCAAGTTGCCGGTCAAGACGTAAATCTTGGAGAGAGGATGTGGCCTAACGGCTAGGGTGGTTGGTCTCAAATCTGGGGAACAAGGTTCGAGTCTCGGCAATGACGCTTAACATCCTGTGATGTGCAAATCACTTAATCTCCCCGTTACTACCAAAAATGAATGCGTCCTTGTGTAACGCAACTGGTGCTCATGTAAAGCGCTCTGATACTTGATATTCTCGGGTCAAGTTTGCGCTATATAATACGCCCTCCCCCCCCCCAAAAAAAAAAAAATCCATTGCACTAATTGCGAATATACCTTTTTTGATGTTGCTGTAGGAATTACACGTTTTAAGTACTATTAAATACAGATGTTCCGACCCAGATTAGTTTGAAGATTTCAACATTGCTATACTAACTTGGACATTTTTATTGCCATCATCTTGTGCCCTCTGTGTTGTATTTTAATGTATTTTAATGTTTAATGGACATAAGTCTAAATAAACTTAAATATTATTACGTCTGCAGTATGTTTTGATAGAGTTAAGCTGCCTTGGTCTCCCTTCCCTCCTTTCTATCCCCAATTCACCTCCTGCCATGTAGTTGACAATGGGAGAAAGCCCTGGTGTAAGATTAAGGTATAAGACTTTTTTAAGGTGCCTATGTTACTCGTAGTCTTTTTACTCTTTCCTTTATCAGCCACTCGCCATCCCCTAAGGCTTACTCTAAAAGACATCCACTGATTGGTTCCTTCAGCCACGATTGAAGCGCCGTACTGTGTCAAGGAAGCAGACTGTCACAGTAGGAGCGACTCCAAACTTGATAGCTCCAGATCTGCTTCTTCCAGGACACAGAGCCCCTGATGTGTCCAGCTGCTGATGGCCCCAATGTCAGCCTCGTATAGAGAGCCTCCAAGGACACCCTGGGGATGAAGCTCATGAAAAGTATGAGAACTGCGGGCCTGAGCGGATGAGACAAAAAGCCTACATAGGCCGGTGGAGCTTCCCGAGGGTCACACCTGGGTGCCAGCCTCACTGACATATGCCTCTTCAAAGCTGCCCAAAGCCCCCCCAAGCTGTATTCTTTCATTCCCTTATCAGCCCCATCTCCTTCCTGAGCTGTGTCCAGGCCCCACGGACCAGTGACCTTTTCAGAATCGAAGAACCCTTTTGAAGTTCACAAGAGAGCTGGGCTCGAGCTGGGCTCTCCCTTCATCTATTATGCGAGTCCCACCCAGCTCTGAGGAAAGCCAGCAGTTGGCTCCTCCTCTTTCCCGCGCCTCTCTGAGGATGCTGGGCTTCCAATAGGGAAACCTCAGGCCTCCATGTACTGTACCATACACAGGCATACATACCTCACAACACGCTGGCACGTGCGCACTGCATAGCGCTACATACTAACATCATGTAGGCCCTGGGCAGATCCGTAATTTAGCACTACATTTTAGTACGAAATGTGTCAATCTTTGACACAAGGACGCATTTTGCACTAAAAAAAACCAAAACACAAAAATCCACAAGCGCTGCATGCAACAGGTGTGCGCGTTCAGGACCGTTGTTGCCAAGCGTTTGTAGTAAAATTTGTTGTGAATGGCGCATAATTACTCAATATCACATAACGGTCTCATTTTGGAAAATTTGCATAATAAGTGTAACACGAAATTATGCAAATTAGCCGGTGTAATTAAAGTTTTGCCCAGGCCTAATTTTGGCCCTTTGTTGTCTCTCTCCTAGCAGATTGTGCCAAGAATGTTCTGTTTCACTATTGAAGAGTGGTGATCAGGCCATCAAGGCGTGTCCTGAGTAGGTCGTGTACTTCCACAAGTCTCAGAGATGGTGATGCTCCTAATGATGGATTTTTAGTGTGTTTATGGTTGTTTCCTATTTTCGGAATCTGTCATCTTTGCACTTGGCGTTTTTTCCGAAACTCTGCTTATTTTTTGCATGTCTAAAATCCCACCAACATTAGAGAATTTGTAAACAGCTGTTGATGTTTGAAAATGTTGGAGTGAATGAAAAGACTTGTTGGTGAAAATGAAGATCATCCGAGCCAAGTGAGAGTGATGCAGGGAGAGAAGTGTTGTCTTGGAATAGAGGAGCATTGTGACTGCCTTAGTGTTATGATGAACTCTAATTCTTACTGGTATAAGCTTTTATCACAGAATGTTTCTGAAAAGAGGATGTGGAAGCTATTTGTAAAATGTATAGGAAACTTGGCCATAAACCCATTAAAGAATAAATCTCATTGTACAATGCCAAATGGCTCTTTGGGAATGTTTGGGGGTTATACGGAGACATCCTGATGTCCTCCTGAGGCTTGAGCCGGGAGTAGACCACTGATTCGCTTTATAATTTGTTTTAAAACTGTTTTTTAAAACTGTAATACTTGCTTACTTTGCACAAACTCCTCTCCGCCGGATTGGGGGAATACATTGCGCTATTGCACTATTCAGGATTACTAGGCTCCCGGTGTCCGCATTTGACACGCGCGGCTGCCATTTTGGGAGTACGCAGGGTTGCGGGCTAGTCTTTCCCCCCCCCCTGACGATACTTCAAGCCCGTCTGCGCCCGTCCGCGCACGGCCCGCGCACAGCGCTAGCCACCCTGCCCATTTTGTTACAGATAAACCTAATTTGATATGCTACTCTAGTAACACTCTGCATAGCTTGAATTTGACCACAGCAAAGTCAAACTGCGTCTGCATTCTACTGGATTCCGGGCCCCCTTACAAACATCAGATGTGGTAAAACACAGCTTAGACTGTGCCTCTCTCATTGAGGAAGAGGCTTCCGGTCCTGATTTGGTTAAAGCCACACCACCGGAGTATCTCTGTTTTACTTTAAACGGGCTGCATGGGAGAGGGGGGGGGGGCTTAGCGGTCATATATCATAAATGCTTCTTTTAACCCATCTGTCAACCCTGAATGCGAAGCGTTGGACTTCTGCTTCTTTCTTTCTTTCTCATCAACATACTTTTAGGGGCACTCTCATTTATAGACCTCCCGGCCCGAGAAGTAGGTTTGTAGCACAAGCCGGCAACATGCTGGAAACCGAGCGAAGTGCTAACTCCTACACAATATTAGGTGATTTTAACTTTCATTTGGAGGCCTTTATGGATCCAGATACATCGGAACTGCTTGACCTAATAAACAATGTCGACTTAAAGCAACTTGTTAGTGGTGTTACCCATAGGGCAGGACACACCTTGGACGGCATATTTTCCAATAACCCTCAGCTGGTCTTCATCGACCTTCTTCCACTAGTATGGTCAGATCACAAGGCAGTGCTATTCGCGCTGACCATCTCTGACCGACACATGAAGAAACTAGTCGATAAACGAGTAGTTAGCAGAGCATGGAATAGAGTAGAAGCCAATGAATTGAGAGAACTATTAATCTCTACTTCTATTGATCTACCAACAGATTTAGACGGAGCCACTGCTTCATACACTAACTGGCTGGAAGCGGTAGGGAACAAGCTGGCCCCCAAGAGATTCCTACGCCCTAAGAGTGCGCAACCATCTGCCCCTTGGTATACCCAAGAATGAAGGGAGCAAAATTGGCCTGTAAACATCGGGAAAGAATTTGGAGGAAGGAGTACAACGAGAATGGAAAAATGAATATAAAATGAGCCTAGCTCAATATAAACAGCTGCTTAAGAAAACTAAACAAGATTACTATACTAAAAAACATAAATACTGCCAAATTCTCGATAAAAGAATTTTTTAAAACTGTAATTGCACTAGCACACCCAGTTTCGCCACCTATTCTGGCGAGCCAGGAACTATGTGAGAATATAGCAAAATTCTTTTTCGACAAAGTTGAGGCTATTTTCTCATCCTTTGCTGGATCGACAGTTAATAGAGCACCAGCAGACACAGCAGCTCCAAAGTCAGGAACCAATGCTTCACCACAATTTGATAATTTCGCCCCAGTTACAGTTACAAACACCTTGGATTTACTTATGACTATGAAATCAGGTTCTCCATATGATCCTTGTCCAACGTCAATATTACAACTTGCACCCGAGCCTGTCACTACAACTCTGACTTCAATTATAAATGCTATGTTCAGAGAAGGTTACTTCCCTAAAGTATGGAAAAAAGCATCCATTCTGCCTCTTCTCAAAAAATCTAGTCTCGACCCTAAAGACCCTAATAACTTTAGGCCCATCTCTAGACTCCCTCTTCCAGCAAAAATCACTGAGAAAATTATGAACTCTCAACACAGTGTGTTCCTAGAAGAGGCCCAGGTACTGGATCCCACCCAATATGGCTTCCGGAGGGGTCACAGTACGGAGACAGCTCTTCTCAAATCCACGGAAGAAGTCAGAGTCATACTCGACCAGGGAGGAAAAGCGGCCATGATAATGCTGGACCTCTCAGCGCCTTTGATACGGTCCATCATGCTTTGCTGATGGACCGGCTGCTTGAGATTGGGGTCCAAGGTACTGCCTGGAAACTACTGAAATCTTTTTTATCCGACAGACTTCAAATTGTTTCCTTTGGCAACTTTACTGCAAAACCATTCACTCTGCCCTGCGGAGCTCCTCAGGGATCATCGTTGAGCCCAACACTTTTTAATATATATGTGTCATCACTGGCTCCTCTGATTGAATCCTTTGGTTTTAAGTTGACGACATACGCTGATGATACCCAAATTGTGGTCTCTGTTTTACCAGACAGGCAACAGGAAACGGCACACCAATTCCGTGATTGCATGTCAGCGGTAGGTGTCTGGATGGCTCAAAACTGCCTAAAACTTAATTCCAATAAAACGGAGGTGGTCATATTCGGAAATGATCCAAACGTTTGGACCCCAGCATGGTGGCCGGATACACTGGGCCCTTTACCTACTCCCATTAATAAGGTAAAAAACCTGCGAGTCTACCTAGATAACAAACTTAGCTTCAGGGAACAAGTGAATGCGGTAGTTTCATCTGTTTCATTTACTCTCAAATCCTGTAAGAAAATCTTGCCGTTTCTGCCTAAAGACTGCCAACAGACAGTCATCACGGCCTTAGCCATGTCGAAACTAGACTACTGCAACGGTCTGTACCTTAGTATTCATGAAGGGCTCATGAATAAGCTGCAGCTTCTGCAGAATGCAGCTGCCAGACCGCTCACCGGCATGCCAACAAATGCCTCAATCTCAGGAGAGATTAGAAGGCTTCACTGGCTGCCAGTTAAGAAACATGTACAGTTCAAGGCGCTATGTATGGTACATAAAGCCCTTCAAGGAACCGGGCCTAATCATTTAAAAATGCTATTTCATTGGTACACTCCATCAAGAGCACTACGCTCGGCAAAAGCGAAACTGGTGTCGGTACCCCTGGTAAAGAAAGCCAACTGGGGCGGTAGAAGATTTGGGGTAGGTGCTGCCAAGGCATGGAATGGTCTTCCGCTGCACCTCAGATGCATCACTAATCTACTTGCATTTAGGAAAGCCCTCAGAACATGGCTTTTTACCAGTTAATATCTACCTGTTTCTGTCCACCAAGTAGGGTCTTAGTAGGACTTCAGTCAGCGCCAGGACACCTTCGGGTAACAGTTGCGCTTTAGAAGTAACAATAACAATGGGGTCTGCAGGTTGTGGAAAATACATTTCTTGGCAGAGTACTCGCAGGCCAATGGGTACTTCCAGTTTTGCAACTCATTCTGTAGTTAGACTTCCGTACAGGGGTGACAAAATGAAACTTGTCCCGCTCTTATTGTGGCTGAAGATACGGCACTCACCTCATACGAATTTTTCTCTCCAAGTTTTTGCTGACTGTATTAAACTGGACCATTGGAACTCCATCCCATGGCGTGTATATATATATATATATATATATATATATATATCAAGAAATCCTTTACCGAACTTGGTGTCCCAAATTTATTTTATTCCTCAAACACCATTGGTAATAAATCCAGAGCCACAGTGAAATCCCTTTTTACAATCCTAGAATAACCATAAGAAACACACAAATACAGGCCATGAACACGGTCTGCCGATATGTGGAGATGGACGGGATCGAACCTTATTTGTTATGGGTTTCCAGTACTGAACACAGGTTTTATCTTATTCGTTTTAGACTGTGCACTCTACATTTTTGTCAGCTTTTCCTCAGCAGGGAACATGGTTTTCCTCATTAACTTGCTGTCCCTGTGATAATTATAGCCAATAATCCCTCATCCATTTTGTTTTTTCGTGGTTTTCATAACCTGCCTAGAGTCCAGTTTTTGACGCCCATTTTACGCTTGAATAACCTAAGAACTTGCAGGCTTGGCCTATGCCTTTTACAGCTGCTAGATTCCATCCTTATATGCCATGCAGTTATTGGTTATATTCGGCAAGCATAAAGAATTAAGAGAATTGAATTTTCCATAAAAAATTCTCCTATTGTATATATTTAAAGACATGTTTGTCTTTATCATTTTTATGAGATATTTTAAGCTGAAATGTGTCCGTCTTGGGGCCGAGGGACCATCATGTACAAGAAGTTTTCTTTTATAATGTAAATATTTTTGATTAACTAGTTTTCTGTTTACATTTCTTAATCCTTTTCTATCGCAACAAAACCACCACTTCAATGAACTTACAGCTCTTTATGTTTTAATGCATCTCTATAACAATTCTGTATTGTTTAATCTGCCTGTCTTTTTATGGCTTTAATAGCTGAATAAAAGTATTTTGACTGACTGACTGAGTAGAGGAGCAGGCGGGAAAGTGAAGAGAGAGACTTCTGTTTCAGTTGCTGCTTTCTTGAACCCACTGTTTCTCGTCATCCATTTTCTGCCTACAGTGAGAACCAGCAGTTTCTGAAGGAGGTGGCGCTGAATGTGCTGGAGGGCCAGGGCGTGAAATGGCTGAACATGAAGAAGGTGCGCCGCTTGCTCGAGAGTGAACAGCTTCGTGCCTTCATCCTCAGCAAGCTGAACCGCACCATCCAGTCAGAGGAGGATGCCCGACAAGACGTCATCCAGGACGTGGTGAGTCCCACTTTGAGAGGGAGGCCAAAAATAAATGTGTAATATATTTATTTATTTAGTTGTTTTTTATAGAGCGCGGACATGACCCGTTAGGGTATCAGAGCGCTTTACAGGGTTAACAGGTTGTATACAAATAAGACGTAGGTAGGGGGGTGGAACATTTGGGATAAAAACAAGTACAAACATTTTACAAGAACGAAGGCCCAAGAATATAAGGGTGGAGTGCCAGGAGGTGCAGGGTGGATAGCATCCGGTCAGTCCAAGGTGTAGTAGTAATAGAATAAAAACAAGGTCGCTGAGGGTGAGTGCAATGCAAGAATTAGGAGAGGAATTTGCCCATTAGGAAGGTTCTGGCTTCCTTTTTAAAACGTGCCAGAGACTGAATTCTACTAATGGCGGGCGGGAGTGAGTTCCAGATTCTTGGTGCGGCCCCAGAGAACGCACGATTATAGGTTTTTTCCTTTTCGAAAGCGCGGAGGCTGGAGCAAGAGGTCTCTGGAGGACCGGGAGTTTCTGGCTCCTCCGGACACCACGGGTTTCTGGGCGAGAAATGCAGGGGATTTAGTGTATAGAGCCTTGTGAGTGATACATGCCAGTTTAAGTTGGATTCTGGCTTCAAGAGGAAGCCAGTTCAGAGCTTTCAGTTGCGGTGAGATGTGGTCGAATTTTTTAGAACCTGTAGGGAGTCTGGCGGCGGCGTTGAGGCAGGCTTTTAGGGGGGCCAGGGAGATCTTGGGTAGGCCAGAAAGGGTAGAGCATCCATATTAGTCGGGAGATAACTAGTGCCTGGACTGCCATTTTTAGGTCGGGAGTGTCAAGGAAAGGTTTTAGTTTTCTTAGATAGCTCAGGTGAAACCTGGCGGTTTTGGCCATCGAGTTGATGTGGTCACGCATATTCAAGCTGCTGTCCAGGGTTATTCCAAGGGATTTGGCAGAGTCCACTATGGTTGGTGGGCAGTTTAGGGCTGTGATCGACTTAGTCCATTCCCGAATGTCAGGGTTGGTTTTGGGTGGGGAGATTAGTTTGAGCTGGTTGGAGGTGAGCCATTGGACAGTCGACTTCAAGGCCTCATTCAGGGAAAAGATCTCCTCCGGAGAAGAGATTTTGATGTAGATCTGGGTGTCATCGGCATACATGTGGTAGGAGATATACCTCTTTTTAGGGAAGGAAGTACTCCAGACAGAAAAGACGTATGAGGCGAGTGCAGTGACCAAAATCCTAGCATAGCTTGGAAAAGCTGGGTCCACCTGGCTTGTTGGTTTTTTATTGTTTGCTTTGGGTCTGTCCTCCCGCTGACTTGACCGTCTTAGTCCACTGGAAATGCTTCATTATTGTACTTGTTGGGGTTGCACTGACTGTAACCCCCACTTATTGTCTGATTGCTACTTTTCACTTGCACTAGGCTTTGGGGCAACTGGCGGTAGGCGTCAGCTGATTATATAATTATCTCCGCCCTTGAAGGGGAGAGGACCCCCGCTCTCTCCCTCTAAATTTAACTAGGCTCCTGCGGTTGAGGTTTTGGTCTTTCCTAGAGTGTGTGCTTTAAAGTGTGTGGCATGACTGGGAGTAGGAGTCTGTGTGTTGTGTATGTGTTTACAGCATAAGCTCTAGTAGAGATTCATATTTTATATACATTCAGTGGTTGGAGTCAAAGTACAACTTCCTTGTTGTGCTTTTTTTTTAACTGAGGACACTTTGTGGTTCTGCATAAGATGTTGCTTCTTG
The DNA here is from genome assembly GCA_963921515.1 of Calotriton arnoldi. Lineage (NCBI taxonomy): Eukaryota > Metazoa > Chordata > Amphibia > Caudata > Salamandridae > Calotriton > Calotriton arnoldi. The sequence goes on from CAWUFW010005897.1 coordinate 516,177, forward strand.
GAAATTCAGAGTAAATCTAGGGTTAGTGGGCTTTGTGTGGTAATCTCATTCTTCACAGGAGTCCCCTTGCCACCACTACTGGTGATCAATCCATGGCCATCACCACTTGGCCCAGTGCCATCACTACTGGCAATCAATCCATGGCCATCACCACTTGACCCAGTGCCATTGTAGTGTAGTTCCTATTTCCCTAATAGGCTCTGCGCATTGGAATAATATAACCTATAGGCTTGACATAGGACTAAGGTCGGTATGTCCCTATCGATTATATTAAACTTAATTACCTGTGCCAGCTAGCTCAGAGGCCACTAGAAACTCCTTGAGAACAAGAAGGGAGTAGTTTCTGGCAACCGAAAAACATGACAACTTTGTTTCCCTTTAGAAGCGGAACATGTCTCAGAATCGTGGAAACAATAGATAACAGTTTCACTCATTCAATCGTGCATGCTTCGTTTCTACAGAGTTAAACAGAAAGGAAAGACGGGCGTTTCAATAAAAGGGTTTTATTGAACAGTCTTGTTTCTCGTGTAAGAGATATGTGCTGTTATGATCACAAGACAGTATGCAAGATAAATAATGTACAGCGTAAGCAGTAGAAATAAATAATACTGCGCTAGCATTATCTTTTAGCATATATTCACATACATAAATAACATGAGCTAAAAATGCGAGTACTCATTGAATGCGTCTCTAAGCTAGTTCTACCCCAGTGTACCTAACCTAGTCTAGGTGTAGGGAAGAGTAGAAGTAGGTGGAGTATTCTCTAGTATGGTAGACTAAGAGTGTGTTGAGTCTAGTATGCTAAGAGTCCCTCTAGGATCTAGTCAGCTCCATACCTTGAGAATGAGAGAGGTGGGAATCTCCTGCCGGTTCTTGGAACTCTAACACCCTGCGAAGGGAGTCCGAACACTGGAAGCTAGATTCGTCTGCGTGCAGGAATGACAGCGTCTTCTCAGTGCGTCAGGCCGGGATACGGGCTCCTCTGAAGTCGAGGTCTCCTCTAACTTGCTTGGGCAAGGGAAGGTATATTTATACCTGGTAGGTGTCGAGGAATGTTAGCATTGACGTGAAGTCGGACAGAGGAAGACGTCAGGGATGAACCCTTAAGGTATAACGGTTCATACATACTAGATGAGTTCTTGGAGAAATCAATAGTCCTGTGCTAGGGGAACTCCCGAAGCTTAAGGGTCTGGTTTCTAAGAACTCGTTGTGACGTTAGGGTGGACGGATGTCGGTGACCATGCCTGTATTTAGAGTGCACGGTTAATGCCTAAATAAGGACTGGGATTCTATGCCTATATAAGGGCAAGGCGAATTGTGCCTATATAAGGACATGATTCAGGAAAACCTATATACGGACCCCTAAAGCGGAATACAACACCCACTCCATCTTCGAGTGAACGATAATACTAAATGCTAAACATTTATAATGCTAAACATAAAATTGAGTACCACATATTAATAAAAACATTTCTAAAAGCATTTAAAAGAAGCTTAAAACTGTTGAAATGTCATAGAATGAAAACAATGCTTTAATGTACAGTACCTAAGCATATAACGGAAATAGAATGCAACGTGAATGAAACAGTAATATATACATATGATGAAATGGTCGATAAGTTCTTACAATCAAAGCCATTGCATATCATGGAAGTAAATGAAATGTTAGACAAGTAAGGTGACAATGTGTCCCTGGAAGTATTCAAAGAAGTCCGTTTTATAAGACTAGTTCTACTGTAAGCAGATTGTTCATTTTGCCATGTCATTTCAAAAATGTAAAAAAGAAAAAAAGTTCAATTCTGGGAAAAGTTCCAATTTTTAAAAATATGAAGGCCAAATTTCATTGTTGCCCTGGTACACTGTGAGCCGAATCAAAGTCAGTGTAGGGGTCTGGCGTAAACATTAGATCATCTATGTCCGTAGCCAAAATATCATCCACCGAAGTCGGTGACATTTGGAACACCTCGTTCAGAAGGTTAATTGCACAGAGATGAGAAACATCGCCTTCAGCTGAAGAAGCAATGTTCGCGTCCGTTGTTACCTGTGTGCCCGTTGATCCATCTCGTACCTCAGCAGCAGCCGGAAGCGTCTGTGAGATCTCAATGAATGCCGCCATCAGGATCGGAAGCCTCTGGGGACAACACACAGCATGGGCCGTTATCGGGTCCAGCAGAGTATCGATATCCGTTGGCATGACTGATGGGAGTGATAGACAGATGTCCAGCACGCATTCTTCACCGCAAAACAGGCAGCGTAGAACAGGTAAGGTGCAATCTTGCCAGATTGGTCTGAATGACAGGAACCACGTTGTATTAAGTTCCGTAGACGAGGCATGCCCAAAAGCTGTACTATTCGCTCACAGCATTTCCGTTCAAGGAGGGCTCTCTCCACATCGCTCGGAGTGATGTTGGCGAAGAGGCTTGCCATAGCGTAGTAGGAGGAATAGAAACAGAATTCCTGCAACAAGGGCTAGAATTAACGGCACACCACCAAACACCGAATGTGCGAAGTTTGGGATGATTCCGAGGACAGCCTGGAAAGGTGCTAATAGTCCGGAACAGATGGTCTTAAATACATGTACAATTCCGCTTGTATCTGACATAATAAAGATACGTCCTATCATTTCTACGAAATGTATAGGGCAGTTTGTACGAATTAAAGCTTGTATCTAAGCCGAAGTCCTTGCAACTTGTAGATCATAGGTTTCTTTGGCCGAGGTCAAAGGCACTGATTGTTGTATAAGCATGGCTTTCATTCTGCTTAAAGTATCAAATCGAATAAAAGAGACATTCAACGAAGGCCACAGAGGCGACTCCCTGACTGTGTCTATTGGGGCAAACAATACTTGCATACAGCAAGTGACCCTGGAGTTGACCGTTAATAGATATGGGATGCCTGGCAACATGCCACAGCAACTCTGATCATTCAACATGAGGTAACTCCCATTAGAAAGTTGTCCAAACGTTGGATTAATCACAGCAGCTGGTGTACCCTGCTGGTGGCAGGACAAGTTTGCCACAGAACCATTACAAGCCCCGTGTAAAGAAATGTCCTGACAAATCAGTGAACCGCTTAGTGCACTTTCACAGTGTGTACCGCTTAGAAACACTTCACGATCCCCACTCCAACATCTATAGGTGTAAGGTAAATTCCAGGATGTCTTAATGTATTCTTTACCCAACCTTTCATATTTGCCTGCTTGCATCTGTTTAAGGCAATACTGAAACTGGAAAGTAGTCACAGGTAGACTAATTTTGCCATGAATAAGCCATTCCGTAGCTGGTTTTTCTGCCACTGTGAATGGTAATTTTTCAAGTTTTTCAATGCTCAGTACTGTATACTTTGCTCCCCTTTGTGCCAGTTCGATCTGTTTATCAGTTAGATTGTATTCTGCAAACAGAGCCGACGTGTTGATAAAACGCCAAGGCACATAGCCCGCACGCAAAGATTGCAGCGTCCAGCTTAATAACATAATAGAACGTAACTGAGACTGGCCTTGCTGTAACATGGCTAAATCTTGTTCCAGTATGTCGATAGCAGAGGATACAATACTGTCCAATGAATAAATTCTGGAGGACAAAGTTGTTAACCCATTGTCGACCACAGAGAGAGTTTTCTCTAAGTTAATACGATCAAGTTCACGTATTCGTTCTGCGGCCTCCATCTGTGACACCTTCCATGCTTCATTATAAGCAGCATAAATGCCGGCATATATGAAACGTTTTTGACGCGGTTTTCTTGGTCCAAGCAAGAATTCCCTAAGGTCTGCGTCTTCTTTAAGTAAAGATAAGTGTTGTTTCACATCCTTAAGTGTAGATTTTTGCAGCCAATCGAGGCATAATTTTCCTACACTGTATGTTGTTACTACCCCCAGATGCTGTCTTTGGACGTATCGTGGGTCTGGCCTATGAATAGTAAACCCCTGTGTTTTATTCAGGAATCTCTCTTGACAGTTGTTTGTGTCTGTGGGCCAGATCAACCATTTTCTCCAATCAGGATTTGTTCTGTTGAGTTGTAGTATGGTGTCAACTGTAACCGCTGCCTGTGTATTGTTATCACTTGCAGGTGTTGGTACAGAAGGTGCTTTCATGTCTTTAATCTTGGCTAACCCAAGGCAAGACGTTTGTTGGACCGTGTCATTCAAAAACATTATTTGCTGAGGGACGATACAGGCTCTAAATAAAGCTTCTATCCCCTGCACTTGCCAATCTTTAGTACCCCAGACAGATTTTGTGTCTATTGTGTCTTTCCATAAGTCGAAACCCTGTCTAGACAGTTGGGCAATAAAAGCTGCAGAGTAAATCTGTTTTGTATTTGTTAACATAATTTTCAGTCCTGTTTTGTTTACATTTCTATAGTAAAATGTTTCTGGATCAGATGTATTGTATCCTGAAAAATATGGAAACTTCTTAGCAAATGTTTTTGAACTACCTTTTGGTGGTGTAGGACAATGCTCCCATTGGTTAAACATAAACACATTTCTAGGTGTTGCAGATTTATGCAAAAAATGATGACCATAGTGGTTATAGCAATACAGCTGTTCATAGTCTGATGAACCCTCTAAATATTCATTATTAGAAAATGCAGCAGATTTTTCTAGGTCAAACATCATATTATTTACAGTTTCAAAGTCCCAATCATCAGAAAAGGTACTGGATGAAACAAAATCACTTAGTGAGATCTTAAATAAATGTGGAATGTTCAAATGTTCCGTCGGGCCAAAAATATCAAAATCAGTTTTGTCCCACACTATACCATCCTGTATAGGAACGGCTGTGATGTTCACTGCAGACAAGTCTCTTGTTTCACGATGGGATGATTTGTGAGGTTTCAAAAGTAAGTTCACTTCTTTTCTTTCAATGTCCAAATGGATGTATCTCCCATTTATAAGCACGCTCATAGTCATAACCAAAGCTAGCCAAAGCAGGAAGAAAAATATTCCAGAAATAACCCAAAGTTCAATCCATGGTGAAACTAGATAAGTCTTTTTCAAAAAATGCAAAAAGTCTTGTACTTGCTGTTTAAAAGTTTTTGATGCTGGCGACGTCTCGGGCTCACTCGGATCCTCAGAAAACGTATCAAAGTTAATGAAGTAGCCAGAAGCAGTTCTGTCAATTGTTGGAATTGCATCAGGATTTGTAGAAATCGCTGGGACCAGTTGATCACTTGTTACATTGGTGTAGACAGGTGTATTTGGACCAACTTTTACTTGTGTTTCAAGAGGGATGAGTTCCATAGCATTGTTGCTCAGTCCTTCATCTGTTACTGCTGAATTCTCGATGGTTATCAGTCTTTCAGTCTGAACCTCTTGGATAGTAGCGAGAGGAGTGTGTCTGCTACTAGGTCGGAGTCCACGAGGCCTACTATTTAGTATTGGCCACATACTGTGGTTTGATGAGGTCGATGGACACAAATCTTTTCTCCTTTTTTCCAGCAAGGGGCGGCAGAAGTACTGTTCTTGTTCCGTGTATGGCTAGGACAGGTACTGGTTGTCTGTAAGAAGGTCCAAATTCCTTCTTGTCCGCAATTTTCTCTCTGACTAGATCCCCAACTTTTGGAATCCAGACAGGCCTTGCTGGGACCGCCGGTTTTTCCCCAGTGGTGGTTGGCTGCAGGAATACGTTGCTTTGTTTCGATCTTAGTTCATTTAAGTCCTGTAAAACAGCCAAACGATCTTTGATATCAAAGGGTTTATTTTCCACCACTGTGCCACTACATTCCAGATCGGGCACCCACATTCTTGTCCCAAATAGGACCTCATATGGAGTGACCCCCACTAGGGAACTTCTTGGCAAATTGTTTAATGAGCGTTGGACCCCATAAAGATGTTTGACCCACCCATCACCCGAACCTAATACCCTAGCTGTTATAGACTGCTTTATGTCCCGGTTTTTCCTTTCCACAACAGAATTTCCTCAGGATGAAACGGAGAGGAGTACCGCAATGCAACGCCCAGACTGGCCATGGCGTCTTTGTAAGCCCGAGAGCTAAACGCAGGGCCCTGGTCAGAATGTAGCGTGCCTATTGCGTATGTGCCGATAAAGACTCGCAAATCTTTTATAACAGTTCGAGCGTCAGCCGAGCGCTGAGGCCATATCCATAGGAACCTTGACTTAGTATTTGTGGGATTGCACTTGTCCATGAGGACGCCTGTGCATAGATAGTCTAATGCTGTCTAACAAAGGTGTCTGTACTGGGCAGCTACATTCGTAGCATGGTGTCTGGTGGCTTTCTCGCTGTAATTTACAGTCTATGCAGTTATTGATGAATATGTGTATTTCTGTATTCATCCCAGGACACCAGTACATCTCTTTTAATGTCAATATTGTTTTAGAGATCCCTTGATGTGACAGACCCTCCCCCAAATGTGTTTCATAAATCAAGGCTGCTCTTCGTTCCATGTTTGGAATTACCCTATCCCCCACTCCAGGGATTCGAGCAAAAGGAACGTTGTTCGCATCAATTACATATGAGTACTTGAGTGGAAACTTTTGGTAACGCTGCACCACTGCCTTTGCTCGTAGCATTGACAGCCAACATTATCTCACTGTCTATTTTCGTTTTTGAACGAGTGATCGCAGCTACGGAAGCCGTCTGAACAGCCCCCTTTGCGGCTTCGTCAGCCAATGAATTCCCTGCAACGTGAACGCCATCACGTTGATGACTCAGTGTATGGATCACGTGAGCCTTTGGTAGTTCGCTTTTAACTGAACTACTTGTTCCCAAAGCGTTTTATGCTTTATTGTGCCACCTTTTGCATCTTTGAACCCGTTTTCAAGCCAAGTTTGTATATATTCATTATACGACTGCACACAGTAGAAAGAATCGCACACTATTAGTGTGGGGAATTCTCGATCTGTACTTTCAAGTGCCAGTTTGAATGCTTGTAGTTCAGCTCGCTGAGCTGTGCAATCTCCTAGAGACTGGGTTTTTGTGACCATAGGTCTGAAGTTGCCATCGCGCATGCGACCTTTAACGATTGCGCACGCTGCACTGTAAGCTTGCTTACTCCCTGTTGCGGGTTGTGCGGATCCGTCAGTGTAAATTATGAATTCGTACTGATCGAGAGGCAGAATCTCAGTGGGCAGAGGACATTCATGTTCATATTGCAGGAACGCTTGTGTTTTTAGATCGGGATCAAAAACATATTCAACATCTGTTGCAGCAAGAGAATTAACCCATTGTATCCATCTAGGATGTAATGCTTTAGCATTTGGAATGCTTGCTTTTGTTACCGCCTCTAAGGCCGGTACTGGGGTTACGACAATAATGCGTTTCCCTTGGGCTAGAGCTCTTTCTTTTGCTACAGCGGTTTGAACTGCTGTCAGAATTTTTTCTGTTGAAGTGAAGCGCATTTCTGCTTGTGTATACAAGTGTGATTTGTATGCAATTGGTACTTTTTCACCCTCATTAAATGTTAAGTAGGTGAATCCGCATTGACCCGAAATTATTCGGATCACTAAGTTGCGTTGACTTACGCGTGTTTGTAAGTGATTTGTTGCTAACATGTTAGCCTGGAGTGAACGCAAGATTTCTGTGTGTTCTTGTGTCCAATTTTTGATTGAAAAATCAGGTTTGATTAGTGCGTAGAGAGGTTTAACCCTTTCTGCGTAATTTAGAATGTAAGTTCTTCCAAAATTTAGGAAACCCAGGATGGATTGTAAATTTTTCAGCGTCTTTGGAGGTTGGAGCAGCGCACACCTTTCTAAAAAGTTGGCTGCCAAGCTCTTGCCTTCACTTGAAAGCTCATATCCTAGAAACAGGACATTGAGATGGGCAATTCTGGACTTTTTGAAGTTGAATTTGTAGCCCTCAGAGGCGAAGCCCAGTATAATGGTGCTCACCCTGTTCAAGTGTTTGTCCAGGTCATCGTCTGTCAGATAGATGTCATCGACATATGACAATGCCTCATTATCATAAATTTGTAGTAACTCCGTTACTCTCGCTGAGAATAACCCCGGGCTGTTCTTGAACCCTTGTGGGAGTCGACAAAATTGACGCTGGGTCCCCATTATTGAGAAAGCTGTTAAGTACCTGCTTCCAGGTGCTATGTTTTGACAAAAGAAACCATTTGAGATATCCAATGTGGTTTTGTATTTTTACGCACAATGTTATTCATTAATGCTGTACTATGTGCATTTTGCACTGCAAATGTTTTTGAACAAGTGTTTAAGTGTCTGTAATCCAAAACTAGACGATAGGTATTGTCTGGTTTGGAGACAGGAAACAAAGGATTGTTCATTGAAGAGGTGCATGTTTCAATCACCCCCTGGTATTCAAGTTGATCTAAGATCTCCCTGACCTGTTTTTTAGCTTCTTGCTTTATTGGGTACTGCCTTTGTGCAGTAGGTTCATTTTTCAGATGTATTTTATGGTGAGGTGAATCCTCATCCCATCCTACATGATTTTTGTATAATGCTGGGGCCTGGGCAACTGCCCATTTCCTGGCATAAGTATATTTTAGATGAATTGGAATATGGTTAGAGAAGGCAGGCATAATAATGTCCTCGCCATGTGGGCACTCCCTGACAAATTGTGGTGGCCAGTCTTTTTCTGCTAGAAGTATGTCATAGCCCCTTGAAAGTTTTTCCCAAAAAGTGCTTTCACCTGTCTAGGTATGTCTCCCTCCATCCGGAGTGTTATTTCATATAACTTTTGTGGAGTACTAACCCTGGTGTCTACAGTCTCAACTGTAATGTACTCATTCAAGTCCACTATCTCCAGAAGTTCCTTCAGGTTCTGGCGAGCTATTGTGACTTCTGCTGCACTGTCCAGCATTGTCTGAGCCCATTCTCCGTTCTTGAGTTGTGTTCTCAGTATCCTCGGCATGTCTGACCTTCAGACCTGCTACCTTCTTCTTTGAGAATTGAGGTTTTGATTTATTTTTCGGAACGTGTTTGTCGTCTTTCGATTTCACGCGTTCTTCTCCATGTTCTGACCGTCCTCTTCTTTCCGATGTCTGTGACGGGATCTGAAAGGTACGAGAGGAACGTGTATCAGTATCTTGATACCTGTCAGGCTTTTTCAAATTATCCCTATTCCTGAGGTTATACCTCCTTTCAGAGGGCTCCTTTGAGGAGACCTACCTCGGGATTGAGAACGTTTCTCTGAATTATTTTTATTAGTTTCCCACTTCTTTTTAGAAGATGTAGGAGTTTGTTTAATAGAGTCCTTCTCAGGACTTTCAGATAGTTTTGGCTTCACTGGTCTTCCACCCAAACTATCTCTGCCTAATTCTGCATAAGATTGTTCTATTATTCTGGGTAGCTCAGTTTGATGTTCTGTAACATCGAATTCCCTTAATCGTTGGCGGATCGCCACTGCTGCTGCCTCCCCTTTAATATTAGATAATATTATTGTTGAGACCTGGTCGAAATTTTTCAGTAATTTCATACCTAAATTTAGAGCAGGCTCTGCCCCGTATTCGTTTTGAATTTGTTTCAGGACATCTGGTATTACTGCAATTGATGGAATACCATGTGTTTTAGTATAGATGGCAGCAAAGACTGAGCCCCAAGTGGTACAGTCTTCCAGTTGTGGTGTGATCCCCATCGGTAAACAGATTGTTAGGATTCTGTGTTTCTCATACGGGCTAGTATTTGGAAATACTGCTTCGATTTGAGTAATTTTTTGAGCTATCCAGAATGGAATTTGCTCACGTTTTGTGGGCATTTTTCCCATGACTGCGTATAGAGTCTGTGGTGTAATTTTTAGTGTATTCCCTGGTTGAGGAGTTTGATTTGGAAGTGTCAATGGTGGTTGGACTGTGAAAGTCCGCATGACATATTGGACTAGTTGTCTGTAGATTTTTATTAACTCTTGTAGTTGAGTAAGTAATTCCTCGTCTGACATTATATCGAGGTCAGGATGAGGAGTGTAGCCGGCTAGGATCGGCCATGTTGCTCCTGGTCTACCTAGTGGACCGAGCCTGGTAATGTTTCTGTGATGTTTTAGGGCGCCTTTAAACCAGAGCGGATGCTCCTGGTATGTTAGTGGAATTTCAATATCCTCGAAAGGAATATATTCCTCTGGTGGATCATCTTCTTTGTAGAAGTGAAACAGTCTTGTTACTGAATTTGATTCAGGAAATATGACCCATGAATAGAATACCTCTGTCTGAAAGGATTCGTGTGCCTCTATCACGAAAACTGCTCTACCGCCTCTTGGTGGTAGGCCATGTTTTATAAGTTTTAGAGTGATGGCTCTTCTTAAGTTTGGATTGATGTCTATAACACCCTCCTCAGATTCATTCAAACCTGTAAAGTTAAAAACTGTTGCTATGGCTGGGTCAGCCGCAGCTCCACCGGTGTCGGTGGCATTTTCCCTGTTGGACATTTGTTTTTTGAAAAATGCAGAACAAGTTTCAAGGAAACAAAAAGATAAGGTGCACAATATTTTGGAACACTGTATCCTTCAACGTTGAACAAACCAAACAACTAATATATAGGGTGCTTCCCTATTTAGTTTTGGTGGATATTTAACCCTACCCACTCCAGACGTCTTATGGAGTATGCGAGTTGGGGTCTCTGAGAAAAGCACGAATGAGTTACTCAGTATCTAGCGTTAAATTACTGCCTTACCAAACCGTTGGGCGCCATGTAGTGTAGTTCCTATTTCCCTAATAGGCTCTGCGCATTGGAATAATATAACCTATAGGTTTGACATAGGACTAAGGTCGGTATGTCCCTATCGATTATATTAAACTTAATTACCTGTGCCAGCTAGCTCAGAGGCCACTAGAAACTCCTTGAGAACAAGAAGGGAGTAGTTTCTGGCAACCGAAAAACATGACAACTTTGTTTCCCTTTAGAAGCGGAACATGTCTCAGAATCGTGGAAACAATAGATAACAGTTTCACTCATTCAATCGTGCATGCTTAGTTTCTACAGAGTTACACAGAAAGGAAAGACGGGCGTTTCAATAAAAGGGTTTTATTGAACAGTCTTGTTTCTCGTGTAAGAGATATGTGCTGTTATGATCACAAGACAGTATGCAAGATAAATAATGTACAGCGTAAGCAGTAGAAATAAATAATACTGCGCTAGCATTATCTTTTAGCATATATTCACGTACATAAATAACATGAGCTAAAAATGCGAGTACTCATATGAATGCGTCTCTAAGCTAGTTCTACCCCAGTGTACCTAACCTAGTCTAGGTGTAGGGAAGAGTAGAAGTAGGTGGAGTATTCTCTAGTATGGTAGACTAAGAGTGTGTTGAGTCTAGTATGCCAAGAGTCCCTCTAGGATCTAGTCAGCTCCATACCTTGAGAATGAGAGAGGTGGGAATCTCCTGCCGGATCTTGGAACTCTAACACCCTGCGAAGGGAGTCAGAACACTGGAAGCTGGATTCGTCTGCGTGCAGGAATGACAGCGTCTTCTCAGTGCGTCAGGCCGGGATACGGGCTCCTCTGAAGTCGAGGTCTCCTCTAACTTGCTTGGGCAAGGGAAGGTATATTTATACCTGGTAGGTGTCGTGGAATGTTAGCATTGACGTGAAGTCGGACATAGGAAGACGTCAGGAATGAACCCTTAAGGTATAACGGTTCATACATAATAGATGAGTTCTTGGAGAAATCAATAGTCCTGTGCTAGGGGAACTCCCGAAGCTTAAGGGTCTGGTTTCTAAGAACTCGTTGTGACGTTAGGGTGGACGGATGTCGGTGACAATGCCTGTATTTGGAGTGCACGGTTAATGCCTAAATAAGGACTGGGATTCTATGCCTATATAAGGACATGATTCAGGAAAACCTATATACGGACCCCTAAAGCGGAATACAACACCATCACTACTGGTGATCAATCCATGACCATCACCACTTGACCAATAGCCATCACTACTGGTGATCAATCCATGGCCATCACCACTTGACCCAGTGCCATCACTACTGGTGATCAATCCATGGCCATCACAACTTGACCAATGGCCATCACTACTGGTGATCAATCCATGGCCATCACCACTTGACCCAGGGTCATCACTACTGATGATCAATCAATGGCCATCACCACTTGACCCAGGGCCATCGCTGCTGGTCCCAGAGTCTTCTCTCTTGGTGATCAATTCATGGCCATCGCTATTGGTCCCAGAGTCTTTTCCCATAGTTATCAGTACATGGCCATCAGTACTGGCCCCGGTGACCGCCAATCATGGTGATCAATACATGGCCATCAGCACTTGTTCTGGGGCCATCACTCATGGTGATCAATACTGGTCCCAGGGCCACCAGTCATGGTGATCAATACATCAGCACCAATACTGGACCCACCCCCGAACCCCCCCGCCACCTTAATGGTGATCAATACATGAGCATTAATACTAGGCATGGGGCCGCCAATCATGATGATAAATACATAGCCATCAGTACTGATCCCTCAGCCACCAATCATGGTGTTCAATACAAGGTCCCGGGGTCACCAGTCAAGGTAATCAATACCTGGGCATCAATACTGGTCCCAATGTCATCTCTCCGGGTGATCAATGCATGGCTATCAGTACTAATCCCAGAATCATCTTTCCAGGTTTTCAATGCATGGCCATCAATGCTGGTTCCTGGGCTACCAATCATGGTGATCAGTACATGGCCATCCTTAATTGTCCCGGGGCCACTAGTCATGGTAATCAATACATAGGCATCTATACTGGTCCCGAGGCCGCCGATCATGATTATCAGTACATTGGGCATCTATACTGGTCCCAGGACTATCAATCATGGTGATCAATACATGGGCATCAATACTGACCCCAGGGCCACCAATCATGGTGATCAGTACAAGGCCATCAGTACTGGTCCCTGGCCACCAATTATGGTGATCAATAAAAGGCCATCAATACTGGACCCAGGGCCGCCATCAACACTGGTGCCATGGCCAGCAATCATGGTGATCAATACATGACCATCATTACTGGTCCCAGGGACACCAGTCATGGTGATCAATACATAGCCATCAGTACTAGTCCCAGAGTCCTCTCTCCAGGTGATCGATACATGGGCATCAGTACCAGTCCCAGAGTCCTCTCTCCAGGTGGTAGATATATGGGCATCAGTACTGGTCCCAGTACCGCCAATCATGGTGATCAATACATGGGCATTTGTACTGGTTTCCGCGGCCACCAATCATAGTGATCCATACATGGGCATCAATACTGGTCCCAGGGCCACCAATCATGGTGATCAGTATATGGCCATCATTTCGAAGCGCTCTCAAGGGTTTCAAAGTCAAGGCTTATTGTATGCGTTGCCACTTCCAGTGCAGCATAACTGGTAAAGAATGCACAGTAAGCAAAAGGCCACCTAAACCTCAGATACTTTTATTTAACAGGGGACAGTGACAAACATGATACACATTTGAATGAGAAGAGGAGTAAAGCTTTGTGGCCAAGATTCAATACGAAATGTTCTGATGGATACTTCTAACCGCAGATTCCTCACCTTGTGAATATTCCTCGGGAACCAAAAACAGTAAACCTTCAGGAGTTTTGGCCTTCCCGAACGGAATACCTTCCACCACAGGGTGTGTACCGCAACACGCCATTCTGGGACTTCGCTGGCGAGCGGCCACTGCGAGAAGCATGGGTTCCATCTCAGTCACCGCCAGCCGCTGGCCCCCGGAGGTGGAGGTGGAGGTGAGGGACCCCGCCGTGGCGTTGAGCTAAGCACCATCTCCCATGATCTCATCTTGCTGACGTCAAACGCTAGTTCAGCGAGGAGCCTTGCAAACAGAGGGAAGCGGAATCGGAGGGAAACGAGGAGGCGAGCGAGCAAAGGAGAAGTGGTGTGTGGAGCGAGGGCGGCATGTAGGAGCAGTGAACTCCTGCCCCTGGTTCCCATTTCCACGCTCCTCGCGCTACGGAGATCCCACAATTAGGAGCAGACAATGAATGGGATGTTCAGGGATGTGGCTGTAACTTCTGTTTTGTTGGATCTGGAGCCTTAATTGTTTGTGTTGTGTTCTATTTACAAACCTTACTTACCTGCGGGGGCTGGATTGAGGCGCGTCTGTGCTGTTCTGTGCTCTGCTGTGCTGGGGTGGGACTCGGTCCCCCAGTGTACACCTCGGCTGATTGAAGGGAGGAGGAGCCTTCGGCTCGGCGAGGAGGCTCAAAGGTGCCAGCTGACTACCGCAGCCCGCGGCCGTTTGTGGCTGGGCTGGGCCTACTCTCTGAGGCCCTTGCCGTTTCGTCATAATGCCTCCAATTTGACTTGAAGTTGTTGAAGTTGCTACGCCACCGTTTGGAAATCATCAGACAAATCAGAAATACTGTTTTCGGACCATAATTCTTAATTTTAAATAGTGCCCTCCTCCTTGCCCCAGGTTCTCAGTTTATGTGCTCGCTGCTGCCTTTTAAGTCATCTGGTCAAAAGGTCGTCTGCCAGCATTATGGGGATGAAAAAAGCCGGCAATTGCGGCACAAGTACATCTCCACTAGCAAAGTCTACTTCAAAGCCTACCTCAATTGACCGGATGCTCGAACGAGCCGTCCGTGCCATCAACAGTGAAGTTGCTCGAACTGAACGGAGGCTTTCTATAAATTCAAATGGCATTAGTGGGGGCTACCTGGTATGTCTCCTCGCCTGCCTCCGGACATGCCTGCAGTCTCACCCCAAAACAATACTGATCCTCCTATTTAAGGAACTACAATGAACTGTGTGATCACCCCTCCCACAGTCGCACCCTCCATCCCTCCCAGCACTGCAACTAATAAGTCTCTGTTCACCATATTGCCAAAAAGATCTAAACACAGCAAGGCATGGAAACAGGCGGCTAGTCCTCTTTTATCCTCTCCTGAGAATCTGCAAGTGTCCGAATTTGAGCCTGTGACTGCCCAAACACTAAGCCCAGGAGCCCCAGTTTCAGCCTTACTTTCAAAGGAAGATAAGTCTCACATCACTGATTCTATCAACGATCTTCTGGATAGCCATCTAAAGACTTTCTCAGATAAACTGTGTTCATTGATTACCACTATACTTTCTCCCTTGGTCTAACGATTGGATATTATTGAGTCAAATTTGGTTGCACTCAGTACCGGCCTTTCAGGCCCCTCTAAAGGAACTACAACTAGTACTTCTACGAGGCATGACTCTGTCAATAACAGACTTGATGAATGGTCAGGAAAGCATATTCTACCAACACAGGCCTCGTTTACTCCTAGCGACTCATTAGTCTACGCAGACCATTCGCGTAACAATAGTTTCTTGACTGCTCCGAAAGTAGTCCAAATACCTAATCTACTTCCAATTTTATTAACACCACGAGGGACACAGAGGATAGAGCGATTCCAACACATCTCCAGTCGCAGACACAATTACCAGCTATTAATCTCCCCCCAGCTGCATGTCCGTACGTGGCTGTACCCTCACTGAGTCTGGACCAGCGCGAAACCTATGAGCAACTCTTCAATAAAACCTTAGATTGGTTGGCACGATATAGAGGCATGCTAAAGATATCCTGCATGTAAGGAGATGTGCCTGCATTGGGCCTAATCGCCCGGAATCCCTAGGGAATTGTATTGTGATGAATTTTAGTTCTCCTAAATTGGCACCCCACCTGCTATCTAATGCTAGACCCAGTAATCGGACCAGTACCTCAATCTCCTTGGTACTGTTAGTATTGTTTTTTATAGGCCCCCTCCTACCTTAGGCAGTGTCCATGTAATTCTTCCTCAAACTGTAGGGCACATGTTACAAGCTCAGCCATCTGCCATGGGGTTGTTAATACACACTCAGATAATTTTAAACAGACAGAGTTAGTCTACCACCCTCCAATGCTTCGGCTGTAGCCCAGGCCCCACAGTTTGTATCTTCCGTCTCGTGCTCCGTACCCACATCTAACAGATTTGATGCACTTTCCGATCCATATTGACTTACTGGTCATAAAGCACCCTATACGCCTGTTATTGCCTGCACTACATCTATGACCTTCAATACTTTAGTAACATCTACTGTCACCTCCTTGTTAAGGTCAACGGCGGATACATCCCATAGTTTGCCTATGCAATACAGATCTTTATCTGTTCTTATTTGGAACGTAGCAGGCCTTAAAGGGAAGATTAAGAATGAAGACTGGAGGGCATTTGTTTCTAAGTTTGATTTAGTTCTTTTGCAGGAGACCTGGCTCACTGTTGCACCGCATTTTGAGGGATGTGCTTGTTGTTCAAGTTCTGGTATTCCCTCTACCTGTGGCCGAGCGACCGGTGGATTAACTTCCTGGGTCAGCCTAAGCCTCCAGTTAGAGGTATCACAAGTTGAATCTAGTTCTTCTTCTTTTTTAGCGCTAGAAATTCACATACTGAAGACTTATATGTTTTTTTACCTGATACATTTTTACAATAACGATTTTAACAATGCTAGATGCATACATTACAATAGCTTGTTTAATTTCATATCTCAATTACAAACTAAGGCGGATAACTGCCTTTCAAGCTCACTTTTTCCTCTGCAGTGACTTTAACGCAAAGATTAGCGGGCCTCAGGACACAAGACACTTATACGAATGGGCATTGCATTATGCAAGACATAAGGGAGGCAGAGCTTCTTCAGTATCTCACTGCCCACAGCCTGGTTGATCTAATTCCTAGGGGGAGCAAGTAATACGTTGACGTCATTTAGGGGGGGTGAGAGCTTCTCTTATAGATTAAATGTTTGCAAGCCCTGACTTTTTACCTTGGTTCTCTAAAGGAGAGATCCTGCTTACAGATTGGAGCAATCATAACTCCCTGAGCGCTTCTATGCTCTTACCGCTCAAGGGTCTAGCCTGTAGTAGTAATTTAGCTCCCATTACATATCACTCCTCGGATGGCTTAAGAATAGTCTTGCTCTTGAAAAACCCTACATATTCACTAGCCGCCTTACTTAAGTTACACCTAAATAAATTCCTCTACTGTCTAACAGAGAATGAACAGGACTCCGTGGCTTTACATTATAATAGTCTAAGATAAATAATCAGCGAGTCCATGTTCAAGCCAATCTGTACCTCGAACACGGACCCAAGATGGTTCAACTGGGCTTATTCCCTGGCAAATAGAAAGCTGAGGATAGCTCTAAACACACGCCCCAGGATTAGGAGCGAAATCTCCCTGGCACATTCGGAGTCCAAATCGCACTCACAAACAGGAAGAGGGAAATATATTTAAAAAAAAAGAGAGCTTTTGGAACACGCTTCTCGGGGTAAGAACACTTAATCCTTTTGGAACCAAGTAAAGCTAATTAGAACTAGGAATTCCTCCATCAACCCCTTTCTGCAAAATAACATCTCGGGCGCGGACTGGGTCACTCACTTTGCTTCTATTTACCATATTAAGGACGCACCAATTATGTTAGCTATCCTCCATATCTGAAAGAGACACGTTAGTGACAGATTCCTCACCTTAGAATATCCCCAGGCGTCAGGCTGGATCCGGAAAGTTTTTGCGTAGCAGTACCCTTGCGCATCGGTAGGCGGCGTCGTGCGGCTCTGCGTCCGTCGTCTGCGTCGTGATCGCCGGGATGACGTCGCGGGCAGTACTTAGACGCCGCCCCTGCGCGCTGACGTCAGTTCTGTACACGACTTGCCTGGTTTCCAAGAACCCTCATGAATATTCAGTCATACTGTATGAGTCCATTGATGAAGTTATAGGACGCTATTGTTCAGGGAAAACCCTCCTTCTGTGCCCAGGACTAGAACTAGGTAAAGGTTCAATCCTAAAGGCTCGTTACTGTGTAGTATAAGGGAGATGATGTAGGTGAAGGTGTATGATATTACCCAGGCCTATATTAGGGTACCTATATGAAACATAACACTCCCTCCTCTTCCAAACAGTCAACAGTGATAAAAATACTAGCGAATTACTGTTTTTACTAGGTAGCAGCGCATAAAACTATCAGTGAGGTTCATAAAATATTGTCATTAAAACCAATTAAAAACAGTCTAATCGGGGGAGAGAGAAAATTATTTTCGAAAGCTAGTATTGGAAATATCACTTTAAGCCAAAGTCCTAGTTGACTTCGTTTATGTAAGCCGAATCACTACAAGCATTAGAAGGCCATGCTTTTCAAGCAAAAGTGTCAATTTGAGGAAGTGTTCCAAATTTAGTTGAGGCTTGAAATCAAAAAGGAAAAATTCCGAATTCTTTCCCAGCACACGATGAGCCAATTATAGATTAGGTGTCCTGGCTTGGAGACACAACATCGTTGTTGCTTGCCGCTGCAGAGGACGGTCCCTGTAACACCTCGCAGAGTACGTCAATGCGGAGCACAGATGATATTCAGAACTGCCAATAGCTGGTGCAGAGGCAGCTGGTGCTGTAGTCGATACCTGAGTGCTAGTGGAAGAGCTGATGCTTAACCCAGTTGTAGTAAAAGGCACCTGCGGGTTCTCGAGGAATGCAGCCATCAGTATAGGAATACGCTGGGGACATTGCCGAGCATGGGACCTCACGGGTTCTAGCCTGGTATTCAAGTCCGTAGGCGTGTCCGATGCACGTGTCAGACAGAGATCCATCACGCATTCTTCTCCGCAGAACAGGCATCGAAGAACAGGTACGATGCAGTCCATCCAGACTGGTCTAAACGATAGGAACCAAGAGGCGCTCAGTTCCCGTAGGCGAGGTGTGCCCAGATGTTGTACCATGCGCTCACGATATTTGCGCTCCAGGAGTGCTTTTGCCATCTCGTTAGTGATTGGGCCGTCCATTGCGTAGCAAAAATATGACAATCAGGATACCTGCTATTGAGAGCAGGACCAGCGGAAGACCTCCAAAAACGCTTCCTAATACGGAGTGTATAAAATCTGGAATAACTCCGAGGATTGTCTTGAAGGTGCTTAGAAATCCTGACCCTATGGTCTTAAATAGATGTACAATACCACTCGTATCAGACATATTAAAGATACGACTCACCATTTCCGCGAAATGAAAGGGGCAGTTTGTACGTATAAGTGCCTGTATCTCAGTCGAGGTCCTTGCAATTTGAAGATCAAAGGTCTCTCGAGCGGAGGTTAAGGGTACGGTTTGCTGTAAAAGCATGGCTTTCAGTCTGCTCAAAGTATCAAACTGTATAAAGGAAACATTCAACGAAGGCCATAACGGCGCCTCCCTGACTGTATTTACTGGGGGAAACAATACTTGCATACAGCAAGTAACCCTGGAGTTCACAGTGTGACTAGATAGGCAATGCCCGGAAGCATCTGACAGCAACCTTGATCGTTCAGCATCAAGTAACTCCCATTCGAGAGTAGCCCGAATACCAGAGTAACCACGGCCGCTGGAGTCCCTTTCATGTGGCAGGACAAGTTCGCTACTGAACCATTACAAGCTCCGTGCAGGGATATATCCTGGCACATGAGAGAACCGCTTAAAGCGTTCTTGCAGTTTGTACCACTTAGAAACACTTCTCGATCCCCACTCCGGCATCGAAATCTGTACGGTAATTCCCAAGATTCCTTAATGTATTCCTTACCCAATTTTTCATATTTGCCTGCCTTTGCTCAAGGCAATATTGAAACTGAAAGGTAGTGACCGGCAGAGTTATGTGGCCATGGATTAACCATTCCGTTGATGGTGATTCCGCTACCGTAAATGGTAATCTATCCAGCTTTTCAATGCGCAACATTGTATATTTTGCTCCCCTTTGTGTCATTTCTACCGGTTTATCTGTTAGATTGTATTCAGAAAACAGAGACGTACTGTTGATAAAACGCCAAGGCATACAGCCTTCACGCAAAGATTGCAGTGTCCAGCTTAACAACATGATAGAACGTAACTGCGATTGCCCGTTTTGTAATATGGCCAAATCTTGTTCCAGTATGTCTATTGCAGAAAATACAACGTTGCCTAAGGAATAGGTCCTGGAGGTCAAAGTTGTTAACCCATTATCCACTACTGCTAATGCCTTTTCTAAGTTAATACGGTCCATTTTTTCCCGTATTCTCTCTGCGGCCTCTTGTTGGGATATTTTCCAATTTTCATTGTAGGCAGCATAAATACCAGCATATATGAAACGTTTCTGACGTGATTTCCTGGGGCCTAGTAAAAGGTCCCTAAGATCCATGTCATGTGTGAGCAAGGATAAGTGATGTTTCACTTCTGTGAGTGTTGAGGTTTCTAGCCAATCAAGGCACAACTTCCCAACACTGTAGGATGTCACTACCCCTGGGTGTTCTCTTTGTACACAACGTGGGTCTGGCCTATGGATATTGTACCCTTCGGTGATACCCCAGAATCTTTTCTGACATGTGTTTGTGTCTAAGGGCCAAACCACCCATTTCTTCCAATTAGGGTCTGATCTATTGTACTGTAAGATGTCATTTACAGTTACCCCTTCTTGTGAAGTAAAATTTTCCCACCCCTCCATCTGTGATGGTGTTGGAAACCGAGGTGTGTTCAGGTCCTTGTTTTTGGCTAGTCCAAGACAGGACGTCTGTTGCACAGTGTCATTTAGAAATATCATCTGCTGTGCAATGAGGCACGCTCTAAATAGCGCCTTTGTTCCCTGGACTTGCCAGTCTCTGGAACCCCAGACTGATTTTAAGTCTATTGTGTCCTTCCATTGGTCAAAACCCTGTTCAGACAATTGGGTGATAAAGGAAGCAGAGTATATCTGTTTGGTGTTTGTCAACATAATTTTCAGTGCTGATGTCGGTGCAACCTTGTAATAATACGAGGTCTGGTCAGTGATGTTAAACCCTGAAAAATATGAAAACTTCTGTGCAAATGTATGCGAACTACCTTTTGGTGGTGTAGGGCAATGTTCCCACTGGTGGTACTCAAAAACATTTCTAGGTGATATAGATTTGTGCAAGAAATGATGACCATAATGTTGGTAACAGTACAAAATGTCATAGTCTGAAGTACCTTCTAACATTTCAGTGTTCGAAAATGCGGCAGTTTTCTCTAAATCAGACAACCTATCATTAACAGTTTGAGTCCCAATCATCAGAAAATGTACTGGAGGTAATGATATCACTCAATGAAATTTTAAATACATGAGAAATTTTTAAAAGTTCAGTAGGACCGAATATATCGAAATCAACTTGTCCCAGACTATACCATCCGGTATAGGAACTGCTGTAATGTTCACTGATGACAAGTCTCTTTGTTCACGATGAGAAGATTGATGTGGTTTCAGAATAAAATGTACTGTTTCGGCTGCAGGTCTTTGTTGAAGGTATCGTCCATTGATAAGCATACTAAAAGTTGTAACTAAGCCTAGCCAGAAAAGAAAGAACAGTATTCCAGTAATTACCCATAGTTCTACCCAAGGTGATACCAGGTAAGTCTTTTTGAGAAAGTCCGTAATCTGCTGCTTGCGTGTTTGTTGGGTTGGCGTCGTTTCCGGTTCACTTGGATCCAACGAAAACGTATCAAAGTTCATGAATTAGCCAGAAGCAGTTCGATCAATTGTTGGAATTGCATCGGGATTTGTTGAAATCGTAGTTTGCTCTCGTCGAGGCATGTTGACGTAGACATCTGTATTAGGTCTTATTGCAATTTGTGTGTTATTTTGTGTTTGATTTTGAAGTTGAACTTCGGGTTCAAGGGGAACGAGTTCCATAGCATTGTTGCATAGTCCTTCATTCCTTTGAGAGGACTCTTCAAACGTGATGAGTCTTTCAGTTTGAACTGCTTGAATTGTAGCAAGAGGAGGGTGTCTGCTACTTTGGAGTCCACGTGGCCTACTGCTTAGTATCGGCCAAATAGTGTGGTTTGATTGTCGATTGAGACAAATCTTTTCTCCTTTTTCCCGGCAAGAGACAGTAGAAGTTCTTGTTCCTTGAATTGCTAGGACCTGTACAGGTTTTCTGTATGATGGCCCAAATTCTTTTCTATCCGCTATTTTCTCTCTGACCAGATCCCCGACTTTTGGGATCCAGACAAGTCTTGCCGTGACTGCCTTGACTTCCCCAGTGGCGGTCTGTTTCAGGTGGACGTTACTTTGTTGTGTCCTGGATTCATTTAGATCCTGTAAAACAGCCAAACGATCATGGATATCAAATGGTTTTTCATCCGCCACTGCGCCTTCACAATCAAGATCAGGTACCCACATTCTTGTCCCAAATAGGACCTCGTAAGGAGTGACACCCCTAGAGAACTTCTTGGCTGGTTATTGAGAGCTCGCTGTACCCCATAATATGTGATTGACCCAACTACCGCCCTTGCCTAATACCCTAGCTGTTAAAGATTGCTTTAGGTCCCGATTCTTCCTCTCCACAACCAAATTTCCCTCAGGATGGTACGGAGAGGAGTACCGCAATGCTACGCCCATACTTTCCATGGCCTCTTTGTAAGCCCGAGAGCTAAACGCCGGGCCACGGTCAGAATGTAACGTGCCAACTGTGTATGTCCCTGTAAAGACTCGCAAATCTTTGATAACAGTTCAAGCGTCAGCCGAGCGCTGAAGCCATACCCATAGGAATCTTGAGCATGAATCCACTGCAACCATGATATACTTGTAGGCCCCATCTGATTGTAAGGGGCCGCAGTGGTCCAGATACACACAAGTGAGAGGTTTGTCTGATTTTAATAACGGTGTCTGTGCCGGCGTGTTATGGTGGAGCCTTTCATCTGCTGGCAGATGTCACATTTCAAGACATAGTCTTTAGTTTGCTTTGTTAGACCTGACCACCAGTAGCACTGTTTCAATAATGAAATAGTCGCTGTAACGCCTGTATGCGCAGAGCCCAAACCCTCGTGTGCTGCAATAATCAAACCTTGCCTACGATCCATATTTGGTATTACTCTGTCCCCCACTCCAGGAATCTGAGCATATGGAATGTTGTTTGCATCTAACTTGTAGGAGTACTTGAGTGGAAATTTCTTTGGTACTGCTGAGCTGCCTTTGCGTGAAGCAATGACAGCAACCATAATCTCACCTTCTATCCTCGTTTTTGAACGAGTGATTGCAGCTACGGAAGCTGTGCGTACAGCCCCCTTCGCGGCTTCATCAGCCAATGAATTCCCTTCAACGTGAACGCCATCATGTTGATGACTCAGTGTATGAATCACGTGAGCCCGTGGTAGTTCGTTTCTTAACTCAACTACCTGTTCCCATAGCATTTTATGCTTAATTGTGCCACCTTTCGCGTTTTTGAACCCGTTTTGTTCCCAATGATGTAAATATTCATTGTATGATTGCACACAGTAAAAAGAATCACACACTACCAGTGTGGGGAATTCGGGATCCGTATTCACCAGTGCCAGTATCAGTGCTTTTAACTCTGCCAACTGAGCCGTGCAGTCTCCTAGAGACTGCGTTTTGGTGCAACTTGGGTGGAACTTTCCATCCCGAATGCGACCTTTAACGATAGCACATGCTGCGCTGTATTGTTGCTTACTCCCTATGGCTGGTTGAGCAGATCCGTCAGTGTAAATTATATATTCATACTGATCTAGAGGCAAGATTTCGTTCGGTAGAGGGTATTCTTGTTCGTATTGCAGAAATGCTTGTGTTTTTAGACTTGGATCAAATCTGTATTCAACATCCGTAGCAGTACGAGAATTAGCCCATTGTATCCATCTCGGATGTAAGGCTTTTGCATTCGGAATGCTAGCCTTTGTAACAGCTTCTAAAGCTGGTACCGGTGTTACGACAATTATGCGTTTTCCCTGGGCCAGTGCTCTTTCTCTTGCTACAGCGGTCTGAACTGCTGTCAGGATTTTCTCTGTTGAAGTGAAACGCATTTCTGCGTTTGTGTACAGGTGGGATTTGTAAGCAATTGGTACTGTTTCGCCTTCATTGAAGGTTAAGTAAGTGTACCCGCATTTACCCGCTATTACACGGATCACTAAGTTGTGTACGTTTACCCGCGTCTGTAAGTGTTTTGAAGCTATCATGTCTTCTTGTAGTGAACGCAGGATGTTTGTGTGTTCCTGTGTCCATTGTCTAACTGAAAAGTCAGGTTTTATTAAGTCGTAGAAAGGTTTTACTCTTTCTGCGTAATCCAAAATGTATGTTCTACCAAAATTTAGGAATCCCAGTATTGATTGTAAATTTTTTAATGATTTTGGAGGTTGGAGCAGCGCACACTTTTCTAAAAAGTTGGCTGCCAGACTTTTCCCTTCACTTGAAAGCTCATATCCTAAAAACAGGACATTGAGGTGGGCGATTTTTTTAAATTACATTTGTAGCCCTCAGAGGCGAATCCCATCATTATGGTGCTCACCCTGGTCAAGTGCCTTTTTAAGTCATCGTCCGTCAGATAAATATCATCCACATAGGACAATTCTTCCTCATCAAAATTTTGGAGTAATTCGGTTACTCTTGCTGGAAATAACCCCAGGCTATTCTTATACCCTTGGGGGAGACGACAAAATTGTCACTGGGACCCCAACGCTGAGAATGCGGTCAAATACCTGCTTGCAGGCGCTATATTTTGGCAGAAAAATCCATTTGAGATATAAAGTGTAGTTTTGTATTTTTTCCGCACAATGTTATTCAATAATGCGGCACTGTGTGCATTTTGGACAGCGAACGTCTTAGTGCAAGTGTTTAAATGTCTGTAATCTAAAACTAGACGATATGTATTGTCAGGTTTCATGACAGGAAACAAAGGATTGTTCATTGATGAGGTACATGTTTCAATGACCCCTTGATATTCAAGTTGATCTAAGATCTCCCTGACCTGTTTTTTAGCTTCTTATTTTATTGGATATCGTCTCTGTGCATTTGGTGAGGCTTTTAACGGGATCATGTGGTGGGTTGAATTCTCATCCCATCCGGCATGATTTTTGTACAATGCTGGAGCTAGGGCAACTACCCATTCCCGTGCATATGTGTGTTTTAAATGAATGGGAACGTGGTCGGAGAAGGCTGGAAAAATTACTGTTTCTCCCCTAGGGCACTCCATAACAAATGCTGGCGGCCAATCTTGTTCAGCTAATAGGATGTCATAACCAGATGACCGATTCTTCCAAAAGAGGCCTTTAACTTTCCTGGGCTTGTCCCCCTCCATTCGGAGTGTTATTTCATATAACTTATATGGGACGCTTACCCTCGTATCTGGTGTTTCCACCGTGATGTAATCATTCAAGTCAGCTGTCACCAGAAATTTCATCAGGTTCTGGCGAGCTATTGTTACTTCTGCTGCGCTGTCTAGCATCGTCTGAGCCCATTCCCCGTTCAGAAATTGTGTCCTCAGAATTCTGGGCATGTCTGATCTTTAGACCTGCAACTTTCTTCTTCTTAAACTGAGGTTTTGATTTTGGCTTTTCTTCTTTTTTGGAAGTATAGTCTTGAGCGTGCTGTTTGTCTCTGGACTTTGTACGCTCTTCCTTGTGTTCCGACCGTCCTTCTCTCTCGGAGTTTTTAGTTGAATCCTGAAAGGAACGAGAGGAACGTGTATCAGTATCCTGATACCTGTCAGGTTTCCTAATATTATCCCTATTCCTGAGATTATACCTCTTTTGGGAGGGCTCCTGTGGAGGAGATCTGCCTCGGGATTGAGATCTGTTTCCTTTAAAGTTTTGTTGTTTTTTATTATCCCACTTCTTTTTAGAAGAAGCAGGTGTCTGCTTGGTAGTGTCCTTTTCAGGACTGCCCATCAGTTGTGGTTTTAAAGCTTTCCAACCTAAACTGTCTCTGCCTAATTCTGCATATGCAGTTTCAATTATTATGGGTAGTTCTTGTTGTTGATCTATAGGACTGAACTTCCTTAGGCGTTGCTGGATTGCCACCGAAGCTGCTTCCCCTTTAATATTAGCTAGTATTATGGCTGATACCTGGTCATAGTTACCTGTAACTTCATCCCTAAGTTCAGAGCAGGTTCTGCTCTGTACTCGTTTTGTATTTGTCTTAATACATCTGGTACTACCGCTAATGAAGGAATACCATGAGTCCTGGTATAAATTGCAGCAAAGACTATACCCCAAGTGGTACAATCTTCTACTTGTGGTGTTAACCCCATGGGCAAGCAGATTGTTAGCATTCTGTGTTTTTTATATGGGGTAGTATTCAGGAATACTGCCTCGAGCCGAGTTATTTTTTGAGCTACCCAGAATGGCATTTGTTCACGTTTCGTGGGCATTTTGTCCATTACCGCGTGTAACGTTTGTGGTGCAATTTTAGTTGCTGTACCCTGAGACGGAGTACCATTTGCTGCAACTGTTGTTGATTGGACTGTGAAAGTCCTCATGACGAATTGTGTCAAGTTTCTGTAGATTTTAATTAAATCCTTGTGTTGTATGAGTAAGTCTGCCTGTGGCATTGTTTCGATGTCAGGATGTGGTTTGTAGGCCGCTAATATCGGCCATGTTGCCCCCTCTCCTTCGAGCGGGCCTAATCTTCCTCTTATGTGGGGTAGGGCGCCTTTAAACCAATATGTGTTCCTGGTACGTGAGTGGAATCTATGTCCTCGAACGGACCATATTCCACTGGAGCATCTCCTTCTGTATAGTAGTGAAATGTCTGTGTTCTTGCATCTGCTTCCAGGAATGTAACCCATGAATAAAATACCCCTGTTTTGTTTGATTCATGTGCCTCAATCACGAAAGCTACTATGCCACCCCTAGCTGATAAACTATTTTCTAATAGTTTCAGGGTGAACGTACGTCTGAATTTTGGTGCAATTTGTATTGCGTTTGAATCTTCTTCACCGGCTGAGAGGTGTAGTTCCCCTACTGGGTTATTTTCGCCGTCAGTCATTTTTGAGGGAACTAAGATAAGGTTTTATTTGCACAATTTTTGGAACACTGTGTCCTTCAAGCTTGATTAACCAACAGCTAATAAATAGGATTTTTTCGCCTACTCAGCTGTGGCGGAGTTTGTGCCCACCCACTCCAGACGTCTCTGGCGTTTTGTGAGTAGGGGTCTCTGAGAATTAGCACGACTGAACTACTCAGATTCTACTGTTAAATAAGTACCCAACCAACGTTGGCGGTGCCATGTCGTGTAGTTCCTATATTACCCATACAGGATCTGCGCGTTCCGGATAACATAAACTGTGGGTTTGTTGGCAGACTGGCTCTGAGCACCCCCACCGAGAATGTTAGCCTTTCTGTTTTAGCTAGCTCACAGTGCCACTAGAATCTCCTCTTATCGGGGAGAGAATAGTTTCTGGCAACCGCAGAACATGACAACCCTGATACCCCAGGATCGTGGAAACAATATACTACTTTTCGCTCAGTCACTCGTGCTCACTTATTCGGTCTCAGAGAGTTACACAGAAGAAACAGTTGGGCGTGTTACAATAAGAATTTATTGCACAGTTGTTCTTCTAGTGTAAAATAGATGTGCTGCAACAACCGTTAGACAGTAGCAGATATATATGATTAGCAGTACAGTGAAAATAAAAGGATAGTTCTACCATCTTGCAATAATCATGAATACATACATGAATATAAATGCATGATAAAAGTGTGCGTACTCCTACAATGCCTATCTAGATGTACCTAAGTTTACCTAGCATGTGAGTAGGTGTGAAGCCAAGAATCCCTCTAGGATTTAGTCTAACCCCATTACCTGAAGTGAGAGAGTGTGGGACAGGACTAGAACTAGGTAAAGGTTCAATCCTAAAGGCTCGTTACTGTGTAGTATAAGGGAGATAATGTAGGTGAAGGTGTATGATATTACCCGGGGCTTTATTAGGGTACCTATATGAAACATAACAGCTCAGGTCCTTTTAAATTCTTATGGGTGAGCTTTCCTCCGCTTTCACATTGAAGAGTGGTGTGAGGCAGGGGGGTATATTGGCACCTTCATAATTTATTTTATACATTAATGGCTATCCACATCCCATCCAGACATACCCAAAATCGCAGGTTCCCCAATTCCGGCTTTACTGTATGCTGATGATGTGGTATTGCTAGCCCTCACTCCAAATGCATTGAGGCATCAGGTGGACCGTTTTGCTTCTTTTATGCACAATTTGAACTTAAAAACTAATTATACTAAGTCTCACATTAGGTCTTGTGGCCCGGGCAAATTAAGGTTAAATAAAATTAATATCTGAAAGAGACACGTTAGTGACAGATTCCTTACCTTAGAATATCCCTAGGCGTCAGGCTGGATCCGGAAAGTTTTTGCGTAGCAGTACCCTTGCGCGTCGGTAGGCGGCGTCGTGCGGCTCCGCGTCCGTCTTCGGCGTCGTGATCGCCGGGATGACGTCGCGGGCAGTACTTAGACGCCGCCCCTGCGCGCTGACGTCAGTTCTTCTTTTTTCCGCGCCAGTAAGCGCAGATCCGGGAAGAGCAGTGCCCTAGTCATTTTTTGACTAACTTTTTGGTGATTTTTTCACTGTTTTTCTATCGAGTCATCTAGGCTCCGAGGTGTCGGTAGGGATGCCCGGCTTCAAGCCATGCGACGCCTGTGGTCGAATGATGTCGATCACAGAGCTGCACTTAGAGTGTCTCTACTGTCTCGGCCGCGACCACGACACGAAGTCGTGTTCCGACTGCCGGGCCTTACACCCGAAGGCTTTCCGAGTGCGGTCTCGAAAGCTACTCGAGGTCCGGCAGTCGGCTCCGCGCGAAGCCCCGGTCACGCGAGAGGTCGGTCGCGGAGTCCTCGCCGGTCGTCGGAGTCCAAGTCTTCGCACTCCTCGGGTAAGTCGAAGCACAAAAAGTCTAAGAAGCACCATCGCTGTAAGACTTCGCCTCGCCGGTCTCACGACTCGGCTGAGGCCCCTGTCGGCACCGTCCCCGCCCCCGCGGCTCCGGAGGTGCCTGTGGAGCCGCCCCCGCATTACCCGTCCTTCCCGGGTTCGGGGGCGACTCCGGCCGAGATACAGACATTCCTGTCGGCCATGGCCCGCCTCTTCGGGCCTCAAGGCCCCTCCGGTGCGCCTTTGGGCCCGCGGGCCCTGATGGGGTTGCCCCGGCGCCGCCGACGACTCCGGTCCCGGCGCCGCCTGTCTCACCAGCCTCGCTCCCGGCCCCGGCCTCGATCCCGGCTCCGGTGGTACCGCAACCCCCATCGACGCCGGTTGACCTAACCACGCCTCCGCCGACGCCGATGTCCCCGGTGCCGTTCCTGACGTGGTCCGGGGCTCCGGGCGGCGTCGTTCCCCGGTTCTCTCCGGATCCGGACGCGGCGTCGGACCGACGTCGCCCGACGCCGGCTCCGGCGCCAATGAGACCTTCGGTCCCTGACGTCCCCCCCTCCTCCTTATTTTCTGTCGGAGGAGGACCAGGAGAGCTGAGAGGGGTCGGAAGACCCTCTCACACAGCAGTGTGAGTATGATCAGGACTGGGCAGAGGAACTTGGGGATGCCAGTGGTCTGGACACTTCTCCTGACACTGGCATGCTGTCTCCTCCTTCCGTGGCTACGGAGGAGGGAGCAAATTTCGCTACGGTGTTGCGTAGAGCAGCTGGAGCCTTACACCTCCAATTGCCTACAGTGGCTGTCAGGACTAACCTCCTGACGGAAGTGCTTCAGCCGGCAGCTACCTCCTCAGAGCCATTGCTGCCGTTTAATGATACACTGTCTGACGTTCTTTCGGGCACCTGGTCCAAGCCCACCACAGGGGCTCCTGTGGATAGGAACGTGGCCCGACGCCATCGCCCTGCTCAGGGCGACCCCTTGTTTCTCTCTCAACATCCCACCCCCGAGAGCTTGGTTGTCCAAGCCTCTGCCTCCCAAACCGCCTCCCAAACCGCCTTCCCTACCGCCCCTCCGGATAGGGAATCCAAACGCCTGAACCAATTTGGGAAGAAGGCCTTTTCTTCCTCCAGTGCTGGCTTGCGGTCCGTCAACACCGCTTGCCTTTTGGGCCGATACTCCCACTCTCTGTGGGATTCGGTGGCGCTCGTTTTGCCCCAGTGTCCTGAGGAGGTCCAGACACTGCTTTCCCGCACCATTGGGGAAGGAAGGGATGCGGCAAAGTACACCATCCGTTATGGCCTTGATACCGCTGATTCGCTGGGCAGATCGCTTGCAACGACGGTGGCGCTGCGTCGCCACGCCTGGCTGAGAACGACTGGTTTCTCGGGTGATGTCCAAAATACACTCATGGACATGCCCTTTGATGGAGTCGGTCTTTTTGGTTCCAAAGCAGACCATGCGCTGGAGCGCTTTAAGGACTCACGGGCTACTGCCAAGTCCCTGGGCCTTTCTGCTGTGCGCCCTCCGCTCACCTCTGCTTTTCGCCCCTTTCGTGGCCACGGAAGGGGCGCCCAGTCACGTCCGCTGCCCAGCCACCGTCCCGCGCAGCAAGCGTCTTCGCGTGGCTGAGGACGTGGCTTCCGCCGTGGCGGATCGGGCAACCAGCGTGCGGGTCAGGCCACCAACCCCGCCCCGTCAGCGGCCTCCAAGCCCTCCTAGTCCTTCTTTTCAGGTGCACAGCACGCCAGTAGGGGGCAGGGTCCGCCATCACCTTCACCACTGGCGTGCCATCACCTCGGACAGGTGGGTCTTGGGCATTGTCCGAAGAGGCTACTCCCTCCCCTTCGAGACCACCCCCCCAACCATGCCACCTCAATTCCACCGCATGTCAGGGGATCACTTGGT
This sequence comes from Calotriton arnoldi, assembly GCA_963921515.1. Lineage (NCBI taxonomy): Eukaryota > Metazoa > Chordata > Amphibia > Caudata > Salamandridae > Calotriton > Calotriton arnoldi. The sequence continues at coordinate 546,594 of CAWUFW010005897.1, forward strand.
GCTTCTGCAGAAGGAAGTCACGGCCCTCTTGGCCAAGAGGGCCATCGAGCATGTTCCGACCCCAGAAGTAGGACGTGGTTGCTACTCCCACTACTTTCTGGTGCCCAAAAAGGACAGGAGGACATGAGTCCTATCTTGGACCTCCGGAACGTCAATCGCTTCCTCCGGAAGGAGAAGTTCAAGATGCTCACCTTAGCTCAGGTCTTGACTGCCCTCGACCCTGGAGACTGGATGGTAGCGTTGGACTTGCAGCGCGCTTATTTCCACATCCCCGTCCTGCCGGCCCACCGGCGTTACCTGCGGTTCATGGTGGGCCTCGAGCATTTTCAATTCACTGTGCTCCCCTTTGACCTCACAAGTGCCCCTCGGGTGTTCACGAAAGTGTTGGCGGTGGTCGCAGCTCATCTGCGCCGGGCAGGGGTTCCAGTCTTCCCCTACCTCGACGACTGGCTGCTGAAGGCGGCCTCGTCCCAGGCAGTCGTCTCCCACCTCCAGACTACGGCCGAACTCCTGCACTCGCTGGGGTTCTCCATCAATGTGCCGAAGTCGCACCTGATTCCTTCTCCACAGCTCCTTTTCATCGGAGCAGTTCTGGACACGACGCAGTTTCGGGCCTATCCTCCCGAACGGCGAGTCCGGGATATTCAGGCTATGATTCCGATCTTTCAGCCTTTATCCTGGGTTTCGGTACAGATGACCCTGAGGCTGCTGGGCCTCCTGGCATCCTGCATCCTGCTGGTCGATCATGCCAGATGGCATATGCGGGCTCTGCAGTGGGACCTGAAGTTCCAGTGGGCGCAGCACCAGGGCAACCTGTCCGATCACGTCCAGATCTCGGAGGGGACTGCAAAACAGTTGCAGTGGTGGCTCTCGAACCGGCAATGGGTCATGGGCAGATCCCTCTCCCTTCCCCAGCCAGAGCACACGGTTGTGACGGACGCGTCCCTTCTGGGATGGGGCGGTCACATGGGAGAGGCGGAGATCAGAGGCCTCTGGTCTCCGGCGGAGTCCCGGCTCCATATCAACATTCTGGAGCTCCGGGCGATCCGACTTGCACTCAAGGCATTCCTTCCCTCTGTCAAAGGGAAGGTCGTGCAGGTGTTCACAGACAACACCACCGCCATGTGGTACTGCAACAAACAGGGCGGGGTGGGGTCGTGGACCCTCTGTCAGGAGGCTCTGCGCCTCTGGACATTGCTGGAACATCAGCGCATATTCCTGATGGTTCAACACCTGGCAGGTTCCCTGAACGCCAGGGTGGACGAACTCAGCCGCAGGTGCATGATGGATCACGAATGGCGTCTTCACTCGGAAGTGGCGCAAGGACTCTTTCTACAGTGGGGAGAGCCTTGGTTAGATCTATTTGCCACCGAAGAGAACGCGCAATGTCATCAGTTCTGCGCGTTGGAATTTCCAAGGCGGCACTCGCTCGGCGACGCTTTTCGTCGCGAGTGGAGTTTCGGTCTGTTGTACGCCTTTCCGCCTATACCACTTCTACCCAGAGTGTTGAAGAAGATTCGGCGCGACCGGGCCCAAGTCATTCTTGTGGCTCCGGACTGGGCTCGAAGAGTTTGGTATCCCGAGCTACTCAGTATGAGCGTCGATCCCCCGATCCGTCTGCCTCTTCGGGAGGATCTTCTGTCGCAGCAGCAGGGGACGGTCCTCCACCAGAACCTGTCCAGTCTCCACCTCCTTGCGTGGAGATTGAGCGGCGACAGTTGATTCCTTTCGACTTGCCTCCCGAAGTTTGTGATGTGATTCTGGCAGCCAGGCGTCCCTCCACTAAGGTGGTATACGCCTGCAGGTGGAACAAGTTTGTGGCATGGTGCACAGCAAAGGCTGTGAATCCCCTCTCTGCCCCTCTTTCTGAGGTTCTTCTGTTCCTTCTTTCTCTGGCCCAACAGGGTTCTGCCCTGGGTACCATCAAGGGCTATCTTTGTGCCATTTCGGCCTTCCTCAGGCTTCCTGATCAGCCCTCCCTTTTCCAGTCCCCTGTTGTTAACAGGTTCCTAAAAGGCATTACACACCTCTTCCCTCCTGTTCCGTTTGTGATGCCTCAGTGGGACTTGAACTTGGTTCTTACCTTTCTCATGTGCGCTCCCTTTGAGCCTCTACATAACTGTCCTCTTCGTCTTCTGACTCTGAAGACAGCCTTTCTGGTGGCCATCACCTCCGCTCGGCGGGTGAGTGAGCTCCAGGCTCTATCATGCAAACCTCCCTTTCTGTCTGTCCATCCAGACAAGGTTGTTCTTAGGACGCGTCCGTCCTTCTTGCCAAAGGTGGTTACTGCCTTCCACATTGGGCAGAACATCTCTTTGCCCACCTTCTTTCCGCCTCCTTCCAGAGAGGAAGAGAGGCTCCACCGTCTGTACTCAAAACATGCGCTTTCCTTTTATATCAACCGCACACAACACTTCCGGGTGGATGACCAGCTCTTTGTTGGCTACGTGGGCGCCAAAAAAGGTCGGGCGGTGCACAAGAGAACCATCTCCCGCTGGGTAACCTTGTGTATCAAAGCCTGCTATTCTTTGGCTAAGAAGGAGCCTCCTGTTGGGCTGCGTGCCCATTCCACCAGGGCAACGGCTGCTACCACGGCTTTAGGCCGCGGTGTTCCGCTGCAGGATATCTGTCAGGCAGCTACGTGGGCCTCGCTGCACACATTTACAAAGCATTACTGCCTTGACAGTCGGGTCCGGAGGGACGGCTTCTTTGGCTGTTCTGTCCTCCGGGACTTCCTTGTCTGATCTTTGTTCGCAGACCCACCACCGGGGTTGGTATTGCTGGGGTATCTATTCTAAGGTAAGGAATCTGTCACTAACGTGTCTCTTTCAGATGCACAAGTTACTAACTTGTGTAACGATATATCTGTAAGAGACAGTAGTTAGTGACAGATTCCCTACCGCCCACCCATCCTCCCCGTTCTGCGAACTGATTTCTAGGGTTAAGGACATCCCTTTCAGGGCCCTAGTATTTTTCAGACACCTATGTCAGCTTCTTGCATGGCTCTGCGTTCCTGGCGCGGAAAGTCGTGTACAGAACTGACGTCAGCGCGCAGGGGCGGCGTCTAAGTACTGCCCGCGATGTCATCCCGGCGATCACGACGACGGACGCGGAGCTGCACGACGCCGCCTACCGACGCGCAAGGGTACTGCTACGCAAAAACTTTCCGGATGCAGCCTGACGCCTGGCGATATTCTAAGGTAAGGAATCTGTCACTAACTACTGTCTCTTACAGATATATCGTTACACAAGTTAGTAACTTGTGCATTAATGGGCATGCTCTGAGGACTGTTGATAACTTTTGCTACTTAGGGCTAACTTTCAGTTCATTGGGATCGTGGCTCCCCCACCTTGCTCAGGCCTGTGTTAAATTAAATAAAATTGCCTGCATCCTTATTAGACCGGATATTAAGGGGACTGTGTTCCCACCATTGAAAGTTTATAACTCGCAATGCATTAGTGTAGCCACCTACGGTGCAGGAGTTTGGGGTTTTAGTAAATGCTGTTCTTTACAGGCTGAGGAAAACAACTTTTTGTGACGTTTCCTGAGTTTACCGCCGTCCACCTCTAGTCTTATTACCCACTGCGAGTTCAATCAGGGATTCTTAGAAGATAAGATTCAGCTGGTGACACTTTTATTATGGGTTAGTATCTGGTCAAACCCGGCTGCTAAGCTATGGAAGGACATTATATCTGGTTGAACCCGGCTGCTAAGCTATGGAAGGACATTATATCTGGTCGAACCCGGCTGCTAAGCTATGTAAGGACATTATATCTGGTTGAACCCGGCTGCTAAGCTATGTAAGGACATTATATCTGGTCGAACCCGGCTGCTAAGCTTTGTAAGGACATTATATCTGGTCGAACCCGGCTGCTAAGCTATGTAAGGGCATTATATCTGGTCGAACCCGGCGGCTAAGCTATGTAAGGACATAATAGCTGGTCGAACCCGGCGGCTAAGCAATGCAAGGACATTATATCTGGTCGAACCCGGCGGCTAAGCTATGTAAGGACATTATATCTGGTCGAACCCGGTGGCTAAGCTATGTAAGGACATTATATCTGGTCGAACCCGGCTGCTAAGCTTTGTAAGGACATTATATCTGGTCGAACCCGGCTGCTAAGCTATGTAATGACATTATATCTGGTCGAACCCGGCGGCTAAGCTATGTAAGGACATAATAGCTGGTCGAACCCGGCGGCTAAGCAATGCAAGGACATTATATCTGGTCGAACCCGGCGGCTAAGCTATGTAAGGACATTATATCTGGTCGAACCCGGCTGCTAAGCTATGGAAGGACATTATATCTGGTCGAACCCGGCTGCTAAGCTATGGAAGGACATTATATCTGACTGCCTGATGCTAGCCAAGGCTTATTTTATACCTTGGTTGAGTTATATACGAGTTACTTTTGGATCCCTTGGCATATCCTGTAGGTTTACCGAACCCAGTCGTATTCCCAAAAATGTCAAGATGGAGGTGAAAGCACTATTTAAGAACTTCTGCGCAAATGCTAGGCTGGAAAAAGAGCTATCCAAACATTCAGTGTCGCTTTATTATAGTCTTTTACCTATTGATGAACTCCCTTTATATTTATCTCTGGATTTGTCAAGATGGGACTGGTCAATTCTCTTTCGCTTCAGAGCAGGGTCAATCCATTGGTCCCTATTTTTCGAACATTTTTTTGACCCAGAGGGGAACAAAGTTTCCACCTACCCCTGTGGCAATCAATCCACACAATCATTACTGCACTTTATGTTCTTGTGCAAATTGCACAGCCCAGTACAAAAACACTTTTTGATTCACTTGTTACGGAAGCTAGGTTTCCGACGTTGTAGACCAGCTCTCCATCAACAATCGCTAAGTTCACCCGAAACAGTTTTTAGTGTCTGCGCCTTTTTGAAAGCAGCTATTAGGGCTAGACAAACCATGTTGGGTTAACTCGTTAGAATTTTATGTGCAATGTGGTTTAGCATACGGAGTTTGATAAAATGATTTGGTTCAATTTTAGGGGATAGTAGGAGCGCATAGCTGACCCTATTTGAGGTTTTTGTTCTCTCTACATTATTTATTTTATTTGCAATGTTTTATATAGCATGAACTAGACCCATGCGGGTATCAGAGCGCTTTACAAGATGAGGAGACAATGACATATAGAACATTAATCATGGGAAAGGTACATACAATGTAACAGAGACAAATAGTAAAGCAGGGGAGAGAGTTGAGGATCTAAACCAGGACTCTGTTCATTAACAGGAGTTTGACTTTTTTCTTGAAGGAGGTAATTCCCATCCAATAGATTAGTAAACCTTGCGACATAGTCCAGGAAATGCAAAGTAATGACGATGGTGAAATGGCATGTAATTGACGCGTAGAAAGGTTCGATGCTGAATTGCTGTGAAGATGCTGATGCTGATGGTTACAGAATGATGCACTTGAAGAAATGTAGGCAGCAGCACCCAGACGCAATGAAACTACCATCCAGGTAGTAACTATAGTAGAAATACGCGTAGAGAATCAAACTGAGTAGATAAATTCCGACTTCCTAGTGGAATCCAAGCTGAATGAAAAGAGTAGTCCCCTGATAAAATTAAGATGGGGTGCTCTTAAAGCCGCTCGTCGCCAGTGTAGAAATGAACAATGTCCACGCAGTTGTAGGTTTTCAATTCCAAGTAGGTTCTTGCATGAGAGCACCCCAAACAAGTACCACAGCTTACGGATCCCAAAGCAACGGACAAGACTTATCACAGAAGCCCAGAAGGATGACATACCAAGAAGTCTTTGCATCATAAGCACAAGGCAAGAGAAAAAAAACCTAACAAGCATTGGCAACAGATACACATTGCAAATACCATACACCCCATTTGGATCAATGGGCAGCTGTCCAATACGTCTCTTGATCCTAAAATGTTTTTTTTTCTGGTCTCACTTACGTCAGCTTGTTGTGCAAGCAAGCTTCAGTCCAGCTTCCCTATACGACGCTCTTCCCAGAGGAGCTGGTGCTGAGAACTCGAGCTGCATTCATGCCTAAAGTAGTAACACCTTTCCACCTCAGGCAGGCTATCACTCTTCTGACTTTCTTTGCCCTGCCCCGCTCCCCTCCCACCCCCCTCTAGATAGGGGGTGAGATTACATTGTGCCCTCAGTTTCTACATTGATTGTCCCAAGGACCTTTGGATGGTCTGGTAGGAAGGATAGTCTTCTGCATCAAAATCTGTTAAGCCTGGCTAAGAAGAAGCAGCTGACTGACGGACCGAGGGCTCATTCCTTTCAGCCAAGGCTGCTATTACTGCGCTAGCACACAGACTGCCTGGCCTTGATACCTACCTGTTAGGCTGCTACGTGGCTTCAGTGCACATGTTCACTCAGCACTACTGCCTTGACAGTCCAGACGGTTGGGATGGGCATTTTGCCTGTTCAGTCATGATGGACTTCTTGGTCTGACCCATTCCACAGACCCACCACCGGGGAAGGTACTGTTTGGTTTCTAATCACAAGGTGAGGAATCTGTGGTTAGAAGTTTCCTTCAGAAAACAAGTTACTTACCTTTGCTAAAGCTCTTTCTGGTGAATACTCTATCTGACGGCAGATTCCTCACCGACCCTCCCACCTACTCTCCTCAAATCTGGTATGTGAAAATAATAACATTTGCCCCTTATTGACTGCTGCCTTTGGTTCTAGACTAGCCCTGGGTGATGCCCTTCTCCTCGCAGACATCCAGGGGTTTTTCTGCACCCTTATGACCAATTTCAGAATTGGTCATCCGCTAACTGTTCCAAGGAAAGTACTTGGTGCCTTCAGCACACATGGAATTTCACCTTCTGCTGACTACTGAAAAATGTGGGTTATGTTGGTTCAGTTATTTTACGTTTTTGTTACAAGCCACTTTCACAGTGTTAGAGCTCTTATCCTAGCAAGGCATGGTGCATGGCACAGGCTCCCTTTTTGAATTAGTGCCTCCAGGGTCTTCGATTCCTCCAGTAGTCACAGGGTTCGTTAGTTGATTGGGCACTTGGGAGGAAGGTGTATAGGATGCGATTGTGGCAGATTCAGAGTAGTTCGCAGCGTCATCGGTGGATGTGAACTGGTGTTCAGAGGATGAACAAGTGATCTGATCTGTGAGTGTTGTGGGTCTGTGTGAGATTGATGCATCAGTTGTGGGTGTCTAGGTATGGATGATGTGGTCTGACGACAGTGGTCCAAGGTGAGTAGAAGGATGAAGGGAGAGTGTCCTCATTTGTGAATGGACCGCAAAGCAAAGTAATTGGATCACTAGTAACACAATACCATATACAAGGAAACAAAAAAGCAGCAGAAGGAAACAATCAGATCACCAGTAACACAAGCTGAATCTGGTCACCAATAACCCAAGGAAAAACAAAGTAAACTGAATTAGGTTGCGCAGTCCCTGCCCTGTAATCTCAGTGACACAAACACCAGGTACACAGCTGACATATTTCTCCCTAAATGTTTTTTAATTTTTTTTTTAGCAAAAGTGAGACCAGTATCATTATTGCAGGATCCATTACTGCCAAAATGCTGTTGTTGCCGAATACAAAGGATTCCTGGCCTCGATTCCACCTCGTACCTCTATCTTCTACCATCCTACACTTCCTGTCTCGGTCTCTCTTGCAAGATCTCTTCATCCCTCTGTTTTCCCTTCGTCATGGTCTTACTGTCTTTCACTTGCTCCTTCATCATTGTTGTGCCTTTCACTCTTTTGCTGTAGGTCACAATCCAATGACAAATCCCAGTTACTAAAACTGATGCTGGTGTCCACCACTTACAACAATTGGTACTAATTAAGCGCTGAACAGTTCACACGTCTTAAGCACCAAGCATAGTCCCCTCCTGCCTTTGTGTAATAGTGTCTGAAGGTACTAAAACACCCAGTGATTTGGTGTTGGCTCAAACCTTTTTTTCATAATCTTACATGTCATTATTGTCCTTGAATATAGTGTTGTTTCTGTGTGATTGTTGTGGGATTTGCAGGGCTACCATCTGCAGCTAGTTTTCTCTTCGTGCTCCTCTTCTTCTTTGTCTCTTGGTTAAGAAAATGCCTTCAGCCAGATGATCTGTAGAACTGCTGCAGAGTATCAGTACATCCCTAGATCACCGACTGATTAAACTATATATTTATCACAAGTGAAGTGATCGTTGTTGGAAGGGTTTTGAATGGGTGTGAGTAATAGTGAACTAAGGGCATTCATGAACTTGTTTGGTGCATTAGTTTTGGTGCGCTGATGATGTTCATGGGCGTCATGGAAACACGTTGGTTGGTAGAAAGATCTTTGTGAAGCGGTTTGTGTGTGTTATCTTTGCAGGAGATCAGCCGGAAGGTCTACAAAGGAATGCTGGACGTTCTGAAATGCACAGTGTCTAGTCTGGAACAGTCCTACAGTAATGCCGGTCTCGGTGGCATGGCCAGCGTATTCAGCCTGCTGGAGATTGCATACACTCATTACTATAATAAAGGTGAGATATCCACATCAGGAGGTAAAGATTTGTTTAAATATTGGCTCATGCACTCTTTCTGGCTTTTGGACATCCCTCCTGGACCTGGTCGGAGGCTGGTCCTCTACCTTCATTGTCCTGGAGGCTTTCTTCTCTGTTCTCTGACATGCTCCTCCTTTACATTTCCTTATGGATACTTGTTCCTGTCCTGTGATCTTGACTGGGGCCTTATGTATTATGGTACTGGAATATCGAGTACTAAATCGTGCTGCAGAAATATTGTAACAAATGTAGTGACAGCCAAAATATCGACAAGGTAAGTGAGGCACAGCACATGATGGTCAAGTAGTAAAAGAAGGTTAATTAGGAGCGACTATCCACTTCCCTCTCTAGATGTAACTGTACCCTCTGTTCGAACTGCTCGTTCTCCAACCCAGACTCACTCCAAAGAAGCCAATAGACAAATGCGCACTTTCACACTCTCTAATTAAACACTGCTTGAGATTACAGGAATAGGCATGTTTAAAAGTGATTGTGATATCTCCTGCCCGCAACCATCTCTGTCTAATCTTTTAGTGCCATATCCCTCAGGTAATGCCAAAGCAGCATCCGGGTTGGCATGTTTATTAATCCAAGTTAGACCATGAACCAGGGAGATGAGCCCCTAGGCAAAATGCCAAAATGAATCCCCAAAATATAAGAATACACAATTAATTGTTGGTAAAAAAGATAAAATCTGACTAAGTCCCAGGAGGCATAAGAACGTCCTCCTGTTGCATCAAGAGGAATACATAAATTCCTATTCATACCTGACCACAAAATCAGACAGCCTATGAGGTACATGGCATGGTTCTGACATGTCCTTTGGGTACTTTGTCATCATTATCCTTTGTCCACTTTCTCTACTTTGTTCTTTACTTAGACGTTTCTCTTAGCCACTACAACGTACTTCATTAGCACCACACCAGGTTAGCATCTGTACATTTCACAGTTCTCCTCCCTGTAATGCTACAGAATTGCTATTGACTTTGATCAATTGATTTTGGCACTTGCCACTACGATTCTCCTTTCTGTTAGTTCCATCTCCTCTCAACACATACCAGCTTTAAATGATTTGTGTTCACCCCTGATCGCCTTTTCATGTCTAATACAGTAATCTTCTTGACCATCCTTCACATTTTTTAACCATCCTCCAGACAAAAACTTTCCATTCTACACCTTACCATCAAATAGGGACATTCCTTGGTACATTGCATCATATTACAAAATAGATAAAAAGACTAACCCCTGTGGAGAAGTGTAGAGTATTTCTGTAGCTCTATAACCTCTTCTGCACCTCATCCAAATCAGACCGTTCCACAGTGCCATTTGCAAACAGTCACCTAATATTCACCCAACATTCTATTGAAACGTTTAACTAACCCATTCTCACGTGGATTGTAAAAAGCTGTCTTGTATTGTTTCACCTCAAACTCTCTCAAGTAATACTGCATTTCATCAGAAAATAACTGTGAACCATTGTCAGCAATGGGTAATTCCAGGCACTCTCTTCTTGTGAAAACTCTTATGAGGAACTCCTTAATGCTCTTAGGTTTTATCTCTTTGACAAATTTCACCGGACTCCATTTGGACTAATATTCCATAATGACTAGCACAAATCTACCTTCCAAACCACTTTAAAAAAAAAAACTACAGATGCCCAATCATGCCTTCTGCCGTACTCTATACGGATGCTCAGTTGGCATTAGAGGAGACTGTGACTTACCATTGAGCCTGTATGGAAAACAATTCCTCACAAAAGCTGCAATACATCTAACCATTCCGGGCCACCTGAAATCAGCCGCAGCCCTCCTTTTCTTAACTGACATTCCTCCTTGGCTTTTGTGCAGTACCTTTGTTAATCTCTCGGAGTACCTCAGGAACTACAAATCAATCAGACCTCATAATCCCATCCTGCTCTGACAACTCGACCCATACCATATCCTCTAGGAAGGTCTTGATTTCTGTGAATGTTCAGCCATCTGCCTCTCAAAGGGTAAGTTACCTTTTCTATTTAATCATCGTCTTGTAACTTCTTTTTCATTCAACTTTGTCTATAGCACCTGCACAAGACACTGCCACGGTCCTCACCAGTAACCTATAAAGACAATTTGCCTTTACATTTTTACCATCTAGCACATATTTCATAACAAATGTGGATTCCTGTAGGTACAATTACCATTTAGCTTACCTTGGCATAGGTCTAGCTGATCCTTTTGTAGGGCTTGTGATCTGACCAAAATTCGAACACTCTCCCAAATAAATGTTTTAAAATGCTGTGCCTGCCAGCAAGAGGCCACCGCTTCCTTCTCTGTGACTTTATAGGGCCATTCTGAATGCCTCTAAATGTTTGAGAAGCAAACACCTCTACCCTCTGCCTAAATTGTTGAATCTAAATCATAAAAAGCATCCATGCCATAGGCATTTGCATCTGTGACTATAAATGTTGTTTCAGGGGTCATTTGTTTTCAAATCTACCATCTGAGCAGTGTTCTTCTTAACACTTTTAAAGCCATACTCACACCCCTCAGACCGAGAACAGACTAACAATTTCTCAATAGATTCCTCAGTTGTCTTATCTAGAAATGAAAATGAATTGTGCATAGATTTCGGCCATTCACATTTCATCTTCTCACGTAAATCCTTGACTTAGCAACAAGCAGCCAGCATTCATAAAATTGATAAATACTATTCCACTCTTTCAGCAAGAAGGTGTGCCCTCAAATAGGACTTATGTCTTTCATTGCAGTAGTCGTTTTTACTGCACGTATGATCAAGTGCTCTCATAGCTTTCCCTTCTCCATCTGCAGTTTCTTCTAAATCTATTTCATCCTCCTTACTATGTTCCACTCTGGAAGGTATTGACAACTTCTTCGGTACTTTCCTCTCTTCAACGTTTAAATTATGTTTCCACAAAGCCATTTTTCATTTAGGCGTTATTATTTCTCTACCCACCACTTCCCCAAAAAGTCCCAAGCTCTCCTCCAGTTCTTCCTGTTCATGCTTGGTTCTTCTGGACTTTGCATCAAAATTGGAACGCAGCGACAGACTCTATATTTTAAACTATGTTCTACTGACTGAGTCAAAAAAATTAAAATAATGAAAGTAGTGACTATTGTAAGTAAGATTGTATTCCTCAGAATTTTAACAGTGAAACATATAAACAAAAATTGTAAAACAAAAGTAGTCCCTTTTCCAGCAGAAATGTAAAATCAATTAAAATAGAAAGAAACTACATGGCCAGTAGCTTCTATGCAGTCTGCAACCTTCCTATGCACTGTAATCTTAAATCATACTTTAAGGGGAACTTACATTTTTGCAGGTTTCTCTTCTTTTCTTTTGCTCATCTGCTTATCGCAAAGTTACACTTAAGTTTTCTACTTTCTCTTTCGTGTAATATATATTTTTTTCAGAAGTAAAGCTCTGGTTGTAGCAACAATGCTATTTTAAGGTAATTAGTTCCTCACAAAATGGGCGTCACAAACACAATGATGTTGACTAGACGTCTATCTGTGTTGTCTAAGATGTCGACGTCTGCTGCCTGCTGCCTGGCTAGCGTTGCAAGAGAAATTTGTTAATTGTACTGTCCTCAACAGCACCAGTTACCACCAGCTCAGCAGAGTATGTTTTTGCTCCAAACATGGTTGGCACCGTCCGCATTCTGCGTAGCAGACAACTGTGGAAAGCCTGGGTGCAGAAGGTATTGTACTCTTTCTCAGCAGATTAGCTTCTAAGCACCGAGTAAATCATGGCTATTGTTTTAATCTCATGTTCATCCACAGGAGCGTCCGGACTGTTTAGAAAGTGGAAAGGGTAGTTGAATTGGCAGCCTGTGTAAGCACATCTGTCAACTTTCCTTTAGCTGTAACTGTCCGATCTGTTCCAGCCTCACATTCTCTATCCCATTCTTGAGTCACCCATCCACCCCAAGCACTCTGGAACCACAGGATTCAACAGTAATCACGTATAGGTATGCATTGCTTTACTGATCTTTACTATACATCTGCACACAGATGTGCAGCTAAGAATAGTACGTCTACAATCACCGGTCCATATTTTCGTAGCACAACATTTAGTACTTGATATTCTGACATACAATCCTGTATACTTTTGACTCGCCATGTCTTTCTACCTCGATACTGAACACTTTCTTTTAATTTTCCTCGCCCCACCCCCTTTCCTTAATCTCTACCCTTTTCTGGTTCTAGAATGTCTGTGCTCCGTCTGACTATCCTTTGGTGCCTCTCTGTCTACAGAGAGGCACCAAAGGATGTTTTTTGTTGGTATCTCATCACTGCAGGCCCCCCTTCCTCTCCCTTGATCCTCTCCACTCATTGTGGTGATTGTGTCTCCATGGATAGCTCGGTAGTCAGTCATCTTCTGCTTTCTCTGTACTGCCTCCCTTCGACTGTCCGTTGTGATTGCATTACCGATTGGTTGGCGTCAAGCCTACTCTCTCTTACCCTCTGTCAGCTTCTGTTGCTGTGGGACGTTGAGTGTTATCGGGATACCCTCTGTGTACTTTCCTGCACCTTTCCTCTCTTCTGTCACCCCTCGCTCTTACCCCTGGCTCTTCATGGTGGGTGGGTGCAGTAGTTGGCTTTGCCCCTCCCCCCCCTCCCATGTCCAGACTCTGCCCTTGTTTCCTGAACCCCGACTGCTATAGGTGGTGAAGTGTCCATGAGTGGAACATTTCCAGTGACAGTAAATGTCCTTGTTGGGTTCCTCTCTAACATGTTCATGCATGATTCGTTGTATTTCTATTCCGGAGGGGGTTGGAATTGAAGGAATCCTGATAACTTCAGAAAAAATGTTTCCCTTTGCCACGTTCTGGTTTTAGATCATCAGAGACTTCAGGGTCCTTAGCCAGAAGAGAGTGGGGAGGGCGAACTGTGGCTTCTACGTGGGAATGTAGTTAGTCTTAAGTTATCTGTAAGCATGTCTTGTCTGCCTTCGTGATGATCTGCAGGGCCTGCCAGGGATCTGCTCTGCCAGGGTGCAGTCGGGGCCTAAAAAAGCCTCATTCGGAGGCGATTAAATGTTTTGTTGTACACGAACGTCTGGTTGTATCTTTATTCTACTATGTTTCTCAGTTACTTATATTTATTAATAACACTGTCTCTTTCTTCCTGTCTGCCCTTCCCTAATCCTGTTTCTGATCCTCTGTCTCATACTCTTCTCTCAAACACACTTTTCTTCCTTTCCTTATCCACTTTCTTTAATTTTTCATCCTTTCACTTTATGGATATTCTATAATTTCTGCAATTTTATCTCTGAACATTCCTGACTCTCTTCCTCTGCCCATTCTTGCCCTTTCCTGCTCTGTTAATTCTTTTTTGTCTCTCACTCTTGCATTCTTGCCTGTCTCACTCTCATTTCTGTATTCCATGCTTTGCTTTCTCCCTTCTCCCTTTGCCTCCTCTGCTACCTTTTCAATGTCTTCCTATTCACTGTTTCATACACCCATTCCCTTCATTTTCCCTTCTGCTTCCTTTCTCTTATTCATACACTACCTTTCCTCCTTCCTCTTGTTTCTGTCTCCTTTTTTTTTTTTTCCAAGAACCTGAAAAAAAGAGGCGCAGTCCAACTGACGGAGCCACCACCCCGGTGGGCTGGGAGCCAAGCTACCCTATAAGGGCCGAGTCCAAGCCCATTGCCCATCTGCCAGTCCCTCAGCTGGCACCTCGGCTTGCAGGCCCTCCAGGGAGAGGGTCAAGAGAGTTTGACACCCGCAGTCTAAAGGAGGAGAATTTTGTAGCTTCCATTGGTGTGTATTGAGGCACTGCTGGGGTGTTGGAGTGGGGTCCCCTAGTGGTCTTGCCCTTTTCACACCATGTAAAACATCTTTCCTGAAGCTGTGCACCAGCCATTGCTGCTGAATTGTATTTGCAATGCCATCGTGCTTGGTAGAAGGGTTGTGGGGCACCATGTCACTCTACCCGATGCTTCCATTGTGCTGCTCAGTTGCAGTAACCAGCACAGTGGGACCATGCACCTCTACACCTCTCTCCAGTACATGCACCTCTACACCTCTCCAATACATGCACCTCTACACGTCTCTCCAATACATGCACCTCTGCACCTCTCTCCAATACATGCACCTCTGCACCTCTCTCCAATACATGCACCTCTGCACCTCTCTCCAATACATGCACCTCTGCACCTCTCTCCAATACATGCACCTCTACACCTCTCTCCAGTACATGCACCTCTACACCTCTCCAATACATGCACCTCTACACGTCTCTCCAATACATGCACCTCTACACCTCTCTCCAGTACATGCACCTCTACACCTCTCTCCAGTACATGCACCTCTACACCTCTCCAATACATGCACCTCTACACCTCTCTCCAGTACATGCACCTCTACACCTCTCCAATACATGCACCTCTACACCTCTCCAATACATGCACCTCTACACCTCTCTCCAGTACATGCACCTCTACACCTCTCCAATACATGCACCTCTACACGTCTCTCCAATACATGCACCTCTGCACCTCTCTCCAATACATGCACCTCTACACCTCTCTCCAGTACATGCACCTCTACACCTCTTACCAGTACATGCACCTCTACACTTCTCTCCAATACATGCACCTCTACACCTCTCTCCAATACATGCACCTCTACACCTCTCTCCAGTACATGCACCTCTACACCTCTCCAATACATGCACCTCTACACGTCTCTCCAATACATGCACCTCTGCACCTCTCTCCAATACATGCACCTCTGCACCTCTCTCCAATACATGCACCTCTACACCTCTCTCCAATACATGCACCTCTACACCTCTCTCCAATACATGCACCTCTACACCTCTCTCCAGTACATGCACCTCTACGCCTCTCTCCAGTACATGCACCTCTACGCCTCTCTCCAATACATGCACCTCTACACCTCTCTCCAATACATGCACCTCTACACCTCTCTCCAATACATGCACCTCTACACCTCTCTCCAATACATGCACCTCTACACCTCTCCAATACATGCACCTCTACACGTCTCTCCAATACATGCACCTCTACACGTCTCTCCAATACATGCACCTCTACACCTCTCTCCAATACATGCACCTCTACACCTCTCTCCAATACATGCACCTCTACACCTCTCCAATACATGCACCTCTACACCTCTCTCCAGTACATGCACCTCTACACCTCTTACCAGTACATGCACCTCTACACCTCTCTCCAATACATGCACCTCTACACCTCTCTCCAATACATGCACCTCTACACCTCTCCAATACATGCACCTCTACACCTCTCTCCAATACATGCACCTCTACACCTCTCTCCAATACATGCACCTCTACACCTCTCTCCAATACATGCACCACTACACCTCTCTCCAATACATGCACCTCTACGCCTCTCTCCAATACATGCACCTCTACAGCTCTCCAATACATGCACCTCTACGCCTCTCTCCAATACATGCACCTCTACGCCTCTCTCCAATACATGCACCTCTACGCCTCTCTCCAGTACATGCACCTCTACTCCTCTCTCCAATACATGCACCTCTACACCTCTCTCCAATACATGCACCTCTCTCCAATACATGCACCTCTACACCTCACCTCTACACCTCTCTCCAGTACATGCACCTCTACAGCTCTCTCCAATACATGCACCTCTACGCCTCTCTCCAATACATGCACCTCTACGCCTCTCTCCAATACATGCACCTCTACACCTCACCTCTACACCTCTCTCCAATACATGCACCTCTACAGCTCTCTCCAATACATGCACCTCTACGCCTCTCTCCAATACATGCACCTCTACGCCTCTCTCCAATACATGCACCTCTACGCCTCTCTCCAATACATGCACCTCTACGCCTCTCTCCAATACATGCACCTCTACGCCTCTCTCCAATACATGCACCTCTACGCCTCTCTCCAATACATGCACCTCTACGCCTCTCTCAATACATGCACCTCTACGCCTCTCTCCAATACATGCACCTCTACGCCTCTCTCCAATACATGCACCTCTACGCCTCTCTCCAATACATGCACCTCTACGCCTCTCTCCAAGCCTCTCTCCAATACATGCACCTCTACACCTCTCTCCAATACATGCACCTCTACGCCTCTCTCCAATACATGCACCTCTACGCCTCTCTCCAATACATGCACCTCTACGCCTCTCTCCAATACATGCACCTCTACGCCTCTCTCCAATACATGCACCTCTACGCCTCTCTCCAATACATGCACCTCTACGCCTCTCTCCAAGCCTCTCTCCAATACATGCACCTCTACGCCTCTCTCCAATACATGCACCTCTACGCCTCTCTCCAATACATGCACCTCTATGCCTCTCTCCAATACATGCACCTCTACGCCTCTCTCCAATACATGCACCTCTGCGCCTCTCTCCAATACATGCACCTCTACACCTCTTTCCAGTACATGCACTTCCTTGTTCTCCAGCATGATGTAGTTCATGCTGACACATGCTTTTGGAAATATTGTATCTGTCAGGAGGAGCAGTGAACATTTTTGTAAGAATAGAAACCTGTTTTAGTCCAATTTCATATGTAGTTAATGAATTTGGTTTCATTAGTGGCTGCGATTACCAGAAACCAAGTACAATCTTAGTTATACTTTTGCCCCCTGACAGGAGCCGGAGCTTGTCAGTGGGTTCATGATTGTTTCTGGTGCTTTTCAGTAGCTTAGCAACGAGGCTTGTGTTGATCTTGTTGTTTGTTTTCTTTCTTTGGAGTGTTTTTCCAGTACGATTTGCCTTGTGACTCTCCCTTTTTATGTAGGATATACGAGATCAGGCAGATATAAAATGTAAATGTAGGGCCTGTAAGACCACAGAACCAACGACTGAGGAAATGCTTCAAGTAGAAAGAAAAGGGGAAGTAGGCCCAAGGAAAAGAGAGTTGGACACAGATTACTGTGGGGAGATTGGCAGGGGAGCTGCTTCAGCATGTGGGCGTGGAAATAATGTTTTAAAAGTTGAAAATGGAGATTTTTCTTGGGGTGTGATACTGGAAAGAAATGGGCAGGAGAGAGGAGTTTGCGGGTACCCTGTAGATTGAAACACAGGACGTGTGAGGGGATGGACACAGATGTTTGAGGACCTGGGCAAGAGGAGAGTCTGAAAAAATGTGCCCGTGTGTATGCTGGAAACATTCCTGTGGAGGGTAGTCTCAGTTTATTGTCATAGAGTTCATCGTTTCAAAGATGGACATGAAGGTAGTCACGGGACATAGGCTGTTAGCAAGCCTACAAACTTGGCAGCATGTGGTTTGTAGGGAAAGATTTAATGACGCTCTCTGAATAGAATGGAAGCGGCACAGACGATGAGTTTTGAGATCTTTTTAAGAGATGGGTATGCTTCTGATGGGGTAGGTGCAGTGTTTTGTAGTAGAAGATGCTGTAAGTGTAAACCTCGTAGTGACCAAGGAGGCATCACCGGATAGCTACATTGTATAGATATTTGGGTAATGTCCACAGACCATTTGTGTTTGGAAGATACCATTGTGCTTCTCGGAGTAAATTAACCCATTGAACACTTCAACACATCCTTCTTTTTTATGTTGATCCTTTCAAACTTTCAGGTGGAATTGTGATGTTTTTAGAAATAACAAGTCGAGTTCTGTTCCTTGCAGAATGACATCTTGAAATCCTCCAGTTTAATGTGTTTCTAATACATTGCGGTTGGCCAATGATCGTCCTGTCTCTCCTTTGAAAGTGGTCCTGAATGCTTTGTTTTAGAGGTCCGTTAAATCCACATGGGCCAGGGTCACTCAAGCCATGTTGGTGCCGAAAGGCTGGCAAGATGCAGGCTTGTTGGCTGTGGTGCTCAGTACCATTCTCTGCAGCCCACGACCCCCCTCATGAATCTGAATCACTGTGTCTTTATACTTACCTACTTCCGTAGTGGTTGAATGGAGGTAACGTAGACCTTCATAACTTGGATGGAAAGTAAGATGTGGAATTCTGTTTAGATTAGATTCTCACATTGTCGCTATTAAAGGCATTGCTTGTTGCTAATGCCAGCCATAACCCTGGCAGAGAAACTTCTCTCCCATGTTGGATTTTCCCGGGTGTTCTTTAGGTCTGGTCAGTTCAAGACGCTGCCCCTAAATCAGCAGGTCACGTGGTTAGGTCCAAGGTAGGTTTGGTGGTGTTCCTTCGGCAAGGAACGTTCAATCTCATTTGAAGAACAAGCTCTTACAATTTGCAGTTGGCTTAATGGGTCTTAATTGCACTTTGCTTCATTTCTTTTGTAGCCTTGTGGATTTCTAACATCTATGTAGATATAAAATTTCCAGAAAATATAAAGCTATCCTTCCTTTTAATTTATAAAGTAAATGATAGACCTGGGTATTGGGAAAACACACAAATTGAATGCAGGTATTATGGCGGTAATATAGTGACACCAGTTTTGGTTTCCAATTTTGCTGTCCAAGGAGTGAGTGTATCAATTTTGGCTCCATCTTAGCACAAATCCTCTGAAAAGGCAGATCACATTTCCTTCAGCTTTTTTTTATAGCCCCACATTTGCCCAGGAAATGCTGCCGCTCTCATTAGTGTCACAAATCCAGGTACCATGAGAACATGGGAAGACGTGCTCAATAAAGTTCTAGTCATTTACAGCAGGTAATTGGTGCAGTAGTCTGATGAGGTGGATCTGTGAATCTGTCCGTCCTCCTGACTACGCTTGTCAGGTCGAAAGCCGAGTCCTGATAATAGTTTTCATTTTGACCTTTGTTTTTGGCTCTCCTACAGACGACAAGATTTGCAGAATGAAGGCAAATCATTTGAAGAGCAAGAACAGAGATTGGTTATTCTCCATACAAACCTTTATAGAGAATAAGCAGATTAAGCACACGGTTGAAGCAGCAGTCTGACTCCTGAAGCCTCTGATCAATGGAGGGTAGGCTTTAATTTAAAGCGCATCAATGAAAGCTACTCTGTCAAGGGTGATAAACCCCGTGGACAACTTCAAGGATGAGTCACACTCCTATCAGTCACCTGCCTGGTGGGAAAGTGAATCCAGGACTATGGGAGCTCAGCTTTTTGCACTGGTGCACACTACGAGCTAGGGGAATGCAGCAAAACATGTTTCTTCCAAGAACAAGACATTTCCTACATCTGGACCAGCTGCTTCAGGAAGCAAAATATTGTCTAGAGCAGGATTTGGTAGATAATACCCAGAATGTTTTCTTCTGCAAAGAATGCCCCAGAATGCAGTCCTGGTCCTTTTTTCGACCTTGTTTGGGCGAAGATGGAACCATTGTTAAACCATGTTAAAGTGGTATTAAGCGCTATACAAAATGCAAACTAAACCTTCTAATTAGGATGATGGTTGAGCTCTAAATGTGCCTGACCTGGGCAGGGAAGAACAGTTGTGTGCAGTTGACCCCAGCGTGCATGTTTCACTTTATCATCTCATGGAAGCCCAGACATGGCCATGGTTTATTATGCACACTTATCACCCCCCTCTTGGCCTAAATCACCACCTACCGATTCTTTGAATGAGCGGTGATGAATGCAGCCGATATCTAAAAAAAAAAAAAATGCATTCAAAACAAACTGAGGAATCTCTGATCTGCAGGTTGTAATATTTAGCAGGGACCGCTGGCACTTGCGGCTTATGCGAGAAGGCTCCACTATCCTATCAGCGGTCGCCTACCACTTATTGAAGTTATTAATTGCACAGGTCTCAAAAGGAGCCTAGTTGTCCTGAATGGGCCTAAGGGATTCAAAATAATGAATGCAGCAACCAACATAACTAATCTGTAAGCATTTAAAACTGGTCTCTCTGGTTATAAGTCATAACATAATATAACGGGATTCAGAATACCATTTATTTCTCAGCATCTGGCTGTGCAGCCTGTTGAGGTTGTAGAAAGGCTAGTATTTTTCCAAATGGGTTTATAATACTTAAATATTAAAACCTCCTGATTCACGGCAAATGTCCCTTAAGTGTCCTTCAGATTTATTTTTTAAAATGGCGCTGTAATTGAATAACAATTTGTGGAACCAGACAGTCCCCCAGCGTGGTATATGGGACTGTCCCCCCGCGTGGTAAAGGGGACTGTCCCCCCCCGCGTGGTAAATAGGACTGTCCCCCCGCGTGGTAAATGGGACTGTCCCCCCGGGTTGTATATGGGACTGTCCCCCCGGGTTGTATATGGGACTGTCCCCCCCAGGTTGTATATGGGACTGTCCCCCCCAGGTTGTATATGGGACTGTCCCCCCCAGGTTGTATATGGGACTGTCCCCCCCGGGTTGTATATGGGACTGTCCCCCCCGGGTTGTATATGGGACTGTCCCCCCCGCGTGGCATATGGGACTGTCCCCCCCGCGTGGCATATGGGACTGTCCCCCCCGCGTGGCATATGGGACTGTCCCCCCCGCGTGGCATATGGGACTGTCCCCCCCGCGTGGCATATGGGACTGTCCCCCCCGCGTGGCATATGGGACTGTCCCCCCCGCGTGGCATATGGGACTGTCCCCCTCCCCCCCCGCGTGGCATATGGGACTGTCCCCCCCCGCGTGGCATATGGGACTGTCCCCCCCCGCGTGGCATATGGGACTGTCCCCCCCCCGCGTGGCATATGGGACTGTCCCCCCCCCGCGTGGCATATGGGACTGTCCCCCCCCGCGTGGCATATGGGACTGTCCCCCCCCGCGTGGCATACCTTCTCAGACTGAGTTATGACCCCTGAACTTATAACAGCTGCACACTAGATTTCTGTAAGTTTTTCCTTATGTCCGTGGTATCCTAATGGTCTGCGCTCGGCTAAACTAAGAAGATTTTCGGACTTGTCTGGAGCACCACACTGTGTTATCGCAAGCCATTTCAATGTATTAAATGAATGTAGCTCCCTTGCTTGAATCTTTTGCCATTTGGATCAGTCGTCGTTTGCTGTGGACACCAGTGTGTGCTGAGACTCCAGCTGATGAGTTCCCAGTCATAATCATACCTTTCTTCTCCTAAAACCTCACCCCCCAAAAAGCGAGAACCCTCACATACTAAGTCAGTGTAGAAGTTTCGAGGGTACCGAGGAACCTGTGTCCAGGGACAGGCTGCAACAAGTGATCCTGTAACTGCTATGAGGACAGCTGCCTTCAGCTAACTTAATATGAACCCACCCTAGCAGTACAAAGGTGCAGGATCGCTGGGTGCCTCTTGGACTGCATAAAGATGGACACTGGCTCCCTAAGAGGGGGTCAGACAGGTTGTGGATGGCGCTGACCTCCTCATTGATCAAGCGATAGTGTGTCTGCAGCTCTGAGACTCTCATAGCCCCTCCTACAGAACGGAAGTTTACAGATTGATGTTCTGGTTTCCAGAAGACCACGAGAGAGGTGCAAGAGGGACCCAGACGTCTATCATTTAATTTAATTACCTAAACAGCATCAATGTCAAAGGAGTAAAATGAAGAACATTTTTACAACAATGCTTCATGGCCCTACCTGGTCAAAACAAGCATGTAAATTGCAGCAGATGCCTGTGCTGGAGAACCTGTTCTGTGCATTGATCTGGGCTTAAAGAAAGGGTTTGGGAGTTTATGCCGTCTCTTTTCCCTGCACTCCAGAAATACTTTCGTTAGCCTTTTCTTTGTAAATGTATTTTTTTTAGGTTTCAGTCATTGCCTAAAATTGTACCCATTTCTCATTCCATACGACCCAGAGGGCCATCTGTGGGGTTATGTATCACTCGCAAACCATCGAAGGGCTCTCTCGAGTGACGGTTGGCTGGTCTCTCTGCAAGACACCCAGGAGTATTTCTGGCCTTGTTAACTGTGTGGGCTTCTATTTCTGAGGTTGTATTCCTCACTCAGTTTCCCCCCAGTGGCAGCTTTCTTTTCTCCTGTTGGTTTCCCAGAATGTTCCCGAAGTCACATTTCTGCCTTGGGATTTGCCTGGGATCTGTGTTTCTCTCTGTTGCTAGGGGAACATTCGTGACTTTGTTCCCCCAGTGGCAGCTCACTTTTAACACTTTGTAGTGCAATGTTCCTCATTCTGTTTCCTGGTGGGTGGAAGAAGATGTGGTACTTGCCCTTGCTCTTGGTTTGCCAGGTGAGGGCATTGGGTAGACAATAATGCCAATGTAAAATCTGATATTGATTGTTTAGAATTGTAAGACCTTTTTTCCAGCATTAGAAGAGCATTGCAGCCTGAAGGATGCAGTATTTCCTGATGATTTGTAGAGGCCGCTGTCTGCAGGAGGTCTGGGACTTTCATTAAAGTAACACACGAGCGATCGAGCAGATGCACATGTTTCTCGGTCTTTAGAGCAAGATGGTTTAGGTGCTTTATGCACAGTCATCGTAATGTCTAGCTCCATGAAGAAACCATGTGATGCTGATAAAAGGGGAGCAGTGGTCCCAAGCAGAATCTCCTTGTTGACTGCCGGACAGAGGGCGGGTTCGTTGCAGTTCCAGTGTGTGGTGGGAGTGTGGGATTTTAAATGTAGAGCAAGGGAAGAACTTAAGTTGTTTGTGGGATCTCATGTTGAAAGAATGAGAGTAGCGATTTTATTGAGTAAGTCCTATAAGTGCTTCCTGGATTAAAGAGACCTTCAGGTGTGATGTTCTGTAGGAAACATCATTGGTAGAGTGATCACTGTGTATGAAATGCTGTTGACTGGACCAGAGGAAGAGGGGATGCTACACGGTGTCATGTAGAAGCAGTCAGTATTTCAAAGAACTCTGCGTTATGTCTGGTACAAGATTTCATAAGAAGAGGGGCCTTGGATAAGACACCATATAGAAGGGACTGTAGGAGAGAGGACCCACAGACCTGATGTTGTGTAGGAGGGGCCATAGAAGAAAGCCCACAGACTTGATGCCATTTCAGAGAGGACGCAGTGACATGATGCCTTTTACAATGGATCATGGAAGAGGGAGCCCACAGTCATGATGCCATGTGAAGGAGACCCCACGTAGGAACTTCATTCAAATTATCCTGTAGGATTGGGAAAGTGCTTGTGAGGACTCTGTTGGAAAGTTGGCTAGAAGGTACAAGAGATGGAGGGCACACCTGGGCGGTAGTTGATGAGTGTAGAAGACACAGAAGGCAGGGAGTTCTCCAGGTAAGATTTCACAGATAGGGCACATAGACTAGATTAAACTCAGCCTGACTCTGCCCCTTGACAACCAAACTAAAGCAATCAATGTCATGTGGATGTGACATGAAAGTGATTTATTTTAAACAGACCTTTAGCAGTTTTATTAAAATAAAAAAAACATTGGTTCCGGCTGCAGGTGGACTTTGTTTTTGTAGAGCCACCTTACTCCTCACTTCTAGTTGAAGCTCTGCTTCTGTTGAATACATACGTATTCTTGCTGATGCATAGGTTAATGAATCTCTGAAACATGTGGAATGTAAGGCTCTTATAAGCTGGAGTCCTTTGCTTGTCTGGATTGTATTGACCACTGGGCATTCTGGTCTACGTTTTACTCACAGGGGCCTAGGCAAGGATGGGCTCACTACACTGCAAGGTTCGGCGGTTCTGTTTCCTTGAATTTTTCTATCCTTCTCTGTAGCTACTGAGTTCTAGGTCAGTTCTCTTCTTCTGGAATACAGCCAGCCTCACATTTTTTCGATTTGTTAGTCAAATCCCCTCAGTCCAAAGAAATGTTGATGGCAGTGCTAGCCCATTTAAAAAGCAGAACATTTAATTGGTGGTTCCTTTTATAGCATTAAGTGAAAATAAAATGCCAAGACAGTACAATGCATAGCTTTAGTCACATGGGTCCCTTCAGGAGGGCTTGGATTCTGAACTCTGATGCATGTGTCCATCTGTGCTCTTCATTTCCAGCGACTCCAATACATAGCATCGAACCTGGAGTGTTTGTATCCTTACAAGGAGATTCATCGTTTTTGCACTCAGTCTTCTTTCTTCCAAGGAAGTGACCTCATTCTGTGACCTATAGGACTTGGGCCATTCTCTGCTCTTCCAGGGAGGTGCCTGGTTCAAGATTTTCTGGGTATTAAGTCTCACTTCTAGGAAGGTGCCTGGTTCATTATTTTCTGGGTATTAAGTCTCACTTCTAGGAAGGTGCCTGGTTCATTATTTTCTGGGTATTAAGTCTCACTTCTAGGAAGGTGCCTGGTTCGCGATTTTCTGGGTATTAAGTCTCTCTTTCAGGAAGGTGCCTGGATCATGATTTTCTGGGAGTTAATTCTCTCTTTCAGTGCAGTGCCTGGTTGAGAGAACTCTGGGTTACAAACCTTTCGATTCTCTTTAATGAAAGTACCTGGCTAAGGGATCTTTTGAACATGAAGCCTGTTGTCTTTCTTCCAGGGTGGTGCCTTGTGCCGTTACCTCTGGTTGATATAAGAGAATCCCTTCTTTTAGAGAGACGCCTGGTTTACAGTTTTCTGGGCTAAAAGCCATTTGGCTCTTTCAAGGAATTGTTGATTCAGGAATCTGATTCATATTCTATTCTCTCGCTTCCCTGGGAAGTAGCCTTTTCATGATATCTGCTCCCTTTTCTTGAGCTTTTTTACCTTGAGATTCTAGCTCAAGGCCACCCTGCTTGTACTTTCCTTCTGGTAGGTGAATGTGTGATGCACGATATGCACCTTGCTTTTCTCCTACCCTTTCACCAAGAACCTTGGCAGCTGTCACCATCATGTTCTAGAAGTTGCTATGCTTATGTACTCTTTTCAAGCACGTGATAGCAGTTTCCTGTGCTGTATTGGAACTCTTCACCTCTTTTCCCATTTCCATAGATGATTTTACACTAAATGAGTGGTCCCTTTCTATTAAAAAGTAGCATCTCACTGTTTAACTCCCTTTTCAGTAGCTCTCATCTTTAGTGGGTGCAAAGAAAGTCTTTTGCAGGTCTTCAATTGAGGCTACTATCTTCTGGTAGTGCTGTTCTTTGATTGGCTGGTTGGTTTCCACTGTGTCCAGTCCCTCCTGGCTTCTAGTCTTTCTGTTCCTGAGAGCTTTAGAAAATTCTCTCCTAGTGCAGCTACTCCTCTGCATCTCCTGACTATGCTTGCCTCTGTGGACGGGGCAGGAGGTACAAAGCACCCCTTCTAGAATGTGTATGGGGCAGTGAGCACCCCTGTGTAGGTAGGAGGGGGAAGAGGTACCAAGCAACTTTTGAA
Organism: Calotriton arnoldi; assembly: GCA_963921515.1. Taxonomy (NCBI): domain Eukaryota; kingdom Metazoa; phylum Chordata; class Amphibia; order Caudata; family Salamandridae; genus Calotriton; species Calotriton arnoldi. The sequence goes on from CAWUFW010005897.1 coordinate 572,208, forward strand.
TAGCACACTGTAGAATGGGTAAGTGGTAATCAGCATCCCTCTGTAGATGGAAACAGGAGGTACAGTGCACCCCTTATAGAACACACTGTAGAATGGGTAAGTGGTAATCAGCATCCCTCTGTAGATGGAAACAGGAGGTACAGTGCACCCCTTATAGAACACACTGTAGAATGGGTAAGTGGTAATCAGCATCCCTCTGTAGATGGAAACAGGAGGTACAGTGCACCCCTTAAAGAACACACTGTAGAATGGGTAAGTGGTAATCAGCATCCCTCTGTAGATGGAAACAGGAGGTACAGTGCACCCCTTATAGAACACACTGTAGAATGGGTAAGTGGTAATCAGCATCCCTCTGTAGATGGAAACAGGAGGTACAGTGCACCCCTTATAGAACACACTGTAGAATGGGTAAGTGGTAGAGAGCATCCCTCTGTAGATGGAAACAGGAGGTACCGTGCACCCCTTATAGAACACACTGTAGAATGGGTAAGTGCTAATCAGCATCCCTCTGTAGATGGAAACGGGAGGTACTGTGAACCCCTTATAGAACACACTGTAGAATGGGTAAGTGGTAATCAGCATCCCTCTGTAGATGGAAACAGGAGGTACTGTGCACCCCTTATAGAACACACTGTAGAATGGGTAAGTGGTAATCGGCATCCCTCTGTAGATGGAAACAGGAGGTACAGTGCACCCCTTATAGAACACACTGTAGAATGGGTAAGTGGTAATCAGCATCCCTCTGTAGATGGAAACAGGAGGTACAGTGCACCCGTTATAGAACACACTGTAGAATGGGTAAGTGGTAGAGAGCATCCCTATGTAGATGGGCGCCGCAGGTACGAAACACCCCTTGTAGAATACACTGTAGTATGGGTAAGTGGCAGAGAGCGCCCCTGTGTAGGCGGAAACAGGAGGTACAGTGCACCCCTTATAGGACACAATGTAGAATGGGCAAGTGGAAGTGAGCGCCCTGTGTAGATGGGAGCTGGAGGTACAGAGCGCCTCTCTGTAGATGGGCGCCGGAGGTACGAAGATCCCCTTGTAGAATGGGTAAGTGGCAGAAAGCGCCCCTGTGTAGATGGAAACCGGAGGTACAAAGCACCCCTAGTAGAACACAGTGTAGAATGGGTAAGTGGCAGTAAGCATCCCTCTGTAGATGGAAACAGGAGGTACAGTGCACTTGTTATAGAACACACTGTAGAATGGGTAAGTGGGAGAGCATCCGTATGTAGATGGGCGCAGGAGGTACGAAACACCCCTTGTAGAATACACTGTAGAATGGGTAAGTGGCAGAGAGCGCCCCTGTGTAGACGGAAACAGGAGGTACAGAGCACCCCTTATAGAACACAATGTAGAATGGGCAAGTGGAAGGGAGCGCCCTGTGTAGATGGGAGCTGGAGGTACAGAGCGCCTCTCTGTAGATCGGGCAGAAGGTATGAAGCAACCCTTGTAGAATACACTATAGAATGGGTAAGTGGCAGAGAGCGCCCCTGTGTAGATCGAAACAAGAGGTACAGAGCACCCCTTATAGAACACACCGTAGAATGGGCAAGTGGAAGTGAGCACTTCTTTGTAGATGAGAGCAGGAGGTACAGATCACCCCTCTGTAGATGGGGCAGGAAGTACAAAGCGCCCCTGTGTAGAAAGGAGGAGGAGGCGTGAAGCATCCTTTGTAGAATAAACTGTAGAATGTGCAAGGGGCAGTGAATGCATCTCCGTAGATGGGGCAGGAGGTACAGAGCACCCCTGGTAGATGCACTTGAGAATGGGTAAGTGGCACTGAACGCCTCTCCGTAGATGGGGCAGGCGGTACGATGCACCCCTTGTAGATTACACTATAGAGTGGGTAAGTGGCAGTGAACGCCTCTCCGTAGATGGGGCAGGTGGTACGATGCATCCCTTGTAGATTACACTATAGAATGGGTAAGTGGCAGTGAACGCCTCCCCGTAGATGGGGCAGGTGGTACGATGCACCCCTTGTAGATTACAGTTTAGAATGGGTAAGTGACAGAGTGCGCCTATGTAGATGGGGCAGGCGGTACGATGCACCCCTTGTAGATTACACTATAGAGTGGGTAAGTGGCAGTGAACGCCTCTCCGTAGATGGGGCAGGTGGTACGATGCATCCCTTGTAGATTACACTAGAGAATGGGTAAGTGGCAGTGAACGCCTCTCCGTAGATGGGGCAGGTGGTACTATGCACCCCTTGTAGATTACAGTTTAGAATGGGTAAGTGACAGAGTGCGCCTATGTAGATGGGGCAGGCGGTACGATGCACCCCTTGTAGATTACACTATAGAGTGGGTAAGTGGCAGTGAACGCCTCTCCGTAGATGGGGCAGGTGGTACGATGCATCCCTTGTAAATTACAGTTTAGAATAAGCAAGTGGCAGTGAACGCCTCTCTGTAGATGGGGCAGGTGGTACGATGCACCCCTTGTAAATTACAGTTTAGAATAAGCAAGTGGCAGTGAACGCCTCTCTGTAGATGGGGCAGGTGGTACGATGCATCCCTTGTAGATTACACTATAGAATGGGTAAGTGGCAGTGAACGCCTCTCTGTAGATGGGGCAGGTGGTACGATGCACCCCTTGTAAATTACAGTTTAGAATAAGCAAGTGGCAGTGAACGCCTCTCTGTAGATGGGGCAGGTGGTACGATGCACCCCTTGTAGATTACAGTTTAGAATGGGTAAGTGACAGAGTGCGCCTATGTAGATGGGGCAGGCGGTACGATTCACCCCTGGTAGAATGTCATGAAGCAGTAAATGGTAATGAAGCCCCCTCTGCAGAGAGAGCACCACTAGATGGATGTCCTGCAGTAGGGTATGTGATAGCAAGAACATCTTTCAGTATGTCTTGTTGAGGATACAGTGAGTACTGAAGGCTACATGCCCTGTCAGAAGCACCCTCTTCACCCAAGGCTGGAGTGATGTAGTAATGGGAAGAATGGATCTTCTGAGATTTGCTGTTGCACATCTGTTATATTTGTGTTCAGGTTAGTGTAAGGAACATCTTTGTCCTTTCACAAAAGGGGCCAGAGGATGGAATTAGAAGTTTGGTTTGTGAGGGCAATGGTGGCTAAGACGCTAGTAGTCAGAAGTGAAAATATCTTGCTCTCAGTCCCTTTGGCACGTGTACGAATGTGAGCAAGATAAAGGGGGTCGGAGTCCTGGTTAATGGACAGTTTGTGAATAAGGTCAAGCTCATGGTTAGCAGGAATAAACAGGCGAGCTAGTGCCAGTAGAGATGGTAAACTGAGGCAGAAGTAGGCCACGCATGTGAGGGATTGTAAGGAGGGAACGGGCTTTTCATGCGCACGAGTAACCTTGGGCAACATTTCTCCTTTGCAGTGGGTTTGGATAACGTAGGCCCTTCTTGGCCTTTTTTGGACCTCTACTCTGTCAGGAAATGCTGGATCCTCTCCTGCTGTCTGAGCCTCCATGGCCCTTCATAACCCTCTCCGACTGCCATGTCTTTCTTCTCCATTTTCGCCCTTCCTACTAGCTCTGACTCTCTCCCTGTCTTTCTCTCCTGCTTGCAATGCATCTTGGGTAGAGTTGTGGAACACGCACCAGGAAATGAAAAAGCAAAAAGCTTTGGAAAAACAGAGTAAGGAAACTTTGGAAACCCAAACCTTCCCATAACTGCCAACCCGGGAAGCCCTGGGGTGTATTTAGGGCGTTGCCCTAAAGGTCCTACAGCAAAGAAAATATTGAAATGGGACATTTCCAGCCAGTGTGGTGATGACCAAGACTATAGGGGCACCTGTAGTAGCCAGTGGGGCGGCACTTGCAGTAGCCACTGGGACGGCATGCAGTAGCCACTAGTAGGTGCTGCGTCTGCTGGAGCCAGTGGGGCACACATTGCCACTGGGGTGGCGGGGCGCCTGCGGTAGCCAGAGTAGTGTGAAGATTAAAATGGAAATTTGAGACTGCATTGTGTTAACTAGGGAACCATGTGCTGTAGCCATATGGAAACATTTGCGAAGATTTGGAATAGTGACACAGGACCGGAGTCATGAATGATGCATCTGTTGCTGCAGCGTACAGAGCAGGACCTCTGGTGGTGATATGTAATATTGAGGCATGGCCTGTAGCAGTCACTGGGGCCCCTGCTGGAGCAGCTCTTCTATGCCGCCTGCTGTGCCACTAAGGCAGCTGCCCTGTCCAGTGGCTTGCCTGCAGTAGTAGTTGGGACGCCTGCTGTATACCAGCTGTCACTCTTCCCTTGCCGGCTGCAACACCAGTTGTAGAGCCTGGCAGATCATCTGCTGTAAAGTTGTTGGCAGTCGCCATCAAAACTAGGGCAACACTTAAAAAAGCTGCTTTACATGACACAGTTATTGAAAGTTCTGGCTGTTCAAGACTTCTCATTGAAAGTTCTGGCTGTGCAAGACTTCTCATTGAAAGTTCTGGCTGTGCAAGACTTCTCATTGAAAGTTCTGGCTGTGCAAGACTTCTCATTGAAAGTTCTGGCTGTGCAAGACTTCCCATTGAAGGTTCTGGCTGTGCAAGACTTCTCATTGAAAGTTCTGGCTGTGCAAGACTTCTCATTGAAAGTTCTGGCTGTGCAAGACTTCTCATTGAAAGTTCTGGCTGTGCAAGACTTCTCATTGAAAGTTCTGGCTGTGCAAGACTTCCCATTGAAAGTTCTGGCTGTGCAAGACTTCCCATTGAAAGTTCTGGCTGTGCAAGACTTCCCATTGAAGGTTCTGGCTGTGCAAGACTTCTCATTGAAGGTTCTGGCTGTGCAAGACTTCTCATTGAAGGTTCTGGCTGTGCAAAACTTTTCATTGAAAGTTCTGGCTGTGCAAGACTTCTCATTGAAAGTTCTGGCTGTGCAAGACTTCCCATTGAAAGTTCTGGCTGTGCAAGACTTCTCATAGAAAGTTCTGGCTGTGCAAGACTTCTCATTGAAAGTTCTGGCTGTGCAAGACTTTGCACTGTACGTAGTGATTGCGTAAGGCTGCGTCCAAGGTCCACATTCCCGCCAGTATTTTCTACACTTTGCACTGGATTATGTGGTCTGTAATGCACATTACAGCTGATGCTGCCAGCCAGCAAATATCCCAAGTGACTAGACATTTCCTGACACAGTCCCTAACTGACAGAATCCGAAGGGATGCACAGAGTCCATCAAGAGACCTGCACAGGTGATCGTAAAGATTTGTTGGAGACAGGCAGAGTGTGGAGCTCTGCCACTGGAAGGCAGCTGGAGAGACACACTGACTAAAACTGGAATGCTCACAAGCCATGGGGAACTCTGGTCAACACTGAAGAAAAAGATGTAGAAAGGGAGGCATTGATACAGGTGTGCAGCGAAACTCACACCCACTGGCTTAGAAACAGATGATCTCTTAGAGCCCTGGCAGAGGTTGGCAGATATGGATCTGATGTGTCTTTGGGTCATTCTCTCCTGTCCTCCTAAGGTAGTGCCTGTAGCAGTGTGTTAAGTTTGTAGCCTCTAACGCTCCCGTTTTAGGACTGTGCATGTCCTCTGCTCCCCAGCTCTCTCTTTCTACTCTCACATTGTCACACCCCTGCTCATTCCACCCAGAACTAGCACTGGGCTTGTGGCAGGTCCTCCGGTCTGAGGGCAGAGTGTGGGCTTCGTGTACATATTGTGTGTGGGTGTCTGTGTGGGGCTTCGTTGTTTGAGAGAAGAGTGCGGAGGAGCTTCATCCTCTCTTGTATTCATGGAAGCTTTTTCCAGTCTTACTCCTGGCTGTGTGGTCTGAGTGCAAAGAGTTAGATTCACAGTTTTCTATCAATGGCTGTCCGCTGACTAATGGAGGAACGGCTCCAGCTGCATTTACTGTCCCCAGACTACCAGTGGAAATGCCTTTTAATGCAGCTGCTGGTCCGTGACTGTGAGGACGGAGCTCGCACTGCTCCGGTCAGTGACCGCCATATCCTCACTCCATTATGTGCTTCCTCTGGATCGTCTGCGGATGGCCATTTTGTTTTGGTTCCCTTGTTCACCTGTTTTTGTACTTTGACCTCCAGATGCATGTCCGTATGGCTACGGGTGGGGTACTGGGGTGATGATGGGCATCAAGAAGCAGGTTGCAGGACGGCATGGTAGGGGTTTTGTGAATGCAGAATGCTGGTTGGCTGTGGTATTGTGTCAGGGAATCCTAGCGAAAGGCTGGAATGTCACAGTTCAAGAAGAAACTGCTGTGTATTGGTTGCTAGATACGGCCATTGTTGGAGTGTGGCGTTGTTGAATGTCGCGTTTAATGTTATGAATATGGATTTAGGTGGGGGGGCATGGCTGTGGATTCACTAACAGTTGGGGTGCAGTAGTATGTGGGTGTAGGATCATGTAACAGTCTGCAATGTGAGGCAGTAGATGGGGTCATTGGTGTCTTCTTTGATAGTATGCTGGGTTTGGTGACCTTTAGATAAGACGTTGTCTGAGAGAGGTCACCTAACAGTGGGCGGACAGTATGCAGGGTGGAATTTTAGTGGCAAGAGATGTGGGTTGATTTCAAGCATATAATGCATGTGTCTGCACCTGTAGTGTTTGTTGAAAGGTATCACCGAAAGGGATGACTTGTGACATGCATTCAGGAGGATGCTTTGTAGGCTGTATAACAACTCAGGCTTTGGGAATGAGAATTAGATTTACAGCATGGAGGATGTATGACTCGGCTGCTGTTTACTGCAATCAGGTATGTGAAGTCTACTTGAGAACCGGGAGATAGGTCTGGGTTCAGCAGTATATGTTGTGCGATGATGAATGTAAAACCTGTCTGTAACGTGTATCCATGCACCATATTTATTTGCAAGAGTGAAATATGTGGTGCTGGTTGACCAATTGATCTGAGAGCATATAATATGGTGAGTTTGAGGAGATTGTTTACGACTGGTGCGTGCCTGCGTGGAAATTGGTGTTAATAACGTGTTACATTGGTTGCAAGAATGAGATGACTTGTGATGTTGGATGACGGAGCTGTGATCCTGGAGGCGTTGTAAAGGAAGCCTACCTTTCTGCAAAGGCCTGAAGATGTAATGCAAGTTCTAGATATGTTCCAGAATGCCAAAGAGTTAAATCTGTACAGAAGGAAGGCTTTCAGTTAAGTAAATGTCACGGAATTCTCACCAGTAAAAGGAGCATTTCACTTAATTAGTGGAAGCTTCTGCTAATTTACAGATAGTGTCAGACTTTGCTTTGGTGAGGAAAATGGTTCAGAGTTCAGATGACATTTGGCGATGGTTGCATGCATGTTCATGGATTAGAGTGGATGATTCTACCATTGCCACAGCTTGTAGAAACCTTCCTAGAACAGTCGCAGTCTAAGCACCTAGCTCTGTCTCTCTTTGTATAACTTGATGTCTTGCTCGCTTCTCCTGCAGGTTCTGATGCTGTAAAAAGTTTCTTTGGTTTGGGGGAGACGGAAGAGAAAAAGTCCCAGATTAGCGCAGACAGTGGTGTTAGTGTAAACTCCAACTCCAAGGTAAGTTCACAAATGCTTTACTTTGTTTTGTTGGTGTCAGTAGAGGAAGTGGACTTTCTTCTGTGTTGCTGTTGAATGAGAGATTGTCTGCTAGGGATCTTGTGCTAATTGTTGTACTGTGCAAGACAGTGTCTGCTAAGACCCAGTGTTTCATCCTATGTCAGTGGATTGCATTGTGTTGAAGAGTCTGGTCTGGGTGGAATCCTTTCTCAGGTGTGCGGTGTGTGTCTTCCCTGTCTGTTATCTGTGCTGTGTGCATAAATCCGGTATGGACAGATCATTTGGTTCTGCATTGTGTGTACTCAGAAAGCACTGGTGGAAGCTCCTCCCTTTGTGCTGTGTTAGGTGGGTGAGGCTGATATGTCTGGTGGCTGTATGTTTTGTGGAAGAGTACAGTGTGGAGGACTCGTTGGTTTGAGTCGTGTTGTGTGCAAGCTCCTCCCTTTGTGCTGTGTTAGGTGGGTGCGGCTGATATGTCTGGTGGCTGTATGTTTTGTGGAAGAGTACAGTGTGGAGGACTCGTTGGTTTGAGTCGTGTTGTGTGGAAGCTCCTCCCTTTGTGCTGTGTTAGGTGGGTGAGGCTGATATGTCTGGTGGCTGTATGTTTTGTAGAAGAGTACAGTGTGTAGGAGTCGTTGGTTTGAGTTGTGTTGTGTGGGAGCGTGTAATGTGACAAATCAGGTGTCAATGTGTTGGAAAATCCAATGTGAAGCATCCTTTATCTGTGGATTTGAGTGTTGATTGTGTGTCTGTGGGTTGTGTTGTGTCAAATCTTTGCTACCCCTGCAGTCAAGTGCCTAAATGGAGTAACTTTTGTGGTGCAGTAATATTGTTGGCCGTGGGAGACTAGTTGTAAACAGTAACAACACAGGCTACAACCCAGCACCAAAGAAAAGGCCTCACAGTACCGACTCCATGTTTCCGTATGTACCAATAACCCAAGCAAGAACAGACATTGAATAAGATTTGCTTGCTGATTCAGTTCTTGCATCAAAAGTGAGGAACGTAAATAAAGTTTATTAACCATTCAATTAATTAAAAGCATTACAGTGAAATAGGCATTAATATTCCCCCCTCCCCCCACCGCCCATCCCTCCGGATCCCGTGACTTCTCAATCCCAAGGCTCACCTATTTATTTATTTAAGGTTTTATAGAGCGCGAAACTGACCCGTTAGGGTATCGGAGCGCTTTACAGGGATAACACGTTGTATATAAGTTAGACATAGGCAATAAACATGGACAGGGATAAAAGGAAGTGACTACATTAGGACATAACCAGGGTATAAACAATAATCAGAGGAGCGACATGTCAGCAAAATGCAGAGAGAACCAGCAATTACATTTGAGGGAGTAATACATCAGTACAAAGGATAGGAGCAACCAAGCAGACAAGAAATTTTGCAGAAGAACAAAAGCAATGCCGCAGAGCGGTGTGCGCGATGAAAGAGAATTATGGGAGGAATTTGCTCATTAGGAAGGTTTTAGCTTCCTTTTTAAAGATTGACAGAGAAGGGATTCTTCTGATGGAGGACGGCAGCGAGTTTCAGATTCTTGGTGTAGCACCAGAGAAGGCACGGTTATAAGTTTTTTCCTTACGAAAGCGAGGTGGCTGGAGCACATGGTCTCTGGTGGACCGGGAGTTTCTGACTCTCCCAGATACCAAGATTTTCTGGGCGAGATATGCAGGGGAATTCGTGTATAGTGCTTTGTGCGTGATACAGGCCAGTTTGAGTTGGATTCTGGCTTCAAAAGGAAGCCAGTTCAGCGCCTTCAGATGCGGGGAGATGTGGTCAGATTTTTTTGAGCCTGTTAAGAGTCTTGCTGCGGTGTTGAGGCAAGCTTTTAGGGGGGCTGTGGAGATCTTGGGTAGGTCAGTTAGGGTTGAACCGGCGTATTAAATTGTGGAGATAACTAACGCCTGAACTGCTTTTTTTAGGTCTGCGGCTTCAAGGAAGGGTTTTAGTTTCCTCAAGTAGCTCAGGTGGAACCTGTCAGTTTTAGCCATCGAGTTGATGTGATCACGCATATTCAGGTTGCTGTCCAGGGTTATGCCAAGAGATTTGGCAGATTCCACTATGGTTGGTGTGCAGTTAAGTGCTGTGATCGAGTTAGTCCATTCCAGGATGTCAGTAGTGTTTTTAGGGGGGGAGATGAGCAGGAACTCTGTTTTTTGTGCTTTCAGTTTGAGCTGGTTGCTGGCGAGCCATTGAACAGTCAACTTCAGAGCCTCATTCAAACAGTTAATCTCCTCTAGAGATGAGATTTTTTTATGTAGATCTGAGAATCATCAGCGTACATGTGGAAGGAGATGTTGGCGGTACGTGGTATTTCAGCTAACGGTTCGAGGTAGAGATTGAAGAGGGTAGGGGACAGAGTTGAGCCTTGAGGGACACCGAATGTTATTGAGGAAGGAGCGGAGAGGTTACTGTTGACTAAGAATCTCTGGGAGCGGTTCTGGAGGAAGGAACCAAACCATTTGATTTCCCATCCTGTGTTTGAGGCGTTCAAGTAGTTTCTCGTGGTTGACTGTGTCGAATGCCGAAGATAAATACAGTAGGATTAAGAGACAAGTTTTGCCTTGGTCAAGGGCTTGAAGAGCGTTGTCTACAATGTGGAGAATAGTGGTTTCGTTGCTGTGCCCAGGCCTGAAACCAGATTGGAATTCGTCTAACAGGTTGAAATTAGCGATGTGTTGGCTCAGTTGAAGTTGGACACATTTCTCCAGCACTTTTGCAAGAAGAGGAATATTGGATATTGGTCTGCAGCTGTCTGGAATAGCAGGATTCAGAGAAGGGTTTTTTTATAATGGGGATGAATTGCCCGGTTTTTAGAGTCCGGTATGGACCCTTGTAGAAGGGAGGAGTTGATAATTGTAGTTCAAATGGGAATGATGAATGGGGAGGTCGCTGCCAAGCAGTTTGAGGGGAGTGGCTCGTTAAAGTGGCTATTCGGTTTTTAAGGAGGATAGAATTTTCGAGATGGAGTGGTCATCATATAACTTGAAGCTGGACCAGTGAGCTTGGTTTTTGGGTGTTGCCTGGGGGGGATGAGAAGAGGGATGGGTCCCGGCAGAAGGAGGTGGGAAGTTTGAGGCGGAATTAAGTTAGTTTCCTTGAGAGTTAATTTTGGCTGTAAAGAAGGAGGAGAACTCCTTACAGGTTATTAGGGATTTTGTAGTTTCTTTGGAGGTTTTAGCTAGTTTGTTTGATTGGTGTTTGACCATTTCAAAGAGCTTGCTGGGTCTGTTCTTTGCGTTTTCCAGTTCTGATCTGAAGAACTCTTTTATGGATTTGAGGATGTTCCTGTTGTATGTATTTCTGGTCTGACGGAGAAGTTTTAGTTGGGAGGCTGAGGAGTGCTGTCTCCAGTTTCTTTCTGTTAGCCGGAGAGCTCTCCTTTCGTTATTGAGGGGTCTGTTGAACCAGGGTTTTTTGTCTTTGATTTGGGATCTTTTTAGCTTTAGCGGGGCAAGATCATCAATTATGTTGGACATAGTCGAAAAGTAGTGCTCTGTGAGGTCGGTGACCTTAGATAGATTTGGGGCGGGGGGGTGTAGGTCATTCTCGCAACAAGCAGTCATCTTCTCGAGGTCGAGGCTCTTAGTGTCTCTGAGCCAGCGTTTCGGTTTCACAGGTTGCCCTGGCCTTTTCATGAGGAAGCCAGGTATTAGGAAGGTAATGGCGTGGTGGTCTGACCAGTCGCACGGATCTATTGAGTTAAGCCTGACCGCCGCTGCCTTTGCGATGATCCAATCCAGCGTGGAGCCTTTCATGTGCGTTGGAAGTGTGCAGGCTTGAGTGAGTGATTGGTCAGCAAGGAAGACTTTGGCAGCATTGACCTGGGGATCATTGGGGTCATTCCAGTGCAGATTAAAGTCATCGAGGAAAATGCCATTGGAGTGGGGGAAGCCTTAGCAGTAATGATTTCCATGAGGTGGTCGATGAATCTGTCGTTCTTGCCCGGGGGTGGTAGAAGTTGACCTATAGTCTCAAATCATTATTAACTATACTTGCAAAAGAAAAGAGTGTCAGAGTGTCTTATATTGTGTAACCTTCATTAAAAAAATCTCATTGTAAAAGCCATGTTTTGAAAAAAATTAAAATAAATCTGAATTAATTAGACTGGTTGCTGGGTGCAGCTACTTAGTTCGATAGAGTGTAAAGTGCGGTTTTAAAGTGCAGTGTGCTGTCCTACCAGACCCGGTGTTAATCCTTAGCTACCAACAGGTGTGCACCGGTAGTATTAAAGATTCAAAATCTGGTATACTTATGCTACTGCTGGGTGGCCCTTACTATGCACTTCTTCTGCACGTAGTAGAAAAGTGTACTACTACCACCTTGAAGTAATTAAAGTGCCACGTGTGAGTTAAACATGCATGTCTTAACCTATCGATGGACTTAGGTTAGTTCCAGACGGCTCATTGTTAGCCTACAGGTTAAAGTGCCCCGTGCCGGTCATAATGAGCTCTGTCTTAACCTGTCGAGGCACTATGAGATCTGTGGCGACTCTTCGAGGGCTAATCTAATCAAATGTGTGAACTTCGCCACTCTTGCTAAATTGCACGCCTTTGTTTCAGTAAAGCACACGTCCGAGGCCTTCTAACAAGTCCTCACACCCTTAGCCCTGAAAATAGGGCGGAGCAAACTGTGACGATCTTCGGCCTGTTAGGGACAGCAGCACAGAAGGTGCAGCCAGGATTCCCTGCGGTATGAGCTAAGCCTGCACAAGACTGTTTCTCCCTTGCGTGCCCAGGCTTGATTAAAATGTGTGATTCTAAGCACAATGAGTCTCATGTAAAGTATTTTCCTGCTGGCCTGATATGACGATGCATCACGTAGAAAAGGTTGAGCTTTCTCCAGGATGTATGACGAATCCAGTGGCGTGGTGATGGTAATGAGGCAAAGAGTTGCCAAGTCCTTTTCGGACTAAATAACCAGTGCCTGCCTCTTCAGTGCAATTTTCCTAGTGGATAACGGGTGAGTGCAAGTTTTCTGCTTTGATCTTAAAGCTGTCAATTGCTTGCCCCAACCTGGCGTGCCAGGGCGAACCCTCATCCTCAAAGATGATTTTCAGTTGGTATTTGAGTGTATTTTCTGGGGCTCTCAAGATCCTGATGAAGAACTTGATTAGGTCCCCCTGTAATGCCAAATCTGGCCTCCCAAGACCTAGCCCCAGCCATAGCCCTGCTTTTCTGGCTTGCCGTGGAGCCAGCAGCTCTGATTTATATGCTTTGACCTGTGCAGTTATTATAAACCTATCCAGGCCACCGGGATGGCCAGATGGCCATAGTTAATGGCCGGTATGAATTTCGTATTTCAGGACTGTCAGCATCGGCTCGGCGGTTGGACTTGTCAGGCGTTGGCTCAGTCGCTTCAATGTGTGGATTACACGATCTGCCTTTGCACTAAGATGTTTTTGGTTGGTGGCCGGTTTTGCTCTCTCGGAGAGCCAGACCCCAAGGTAGATGTAGGCTGTTGTTGTCCCTATTTGAGGTTCTCCCAGTTGCCAGTGGGCTTGTCTCTTATGCGGATATTTTCCAAACACAACTATCTTGTTCTTGCTCTGGTTGACTTGCAGATGGTTTTCCTGATGGAGTGCGTTGAGGGCTCTCTCGAGACCCACCCTAGTATGGTCCATACTGCTGTGTTATCCACATATTGTAAGATGGGGAACCTCTCCCTAGCCAACCTTGGAGCGTCAAAGCTGGCTCCTTTCAGAGCGGCCCCGGATCTGCTGTATAAAGATTAAAAGGCCCTGCTTGAGCCCGTTGTTTGTGGCAACTCTTGATGTTACTGTGGTTTGGCTTGTTTGAACCTGAAGCCATGTTTCCTGATATAAGGATATAATAGCCTCCAGGAGCTTGGACGGAATCCCCCAGGCGGTCAGTTTCCCCCATAATCTACCACTGTCCACCCTATCAAATGCAGTGCTGTAATCTATGAAACAGCAGAACAAGGGCGGGTGCTTTTCCTTGACCGCTTGTATGGAAAGATATGCCAACGCAATGATGTCCATGGTTGAACTATGTGGCCTAAATCCAGACTGAAAAAATGGGAGGATTCCTTTATCTTTTACCCATGACTCCAGCTCCTTCAGGAGGATTCTGTCATACGCCTTGGCTTTAGATCGAGCAGGGCAATAATCCTGTAGTTTGACAGATTAGATTGGCCGCCTTTTGTATGGTTAGGAAATAGAATGGATCCTCTCCAGGAGTACGGTGTTATTGCTGTCATAAACACGTGGTTGAGAAGAGGGGTCAAAATCCGAGCCAAAAATGCTTGTGCTGATTTAAATACTGGGGCGGGGATCCCGTTGGGCCCTGGTGCTCGGTCACTCCTCATTTTATTAATGTTCTTAATCACTTCAAAGTCATTGATTAAAATACCTTGGGTGAGGACGCAGGCAGCTCATTTCTGTGGACCCTTCATCTGATAAGTTTTTTGAGTACAGATGTTGAACATACTTTTTCCAGTCGTTTTCGGCTACCCCGTTCTCCTTTGTCATTCCTTGGTTATCAAGCCGATTGATGAAACTCCACAGCCTGGAGTGGTTCTTTTCCTTCATCAGAGAAAACACTTTAAGCCATTCCCCTTCGATGTACTTCCTTTTGCACTCCCATGCTTTCTTTTTATACGCAGCCCTCAGAATGGCAGTGGGACGCCCGTCAAGTGTTTTGCCACCTCTTTTCTTGGCTTCCAGTGCCCTACGGAGGGCACGTTTGCAGTGAATTAAGTCTTTTGGACTGCAGGGTGCTTGGAAGGTCATTTCTAAACTAGTTCTCAGGCTCCTGCGATGAGCATTCCCCAAATTCGGTTGTAGGTCTGCAATGAGGGCTTCCCAGTCACTTATTAGCGAGATTTGGGTAGCTGACTCTAGACTGTTCTTTCTCTTTTCTACCCACTCCGACAAGTTGTCTCGGAGACTAGCCGACCATTTGATTCTTTGGAGGACCTTATACCACTCTTCTCCCGTGGGTCTCCCTATCGCTTGAAGTAAAGCTGCTGTACACACTGCTAATTGCAAAGTAGCACGCAGGGGCATGTGATCGCTTTCCCCTCTGTCATCTACTTCAAAGTCCGCTAATCATTTCACTGACTAAAATATAATCAATTGTGGACGCGTTCTTGAAAGTTGGTTTGGAGCTGCGCGAAGGAGAGCACATTTCTTTTAATGAGTGGGTTTAGCGTAGCTTATGGATTTGAAGGAAGTTGAGGAAGGGTGTGGCCTTACCCGTGTGCCTCTGCATTTCTGTTATCTTATCCAGGCCCTTCATGTTGAAGTCTCCAGTTATGATCACCTGGTGGGATTCGTATTTAATTAGTAAATCTTCCAATGTTCCTATTAAAAATTCAATGAAATGTTTCTTCTGATTCTGCACAGGGTTGATATAGCAATTAATTAACATCAGGCGAAAGGGTTGGTAGTTAAGCCTTGGGTCTTTGATTAGTAGAGTTTGTATCACGGGTGTTTTAATGGGTATTTCGGTGGCAACAAGTTTACAAGCATGTTTTAGGTAGACCAATAGTCCTCATGACAGGCGGCCGAAGATATTCCGTTTAGTGGCTGCTGCTTGAAATTCATAAAAGCCTGCTAAAGGAGTTGTTGTCATTGCCCAAGTTTCCTGAGAACACACTATATCTCCGTTGGTTAGATAATCCTGTACTAGCTTGTCATTGGTGATTTTCCCCTGGTTTTGGCTATTATTAAGGATACAGCAACAGTGACCTTTGATCTTCTATGAATGCAGGCTCAGACTGACATATGAACGCATCACGTTGGTTATTGCTATAAATGACCCTGATGTTGGTGGGGGCACATTATCTTGATTGGCTGATACTGCCGACTTTGTTTTTATAGCGGTACCCTGCAAGACTTGGAGGGGCCCCCTTTTCCTCCTTGGTGGAAATAAGGAATTGCAGGTATTTCTTTGGCCCAGGTGGCTGAGTGTCCATGCCCCCAGTCGGCTAGCAGTTGCGCTTCTACTAGTATTGCAAGTTGAAGTCGCTGTTGGCTAAATCACACTATCGTGGAGTCACAGTGGGTGCCCCCATAAAGCTTGAGAAATCTTACCCACTCTAGGTCATCTGAGTCGATTTGTGCGAGAGATGCAACGTGTTTAAACAAATGAAGAATGTTGGTCCTGTCTGTATGTCGTGGGGCCCTTGATGTAATATCTTGGGGTGAGTACTACCTCGTAGATGCGAGGAGTTTCCTTGGAGGCTAATGCTTCTACGGTGCCCCAGCCGTGGGCGTGTATGCTGATTTGGGAGCAACGGTGTCCCACGCCCTGGGCGTGTATGCTGATTTGGGAGCAACGGTGTCCCAGCCCTGGGCGTGTATGCTGATTTGGGAGCAACGGTGCCCCAGCCCTCGGCGTGTATGCTGATTTGGGAGCAACGGTGTCCCAGCCCTGGGCGTGTATGCTGATTTGGGAGCAACGGTGTCCCAGCCCTGGGCGTGTATGCTGAATTGGGAGCAACGGTGTCCCAGCCCTGGGCGTGTATGCTGATTTGGGAGCAACGGTGCCCCAGCCCTCGGCGTGTATGCTGATTTGGGAGCAACGGTGTCCCAGCCCTGGGCGTGTATGCTGATTTGGGAGCAACGGTGTCCCAGCCCTGGGCGTGTATGCTGATTTGGGAGCAATGGTGCCCCAGCCCTCGGCGTGTATGCTGATTTGGGAGCAACGGTGCCCCAGCCCTGGGCGTGTATGCTGATTTGGGAGCAACGGTGCCCCAGCCCTGGGCGTGTATGCTGATTTGGGAGCAACGGTGTCCCAGCCCTGGGCGTGTATGCTGATTTGGGAGCAACGGTGCCCCAGCCCTGGGCGTGTATGCTGATTTGGGAGCAACGGTGCCCCAGCCCTGGGCATGTATGCTGATTTGGGAGCAACGGTGCCCCAGCCCTGGGCGTGTATGCTGATTTGGGAGCAGCGGTGCCCCAGCCCTGGGCATGTATGCTGATTTGGGAGCAGCGGTGCCCCAGCCCTGGGCATGTATGCTGATTTGGGAGCAAAGTGAGGAAAGACCCCAGGCAGAGAATGAGAGACAATAAATGGAAGTAATTAGAAAAAAGGTCTCCAGTGAAAACTCAGCCTTTCTAGGATAATTTGATTGGTTATTACAGAAAATGGATTAGGGATCTGCCTAGAGAAAAGACATATGATGTCCCAGAAGTAGTATATGAGAGGGTACGTGTCTCAAACCAGGTAATTTGTGTGCCAGTGGACTTTATATGTCTGTTGGCATAGGACTACTCTCGCAATTTACCTCTGCGTTGCTTATTATGGTTACTGCCTTTTGGACTTGTGGGAGAATTTTTGGAAGCCAATCGGGTTATTGTGATAAGGTTGTAACAATAGGAGTGTTTTACACCTGATGTGCAGTTGAAATCAAAACTGAGCGCCTGTTACACATCCTAGAACTTGACCTTCAGGCTAGCGAAGTCCAGCAGTCCAAAGCCTACTCAGGGACACGGTGTGGGGTAGAAACGCAGAACTCAGTACAATTTTGAAACAGAAAGCACACTACAAATTTAATCTCATTAATTTCCTCAGAGTCCAAATTTTAAAAAAAAATCCAAAATCAAGGCCCTTTATTTAGCTTCCATTCAAATGTTATTGTTTGGAAAACTTGCAAAGCAGCCAGCCAATGTGGTTCCTTAAACATATTTTCTGCTTCTTAGGGGCTGAAAGAATTTCAGAAATTGTAAATTATTTACATTTTATGTTTAAAAAAAGAAAAAAAACATTGTAAGCCAAAACATTTAAGCCCAAAATATTTCTTCATTTCACATTTCGCCCACCTAAAATCCCTTAATAATGTAAAAATATCCTAATTGATATTATGGGATAGTTTCTTTCTAAATCCAATAAAAAAGTTACAACAAAATTTACCCTAAGCCTCGTTAAACGTGACTTAAAAAGGGTCATTTCACCTTCCAAATATATATGATTTTACTAGCTGCGTCTCGTGCAAGAAGTGTACGCCCGCAGGACATTGGTGATCACCAACGCGTTGTTACCAGTGAACTGATTGTAACATTTGTAATTATGATATTCATAAAATTAAGCAATTTTATTGTAATAATAATTGTCATTATGACCTTAATTTATTTGTTGCAGTACATTTTTGGGGTTTTTATCTTCGGATGTGTATGCAGTCTTACTTATATTGGAACCACTACAAGACAGCTTAAATTCTTATCTAGGAGCATGCTAGGGCCATGAAACAAGCACAACATTAAATAACCGATGGCCAAACATGACATGGAATATCCCAGTAATCTAAATGAACTCTGGTTTCGCAGCATTGGACTTGTTGGACCTTAGATGGGCTGAAGCTAAATAACCCCTTGATTTCCAGGGGCTCCCAAAGTGCTGAGCCCTTTTTAGTATGTTGGGGGAATCTTGTGCTTAAGCCTTCATAACTTTCTTCCCCAAAATGTATTCAGGTCAAATTTCCATCTGTTTCCTTTGTATCTTGGGAATTCTAAAGTGTTTGTGGATTCCCTTTGAAGGGACTCAAGAAAGTAGCCGAAATACAACACAATTGTTTATTTTTTATGAAAAATGGGAAAACGTGCTGTGGAAGAAATGACTTTAACAAAAGATTTACTCTGCTAAGATCATCATCTTCCCTACTTTCAGCATCAACGCTAAGAGCCAGGAGTTTCTTTTTATCTGTTATTCTGAAAATATTAAGACAAGGGATCAAGTTTGTTGTGAATTTGCACGATGTTGTTGGAAGTGCCATTTTGTTTTCAGTTTATATATTAACCCTCCGTATCATATGGCAACAATCATGTTGTAAGATTTGGCCAGATTAGACGGTGATAAGTGGGTGTCATTTTTAAATTTACCATATTAAAGTGATAGTCTCCTGTGTCAAGTTTTTATTCGTTATTTTAAAAGTACAAGAAAAGACACTTAAGTTTGTCAAAAACTCACCTATTATTCTTGTAACTTGCACTTATAAATGACATTTCATAGTAGCAATGTTTTGTTTACAGTTTATAGTAACCCTTCATATCACAAAACAATGTCATGACATATGTTACATGCTGATACCCATGTAGTTAGAGCTGGCTAGATTCTGCGCCGATGTGCGTGCATCGGGCACCAGAGTTTGGAGCGCAGTCCTACTCCGTTCCTGCATCGATTAACAGAGATGCATTACTGCCCATTGACTCCAGTACTAAGTGTGTAGGAGGTTCCTTTGTTCCACTGGACTAAAAACTCTGCATCATCCTAATCAATGCATTGAAAATCTGAAAGAGACTATCAGTTATAGATTCCTTACCTTAGAATTACCCCCAGGCGTCAGACTGGATCTGGAAAATCTTTCTTCAGTAGTACCCTTGCGTGTCGTAGGTGGCGTCGGTCGACTCTACGTTCGTCGTTGGCATCGTGATCGCCGGTATGACGTCGCAGTATATACTTAGACGCCGCCCCTGCGCGCTGACGTCAGTTCTTTCTTTTTCCGCGCCTGCCAGCGCAGATCCGGAGAGAGCAGTACCCTTAGTCATTTTTTGACTAGAGTTTTTTCGACTTTTGTCGACTTTTTTTTCCCGAGTCGTTCGACTCCTGCTGCAAGGAGGGATGTCACACCGACAGACCGGCTTCAAACCTTGTGACTCCTGTCACAAGTTGATGTCGTTTACGGACCCACATCTCGTGTGCCTCTGGTGTCTGGAGCGCGACCACAACCCGAAGTCGTGCTCCGACTGTCGGGCCATGAACCCGAAGTCTTTGTGGGAGCGGTCCCGAAAGCTTCTCGAGGCCCGGCAGTCAGCTCCGCGCCGCTCGAGGTCCCGGTCGAGAGGGAGGTCGCGGGACCGGTCGCAGAGTCACCACCATCACTCCTCTTCGAAGTCTTCGTCTTCGGGTAAGTCATAAGAAGAAGGCGAAGAAGCACAGTCGCTCTTCGCCTTCTCCCCGTCCGTTGGCTGACGCGACGCGGGATGCGGAAGGTCGTCGTCCTTCGGCTCCGCCCGCAGAGCCTGTTGGGTCGGCTCCGAGCTTTCCTCCCTTCCCAGGAGCTGGTGCGACCCCTGCCCAACTTCGTACCTTTTACGAAGCCCTCCACTCCATATTTGGGCAGCCCGACTCTGCCGGCGTGCCTTCGGGCCCGCTTACTCTACTGGGGGTTCTAGGCCTTCGATGCCGCCTGCTCCGGCACCGCAGGGCCACCAGGGATCCAGGGCTGGATCCGGATCGGTGCCGGTCGACCTTACGACACCTCCTCCGGCGCCAATTCCATTGACGACACCTCCGCCCCCGGTTGTGTCCCCAGCCGGCGTCGACCCTGGCGTCCCCCTCGACTTGGAGCCGGACCGGCGTCGACCGGTACTTTTGTACCACTGTTCTATCCTGGCGTTCCTTATCGCCCTTAGTGGCAGCCAGAAGAGGGTGAGGAGGACTGGGAGGGGTCTATTGACCCTCTGGCAGACCAACTTGAAGAGCCAGAGTGGAGAGCGGAACTAGGTGAGGCCAGTGGTGTGGATACATCCCCATACCTTGGTATGCTTTCTCCCCCTACCGTGGCTACGGAGGAGGGGGCCTCCTATGCTGTGGTGTTGCGTAGGGCGGCTGAGGCCTTGGGCCTTGAGGTACCTACGGTGTCAGTCAGGACCAACCTCCTGACTGAGGTACTTCAACCAGCAGCAGCCTCTTCGGAGCCCCTGCTGCCTTTCAATGAGGCCCTCACAGACATCCTTCTGGGCACTTGGTCCAAGCCCACCACAGGGGCTCCTGTGGATAGGATGATTGCCTGACGCCACCATTTTCCTCTCCCAACACCCTACCCCTGAGAGCTTGGTGGTCCAAGCCTCAACGTCCAAAGGCGCGTTCCCTACTGCTCCTCCAGATAGGGATTCCAAGAAGCTGGATCATCTTGGGAAGGAGATGTTTTCTTCTGCCAGCTTAGGACTGCGGTCGGTGAACACTGCATGTCTCTTGGGCCGTTACACCCACTCTGTGTGGGACACAGTTGCGCAGGTGCTGCCACAGTGCCCGGAGGAGGCCCCGGCCATACTCTCCCGTGCGGTTGCAGAGGGGAGAGATGCAGCAAAGTTCGCCATTCGCTGTGGACTGGACACTGCTGACTCGCTAGGCAGGACGATTTCAACGTCGGTAGCCCGGAGACGCTACGCCTGGCTGAGGCCCACTGGCTTCTCGGGGGATGTCCAATCGACTCTTTTGGACATGCCCTTTGATGGCCATCGCTTGTTTGGCGACAAGGCAGACAATGCGCTCGAGCGCTTCAAGGACTCTAGGGCTACGGCCAGATCCTTGGGCCTCGCTATCACCTCTCGCACGCACAGTCTGCTTTTGGCCCCTTTCGTGGCTACGGAAGGGGTGCCCCACCACGTTCCGCCTAGAGCCACAGGCCTGCGCAAACTGCCCAGCCTCTGTGCCCCCGGGGATGTGGGACCCACCGCCGTGGGTCTGGGGGCCAGAGGGCGGGCAGTCCTCCAGTGCCCCCTCTGCAGCAGCCTCCAAACCTTCCTAGTCGACCTTTCAGGGCCACCAGTTGCCAGTGGGTGGCAGGATCCGCCATCACCTCCCCCACTGGCACGACATCACTTCCGACAGGTGGGTTTTGCAGATAGTCCGAAGGGGCTACTCCCTCCCCTTCGAGACTACCCCTCCCTCCATGCCACCAACATTCCACCACATGTCGGAGGGTCTCTTGGCCCTTCTCCGTCAGGAAGTTGCAGCTCTCTTGGCCAAGGGAGCTATCTAGCGAGTCCCTGTTCCAGAAGTAGGTCGTGGTTGCTACTCCCACTACTTTCTGGTGCCCAAGAAGGACAAAGGCCTGCGTCCTATCTTAGACCTCGGGGACAACAACCGCTTCCTCCGGAAGGAGAATTTCAAAATGTTGACATTGGCTCAGGTCCTGTCTGCCCTCGACCCTGGAGACTGGATGGTAGCGTTGGACATGCAGGACGCTTATTTTCACATCCCCGTCCTGCCGGCCCACCGGCGTTACCTACGGTTCACGGTAGGCCACAAGCATTTTCAGTTTACTGTGCTCCCCTTTGGCCTTACCAGTGCCCCTCTGGTGTTGACGAAAGTGATGGCGGTGGTCGCAGCTCATCTGCGCTGATCAGGAGTTCCAGTCTTCCCCTATCTCGACGGCTGGTTGTTGAAGGCGAGCTCGCCCCAGGCTGTCGTTGCCCACCTCCAGACTACGGCGGACCTCCTGCATTCGCTGAGGTTCACAATCAATGTGCCAAAATCGCACCTGAACCCTCTCAGTAGCTCCTTTTTATCGGAGCGGTTCTGGACACAGCGCAGGTTCGGGCCTATCCTTCTGAGCAGCGAGTCCGGGATATTCGGGTTATAATACCGATGTTCCAGCCTCTCTCCCGGATTTCGGTGAGAATGACCCTGAGGCTGCTGGGCCTCATGGCCTCCTGCATCCTGCTGGTGGATCATGTCAGGTGGCATATGTGGGCTCTGCAGTGGGACCTGAAGTTCCAGTGGGCGCAGCATCAGGGGAATCTGTCAGATGTCGTCCAGATCTCGGTGGGGACTGCACATCAGTTGCAGTGGTGGCTCACGAACCAGGATTGGTTCAACGGCAGATCCCTCTCCCTTCCCCAACCAGTTTTCACAGTGGTGACAGATGCGTCACTCATGGGATGGGGCGGCCACATGGGAGAGGCGGAGATCAGAGTCCGGGCTCCACATCAACCTTCTGGAGCTTCGGGTGATTCGTCTAGCACTGAAGGCATTCCTTTCTTCTGTCAAAGGGAGAGTAGTGCAGGTGTTCGCAGACAAAACTTCTGCCATGTGGTACTGCAACAAACGGGGCAGGGTGGGGTCGTGGACCCTCTGTCAGGAGGCCCTTCGTCTCTGGAAGTGGCTGAAACAGAGCATGTCCTTGGTGGTTCAGCACCTGGCAGGTTTCCTGAACGCCGGGGCGGACGAACTAAGCCGCCAGTGCATGATGGATCACGAATGGCATCTTCACTCGGAGGTGATGCAAGGTCTCTTTCAGCAGTGGGGAGAGCCTTGGTTAGATCTATTCGCCACCGAAGAGAACGCGCAATATCAGCAGTTCTGCACGTTCAATTTCCAAGGTGGCTCTCGCTAGGCAACGCTTTTCGTCGCAAGTGGAGTTGCGGTCTTCTATACGCTTTTCCGCCTAACCACTTCTGCCCAGAATGCTGAAGAAGATCAGGCGCGACCGGGCCCAAGTCATTCTTGTGGCTCTGGATTGGGCATGAAGAGTTTGGTATCCCGAGCTCTTGAACATGGCCATCGATCCTCTGATCAGACTGCCCCTTCGGGAGGATCTTCTGTCACAGCAGCAGGGGACGGTTCTCCACCGAACCTGTCCAGCCTCCACCTTCTTGCGTGGAGATTGAGCGGCAACAGTTGACAGCTTTGGACCTTCCTCCCGAAGTCTGTAACGTTATCTTGGCAGCCAGGCGTTCCTCCACCAAAACTGTGTACGTCTGTAGATGGAACAAATTTGTTGCATGGTGCACAGCAAAGACTGTGGATCCACTTTCTGCCCCCCTTTCAGAGGTTCTCCTCTTCATTCTTTCTTTGGTCCAGCAGGGCTCTGCTCTGGGCACCCTCAAGGGCTATCTTTTGGCCATTAGGGCCTTTCTTCGCTTTCCTGATCAGCCTTCTCTTTTCAAGTCCCCTGTTGTAAATCGTTTCCTAAAGGGCATTACTCACCTGTTTCCTCCTATTCCTTTCGTAATGCCCCAGTGGGACTTGAACCTTGTTCTGACTTATCTTATGTGCGCTCCTTTCGAGCAGCTACATAATTGTTCTCTCAGACTCTTGACCTTAAAGACTGCTTTTCTGGTTGCCATCACCTCTGTTTCCAGGGTGAGTGAGCTTCAGGCTCTTTCTTCTAAACCTCCTTTCCTTGCTGTTCATCCGGACAAGGTTGTCCTTCGAACTCGACCTTCTTTTCTTCCCAAAGTGGTTATCTCTTTCCACATAGGACAGACCATCACTTTGCCCACCTTCTTCCCGCCCCCTTTTAAAGAGGAGGAGAGGCTCCACCGTCTGGATCCAAAGCGTGCGCTTTCATTTTATCTGGATCGCACAAAACAATTCCGGGTGGATGATCAGCTCTTTGTTGGCTATGTGGGCGCCATGAAAGGTCGGGCGTGCTAAAACGAACCATCTCTCGATGGGTCGTTCTTTGCATTAAAATTTGTTATTCTTTGGCGAAAAAGGAACCTCCAGTAGGGTTGCGCGCCCATTCCACCAGGGCGATGGCAGCGACTACTGCTTTGGGACGTGGAGTCCCCCTTCATTACATCTGCCAGGCAGCCACGTGGGCATCATTGCACACGTTCACTAAACATTACTTCCTGGACAGCCAAGTCCGGAGAGACTGCTTCTTTGGCCGCTCCGTTCTTCAGGACTTCCTGGTGTGAACTTGGTTCGCAGACTCACCTCCGGGGTTGGTATTGCTGGGGTATCTATTCTAAGGTAAGGAATCTATAACTAACAGTTTCTTTCAGATGAACAAGTTACTTACCTTCGGTAACGATACATCTGTAAGAGACATATATTAGTTGTAGATTCCTTACCGCCCCACCCATCCTCCCCGTTCTGCAAACTGACCTCTAGAGCAAGGGACTCCCTTTTCAGGGCCCTAGTTTCGTGCACCAGTGGTCAGTGTTTTGCATGACTGCGCTTCTGGCGTGGAATGTCGTGTAAAGAACGGACATCAGCCCACAGGGGCAGCAGCTAAGTAGATACCGCGACGTCATTCCGGCGATCACAACGCCAATGACGAACGCGGAGTCGACTGACGCCACCTACCAACGCGCAGGGGTACTGCTGAAGAAAAATTCTCCGGATTCAGCCTGACGCCTGGGGTTAATTCTAAGGTAAGGAATCTATAACTAATATATGTCTCTTACAGATATATCGTTACCGAAGGTAAGTAACTTGTTCGTTAGGAATTGGCCAGAGAAGACAGGATGAAAATGAGCGTAATGTGTTTACATCATATCGATTTCCCACCTCTACTACACCTGCTGCTGTCCATATTGATTCGTCTGGGGTTGTCCCCACCCTGACAGTTGCGACTGCTCCGAACGGCAGTGCAGAAGCTGATGTCACTTTAGCTGCTTTCTACTGCCACAGTCCAGCAGTATCTGGCAGTGTGTGACAGGACAGGCCCCTGCTGGTTCTCCAAACACTGTGAGAAGACATGCGTCAATGCTGATTTCCCCCCTCAATTCCTCATTCAGGTACAGCAGTTGTGGGTTTTTCTGATCCTCTATCTAGTTTGCCCCCGTTACATCTGTGCTGCTAGATTGTAATGTTCCATGCTGGATGCGCCGAGCCCTCTTTCAGGATGAGAGCTGTAGTTTGCCGAGCGAAACTGTGCCAGCAACCTCCACATATCACGTTTGTCAGTGTCATCTCAATGTTCACAAAGAAGCATCTGAGCATGCATATTGGGATAGTGGGTGAAAAGAGAACGGAATCTCGTTAGCAGTAGACTTCCACTTTCTTTTTTCTTTTAGTGTTTGTTCTCCAGGTCAGCATCCGTTTGGTACACAGGGACTCCCATGTCACTGGGAAAGAGGGTGGATTCTGTAATCCAGTCACATCCTCTGTCTGATCAAAAAAAAGACTTGCGCATGACCCAAGACCTCCCTAAATCATCCCAAACACCGCAGAGATTGCTGCGGCTCTTTCTCTATCTTTGAGATATGTCAATGCATCAGCCATGTATTATGAAATGTGGGTGTATTGCTATACCTCTGTAAGTACCTCCTTTATGGAATATTTTTGCATTAGTTCCATTGCTAGGGCAAATAGGAGGTGGGACAGAAGACACCTCTGGAGTACCCTTTGAGTTTGGGAATTAGTCCAACACCACTCTGTCAATTTTCACCTTGACTGATGAATTCTTATATAATAAATGCATCCATGACAGTATTTATTGGCCAAAGCCAGTCTCTTTCAGGACCACAAAAGGTACCTCCTGCTCAGAGAGTAAAACGTTCTCTATATCTATGGATGACATAGCAGGAAGCCTCACGTCTCGTGTGCAGTCTGTACTTCCATGGCAGATCATCAGGATGTTTGCTCTTGTAATTCTCTGGGGCACAAATCCCGACTGGTCATGGTGCGCGAGTATGGGCAGTATGGGGAACATCCTGTTGGCATGTGACTTGCCTAGCAGTTTACAATCTAAATTACTTCATGAGAGTGAGTGGTAACAGGTCCCATCCAGCGAGTCCTGGCTGGGCTTTGGTAATCGGATTATTATGGCTTCCCTACTTGTGGTCAATCCATCTATTTTCCTTCACCGCATGATACATTGCTCTTTAGGGAATGTTGAAGTTAGGTGGGAACCGATCACTGTCAGGAGTCTTCCCTATCATCAAGTTATGCTTTGCCAGCTTAATCTCGTCCACTGTCAGTGTGTCTAAGTTTGTGGTAGGTGCCACCATCATCCGTGCCTCATTAACATAACTCCCCACCTTACTCACTATGACTTATTGGATTCAGAATGCAATGTTGAGTAATAAGCTGGTAGAATATTGTTTAATTCTGCCTGAGTGCTAATCACTCTGCTTCAGGAGTCTTTAGTGATGTAATCGTTCATTGTGTGGCACCACTCTTCAGCATCCAGGTCAGTAGATTACCTGACTTGTCACCCTCGACATATATTCAAGTCGCCGTATCAGATCCCTGGGTGGAGGCCATTCAGCAGTCCGCTTATCCACACATGGGGCTCCGGCGATGACTCAGTACTTTTCTTTGAGAGCATGATGGTGGTGCTGGGATCTTCAGCGCCTCTGTACCAGCTGCTAATTTGAAACCTAGTGCCTTGATGCAACAACCTCACTCTTCAGCGCAGCATAGTCCACTCGGTACCCACGGGTTTGTAGCCTTCATTTTTTTTCAGTGTGGCTGTGAAAACAAGGCACAGAGTCTGCAGTGCCATGGTCACGCCTTCTGGAGTTGCAGGCACGTAGCAAGTTCCAGTGGGCAAATCATGATCCCTGCTTTAGTCTGACGAGGCAGTCAGACCCACTTCCACAAGTGCCCCAGTGGCAACAACTGAGATGACACGGGAGGCTACTCGGGCATGCTTCAGAAGGGCAGCATTTCCTCCATAGATCTCTGATCATTCCAGTCATCCAGTCCGTGAGTCTCCAGCGAACCGACCCCTGCACCAAGATCAATGCTTCTAGCTCCTTCCAACATTCAGCTCCTCTCTCCTGCAGGGTTGGCTCCCCTCCTTGTAGGCTTCTCTCGGTCAAGCTTATCCTGGGAAGAACCAGACAATTCTTCCTCAAGATTGGCCTCCGGGTGATGCCCCTTCACCTCTAGAGAGTTCGCTGTCAGACAGACCCCAAGCCTGGCTGCACGGTATTCTGGTTCCTCTGGGTAGCACCTCCTCCTTGTTCTGAGAGAACTTGGAACTGGAACTACAAGTGGGTTAAGCAGCTCCCCATTATTCTACCAAGTTAGGAGACAGGATGTGCGTTCGCTGGAGAACCGGTTTGGATCGGTCCACTTTTCATATGTCCTTCTCAGGCTGATTTCCAACCTCATCATTTGTCTTGACTGATGCTCGTCACAGCAAGGTCGTCTCCAGGTTGATGCACTCCCAACAGAGGCACAAAGGGGTGTGAGAAGGCTGCCCCTCACTATCAAACCCACACTTGATAGTGGCCAGAAGGAGAGACAAAGGACTGCTCTTGCTTCCCTTCTGAAGGGCCCTTCACACCCGGGCAACAAAAGCTACAGTCTCCCTTCCCTCACGCTGTCATCCACCAAATGGTAGTTTTAGGACTGTTGATCCTTTTGTATCGGAAAGGACCTAATCCGATTTCTAAGGAGCTGCCTGTCTCCTCATTCCCCACTTCACAGTCTGGGTTTCCTTTCTGTAGTCTAAGAAATGTCAACAATACACTTCCACTATCTGGGAAAGCAACCTCGCCCCCAGCTTGTGCACATGAACGGGCCAGGGGCTTCTAAAATGAAACCAACAGGTCTGTCATTCTGGTTCACTCAGGCACTCATGACATGCACATCAAACTTCACTAACATACATGCACACATCCAGATAAATGTGGTCTTGGTGCTAGGATTCTAGGTTCACAGTCTGCAGCGGAACTTTAGATGAATGGGCCAATAGGGTCCCATTTACATGACTGGTAAAAAGGCTTACTGTATTCTGATAGACTTCTAACTGCGGATTCCTCACCTTTTGAATATTTCGCAGGTGTCATCCTGGATCTGAATGTTTTTTCAGCAGTACCTCAGCACGTCACTGTACCATGCGGTTCCGCATTGACACCTTTCCGCTCCGGGAATGGCGTGCAGAGGCTAAATAGGGGCCACCCCTGCATGCTGACATCCGTTCCATTCTTTCTGCGCCACCAGACACAGATCCGGAGCTCCTCGTCTCTCTGAGACTTACCTTGATTTTTTTCCAAAATTTCTCTGTGTGCAAGGGATGCCCCCCCCCCCTAAAATGACAGGTTTAAAGCCCTATAGAGACTGTCTCAAAAAAATGTCTGTGACAGATCCCCATCAGGTGTACTTGTGGGGACTTCGTGTTGATGAATCCAAAGGCCATCAGGGAATGCGAGGTGATACTCTGTCGCCAAGCACAAGAAAGCTCCTCAACGGGACTGTTCCAAGTCACGCTACACATCCAAGCTTCGTTCTCTGTCCCGCTCCGGTCCTTGTAGTACATGGAGCCGCTCCAGGGGTCAGTCTCCATTATGCTCCAAGTCTTAAGGCAAGCATAAAAAACATAAAAAGTACAAGAGGAGCTTCACTCTCTTGCACAACTCATATTAGCCTGTTCTGGCATGGGGCGGCACCATTCTTCTCTCTCTCTCGAATTCGCCTGACTTTGGGAGCCAATTCCATTCTCAGGCTCTTAGGATTCCTGTCGGATTAGGGCCCAAAGGAGCCGATAGGCCCTCCACCTAGGATACCGATGGCGGGTTTGCCCCTGCTGCCGGCTGGTCCCTCCGAGCCCATCTTACCTCCGGCTCCTCTTTGATCCCTGCTTATGGTGCCACGACCTACGCTAGCCCTGGGCACGTCTGACCTCGTTCGAAGTTTCACCCGAATCCAACAAAGGCGCCGCTTCCTCCACCCTAATCTGCTGCCCGTCAACACTCCCTTTTTTGAACTGATTCAGACACTGATGTGACCCGGATGAGGAGTTTGCTCAGCCCTATCAAGACGATCATTGGTACGAAGACTTACAAGAGGCTAGTGGCCCTGATACCTCCCCAAAGACTGCAATGTTTTCTCCCCTTGTGCCAGACAAAGAAGAATCTGCTTTCTGCGCCATGATAATGTGTGGGGTGGCCAAAGTTCTCAACTTACAGCTTCCTACCCTAGAGGTAAATACAAACGTTTTAACCAAAGTTCTGCATCTTGGGCAGATGTCCTCAGTACCTCTCCTGCCCGTAATGAGGCAGTTAACTGGGGTCCTTATTAGGTGCTTGGGCCAAACCGTGTTCCGGCCTGCCAGTCAAGGTTGGCAGGCGGCATCGCCCTGCTTCAGGCGACCCTGCATTCCTTTTTTCAGCACCCCTCACCTGTCAGCCTTGTGGTGCAGGCCAACTCCAATTCATTTCTGTATTCTCCCCGACAGTGACTCTAAGAGTGGAAATGATCGGAAAACGTTTCATGTCTCCAATTAGCCTGGTCCTCCATTCCGTTAATGCCCGCTGCTTGTGGGGTCGTTATTCCCATGCCCTTTAGAACTCTGTGACAAAAGTCTCCCCTGGTGTGCCTTACGACCTTCGTACCATTCTGTCTCAGGCGATTCAAGATGGTCATGTTGGGGCCAGTTCACAATTTGTTTTTGCCTGGACACCACCAATTACATTGGGCAGGCTATTGGCACCAGTGTTGCCATTTGCCGCCATGCGTGGCTGCACTGGTTCTCCAGCGGTGTCCTGTCCTTCTAGATGGACATGCCCTTTGATGGGACTCACTTCTTTGGGACCAAGGCAGACTCCGCTTTCAAGCGATTAAGGAGAGTAGAGCTACGACTTGCTTCCTGAGCCTCTCTGCCCCACCTTGCCAACCGCAGCAGTGCCCCCATCCATACCGCCAGCCTGTCCAGCCACGACAGGACACCTAGCAGTTTTGCATCGCTGCTGAGGTTTGCATCGCCCCTGCCACCAAGGTCTACAGGCCGCCCTGTCCACCGCTCATCCTGCAGCCCCAACTACCAGTCCTCTTTAGCATGCCCTTCTAAGGGCACAGCCCCGGTGGGAGAGAGAATCCACCGATTCTACCCAGGTTGGCAGACCATCACCTCGGATATGTGGCGTCTGCCAAGGATGCGGCCTTCCCCACCGCGCCCCCCCCCCCCCCTCTCAGTGACTTATGGAGGACCATCTTTCCATTTTGCGGCAGGACGTGCAAGCCCTATTGGCCTCGAAGGGTGCCAGTGCCAGAAGTAGTATGTTGTTATTTCATCTAATTTCTGGTGCCCGAGAAGGACAGAGGCCTTTGTCCAATTTTAGATCTGCGCCTTCTCAACACCTTCTGTGAAGGGAGAAATTAAAAATGCTCACCCTAGGCCAGGTCACATCTGCCCTGGACCCTGGAGACTGGAGGGTGGCGTTGGACCTGCAGGATGCCTGTTTCCATATACAAGTTGTGCTGGCCCACTGGCACTACCTGCAGTATGTGGTGGGATAGGAGCATTTTCAGTTTGCGGTGCTCCCCATTGTTCTCACCAGTGCCCCTCGGGTGTTCACCAAATTGATGGCAGGACACCTTTGGAGTGTACCTTCCCCTTATTTCAACGACTGGCTGTTGAAGACGGGCACGCCCCAGGCAGTACTCAACCACCTCTAGACTACGGCGAACCTAGTCATCTTTGAGGTTCACTATCAACGTGGCAAAGTCACACTGTGACAACTTCTCAGACACTCCCCTTCATCGGAGCCAATCTGGACTTGGTTCAGTTTCGGTCCTTTCCCCCGGGAAAGAGAGCCCAGGACATTGAGGCTATGATTCTAATCTTTCACCCTCTGTCCAGGATTTCAGTGAGGTCGATTTTGAGGCTGCGGGAACTTATGACCCCTGCATTCTGCTAGTCGAGCATGCCAGGTGGCATACACAGGCTCTGCAGTGTGATCTGAAGTTCTAGTGGGCCCAACATGAAGGGGACCTCTCTGACCACGTTTTGATTTTGAATGAAACCATCATTTTCACCCCCTTTGTGACTATGGCAGTGGATTTTTTATTTCTGCTAACACCAGGCTCCTCCACCAGTGCAGCAGGCCTTCCAGCCTTTTTGTGGCCCACTCTGCGGCTCACAAACACATCTCCCAGGGTATCGGGGACAATGTGCAGCTCAGTCCTGTGCCCCTTCAACATCTGCAGCTGCAAAACCCCTTTTAGTGTGTCCTTTGTGGCACATGGCACCCAGTCAGAGGCAGGATTCAATTGTTATTTTTCTCCTGATGTGGCAGGCCTTCACAGACAGACCTATGCTCTCCCATTTCTTTCCACCCGCCACACCTTCAACTTCCCATCAGGGAGGCTGACTGAGGACCATCTGTCTGTCTTGCTGTAGGAAGTGCAGGGACTTTTGGCCATAATGGCCATAGAGAGGGTTCTGGCATTGGAAGTAGGAACTGCGTGTTACTCCCGGTACTTCCTGGTGCTGAATGAAGGACAGGGGCGTTTGTTCTATTTTTCATCTCTGCCCTCTCAACGGTTTCCTGTAGAAGTACAAATTTAAAATGCTAACACTAGGCCAGGTCCTGTCTGTCCTAGACCCTGAAGATTGGATGGTGGCGTTGGACCCACAGGTCATAGTGAGCTAGAAGCATTTTTAATTTGCAGTGATCTTTTTTGGCCTCACCAGTGCCCTTAGTGTGTTCACGAAAATGATGGCAGTGGTCGCAGTACACCTTTGGAGGTTGGGGTACCAGTCTTCCCCCTACCTCATCAACTGGCTATTAAATCCAGGCTTGTCCCAGACAGCTGTGAATAACCTTCAGACGTCAAACCTCCTCATATCATTGGGGTTCTCTATCAGCTTGCCAAAGTCACCCCTGACTCCTTCCCAACTGCTCCCTTTCATCAGACCCATTCTGGATACGGTGCAGTTTTGTGCCTTTTCCCAGGAGTGGAGAGTCCAGGACATTTGGCTGTGACCCCGATGTTTCAGCTTCTGTCCTGGATCTCAGTGAGGATGACTCTAAGGCTGCTGGGATTGTTGGTCTCCTGCATCCTGCTGATGAAACATGCCAGATGGCACATGTGGCCTCTGCAATGGGACCTGAAGTCACAATCACTACAGCACCAGGGAAATCTGTTGGATTGCATCTCGATTTCAGAGGAGACTGCAGAGGACGTGCTTTGGTGGCTGCTAGACTGCGGTTGGTCAGTGGCAGGCCCTTCTCCTTACCCCACCAAGATTAGACAGTGGTGACAGCTGCATCACATCTGGGCTCGGGCTCGGGAGGCCATCGTGAGAGTTCAAGATCAGAGGCCTCTTGTTTCTGGCCCTGGGCTCGGGAGGCCATCGGTGAGAGTTGAAGATCAGAGGCCTCTTGTTTCTGGCCCTGGGCTCGGGAGGCCATCGGTGAGAGTTGAAGATCAGAGGCCTCTTGTTTCTGCCGGAACCTTAACTCCATATCAATTTGTTTGAGTTGAAGACGATCTGCATGGTGTTGAAGGCCTTCCTGCCTTCCTTCCTGCCCACCATCAGAGCACGGCTGGTAAAGGTGCTCATGGACACCACCATGTGGTTCTGCAACAAGCAGGGCTGGGTTTCATTTGTGGTCTTGCACCAGGAGGTTCTACGCTTCTGAAAGTGTCTGAAGTGCCAGGGAATTTCTCTGGTGGTGAACCACCTGGCAGCCGCCTATGCTTAGCGGACCACGAAAGGCAGTTACACACATATTTCATCAATCGGAGAACCCTAGCTCGATGTTTTCACCACGACCTGCAATGTACAATGTCAGATCCTTCATGCATTTGAGTTTTCAAGAAGACTCTTGGAGACTCATTGTGCGTAGAGTGGAGCTTGAAACTCCTTTATGCTTTCCCATCTCTGCCTCTCCTGCCCCAAGTTTTGAATATCATCAAGAACGACTGGGCCCTAGACATCCTATTGGCTCCGGATTAGGACAGGAGACTGTGGTACCCATAATTCCTGGGCATGAGCTTCTGTCCTCCGATCAGGCTGCCTCTTCGGGAGGATCTTCTGTCGCAGCAGCAGGGCAGGGTCCTATAAATTGGTGTTCACCAGCCATGGGACATATTCTGGTTGAGTGCGGCATCCGCAAAATTGATCCACTGCGAGCCAAGTTGTCTGAAGTTTTGTTGTTGGTTTTGTCCCCGGCCCAGCAAGGCCTTGCTTTGAGCACTGTTAAAGGCTATTTATAGGCTCTTTCAGCTTTTCTGAGGCTGCTGATTCAGCCTTCTTTATTCAAAACACCTATTGTGATGAATTTTGCAACACTTGTGTTCCCTGATACCGTTTGTGATGTTAGAGTGGGACTTGAACTTACTCTCACTTGTTTGATTTGAACCCCTTTTGATACACTGCGCAGTTGTCCATTATGACTTACGACATTGAAAACTGTCTTCATCATTGCCATAAACATTGGCTAATCATGTGATGAGCTGCAGACTCTGTTAACGCACCTTGTACAACATTCTTCCCAGGTAAGTTGGTGTTGAGGACCTGAGCTTCCTTTCTGCTGAAAGTACTCACTGCTTTTCATGTCAGACAGGCTATCGCCCTTCAGCATTCTTTCACCACCTCATCCCTTTAAGAAGGAACAGAGACTACATTGTTTGGACCCTAATAGGGCACTAAGCTGTTACATAGCTCACACCAAAGGACAATTAGTGGATAATCCGCTCTTTGTTGGTTCTCCGTGGGAAAGGAGGGCAAGGCAGTGCAGAAGCAGGCCATGTTCTGATGCATAAACATCTGCTACGCCCTGGCTCAGGAGGAGCCTCCAGAAAGCTGACCGGTTCCTTCCATCAGAGCCAAAGTGCATAGGGCCTATCCTTGATATTTGTCAGGTGGCTATGTGGGATTTGATACATTTGTTGAGGAAGCACTACTGCCTCGACAGTCGAGTCAGTCAAGAGGGGCATTTTGATTGCTCGATCCTGCAGGACCTTTTGGTCTGAGCCAGTTCACAGACCCACCACCTGGAGACATACTGCTATGGTATCTACTCACATGGTGAGGAATCTACGGTTAGAAGTATCCCTCAGAAGAACAAGTTACTTACATATGATAATACTCCTTCTGGTGGATATTCTAAGTAACAGCAGATTTCTCACCAACTCTTCCTGTTCTGTGAACTTGATTCTTCGTCCATTTAAAAACGTCCCAATTTAGAGATCTGGAGTACTGCTTTAAGGTTTCTGGATCCAGTCTGATGCCCCGGA
The DNA here is from genome assembly GCA_963921515.1 of Calotriton arnoldi. Taxonomy (NCBI): domain Eukaryota; kingdom Metazoa; phylum Chordata; class Amphibia; order Caudata; family Salamandridae; genus Calotriton; species Calotriton arnoldi. The sequence continues at coordinate 606,087 of CAWUFW010005897.1, forward strand.
GAATATCCACAAGATGAGGAATCTGCGCTCAGAGTATCCACTAGAAAAATTGTTATCGAATGTAAATAAGTTGTTCTTCAAGTACGTAAAAATAGCCCACGGCACTCTTCGTTCTGCTAAAATGGGTCTGTGGTTGCTCATGCTCCTGTCTGCAGGAGGCTTGGACTGGTGGTTTGTCTGGACTCTTCCTATTGGAGCAGGACCAAGACTGATCTGCATATGGCAGATCTGTGTCTAGCGTGTCATGCGGGCGAAGAGCGAGGTTTCCAGAGTGCAGCCACGAGCAATGGCCAGTGCGGAGATTAATATAAGCATTCCATTTATCACATTCTTTCAGTTTCTACTTCAGCCTGCTTTGTCTGATTCTTCCACAGGCTGCGTCTCCTCTTGGATCTAAATCATGGGATCGTTCCAGATAGCCCTAAATGTAGATTAATCATTCTTAGAACACTTCAAATTCAATTGGTAATGTATTTCTGTCTAGGTGAAAAGCTGTCATTTGGCTAATTGAGGCAGAAAATGCCTCCAGGTCCCTTACAGAATAGGTATTTTTCTGAATTTTTTATTTAACTTCCAATAATACATAAGACAACATTGCAGTAAGCCATGACCTGCACCACTGGCAGTCGATAACATCCAACAGATGGGTATTACAAATAGTCCAAAGGGGCTAGTCCATCCCCTCTCTGGACACCCCTCCAACCTTGCTACCCACTTACGACCAGCTGACTGAGGACCATCTCTCCTTACTCCGTCAGGAAGAGTTGGCTCTCTTGGGCAAGGGAGCCATCAAGAGTGTGTCAGCATCCAAAGTATGTTTTGTTAGCTATTCTGCTGCTTTCTGAAGCCCAAGAAGGATGGAGGCCTTCGTCCCATCTCAACTTCTGTCTGAAAGAAGAAGAGTTCAAAATGCTCGCACTATCTCAAGTCCTATCTGCCCTGGACTGGAGACTGGATGGTAGCGTTGGACTTGCAGGACGCATTATTCCACACCTGCTCACAGGTGTTACCTGTGGTTCACTGTGGGCCAAGAGCACCATTAGTTTGGTGGGCTCCCTATTGGCTTTACCAGCGCATCTCGGGTTTTCGTCAAGGTGATGGCGGTGGTCGCAGCTAATCTGCTGAAGTCAGTTGGTGCCAGTCTTCCCCTATCTCGATGACTGGCTGTTGAAGGCGCCCTCGCCTCACGCAGTCATCTCCCACCTCCAGACTACGGCGAACCTCCAGCATTCGCTGGGGTTCACTATCAACGTGCCAAAGTCACACATGACTCCTTCTCACACGCTCCCTTTCATCGGAGCTGGTCTGGACACAGTGCACTTTTAGACGTATCCTCCCAGGAGGCAAATCCTGGCTATTGAGACTATATTTCAGCCTCTATCCTGGATTTCCGTGAGACTGACTCTGAGGCGGTTGGGGCCTCATGGCCTCCTGCATCCTTCTTGTGACATATGTCCATTGGCATATGAAGGCACTGCTGTGGGACCTGATTTTCCAGTGGGCACAGCATGGTTCAGATCTCGGAGTGAACTGCAAAAGACCTGCAGTGGTGGCTGACGAACCGTGATTGGGTCAGCGGCAAATCAATCTCCCTTCCCAAGCCAGAGTTGAATGTAGTGACAGATGCATCACTCCTGGGTTGGTTAGGTGAACATTTGTTTTTGGTTTATTTGGACATTTGTCCTTCAAATACAAATCAACGCCACAGTTCTGATCATCTACAGTAAAATAACTCTATAACCTTTTGTTAAAATTAGTCCATAATTGTCCATAAAGCGTAAAACATTCTGAAACCTCCAAGTGAACAGCACAACATGAAACATAAATGAAAATCACAATGCATAACAGTCCATTTCTTAAAGATCGTAAAAACGACCAACACTCACGGCTACATCAGGAAAGTGCATACTCGTAAGAACATCAATTGCAGGGGGGCGAGACAGTGCACCATGTTTTATAAATTAAGGGCTTAAAAATTTCAGTTGCTTGGATAAAAAAGGGGCCAATCAGTTAGCACATGAATAATAGTACATTTCTTTTGTAAAGTGCATATACAGTATCCATTGTTCCCCCTTATTTTTTCAACTAGAAACGGAATGGCCATAAGGGGATTAAGGCCAATTCTAATTTTTAAAACTTCATACAAAGTAAGGGATTCGACAAGTGATAAAGATCAGGGTATATGTCCAAGCTGCCCAGGGAAGACACTGTCATTTGGATTGAGCATCTCTGAGTTAAGTACTTCTCATCCTTTTGGTGAGACAGAATCCAAGCAGCTTCCCGCAGTAACTTCTTCTTATGAAGAAAAGGCTCCAAGATGGCAAAAGCCTCTGCATATGACTTATGAGCTTTAAGATTGAGCACTTTCCTCTTGAGAGTCCAAGCCCATTTTAACTCACTCCGTTGGGCTCCAATCCATCATACCTTAGATATTGTTTGAGGGTTACGAAGCTGAAGGAGGAATCTTGTGCAAAAATGCCTTTAAAAGTGGTGAAAATGACAGACCTCCAAACATATCCTTAAACTTCACTACGGAGCCCTGCTGTAACCATGCTCTCGACCGGCTATCCTGCAAATGGTCGTTCCATTTAAGCTTAGTGTTAGGACAACCCCAGATATTTATAGGACGAAACTTCTTCTATTTCCATGTTATTAATGTGCCAATTAAAATGGGGTACTATTTTCCCAAAAATATTAAAATCTTCGTCTTATCCAAGTTAATTAACGTATTGATCTGAAAGAGACACGTTAGTGACAGATTCCTTACCTTAGAATATCCCCAGGCGTCAGGCTGGATCCGGAAAGTTTTGCGTAGCAGTACCCTTGCGCGTCGGTAGGCGGCGTCGTGCGGCTCCGCGTCCGTCGTCGGCGTCGTGATCGCCGGGATGACGCCGCGGGCAGTACTTAGGCGCCGCCCCTGCGCGCTGACGTCAGTTCTTCTTTTCCGCGCCAGCAAGCGCAGATCCGGGAAGAGCAGTGCCCTGGTCAATTTTTGACCATACTTTTTGGTGATTTTTTCACTGTTTTTTCCAACTTAAAGGTGTCGTAGGGATGCCCGGCTTCAAGCGATGCGGCGCCTGTGCGCGGATGATGTCCGTCACCGACCCGCATTGGGAGTGTCTCTTCTGCCTCGGCCGAGGCCACGACACCGAGTCTTGTCCCGAATGCCAGGCCCTCAACCCGAAAGCTTTGCGAGAGCGGTCTCGAAAGCTCCTCGAGGCCCGGCATTCGGCTCCACGGAGGCCCCGGTCGCGTGAGAGGTCCAGGGGTCGCTCGCGGAGTGCACACCGGTCGTCGGCGTCGAAGTCTTCTTCGTCCGGTAAGTCTAAGCACAAGAAGTCCAAGAAGCATCGTCGCTCTCGGACTTCGCCTCGCCGGTCTCGCGACTCGGCTGAGGCCCCTCCCGGCACCGTCCCCGCCCCCGCGGCCCCGGACTTGCCTGTGGAGTCGCCCCCGCCATACCCGCCCTTCCCGGGTTCGGGGGCGGATCCGGCCAAGGTACAGGAGTTCCTGTCGGCCATGGCCCGCCTCTTCGGGCCTTCAGGCCCCTCCGGTGCGCCTTCGGGCCCCGCGGGTCCTGATGGGGTTGCTCCGGCGTCGCCGGCGGCTCCGGCCCCGGCGTCGCTTGTGCCTCCAGCCTCGATCCCGGCTCCGGCTTCGGCCCCGGCCTCGATCCCGGCTCCACAACCCCCATCGACGCCGGTCGACCTCACGACACCTCCGCCGGCGCCGATGTCTCCGGTGCCGTTCTCGACGCCGCCCTGGGCTCCGGGCGGCGTCGTCCCCCAGTTCCTTCCGGCTCCGGACATGGACCCGGAGCGACGTCGCTCGACGCCGGCTCCGGCGCCGATGGGACCTTGGGTCCCAACTGTCCCTCCTCCTCCTTATTTTGAACCTGAGGAGGACCAGTTGGACTGGGAGGGGTCTGATGACCCTCTGACGCGCAACTGTCAGTATGATGAGGACTGGACAGAGAGTCTAGGGGAGGCCAGTGGTCTGGATACTTCCCCTGACACTGGCATGCTGTCTCCTCCCGTGGCTACGGAGGAGGGGGCCAATTTTGGTACGGTGTTGCGTAGGGCTGCTGGGGCCTTACGTCTCCAGCTCCCTACTTTGACGGTCAAGCCTAACATCTTGACAGAGGTGCTTCAGCCGGCAGCCTCCTCTGCGGAGACTGTGCTGCCGTTTAACGACGCCCTCACTGACGTTCTTTTGGGCGCCTGGTCCAAGCCCAACACAGGGGCTCCTGTGGATCGGAACGTGTCACGACGCCATCGCCCTGCTCCGGGCGACCCCCTGTTTCTTTCTGTCCACCCCACTCCTGAGAGCTTGGTTGTCCAAGCCTCCGCTTCCCAAACCGCCTTCCCTGCCGCTCCTCCGGATAGGGAATCCAAACGCCTGGATCAGTTTGGGAAGAAAGGTTTTTCTTCCTCCGGTGCTGGCTTGCGGTCCGTTTACACCGCTTGTCTTTTGGGCCGATATACCCACTCCCTGTGGGATTCGGTGGCGGATGTTTTGCCCCAGTGCCCTGAGGAGGTCCAGGCACTGCTTTCCCGCGCCATTGCGGAAGGAAGGGATGCGGCCAAATACACTATCCGTTGTGGCCTTGACACCGCCGACTCGCTGGGCAGGTCGCTTGCAACGACGGTGGCGCTCCGACGCCACGCCTGGCTGAGAACCACTGGTTTTTCAGGGGATGTCCAGAATACTCTCATGGACATGCCCTTTGATGGAGTCGGTCTTTTGGGTCCAAAGCAGACCATGCGTTGGAGCGCTTTAAGGACTCACGGGCTACTGCCAAGTCCCTGGGCCTTTCTGCTACACGCCCTACGCTGCCTTCTGCTTTTCGCCCCTATCGTGGCCACGGTAGGGCGCCCCTTCACGTCAGCAGCCCAGCCACCGGCCCGCGCAGCAGGCGTCTTCGCGTGGCCGAGGACGTGGATTCTGCCGTGGCGGATCGGGCAACCAGCGTGCGGGTCAGGCCACCACCTCCAACCCGTCCGCGGCCTCCAAGCCCTCCTAGTCCCTCCTTTCAGGTGCACGGCACGCCAGTAGGGGGCAGGGTCCGCCATCACCTTCCCCACTGGCGCACCATCACCTCGGACAGGTGGGTCTTGGACATTGTCCGAAGGGGCTACTCCCTCCCCTTCGAGACCACCCCCCAGCCATGCCACCTCAATTCCACCGCATGTCAGGGGATCACTTGGTGCTTCTACAGAAGGAAGTCACGGCCCTCTTGACCAAGAGGGCCATCGAGCATGTTCCGACCCCAGAAGTAGGGCGTGGTTGCTACTCCCACTACTTTCTGGTGCCCAAAAAGGACAAGGAGGACATGCGTCCTATCTTGGACCTCCGGAACGTCAATCGCTTCCTCCGGAAGGAGAAGTTCAAGATGCTCACCCTAGCTCAGGTCTTGACTGCCCTCGACCCTGGAGACTGGTTGGTAGCGTTGGACTTGCAGGACGCGTATTTCCACATCCCCGTCCTGCCGGCCCACCGGCGTTACCTTCGGTTCACGGTAGGCCCCGAGCATTTTCAGTTCACCGTGCTCCCCTTTGGCCTTACCAGTGCCCCTCGGGTGTTCACGAAAGTGATGGCGGTGGTCGCAGCTCATCTGCGCCGGGCAGGGGTTTCAGTCTTCCCCTACCTCGACGACTGGCTGCTGAAGGCGGCCTCGTCCCAGGCAGTCGTCTCCCACCTCCAGACTACGGCCGAACTCCTGCACTCGCTGGGGTTCTCCATCAATGTGCCGAAGTCGCATCTAATTCCTTCTCCACAGCTCCTTTTCATCGGAGCAGTTCTGGACACGACGCAGTTTCGGGCCTATCCTCCCGAACGGCGAGTCCGGGATATTCAGGCTATGATTCCGATCTTTCGGCCTTTATCCTGGGTTTCGGTACGGATGACCCTGAGGCTGCTGGGCCTCATGGCCTCCTGCATCCTGCTGGTCAATCATGCCAGATGGCATATGCGGGCTCTGCAGTGGGACCTGAAGTTCCAGTGGGCGCAGCACCAGGGCAACCTGTCCGATCACGTCCAGATCTCGGAGGGGACTGCAAAACAGTTGCAGTGGTGGCTCTCGAACCGGCAATGGGTCATGGGCAGATCCCTCTCCCTTCCCCAGCCAGAGCATACAGTTGTGACGGACGCGTCCCTTCTGGGATGGGGCGGTCACATGGGAGAGGCGGAGATCAGAGGCCTCTGGTCTCCGGCGGAGTCCCGGCTCCATATCAACCTTCTGGAGCTCCGGGCGATCCGGCTTGCACTCAAGGCATTCCTTCCCTCTGTCAAAGGGAAGGTAGTGCAGGTGTTCACAGACAACACCACCGCCATGTGGTACTGCAACAAACAGGGCGGGGTGGGGTCTTGGACCCTTTGTCAGGAGGCTCTGCGCCTCTGGACATGGCTGGAACATCAGGGCATGTTCCTGATGGTTCAACACCTGGCAGGTTCTCTGAACGCCAGGGCGGACGAACTCAGCCGCAGGTGCATGATGGATCACGAATGGCGTCTTCACTCGGAAGTGGCGCAAGGACTCTTTCTACAGTGGGGAGAGCCTTGGTTCGATCTATTCGCCACCGAAGAGAACGCGCAATGTCATCAGTTCTGCGCGTTGGAATTTCCAAGGCGGCACTCGCTCGGCGACGCTTTTCGTCGCGAGTGGAGTTGCGGTCTGTTGTGCGCCTTTCCGCCTATACCACTTCTACCCAGAGTGTTGAAGAAGATTCGGCACGACCGGGCCCAAGTCATTCTTGTGGCCCCGGACTGGGCTCGAAGAGTTTGGTATCCCGAGCTACTCAAAATGAGCATAGATCCCCCGATCCGTCTGCCTCTTCGGGAGGATCTTCTGTCGCAGCAGCAGGGGACGGTCCTCCACCCGAACCTGTCCAGTCTACACCTGCTTGCGTGGAGATTGTGCGGCGGCAGTTGATTCCTTTCGACTTGCCTCCCGAAGTTTGTGATGTGATTCTGGCAGCCAGGCGTCCCTCCACTAAGGTGGTATACGCCTGCAGGTGGAACAAATTTGTGGCATGGTGCACAGCAAAGGCTGTGGATCCCCTTTCTGCCCCTCTTTCTGAGGTCCTTCTGTTCCTTCTCTCTCTGGCCCAACAGGGTTCTGCCCTGGGTACCATCAAGGGTTTTCTTTGTGCTATCTCGGCCTTCCTCAGGCTCCCTGATCAGCCCTCCCTTTTCAAGTCCCCTGTTGTTAACAGGTTCTTAAAAGGCATTACTCACCTCTTCCCTCCTGTTCCGTTTGTAATGCCTCAGTGGGACTTGAACTTGGTTCTTACCTTTTTAATGTGCGCTCCCTTTGAGCCTCTGCATAACTGTCCTCTTCGTCTTCTGACTCTGAAGACAGCCTTTCTGGTGGCCATCACCTCCGCTCGGCGGGTGAGTGAGCTCCAGGCTCTATCTTGCAAACCTCCCTTTCTGTCTGTTCATCCAGACAAGGTTGTTCTTCGGACGCGTCCGTCCTTCTTGCCAAAGGTGGTTACTGCTTTCCACATTGGGCAGACCATCACTTTGCCCACCTTCTTTCCGCCTCCGCATCCTTCCAGAGAGGAAGAGAGGCTCCACCGTCTGGACCCAAAACGTGCGCTCTCCTTCTATATCGACTGCACAAAACACTTCCGGGTGGATGACCAGCTCTTTGTTGGCTACGTGGGCGCCAAAAAGGTCGGGCGGTGCACAAAGGACCATCTCCCGCTGGGTTACCTTGTGCATCAAGACCTGCTATTCTTTGGCCAAGAAGGAGCCTCCTGTTGGGCTGCGTGCCCATTCCACCAGGGCAACGGCTGCTACCACGGCCTTGGGCCGCGGTGTTCCGCTGCCGGTTATCTGTCAGGCAGCTACGTGGGCCTCGCTGCACACGTTTACGAAGCATTACTGCCTTGACAGTCAGGTCCGGAGGGACGGCTTCTTTGGCCGTTCTGTCCTCCAGGACTTCCTTGTCTGATCTTTGTTCGCAGACCCACCACCGGGGTTGGTATTGCTGGGGTATCTATTCTAAGGTAAGGAATCTGTCACTAACGTGTCTCTTTCAGATGCACAAGTTACTAACTTGTGTAACGATATATCTGTAAGAGACAGTAGTTAGTGACAGATTCCTACCGCCCACCCATCTTCCCCGTTCTGCGAACTGATTTCTAGGGTTAAGGACATCCCTTTCAGGGCCCTAGTATTTTTCAGACACCTGTGTCAGCTTCTTGCATGGCTCTGCGTTCCTGGCGCGGAAAGTCGTGTACAGAACTGACGTCAGCGCGCAGGGGCGGCGCCTAAGTACTGCCCGCGACGTCATCCCGGCGATCACGACGCCGACGACGGACGCGGAGCCGCACGACGCCGCCTACCGACGCGCAAGGGTACTGCTACGCAAAACTTTCCGGATCCAGCCTGACGCCTGGGGATATTCTAAGGTAAGGAATCTGTCACTAACTACTGTCTCTTACAGATATATCGTTACACAAGTTAGTAACTTGTGCTTTAATGCACAACATTCTGTTAGAGCATCCAGGCTTTTCTGGAGACTTCTCGAGGTATAGTCCAAAATAACGAGGTCATCTGCATGCATGAAGCAGGGGTGGGGATTACCCCCATTTGTAGGCAAAAAGAACTAGTTTCACTCAGGCATAAGGGGAGATCAGCTAAAAAGAGTCTGAAAAGGATCGTGTCTAACAAGCAGCCTTGTCGCAGGCAGTTGTTTATTTTTGTTGTTGTGGTTGTTAATCTACCTGACCCATCCATCTCCACCTGTGTCCAACTGGAAGTATGCAATGTCTGGCTCAGTGACAACAAATCCCTCAGGCCTTTCAAGAACTGTGTTTATCACATAACTTTCTCCGGTCTGTTGTGTCGAAAGCTATGCGGAGGTGTACAAAACGACCACACATTCGCTGGTTTATTTCTACAGCTTTTTTAACTAAGGACCGTAATGCAGAACAGTGGTTTAACCGCGGCGGCAATTCCGCCGCAGTGCGGCGGTTTAGCGGAGTGGGCGGGGCCGCGTCGGCCAACGGACGTTCGCAGCACTACAGAGGTAGTGCTTGCGACGGCCGTTGGCCGACAGACGCACGCAACTGGTTAATGCTCTGAACGAAAACCACCTTGTTTAAAGCTAAGAGTTTATTTCTAAGACCCATTCCTCTAATCTAGTGAGCAAAATGTTTGAAAGCCTTTTTGTGGTCGCATCCAGGAGGCTAATTAACCTGTAATTTGCTGTATTTCTACTGTCACCTTTCTTTAATAAGGTAGGTAGAAAATAAGTTTATTTAGACAGTTGTCCATAACACATTCTAAAAACACATTTAACAATTAAAATCAATAAAAGGGCCCCATCTTAATACCTGACAACCCCTTCCCGCTATAATACATCATTAAAATTCTGTTTAACAGACCGTAAAAACCAAGCAATTCCAACTGCCACATCTAAATAACGCATTTCTGATGACTCCACAGCTTTCTTCGTATGGAGAGTATCCTATTTGAAAAACAGAGGTCTTAAAAACCTAATTCGGTTTGCGAAATAAAAGACGCAGTCCATTAGTGGGAGAGGTGTGGTGCAGCGCACAGTACAGCTGACTCCGGAGCAAGGGGCTCACGGTTCGATTTCCCAGCTCCAGCGGTAGCTCAGCCCAGCACCCTGTGACTCTGGGCAATAGCTCACTTAATCTCACTGAATGCCTCCAGCGCCTGGAGGCTCTTGGGGGGGGTGATTAGTTCGCGCATTACAAATACCGGATTAATAATATTTGCAGCAAGGAACATTTTGCATTCAGGGAGTAGGGGCAGAGGCCACTATTATCCTGGACCCTGGCCCGGCATGGGTGGGATGAGTAGATTGGAATACATCCCACCCAGACCCTTAATATTTCATTTTGCAACCCTGGATCTGGTAACTGTAACAAGTAGGGAAAGACAGTATCCTGGCCCAGAGTAGGAAGTGAAAAGCTGCTAGATGGTTTCTTGCTCAGGCAGAATAGGTCATTGGATTCAGACACTAAAGCAACAGACTCTTTCGATGCACGCTTGCCTGGGAAGGAGGACCAGGATGTGATTGTAGTGGAGAGGTGTGGTGCAGCGGCCAGGGCAGCTGACTTCGGAGCACAGGGTTCACGGTTCGATCCCCGGCTCCGGCGGCAGCTCAGCTCAGCACCATGTGACTCTGGGCAATAGCTCACTTAATTTCCACGACGGCCCCCAGCGCCTTGAGACCCGTAAGGGTGAGTAGCTGCGCTATATAAAAACGGACTTACTTACTTATTGTACCACTGTCTGTGTGGAGGCTCCTAAGAACAATTAATCTAGTTCTTACATCCTTTGCCCCCCTTCTTTCGCTACCTTGAATCGCTTCCCAACACAATTTGGAAACTTTGGACACTTCATCATCTTCAGAAAGTGTATTAAAATATCTTAGGGCCTGAGTAAAAGCCATCAGGTGCCAGGAGACCAACTTACACTCTCTCCTTACGGCTTGTACCATGGTGCCTTGGGCGAGGGATAAAAGCCTTCTAAGCACTGCCCCTTCTAATCGGTCCCATTGATATGATGGATCAAGGGAAAAAACCTCTTCCCCCATACAAACCCAACGGGGGAATCTTCCCTTCGGAGGCCTTTAGTAGTGGAGTATGGGAAAGCCCCCCAAATATACTATTAAATCTTGATAGACAACTGGCCTGCAATAGGGCTTTCTGCTTGATATCATCCCGATGCGTTGTCCCAATTCAGGTTTCTCCTAAAGGTCAGACCCAAGTATTTATATTGGTCGACTTGCTCCACCTCCCTTGTATCTAAGTACCAACTGAATTTCTTTACTTTTTCCCCAAGATTTTGGTCTTTTCCAAGTTAATGCAAAGCTGATTTTGCTTACTATAAGTTGCTAAAGCATCTAATTTCCTCTGTAGACCCGTTGGAGTACAATTTCTTTAATAAGGGTTTTATTATGGAGCCCCTACAGAACTCTGGGATATTTCCTGTTTCAACTATCCATAGATGCAGATGCGACAAGTTCTTGATCTGCTTTTTTTGAGAACAACTCTAGGCTCTCTAAATCTGCTGTATAATCATAACGCAGATCAAAAACAGTATGCTGGCCATACATTTTATTAATGTGCATTACCCCATCTTCTTCAGCTATCATATGGCTGGGGTACACTGCATGTGTGCCTGTTAAATTGTTCACCAGCCCTGAACTTTTTTCTGTTTCCCAGCCTGAATAACCTCTAGCATTTCATTCCATTTTATCATAAAAACACATTTTTTAATTTTTGATTAAGTTCTTGTATTGCCTTTGCATCAATATGATTTTGGAGGTTGCCTCATCTGATGGACATATCCTGTATAAATAATACTCGGTTTTCCTTCACTCTTTCTTATGCTTTTTGCGCTCCTCTGCAAACCATCCTTCTGTATATCTAGATCAATAAATCAGGCGTTTGTTAAGCGCGACTACTCACCCGTAAGGGTCTCAAGGCGCTGGGGGTAAGGGGGGGGGGGTGCAGGTTCCAGTCCATCAAGGAGGGGGTCTGTCGAAGAGCCAGGTTTTGAGGTTCCTTGCGAAGATGGGAAGCGATGTTGTCTGTCGGAGGTGGAGCGGAAGGGCGTTCCAGGCTCTGCCCGCGAGGAAAGAGAAGGAGCGGCCTCCCGATCTGGTCTTTCTGGTGCGGGAGACCACAGCGTAGGAGAGCTGGGCTGATCGTAGGGTCCTTTGGGGTGCGTGGAAATTGAGTCGGCTGTTCAGGTATGCTGGTCCGGTGTCGTGGAGGGCCTTGTGTGCGTGGGTGAGCATCTTGAAGGTGACTCTGGCCTCGATGGGGAGCCAGTGGAGTGTGCGCAGGTGCTGGGAGATGTGGCAGTGTCTTGGCAGGTTGAGGACCAGTCTTGCGGCGGCGTTCTGGATGTTCTTTAGCTTGCGGGTGAGGTTTTTGTTTATTCCTGCGTAGAGTGCGTTGCCGTAGTCGAGTCTGCTGGTGACCAGGGCGTGAGTGACGGTCTTTCTGTGTTCGAGGGGGATCCATTTGAAGGTCTTACATAGGAGGCGGAGGGTGTGGAAGCAGGAGGACGAGACGGAGTTGATCTGGCGGTCCATTTTGAGCTCGGAGTCCAGGATGATTCCCAGGTTGCGTGCGTGGTCCGTGGGGGTGGGCGGGTTTCCGAGGGCTGGGGGCCACCAGGTGTCGTTCCAGGCGTCGGGGTTTGGGCCCATGATGAGTACTTCTGTCTTGTTGGTGTTTAGTTGTAGGCAGCTGTTTTTCATCCATTTGGCGACGGCTTCCATGCCTTCTCAAAAGTTGTGTCTGGCGGTGTTGGGTTCGTTGGATAGGGAGAGGATGAGTTGGGTGTCGTCTGCGTATGACACAATGTTGAGTCCGTAGGTTGGGGCGATGGGGGCGAGTGGAGCCATGTAGACGTTGAAGAGCGTAGGGCTGAGGGAGGACCCCTGAGGGACTCTGCAGGTGGTTGGTGTAGGGTCCGAGAGGAAAGGGGGGAGTCTGACCCGCTGCGTTCTGCCGGAGAGGAAGGAGCGGATCCATTCGAGGGCCTTGTCCTGGATCCCTGCGTCGAGGAGTCTGCGTATTAGGGTGCGGTGAGAGACTGTGTCGAACGCCGCTGAGAGGTCGAGGAGGATGAGGGCTACTGTTTCTCCTTTGTCCAGTAGGGTGCGGATGTCGTCTGTTGCGGCGAGGAGGGCGGTTTCCGTACTGTGGTTTTTTTCTGAAGCCGGATTGGGAGGAGTCGAGGATGTTGTGCTCTTCGATGAATGTGGCGAGTTGGCTGTTGATGGCTTTCTCGATGACTTTCGCTGGGAACGGGAGCAGGGAGATGGGTCTGTAGTTTTTGAGGTCGGTGGGGTCCGCCGAGGGTTTCTTCAGGAGGAGGTTGACCTCGGCGTGTTTCCAGTTGTCGGGGAACGAGGCGGTCGCCAGGGAGCGGTTGATGGTGTGGCGGAGTATGGGTGCGATGGTGTCGGCGGCTCTGTTGAAGATGTGGTGGGGGCAGGGGTCCGTGGAGGCCCCGGAGTGGATTGACTTCATTGTCTTCAGTGTGTCTTCGGTGGTGAGGGCTGTCCCGTTGTCAATCGCTGGCTTCAGGGTGTCGGGGGTGGTTGACGGGGGTTCAGTGTGTTGGTTGTCTTCATCGAAGTTGTCGTAGATGCTCTTGATTTTGTGGTGAAAGAAGGTGCTGAGTTTGTCGCAGAAGTCTTGTGAAGGAGGAATGTCCGTCGATTCGCTGGTGGTTTGGGCGAACTCCTTGATGATGTTGAAGAGTTCTTTGCTGTTGTGTTCGTGTGTGGAGATTCTGTCTTCAGTCGCTTTTTTTCTTGTTTTTCTGATGAGTTGGTGGTGGGCATTGGTAGCAGCTCTGAAGTTGTGTGCTTCTGTGGATTTGGTGTTCCTCCGGGCCTTTTCGAGGCGGTGGCAAGTGCGTCTGGACTCTCGAAGTTCGGTGGTAAACCATCTGGCTTTCTTGGCGTGGGTGTTGTTGTTTTTCTTGAGGGGGGCTATGGTGTTTGCGCTGTCGGAGATCCATCTGTGCAGGGTTCGGGCTGCGGTGTTGGTCGTCGTTTCCCTCGATGGTTGGGGTGGAGTTGCTGAGTGAGGAGGTGAGCTGGTCGTTGGTGATTCTGGTCCAGTTTCTTCGTGGGAGCAGGTGCTGGTGTCTGTGGATGGTGGGTGTTCTGAAGGTGAAGTGGACGCATCGGTGGTCAGTCCACGGGAGTTCGGTGGTGTGGCTGAAGGTGATGGAGTTTCCTGTTGTGAAGAGGGGGTCGAGGGTGTGTCCTGCTGAGTGCGTTGGTTCGGTCACGATTTGGCGAAGTCCAATGTTGTGGAGGTTGTCCAGGAGGGATGTGGTGTTTGGGGTCCAGTTGGTTGTCGAGGTGGAAGTTGAGGTCTCCCAGCAGGGTGCAGTTGGTGGATGCGATGGCATGCGGGGAGATGATGTCCGTGATGGAGTTAGTGAACGGTCCGCGTGGTCCAGGGGGTCGGTAGATGAGGGTCCCTCGGAGGGTGGTGGTAGGGCTGGTCAGTATCTTGAAGTAAAGGTGTTCCATCAGGTCTGTGGTTTTGTCGGAAAGTGTGCTCAGGCGGAGGGTGGATTTGTGGACGATGGCGATTCCTCCTCCCGGGCGGGTGGGGCGGTCCTTCCTGGAGATCTTGTATCCTTGGGGAATGGCGATGGCGATGTCTGGCCCCGAGGTGGTGTTGGTCCAGGTTTCGGTGAAGAACGCTACGTCCTGGGTGGTGCTGTCGAGGAGGTCCCAGATTTCGGTTGCGTGTTTGTGGAGGGATCGGACGTTGAGGAGGATGCAATGCAAGGTCTTCGGTACGGGTGTGTTCTTGCGGTCGGGTTGTGATGGGTCCGTGTTCCTAGCGGTGCTGTAGGTTTGTCGGTAGCGGTGACAGCTGAAGGGTCCGTGGGTGTCGGCTGGTGAGGCTAGCATGCAGTTGTTGTTTCGGCCTGGGTTGAGTGCGTGGAGTGCTGCTGGGTCATAGCGTTGGCGGTGCGGAGGTCCAGGGTTCCTGGCGCTGGTCGCGGACGGGCGTAGACGGGCTTGCCTTTGGCGCGCCAGCGGCGCGCCGCCATTAAGTAGGGGTCGGGGAGAGCTGGACAGCTGGGAGGCGGGAACGGGGAGGGGAGCTGGATTGGGCCGGTCGCGCTGGTCGCGCTGGTCGTGCTGGGGGGGAGGGGCCGCGGGTGCAGCAGCGGCAGGGGAAGCGGGCAGGAAAGGAGGGAAAAGTAGGAGTAAAGGAAAAAGGAAATAGAGCAGAAAGGAGCAGGAATGCAGAAAAGTGCAGAAAGGCGAAGAAAAAGAGGGTAGAAAAATGAGTGAAAAAACAAGTGAAAAACGGAGCTAGAGAAAGGAGACAGAGGTCCACTGGACCACCAGGGATGAGGCGCAGGGAAACCTGCGGGTGGAGGAGGGCCTCGAGCACCAAACACTCGAGAGTGCAGGGACAGGCCTCACTTAATGGTGGAGCTGCGAGGGAGGGGGAGCAATTTCACTGACAATGGGTAGATGAATAATTGTTCCTCATGTTGACCTCTGACCTTGAGAAAGCACGGAGGCAGCTAAGCACACCGTCCCTTAGAGATGCAAACCAATATAGTTTGTTGGCAAAAGTATCAAAATTGGTGTCAGGTGGGAACATGATTTGGAACTTACTGAGTTCATTCATCTGTTTTGGGCCCAATCGGGGGATAAATCTAGAGGAAAAGCCATGGCTAAAGGTAACACTTTTTCAGTTAAAACTAGTTCCTGTTTACGGTAGAAGAAATTTGCAAAGCCATATATAGTATCCAATCGGGGAAGGCAATGGGGCCCAATTGCGTCCCTATTGAATTCCTTAAGTCCACGGCCCTGCGGACTGCGCCTCACCTTAAAAACATGTACAATGAAAGCTTTGAGCAAGGAATCCTGCCAGAAGACCAACGTCTGGCGTCTATTGTAGTCATCCGAAAGCCAGGAAAACCCGCTGATAGTTGCAGTTCATATCGACCGATTTCTTTAATTAATGTTGAGGCTAAAGTTCTGGCAAAGCTCCTGGCTTCTCAATTGGTGTCACTCATCCCATCCCTAGACCAATCAGGTTTTATGTCAGGGTGGAACACGGCACTGAATATCCGTCGAATTCACAATGTCTTGGGGCGTCAACAATATATAGACGAAGATGCAGTGGTGCTTTCCCTGGATGCCTCCATGGCATTCAACTCAATTGAATGGCCTTATCTTTTCGAGGTGTTGAAACGCCTGGGGTTCGGCCCGCGCTTTCGAGGGTGGGTCAGATTACTCTACACGGAGTTGAGGGGGCAAGTCAGGGTTAATAACCGCACGTCCCGAATATTTAAACTAGGCAGAGGCACCAGACAGGGCTGCCCCCTGTCCCCCCTGCTTTTCTCCTTGATACTGGAGCCACTGGCGTCTTGGGTGAGAGAGGATGCAGTACTCAGAGGGCTGAAATGGGCGGCAGGTAATGAAGACAGAATATCGCTATACGCGGACGACATTTTGATATATCTAGCGTCCCCCTATGCTTCAATACACAGACTTTTAAATATTTTTACAAATTTTGGCAAGTATGCCGGCTATGCCATCAACTGGACTAAGTCGGTGCTGTTTGTTCTTCGGGGTCCAATTCCTAGGCTTCCCTCGGGATGCGAGATTGAGATAGCCAATGACTGATTTCGCTACCTCGGAGTGTTCATTACCCCTGACTCCCAGCTTTTCTAGGAAAAAAACCTAGCTGTCCCTTTAGATCGACTCTGAAATGATGTTAAACATTGGAGAGCGTTGCCACTTTCGCTATTAGGCCGAGCTGCCCTGTTTAAGATGCTTGCTCTCCCGCGATTTGTATATATCCTTCAAAACTGCCCTTACAAAATTCCAGACTCTTATTTTAACAGTATTGAAAGCGAGGTCCGCTCACTACTGTGGGATGGAGGTGCGCCTCGCATAGCATTGCACAAATTGACTAAGGGGTGGTATGACGGGGGGATTGCACTTCCGGATATACGGCTCTATTACTGGGCCTCGCAATTAGTGGCAATAAATGACTGGTTATACCATTCTCCAACTGATCCCGCGTACATGTTGGACAGATATCAGATGGGACGGGAGGGCTGTCTGGGAGCTCTGTACACAAAACCCCGGAAAGGAAGGTATGTGGGCCCTATGGCACGGACAGTGGAGATTTGGCATCGGGCGACTAAACGTCTGGGTTGGAACGAAGTGCTAACTCAGGCCACACCCTTGTGGTCCTCTCAAAAATTGGGGCTCCTATGCCATCACTCATGCTTTGATAAGTGGGATTTAATCGGACTCTCCACTATAGGCCACCTTGTAAAACGGGGCAAACTCCTCGCATTCAGTGAACTACAGGAAAAATACGACCTAGCTTCAGGGGAGATTTTTCGTTATTTACAGATCCGCCATGCACTCACACTAGCGCTTCCAGACATGGGCAGCGTGCCGGAATCATCCCCCTTAGAAGACAGGCTGCTTTCTGAACCCATCCCAGACAAAGCTATTTCCCTAACATATCGCAAATTATGTAACAACCTGCCAGATCCCTTTTGAGCTCTCCGAGAGCGGTGGCAAGCCGATATCGGAGACATCGATGACGAAGACTGGCAAACGTCCCCGAGAGAAGCAGCTATTACTCTTCGTTTCCGCCTGATCCAACTAAAAATCCTACATAGAACGTACCTAATAGGGGTGACTTTGGCGAAAATGGGTGCTCGACAAGACACGCTATGTCTGCACGGCTGTCACCAAGAAGCAACCTTCTATCACACTATATGGGACTGTCCGCAAGTACGACCTAGATGGGAAAGGGCCACAACACACATGCAAGAGGCTATAGGGAAACAAGTATCCCTAACACCACAACTGGGGCTCCTTAACATTTGGGAAGCAACTGATCTCACAGAAGTGGAACAGCAACTAGCCACTCTTGGATACACCTTAGTTAAAAGAGCAATCGCAATGAAATGGGGGGCAGCGGAAAGACCTTCGATTACGATTTGGGCAGCTGAACTCGACAAATGTATGATTTCAGAAAAAGAAGTATATAAGTCTAGAGGTTGTCCCAAGAAATGGGATAAAAAATGGAGCGGGTGGAATGCACATAGAGGAGGCCTATGTATATCCCCAACCGTAGAGATGGGAATGTCAAGACATAATGGACACTCAACTGAATTGATTGATTGATTCACTAGGTACTGTAATAATATTGAGACCCAATGTAACCTTACTGAAATGTATGCATACCAATGTTGTGATTTTCTACAGTTTGAAACTCAATAAAGAAATCTTTTTTTTTTTTAAACTACTTCCCGTAGTTTTAACGCCCCTGTAAAACCCAGTGGTTGCTTCCTTCATGATGTAATATCTTAAATTCTTTAAACAACCTAAACGTATTCCAAAAGACAAAGAAATAATAGGGTAAAGCTGTGATTCAACCCTGAATTTAGCTTCCTCCAGGTTAAGTAACAGTTCAAACTCATTAGATCGCTCATTAGACCATCCCTTTGTCTCAATTGTCTAATTTGCCTCTGGGATTTTATACATCACTAAGATATCATAAAATAGTTAATCTATTCTAGTAAAATCTATTTTGGTGTTAAAATCATCTGCACTAATCACAACACCCTCAATAAATTCTGACGTTATCCTTGATAACTTTGCTTTCAGACTTTTTAAAAATTCAGAAATATAGGCTTTGATTTCTTCATTCAAATAAACATTTACTAAAATTAGAGTTTCTTTTTGCTTTTGTTCCGTCAGGATTTTGACAACTGAAGCCCACAAACGTATGCATTCTGTCTTTCTTGCAGTGCTTACAGTTCTAGTGGACACTAATGTTAAAATCCCTTGGATCAATGTGCCTTCGCCTCTTGCATGTCATGCTATACCTGTTGGTACAAAACCGTTTACATTTAGAAACTCTCGGAGCCAAGTCTCCTGCAGGAGGATAATATGACACTCTTCTAAAAGAGGTTGTAATATACCTGACCTTACACGCTGTACATAACTGTGTATATTTCAACTGCAGAATGTTATGCTCCTTGAGTGCTGTCTGTTCTATCCCTGGCGACGTCGGCTCAACCATGCGGTTGTTTCAACAAATTTATTAAGGGGAGAGAAACGATTGCTTACATTTATGGGGCTAGACTAACCCTCATATTTATATCTGTTGGTAACCACGATCCTCGAGTTCTCCGACTACTCCTCATATTCATATCTGTTGGTAACCACGATCCTCGAGTTCTCCGACTAACCCTCATATTTATGTCTGTTGGTAACCACGATCCTCGAGTTCTCCGACTAACCCTCATATTTTTTATATCTGTTGGTAACCACGATCCTCGAGTTATCAGACTAACCCTCATATTGATATCTGTTGCTAACCACGATCCTCGAGTTCTCCGACTAACCCTCATATTTTTTATATCTGTTGGTAACCACGATCCTCGAGTTCTCCGACTAACCCTCATATTCATATCTGTTGGTAACCACGATCCTCGAGTTCTCCGACTAACCCTCATATTGATATCTGTTGGTAACCACGATCCTCGAGTTCTCCGACTAACCCTCATATTCATATCTGTTGGTAACCACGATCCTCGAGTTCTCCGACTAACCCTCATATTCATGTCTGTTGGTAACCACGATCCTAGAGTTCTCCGACTAACCCTCATATTTATGTCTGTTGGTAACCACGATCCTCGAGTTCTCCGACTAACCCTCATATTTATATCTGTTGGTAACCACGATCCTCGAGTTCTCCGACTAACCCTCATATTTATATCTGTTGGTAACCACGATCCTCGAGTTCTCCGACTAACCCTCATATTTATATCTGTTGGTAACCACGATCCTCGAGTTCTCCGACTAACCCTCATATTTATATCTGTTCAATCAATCAATCAATCAATCAAGCATTTGTATAGCGCGCTACTCACCCGGAGGGTCTCAAGGCGCTAGGGGTGGGGGTCCGCTACTGTTCGAACAGCCAGGTCTTGAGTTGCTTCCTGAAGGAGAGGTGGTCTTGGGTCAGGCGGAGGTGGATGGGTAGGGAGTTCCACGTCTTGGCAGCCAGGTAGGAGAAGGATCTTCCTCCCGTTGTGGCTCTTCGGATGCGGGGACGGCGGCGAGGGCGTGGTTGGTCGATCGTAGCTGGCGGGTGGGAGTGTAGAAGGTCAGACGGTCGTTGAGGTATCTGGGGCCTTGGTTGTGGAGAGCTTTGTGTGCGTGGGTGAGGAGTCGGAACGTGATTCTCTTGCTGACGGGGAGCCAGTGCAGGTCTCTCAGGTGTCCGGCGATGTGGCTGTGTCGGGGGATGTCCAGGATGAGTCGAGCTGAGGCGTTCTGGATGCGTTGGAGTCTTTTCTGAAGTTTGGCTGTGGTTCCGGCGTAGAGGGAGTTGCCGTAGTCCAGTCGGCTGGTGACGAGGGCCTGGGTGACCGTCTTCCTGGTTTCGGTGGGGATCCACCGGAAGATCTTCCGCAGCATGCGTAGGATGTTGAAGCAAGACGAGGAGACGGCTTTGACTTGTCTGGTCATTGAGAGGGAGGAGTCCAGGATGAAGCCCAGGTTGCGTGCGTGGTCCGTTGGTTTGGGTGCGTTGCCCAGGGCAGGGGGCCACCAGGAGTCGTCCCAGGCGGAGGGTGATGATCCTAGGATGAGGACTTCCGTCTTATCTGAGTTCAGTTTCAGGCGGCTGTTCCTCATCCACTCGGCTACGTCCTTCATCCCTTCATGTAGGTTGGTTTTGGCGGTTGTGGGGTCGTTGGTGAGGGAGAGGATCAGCTGGGTGTCGTCGGCGTAGGAGATGATGTTGAGGTTGTCTTGGCGTGCGATGGCTACGAGGGGGCTCATGTAGACGTTGAAGAGGGTGGGGCTGAGTGATGATCCTTGTGGTACGCCGCAGATGACTTCGGTGGCCTCGGAACTGAACGGGGGAGGCGGACTCTCTGGGTTCTTCCGGCGAGGAAGGAGATGATCCACTCCAGTGCCTTCTCTTGGATTCCGACGTTGTTCAGGCGTTGCACTAGGGTGCGGTGGCAGACTGTGTCGAACGCTGCGGAGAGGTCCAGGAGGATGAGGGCCGCTGTTTCCCCGTTGTCGAGCAGGGCTCGGATGTCGTCGGTGGCTGCGATGAGGGCGGTCTCGGTGCTGTGGTTGGCCCGGAAGCCGGACTGTGAGTGGTCGAGGGATCCATTCGTCTCGATGAAGGCGGCCAGTTGTCTGTTGACGGTCTTCTCGATGACTTTGGCAGGAAAAGGAAAAAGCGAGATGGGGCGGTAGTTTTTGAGGTCGGTGGGGTCCGCTGACGGTTTCTTCAGTAGGGCGCAGAGTTCGGCGTGCTTCCAGCTCTCTGGGAAGGTGGCGGTGTCGAAGGAGGTGTTGATGATGTCCCGGAGGTGGGGTGCGATGACGGCGTCAGCCTTGTTGAAGATGTGGTGAGGGCAGGGGTCGGTTGGTGATCCGGAGTGGATGGAGTTCATCGTGCGGATAGTGTCTTCGGTGTTGATCGGGGTCCAGGCTCGGAGGGTGGAGGTGGGGGACGTTGGAACGGTTGTAGGGTACGTCGGCTGTGTGCTGAAACTGTTGTGTATGTCTGCGATCTTTCTGTGGAAGAACGAGGCGAGCGAGTTGCAGAGGTCTTGCGAGGGGGTGATGTCGTTTCCGGCGCTGGGGTTCGAGAGCTCTTTGACGATGATGAAGAGTTCCTTGCTGTTGTGGGCGTTGTTGTCCAGTCGTTTCTTGAATGCGGTTTTCTTGGTGGTGTGGATCAGCTGGTGGTGTTTTCGGGTGGCGTGTTTGAGGGTGGTCATGTTGTCTGCAGTCGGGTCTCTGCGCCATGCTTTCTCGAGGGCCCGGCAGTTCTTCTTGGATTTCTTGAGTTCGTCGGTGAACCAGGGTGCTTTCTTGTTGCCGGGTCTGATTGGGGGGGTCTTCAATGGGGCAAGGATGTCAGCGCAGTTGGTAACCACGATCCTCGAGTTCTCCGACTAACCCTCATATTCATATCTGTTGGTAACCACGATCCTCGAGTTATCAGACTAACCCTCATATTTATATCTGTTGGTAACCACGATCCTCGAGTTCTCCGACTAACCCTCATATTCATATCTGTTGGTAACCACGATCCTCGAGTTCTCCGACTTACCCTCATATTTATATCTGTTGGTAACCACGATCCTCGAGTTCTCCGACTAACCCTCATATTCATATCTGTTGGTAACCACGATCCTCGAGTTCTCCGACTAACCCTCATATTCATATCTGTTGGTAACCACGATCCTAGAGTTATCAGACTAACCCTCATATTTATATCTGTTGGTAACCACGATCCTCGAGTTCTCCGACTAACCCTCATATTTATATCTGTTGGTAACCACGATCCTCGAGTTCTCCGACTAACCCTCATATTTATATCTGTTGGTAACCACGATCCTCGAGTTCTCTGACTAACCCTCATATTTATATCTGTTGGTAACCACGATCCTCGAGTTCTCCGACTAACCCTCATATTTATATCTGTTGGTAACCACGATCCTCGAGTTCTCCGACTAACCCTCATATTCATATCTGTTGGTAACCACGATCCTCGAGTTCTCCGACTAACCCTCATATTCATATCTGTTGGTAACCACGATCCTCGAGTTCTCCGACTAACCCTCATATTCATATCTGTTGGTAACCACGATCCTCGAGTTCTCCGACTAACCCTCATATTCATATCTGTTGGTAACCACGATCCTCGAGTTATCAGACTAACCCTCATATTTATATCTGTTGGTAACCACGATCCTCGAGTTCTCCGACTAACCCTCATATTCATATCTGTTGGTAACCACGATCCTCGAGTTCTCCGACTAACCCTCATATTTATATCTGTTGGTAACCACGATCCTCGAGTTCTCCGACTAACCCTCATATTCATATCTGTTGGTAACCACGATCCTAGAGTTCTCCGACTAACCCTCATATTCATATCTGTTGGTAACCACGATCCTCGAGTTATCAGACTAACCCTCATATTTATATCTGTTGGTAACCACGATCCTCGAGTTCTCCGACTAACCCTCATATTCATATCTGTTGGTAACCACGATCCTAGAGTTCTCCGACTAACCCTCATATTTATATCTGTTGGTAACCACGATCCTCGAGTTCTCCGACTAACCCTCATATTCATATCTCTTGGTAACCACGATCCTCGAGTTCTCCGACTAACCCTCATATTCATATCTGTTGGTAACCACGATCCTCGAGTTCTCCGACTAACCCTCATATTTATATCTGTTGGTAACCACGATCCTCGAGTTCTCCGACTAACCCTCATATTTATGTCTGTTGGTAACCACGATCCTCGAGTTCTCCGACTAACCCTCATATTTATATCTGTTGGTAACCACGATCCTCGAGTTCTCCGACTAACCCTCATATTTATATCTGTTGGTAACCACGATCCTAGAGTTCTCCGACTAACCCTCATATTCATATCTGTTGGTAACCACGATCCTCGAGTTCTCCGACTAACCCTCATATTCATATCTGTTGGTAACCACGATCCTCGAGTTCTCCGACTAACCCTCATATTCCTATCTGTTGGTAACCACGATCCTCGAGTTCTCCGACTAACCCTTATATTTATATCTGTTGGTAACCACGATCCTCGAGTTCTCCGACTAACCCTCATATTGATATCTGTTGGTAACCACGATCCTCGAGTTCTCCGACTAACCCTCATATTTTTTATATCTGTTGGTAACCACGATCCTCGAGTTCTCCGACTAACCCTCATATTGATATCTGTTGGTAACCACGATCCTCGAGTTCTCCGACTAACCCTCATATTTATGTCTGTTGGTAACCACGATCCTCGAGTTCTCCGACTAACCCTCATATTTATATCTGTTGGTAACCACGATCCTCGAGTTCTCCGACTAACCCTCATATTTATATCTGTTGGTAACCACGATCCTCGAGTTCTCCGACTAACCCTCATATTCATATCTGTTGGTAACCACGATCCTCGAGTTCTCCGACTAACCCTCATATTCATATCTGTTGGTAACCACGATCCTCGAGTTCTCCGACTAACCCTCATATTCCTATATGTTGGTAACCACGATCCTCGAGTTCTCCGACTAACCCTCATATTTATATCTGTTGGTAACCACGATCCTCGAGTTCTCCGACTAACCCTCATATTGATATCTGTTGGTAACCACGATCCTCGAGTTCTCCGACTAACCCTCATATTGATGTCTGTTGGTAACCACAATCCTCGAGTTCTCCGACTAACCCTCATATTTTTTATATCTGTTGGTAACCACGATCCTCGAGTTCTCCGACTAACCCTCATATTGATATCTGTTGGTAACCACGATCCTCGAGTTCTCCGACTAACCCTCATATTTATATCTGTTGGTAACCACGATCCTCGAGTTCTCCGACTAACCCTCATATTGATATCTGTTGGTAACCACGATCCTCGAGTTCTCCGACTAACCCTCATATTGATATCTGTTGGTAACCACGATCCTCGAGTTCTCCGACTAACCCTCATATTGATATCTGTTGGTAGCCACGATCCTCGAGTTCTCCGACTAACCCTCATATTTTTTATATCTGTTGGTAACCGCGATCCTCGAGTTCTCCGACTAACCCTCATATTGATATCTGTTGGTAACCACGATCCTCGAGTTCTCCGACTAACCCTCATATTGATATCTGTTGGTAACCACGATCCTAGAGTTCTCCGACTAACCCTCATATTCATATCTGTTGGTAACCACGATCCTCGAGTTCTCCGACTAACCCTCATATTCATATCTGTTGGTAACCACGATCCTCGAGTTCTCCGACTAACCCTCATATTTATATCTGTTGGTAACCACGATCCTCGAGTTCTCAGACTAACCCTCATATTCATATCTGTTGGTAACCACGATCCTAGAGTTCTCCGACTAACCCGCATATTCATATCTGTTGGTAACCACGATCCTCGAGTTCTCCGACTAACCCTCATATTCATATCTGTTGGTAACCACGATCCTCGAGTTCTCCGACTAACCCTCATATTCATATCTGTTGGTAACCACGATCCTCGAGTTCTCCTTAGTCATATTAACGTAACTTGGCCCACCAAGGCTCAAATGACATAAATGGCTATAAGAATGGATCTTATCTCGATTAAAACAGACCTGGCTGCCTAGCAATCCTCCACGCTGCCCTAGTGCCCCTACAGTCTGACCACTTCGTGGCTGTATTACCAAGCCTAGTGACACTGATAGACCCATGGGGTTCAAACTCACTTCTGACGTACAAACTGTATTGGCTGTCAACGAAGACATAAAATCAACTTTCGTTACTTCTCTTACATCATTATTTGTCAAAACCCACAGTTTTTTAATCCGATCCAATATCTGATAACTGGACAGTGAAAGAGTCTTTGCTGCCTTTAAGGGTTGCGGTTTTCTGGCTTTTTTCTTTTTCTGTAGAATATTGAATACCAGCAGATAATGGCCAAAATCTTCCAGGAACAGCAGAGACTGCTTGGGGCCATTAATATGGTTGGTATCGTTCACTGCTTCCGGCTTTTGTTCCATACCTTCCTTATTGTTTTCCCGAGCAGCTACTGACCTGACCCTCGATATATTTGTATTTTTTTGGTTTTAATTTTTGCTGTAGCCCCATCAAGGAGGCAAATCCCAGTGCAAGATTGCTCTGCTATTGATCTTTTTGTCTCCATTATTGTTCTAGCTATTCAGGATAGCAATGTTTTCCTTTGCTGTAAGCCCTTTCCTTTCCTCACCCTGGCCTTTTAGAATGAATCAAACCGAGATTCATTCACTGGCCGTATAAGGGTAGGGAGGCAAACATTCACTTTTTGTATTTCCAAATTAATATTTTGCATTAAAGGGGCGTGGGGCTGCTGATTTTTGTTTAACACAACCAGGGCTTCCAAAATACATTTTAGGGTTACTTGCATGAACAGTATTACATCCAATAGTGTAGAGGAAGTTGTTGGATTTAGATTTCCACCTACAGACAGTAAAGATTGTACAGTAACTTCGACCTCGCCCCGCTTGTCCTGACATACCTCCATATCAGCTAGTGTTTCTCCAGTACTACCAACACTGTACTCTCTGTGCCAGAGTTTACATTTATCAGCGGCTGCTTCATTATCCCTTGTAGATTTGTAGATAAGGCGAGAAAGATAGTCTTGGGACTAGGGAGCCTTCATATATGTCAAATAATTCTTATAAATCCACACTTTTCTGGGTCCCCAGGTCCAAAAATATATTCAGACTTATTAAATTGTGATGTTTGTTGTCTTACGTTACCATCTTTTGCTGCAAAGAAATGTTTTGTTACAAACTTTCTTATTGATTCTGATCACGGAGATCTGGGCTCCTTGTCTTTTGGAAGCATGCCTGTTAAGCCCGTTTCTGTACACTTATGTTGTTGATTAACAACAAGATCTCTTTTTCCTTGTTTAGAAGAGTTACCTTTCCCCTTCACTTTATAATCCAGACGGATCTTATTTGACCTTAGTATGTACGTGATTTTATTTCGGAATTCTCCATATTGCCTTGTCTGCTATATTAAAGTCACCACAGCCAGGCCCTTCACACAGGCAACACTTATACACAACGCTGACAATTGCCTTAGCACTGTCGAACAACATAATGCAGTCTTCGGGACTTTAAAACTTATTGCATAATGGTTGATCAACCAGCAATTCAGTCCGCAATTATTAGTGAGTGAATACAAACAATTTGAGTCTGGTCAAGGGGATGGAAGTGGAGCTGAGCAATATAAAGACCAAACGCCCAGCTCCTGCAGAATGGGCAAAGATAAAAGCATTGAGGGCTCTAATGGAACCCTACAATATTATCCTCACTGCCCCTGCTCCTTACTGCACACCCTCTTTAGGCGTGTCGTGCTTTGTATATCTGAAAGAGACACGTTAGTGATAGATTCCTTACCTTAGAATATCCCCAGGCGTCAGGCTGGATCCGGAAAGTTTTGCGTAGCAGTACCCTTGCGCGTCGGTAGGCGGCGTCGTGCGGCTCCGCGTCCGTCGTCGGCGTCGTGATCGCCGGGATGACGTCGCGGGCAGTACTTAGGCGCCGCCCCTGCGCGCTGACGTCAGTTCTTCTTTTCCGCGCCAGCAAGCGCAGATCCGGGAAGAGCAGTGCCCTGGTCAATTTTTGACCATACTTTTTGGTGATTTTTTCACTGGTTTTTCCAACTTTAAGGTGTCGTAGGGATGCCCGGCTTCAAGCGATGCGGCGCCTGTGCGCGGATGATGTCCGTCACCGACCCGCATTGGGAGTGTCTCTTCTGCCTCGGCCGAGGCCACGACACCGAGTCTTGTCCCGAATGCCAGGCCCTCAACCCGAAAGCTTTGCGAGAGCGGTCTCGAAAGCTCCTCGAGGCCCGGCATTCGGCTCCGCGGAAGCCCCGGTCGCGTGAGAGGTCCAGGGGTCGCTCGCGGAGTGCACACCGGTCGTCGACTTCTTCGTCCGGTAAGTCTAAGCACAAGAAGTCCAAGAAGCATCGTCGCTCTCGGACTTCGCCTCGCCGGTCTCGCGACTCGGCTGAGGCCCCTCCCGGCACCGTCCCCGCCCCCGCGGCCCCGGACTTGCCTGTGGAGTCGCCCCGTCATACCCGCCCTTCCCGGGTTCGGGGGCGGATCCGGCCAAGGTACAGGAGTTCCTGTCGGCCATGGCCCGCCTCTTCGGGCCTTCAGGCCCCTCCGGTGCGCCTTCGGGCCCCGCGGGCCCTGATGGGGTTGCTCCGGCGTCGCCGGCGGCTCCGGCCCCGGCGTCGCCCGAGCCTCCAGCCTCGATCCCGGCTCCGGCTTCGGCCCCGGCCTCGATCCCGGCTCCACAACACCAATCGACGCCGGTCGACCTCACAACACCTCCGCCGGCGCCGATGTCTCCGGTGCCGTTCTCGACGCCGCCCTGGGCTCCGGGCGGCGTCGTCCCCCAGTTCCTTCCGGCTCCGGACATGGACCCGGAGCGACGTCGCTCGACGCCGGCTCCGGCGCCGATGGGACCTTGGGTCCCAAATGTCCCTCCTCCTCCTTATTTTGAACCAGAGGAGGACCAGGAGGACTGGGAGGGGTCTGATGACCCTCTGACACGCAACTGTCAGTATGATGAGGACTGGACAGAGAGTCTAGGGGAGGCCAGTGGTCTGGATACTTCTCCTGACACTGGCATGCTGTCTCCTCCCGTGGCTACGGAGGAGGGGGCCAATTTTGGTACGGTGTTGCGTAGGGCTGCTGGGGCCTTACGTCTCCAGCTCCCTACTTTGACGGTCAAGACTAACATCTTGACAGAGGTGCTTCAGCCGGCAGCCTCCTCTGCGGAGACTGTGCTGCCGTTTAACGACGCCCTCACTGACGTTCTTTTGGGCGCCTGGTCCAAGCCCAACACAGGGGCTCCTGTGGATCGGAACGTGTCACGACGCCATCGCCCCGCTCCGGGCGACCCCCTGTTTCTTTCTGTCCACCCCACTCCTGAGAGCTTGGTTGTCCAAGCCTCCGCTTCCCAAACCGCCTTCCCTACCGCTCCTCCGGATAGGGAATCCAAACGCCTGGATCAGTTTGGGAAGAAAGGTTTTTCTTCCTCCAGTGCTGGCTTGCGGTCCGTTAACACCGCTTGTCTTTTGGGCCGATATACCCACTCCCTGTGGGATTCGGTGGCGGATGTTTTGCCCCAGTGCCCTGAGGAGGTCCAGGCACTGCTTTCCCGCGCCATTGCGGAAGGAAGGGATGCGGCCAAATACACTATCCGTTGTGGCCTTGACACCGCCGACTCGCTGGGCAGGTCGATTGCAACGACGGTGGCGCTCCGGCGCCACGCCTGGCTGAGAACCACTGGTTTTCAGGGGATGTCCAGAATACTCTCATGGACATGCCCTTTGATGGAGTCGGTCTTTTTGGGTCCAAAGCAGACCATGCGCTGGAGCGCTTTAAGGACTCACGGGCTACTGCAAAGTCCCTGGGCCTTTCTGCTACACGCCCTCCGCTGCCTTCTGCTTTTCGCCCCTATCGTGGCCACGGTAGGGGCGCCCCTTCACGTCAGCAGCCCAGCCACCGGCCCGCGCAGCAGGCGTCTTCGCGTGGCCGAGGACGTGGATTCCGCCGTGGCGGATCGGGCAACCAGCGTGCGGGTCAGGCCACCACCTCCAACCCGTCCGCGGCCTCCAAGCCCTCCTAGTCCCTCCTTTCAGGTGCACGGCACGCCAGTAGGGGGCAGGGTCCGCCATCACCTTCCCCACTGGCGCACCATCACCTCGGACAGGTGGGTCTTGGACATTGTCCGAAGGGGCTACTCCCTCCCTTCGAGACCACCCCCCAGCCATGCCACCTCAATTCCGCCGCATGTCAGGGGATCACTTGGTGCTTCTACGGAAGGAAGTCACAGCCCTCTTGACCAAGAGGGCCATCGAGCATGTTCCGACCCCAAAAGTAGGGCGTGGTTGCTACTCCCACTACTTTCTGGTGCCCAAAAAGGACAAGGAGGACATGCGTCCTATCTTGGACCTCCGGAACGTCAATCGCTTCCTCCGGAAGGAGAAGTTCAAGTTGCTCACCCTAGCTCAGGTCTTGACTGCCCTCGACCCTGGAGACTGGTTGGTAGCGTTGGACTTGCAGGACGCGTATTTCCACATCCCCGTCCTGCCGGCCCACCGGCGTTACCTTCGGTTCACGGTAGGCCCCGAGCATTTTCAGTTCACCGTGCTCCCCTTTCGCCTTACCAGTGCCCCTCGGGTGTTCACGAAAGTGATGGCGGTGGTCGCAGCTCATCTGCGCCGGGCAGGGGTTTCAGTCTTCCCCTACCTCGACGACTGGCTGCTGAAGGCGGGCTCGTCCCAGGCAGTCGTCTCCCACCTCCAGACTACGGCCGAACTCCTGCACTCGCTGGGGTTCTCCATCAATGTGCCGAAGTCGCATCTAATTCCTTCTCCACAGCTCCTTTTCATCGGAGCAGTTCTGGACACGACGCAGTTTCGGGCCTTTCCTCCCGAACGGCGAGTCCGGGATATTCAGGCTATGATTCCGATCTTTCGGCCTTTATCCTGGGTTTCGGTACGGATGACCCTGAGGCTGCTGGGCCTCATGGCCTCCTGCATCCTGCTGGTCAATCATGCCAGATGGCATATGCGGGCTCTGCAGTGGGACCTGAAGTCCCAGTGGGCGCAGCACCAGGGCAACCTGTCCGATCACGTCCAGATCTCGGAGGGGACTGCAAAACAGTTGCAGTGGTGGCTCTCGAACCGGCAATGGGTCATGGGCAGATCCCTCTCCCTTCCCCAGCCAGAGCATACAGTTGTGACGGACGCGTCCCTTCTGGGATGGGGCGGTCACATGGGAGAGGCGGAGATCAGAGGCCTCTGGTCTCCGGCGGAGTCCCGGCTCCATATCAACCTTCTGGAGCTCCGGGCGATCCGGCTTGCACTCAAGGCATTCCTTCCCTCTGTCAAAGGGAAGGTAGTGCAGGTGTTCACAGACAACACCACCGCCATGTGGTACTGCAACAAACAGGGCGGGGTGGGGTCTTGGACCCTTTGTCAGGAGGCTCTGCGCCTCTGGACATGGCTGGAACATCAGGGCATGTTCCTGATGGTTCAACACCTGGCAGGTTCTCTGAACGCCAGGGCGGACGAACTCAGCCGCAGGTGCATGATGGATCACGAATGGCGTCTTCACTCGGAAGTGGCGCAAGGACTCTTTCTACAGTGGGGAGAGCCTTGGTTAGATCTATTCGCCACCGAAGAGAACGCGCAATGTCATCAGTTCTACGCGTTGGAATTTCCAAGGCGGCACTCGCTCGGCGACGCTTTTCGTCGCGAGTGGAGTTGCGGTCTGTTGTACGCCTTTCCGCCTATACCACTTCTACCCAGAGTGTTGAAGAAGATTCGGCACGACCGGGCCCAAGTCATTCTTGTGGCTCCGGACTGGGCTCGAAGAGTTTGGTATCCCGAGCTACTCAATATGGGCATAGATCCCCCGATCCGTCTGCCTCTTCGGGAGGATCTTCTGTCGCAGCAGCAGGGGACGGTCCTCCACCCGAACAATATTATCCTCACTGCCCCTGCTCCTTACTGCACACCCTCTTTAGGCGTGTCGTGCTTTGTATTTCACCCTCCTTTGTTGCTTCTTGAGAGTGTAGGAATGCTGTCTTTCCGCACCTCACGCCGTCAGATACTCCAACCCCCAAAGCGGGCAGCTGGCATTTCCTCTCCAAGCGCTGTGCAGCACACCAGGTGTAGACCTTTAATGCACCAACAGTGTCTTCCCCCTTGGCCCTCGCACGGCTCCCCGTAGTTCCCTCAATGCTGAGGATGCAGGCACAAACCCGTCCGCACTTCCATATGAGTGATCAGGTTGCGGCCAAACAGCTGATGTCTACTGGCTTTGGAGAAGAGTGAGAAAGGCGATGAGCGCCTACAGGGTACATAGATCACCGTAGACACCATAGTCACCATAGACCACTACAGTGCCCTGCAAACTGCAGATAGCAAACAGTGCCCTAACTTGGGAACTGTGGCATGCTAACTGGCGCAGTAACTAATGTCCACTGTTGTCTACTGCCTACTGCAACTCAAGCCTACTGTCATAATTATACCTCTTAAGTGAACACAATGCCTCATAACGATAGGCAAGCTCCAATTTCCCCGGGTAGTGAAGACAAAGCTTGCTTAAAGGAACTGGCGGCAAACCAATCCGGCAAGCAAGCAACTAGAGGGGTAAATAGTGAAAGGAGGGCTGAGGAAAGACGAGGAAGACTGAGTCAGCTTTCGGCTGCTGCTGGACTCTCCTTACCCCACCGACGTTGGAGCCGACTTGGACTGATTCGGCCACACTGAGACCACCCTTCTGTGCCACTATCTCCCCAGCCAGTTCCTCTGACACCGTTCTGCCATTTCGCTTCACTCCATGGCTCAACGGCTTGCTCGCTCCATGCTGCCGCCGCTATAGTCCCTGCCTCAGTGCATCAATCACAGGTGTGCGGCATCCACTCCTGGGCTGGTGCGGCCATTTGGGAGAAGTGGAAATCATAGGACTCTGGTCTTGGGCAGGGTCCAGGCTTCTTATCAACCTGTTGTATCTTGGGGCGATCCAGTTGGCATTGAAAGCCTTTCTTCCTTCGATCATGAGAAGGCTGGTTCTAGTGTTCACAGGCAACGCCACCGCCTTATGATACTGCTTCAAACAGGGGCAGTGTGTTTTCATTGACCCTTTAAGACAGCCTGCGTCTATGGACATTGCTGTAATGTCAGGGTATTTCCCTGGTGGTTAAACACCTGACAGGCTTTCTGAATGCTAGGGCAGACAAATTCACCTTAGGATGCCTACCAGATCACGAATGGAGTCTCCATCTGAAGGTGGCACAAGATCTCTTTCAAGAGTGGGGAGAACCTGAGTTAGATCTGTTCTCCACTGCGGAGAACACAATGTAAGCAGTTTTGTGCGTTGGAGTGTAGACGAGGGCTCCCGCTCCAAGATGCTTTTCGTCTCAAATGGAGCTCCCGGCCTCCTGTACGCCTTTCACCCAATACCACTCCTGCCCAGAGTTTTCAGGAGATCAGAAACGAAAGGGCCCACGTCATTGTTGTGGCTCCGGATTGGGCAAAGAGCGTCTGGTATCTCGACCTAGTGAGCATGAGTATCAGCTCTCCGGTCAGGCTGCCTCTTCAGGAGGATCTTCCGTCTCGGCAACAGGGGAGGGTTCTGCACCCGAACCTGCGCATGGTCCGTCTTCTTGCATGGAGATTGAGGGGCGACAATTGCCAACTTTTGACCTTCCTCCTAAAGCCTGCAAAGTTATTCGGGCATCCAGGCGTCCATTTACTAAGACAGTCTATGCCTTCTGCTGGGACAACTCTGTGGCCTGGCGTGCATCTAGGAACATCGACCCTCTTGGCACCCCTTTGCCAAGTTTTACTGTTTGTTTTGTCTTTGGCCCAGCAGGGCTCTGCTCTGGTCTCAGTTAAGATCAACTGAGACCATGAGTCTCAGTTGGCTTTCTTGCGGTTGCTGGACCAACCTAGTCAGCTGTTGTGACTAGGTTCCTCACAGGTCTCCAACATTTGTTTCCCCCTAACCATTTATCATCCCCCAATGGCACTTAACTGGTCCTCACTTTCTTCATGGGTGCACCTTTTCATCCACTGCAAAAACTGCCCACTACGTTTGTTAACCCTCAAGACAGCTTTTTTAGTAGCCATTACGTTGGCCAAGATGATCACTGAAATGCAGTGCACCCTCCTTATACCACGCTTTACCCAGACAAGCTGGTTCTCCTGAATCGTGCCCCCCTTTCCGCTGAAGGTTGTTACACCTTGTCATGTAGACCAGACCATCACCTTGCCTACCTTCTTTACTCCGCCTCATTCTTCTAAGGGAGAGGAGAGACTCCGCAGTCTGGACCCAGAAAGAGCATGATGACTGTTCGAAGGTTTATTTGGGCACAGCAGAAGCGCCACTTTTAGTCCATAAGTTGACCATTGTGGGCCCACTCCCAGGAGTGGCAAGAGTGGTCTTTGGCAGGGGCCTTCCAAAGGTAGAGCGCACTTTGTATAAATTTAATATAACCGGTCTATGATCCTGGGTGCATATCAAGCAGGTTTAAGCTTTCAGTTTGGTGGGGTTCCGCCAGTTGCGCTGGGTGGAGCTCCCGTAATGTGTGCTTCAGCCTAAAGTATAGGAAAATATCAAGGCTGGACATTGTGCTTAAGTCCTCCAAATGAGCTAACATCATGACTTGGACATCCTGTATTGAGCTAACATCGTAATGCACAGCGCCACCTAGCAGCCTGCAGGAGCACTGCTGAAGGAAGCTTTCCAGATGCAGTCTGGCACCGGGTACTTCTAAGGCAGGGATTCTGGGGTTAGAGGATCCACCAGAAAGTAACATGTTCTTCTGGCCTCTTTCCAACATATTTGGATTGCAAAAAAGGATAAAGGAATTAGAATAATTTGGGATTATAAGTTAATCAACAATAGATCAAAAGCAAAAAGTTTGAATGTTGGCTCCATCAGATATCTCCTCCCCTCAAGAAGGGGGCTCTATATGTTCAATGTACCTCCAAGATCCATATGTACGGATTTCAGTGACCATAAAGTGCGGTTTGTAGGGAGCATTTGCCACTTTCAGTACAACATGGCGCCTTTCGTTGTGAATCATGAACTTGGACTTTTTGAAAGTGTTTATGGCAGTGGTGGTGGTTTTTCTTTGAAAGCAGAGAAATTGTCATCTGCCCTTAACTTTTTTTTTTTTTTTTTAAATTTTTCAAAAACCTTTATTGATCAAATCGAATAGACAGGTTACATTCTTGCATTGAATCAAAGCACCATATACAAAAGACACAATGAGTGTAACAGTGAGAATTAATAGCATATAACACCAGAGAGCAACAGCATGGCAGACATTTCTTGGCCTCGACTAAACAATGACAGCAATTGACAGGGGGCTCACAATCTATAGAGGACAGGGCAGGACCAGCTGAAAAGGAGAAGGGGCGGGGGAAGGCCGATTACTGACCCACCTCGGCGGCCGCCACGGGCGGAGAGCCGGTGGGGAACGCAGGAGAGGCAGCCGGGCCCGGGGGAGTGCGGGTCAGGAGATATGACACTAGGGGGCCCCAGATATCGAGTGGGCGAGATCTAGCTGGCATGAGGTCCCAGAATTCAGACAATATGGTCTGGCAACGCGATGCATCCTCGAGCCATTGGGCGAACTTGGGTGCGGGTCTGCGACCCCAGCACATGGAAACCCTACGCCGCGCGAGGACAAGCAGCATGGCAATCAGACGGCGCGAGGCGTCCGGGCAGAATTTAACGAATCCTAATAGGCAAAGCGAGGGAGTGGGCTGAACTGGCGAGGAGGTGATCTCTGAAATGGCTGTGCAGACCTCACCCCATTAAGCAGAGACCGTAGGGCATAGCCAGGCAAGGTATGAGAAGTCCGCCGCAGGTGCAGAACAGCGCATGCATCTATCACTTGGGATGAGTCCCAGCTTGTGCAGCTGGACGGGAGTGCGATATAGCCTGTGTATATATTTAAAATGAATAAGGCGCAGGCGGTAATTTGGGGACAAACGCTTAATCTGTTTGCAACAATAGAGCCAGTCAGCCTGTGGGATGTCGATACCAAGGTCCGCACTCCATGCCGCACGGGCGCGGTCAGTGGATACGGATGAGGCCGCCAGTGTGAGAGCGTTAAGTTTGTTTACCAACTTCTGAGGAGAAGGAGACGAGTACAGAAAATCCAGCGTGCCCATCGAGGGAGGAGGCTGGGGGAACCTGGGATGCAGCTCCCGACAGATTGCGCGTAGCTGATAGAAAAGTAAAGTGTCCATAGGACCGGAATCATCCGCGAGAGAGTAAAAAGTGTTCCCCGGGTAGAGATCCGCAACTGTGGTCAACCCTAAACGGGCGGCATGTTTAGCCATACCAGAGGGCTGTAGAGGAGAGAAAGCCGGATGCCCAACGATCGGCATTGTTGTTGCTGAGAGCATGGGGGCATCGGAAAGGCGGCGAAGGCCCTCCCAAGCCCAGCGTAAAGTCTCGACCGTGTTTATCTCAGTGCGCGGGAGTCTGGCCGGGGCAAACAGGGCCGTCGTGAGCGGCCACGGGGCAGCGAGATCGGCCTCGACCGCCACGTGCGGTTGGAAAGGAGTGGGGTGAAGCCAAAAATGCAAGAAGCTGGTCTGGGCACACAATGCGTAGAGTTTAATGTTAGGGGCGCTGAGGCCGCCACACTCCATCGGAAGTATGAGAGTGTCATAAGCGATCCTAGGCTGTTTGCCAGCCCAGATGAGAGAGAGGATCAATGAGCGGACCTTGCGAAAGAAGTGGGCAGTGAGAGGAAGAGGCACGTTTAGGAATAAATATAAAAATTTCGGAAGAACTACCATCTTGACGACAGCCACTCGACCGGCCAGCGACAAGGGCAGTCGGCTCCATATAGGAATCTTCGACTCGAGCCAGTAGACCGCGCGACCGCAGTTAGCTCGCCAAAGTTCGTCCGCGTCTCTGCTCAGCCAGACACCCAAATACCGAGTGGGGCCATTCGCCCACACGAAGGGGTAGTCCGGGGTAAAGGGCGTAGTAGCATCAGTGAGTGGAAAGAGGACCGATTTGTTCCAGTTCACCTGAACACCTGAATAGCCGCCGAACCTGATGATCTCGTGCACCAAAGGACTGAGATTTTCCTGGGGGTTGCGGACCTATAGAGTGACGTCGTCCGCATACATGGAGACCAAGAGGGCGCGGGCCGCGAATCCGATGCCCTTCTGTGTGTGGTGTTGACGGAGTCTAGCCGCCAGTGGCTCCATAGCGATGGCGAAGAGCATAGGTGAAAGCGGGCACCCCTGACGGGTACCACGTCTAATAGGGATGGGATCCGTAATGAGGCCGTTGACCCGAAGACGGGCAGTAGGGAGAGTGTACAGGAGCGAGATCTTTCGAATAAAAACTGGACTGAAGCCGAGACGTGCAAGAAGGGGGAAGAGGAAGGGCCATTCCAGGGTGTCGAACGCTTTGGTGGCGTCAAGCAAGGCGGCCACAGCAGGGAGCGCTGGATTAATCTGATGAAGGACGGAGAAGATAGTCCGAAGATTATGGGATGTTGCGCGGCCGGGAATGAAGCCGGACTGATCTGGGCGGGTAATATGCGGCATGAGAGGGAGAAGACGTGAAGCAAGTAACTTGGCAAAGATTTTATTGTCCATATTTATGAGGGACAGAGGGCGATAGCAATCACGGAGATCGGGGGGCTTATCCGGTTTGAGCAGAAGAGTTAGCATAGCCTCGCGAAGTGAGGGTTGGAATTGACCACTCTCGAAAGAGTCATTATACATGGCAGCCAGATGCGGCACGAGTAGCGGGGCGAAAGCCTTGTAGAATGAGGCGGGCAGGCCGTCCAGACCAGGGGCCTTGTCACCAGGCATACTATTTATGGCGACGAGTATCTCCTCTTTAGAGAAAGGCTCGTCCAGGTATTCCCGGTGATGGTGCTCGAGCCATAGCAGTTCGAGGGTGTCGAAATACTGGTCTATGACCTCGCGCAGGGGGGTAGACCCGGAGGTGTAAAGTTGCATGTAAAAATCAGTAAATCTCGTCTTAATCTCTTCAGCGGAGGTGGTCCGAGCAGGGCCGCCATCCTGAAGCGCTGTTATATAGGATGCAGCACGAGGTGGACGAAGGAGGGTGGCCAAAGTTTTACCGGGCCGGTCCCCCTCGCCGAAGCGGCGTGCCCGAGCCTCTCTGCCCAAAAAGGAAAGTTCTCTGTTGGCCTCCTCAGCGAATTCGGTGTGTTTCTCGCGAAGACGAGCGAGTGTGTCCGGGTTGGGATCGAGCGTGTGGGAGGTGTCCAGGGATTTAATTTCTGCTTCCAATTTGCTAAGAGCGCCACAAATGGAGCGTAAGACCCCAGATTGTTTAGAGATACACTCACCGCGGATGACGACTTTGAACCCTTCCCAAAGAGTGGAGGGAGAGTCCACAGAACCCTCATTGAGCTTGAAATAATTACTGATCGCGATCCGGATCTCGTCACAGAATACAGTGTCTCGTAGTGCGTTAGATGGAAGCCGCCAAGAGAATGCGCGCTGAGGAGAATGAGGGAGCCTGAGGCTTAGCCGGACTGGCGCGTGGTCTGAGAGGGTACGCGCCATGTGGTCGACAGAAGTGAGCCAGGAGAGAACGTCTGGAGAGGTGACCCAGAGATCCAAACGGGACCAACAACCATGGGTGCCAGTGACACACGTGCCCTCGCGGGCTGCAGGGTGCATGTGGCGCCAAGCGTCATACAACAAGTTCTCGGTGAGATTGGAGCTAAGGAGCGCCGCGGCACGCGGGTGAGAAGCGTGGGGGCGATCCAACGCCGCAGACAATGTGACATTGAAGTCCCCACCCCAGAGGAGCGCAGCAGGACCAAGGGAGGAGATGTGATGCCATATCTGAGTAAAGAAGTCTGGGTCGTCAGCATTGGGACCATATAATGCAGCAATCGTCAGGGGTTCGGCCTGAAGGGAGCCGTGAAGGATAACGAAACGCCCAGCGGGGTCCGTGATTACCTGGGAAGTGTGCCATGGGAGTCCCCTGCGGATTAGGATAGATACCCCCCGGGAGTAGTTGGAATAAAAAGAGGAATGTGATTCTCCCCAGTGTCGGGAACAGAGTCTGGCAGCAGATGCTGGGAGCAGGTGGGTTTCCTGTAGCAGACAGATGTCCACTTTGTGGCGAATGAGGTGTGCGTGTACCAGTCGAGCCTTGCGAAAGTCGTTAAGGCCGCGGATGTTCCACGTCCAGAAATTAATGTCTGTCATGCTATCTCAGTGTGGAGTGCGGTGAGAGTGGCCAATGACCGCATGCTGGTGCATATGATGGTGCAAACCCAATGAGGAACAGGTGCAAAGGGCAATAACAACGGGGGTGCATGAGGACAAACGAGAGCCTGCCAAGATGTAGAGCCGAGTTGCAAGGGGGAACAGCTAGCCCCAAACGTGGGAGTGAGGTTGACCTTGGGCACAGTGCTCAGAAGTGAGAGTGTAGGAACGTGCGTAAAACAACGCGGCATGGCATAACATAGCAAATGTTGAGCGGCAGACCAAGGCCAGCGAAGGAACAGTGCAACACCCAGCCAAGCGGTGAACAATAGCATTGCAGGGAAAAACACTGGAATAAGGCCATCTGGTGCGGATAGCAAAAAACACAATAACGGCTGCGTATCAAACAGGAGCCGAGAGCATGAAAGTGTCAGAACAAACATCAGAGCCCCAGTAGGAGGCAGCAAACCCCAAAACCCCCCGACCCAACCACCCCACCACCCTATCCCCAAAAACAGTATCGAAAGACCCACCACCCCACACCCACTCCAACCCCCCAATCAGGCTGAGATACCACCCGTTCCCACCCCAGGAGCCGACAACTTGGAAGGGGAAAAACTGTGACAGGCAAGGGAATTATCCCGTGGGGGCATGGCAGTGCTCAGCATACGCCCCTGCAGTGAAGCAGGGTGGCCAAGCTGCAAACAAGTCAGACAACGATCAGATGAATACAGTTGAAATAGCAACAGGAGCCCCAATACGATAGTCGGAGGCAACTGGGCTTGGAAGGCTGCAGCAACAGGGGAGGCCAGAGTAACGCAAACAGAAGAACAATAGCACAGGTCAAGAATAATCAGCAGTTAAAACTCAGCCAGTCAATCATTGTCACTTAGGTGGTCAGCTGCAGCGGCCTGAGAGCCAGTTGGCGAGGAGCGAGGTGATTTATCGACTTTCTTGGCAAAAGCGAGGGCGTCTCTAGGATCTGGAAAGACAAGCGTTTTTGCGCCTTGCCGGACCCGCAGCTTTGCCGGGTAGGCCAATGAGTAAGAGACTTCGTGTTTTTGGAGGATCCGCTTTGCTAGAAGAAATTCACGGCGGGCTGCCTGAACCGCGAGGGTATAGTCACGGTAGAAGGAGAGTGAGTTGCCTTGATGGTTTATTTTGCCCCTTTCTCGTGCTGCACGGAGAATGGCGTCGCGGTCCCTGAAGTTTAGGATTTTTGCAATGATGGGGCGAGCTGGTTGACCGGGGGCAGGACGAGGGCCAAGGGAGCGATGCGGAGGAGAGGACTTCACCAAAGAGTTCCCGGATGAGCTGGTCCACGTAGTCCTCCATGCGGGAGATATTGGTGGATTCGGGTACTCCCGTGATGCGGAGGTTGCTCCTCCGGGAGCGCGCCTCCAAATCTTCATTTTTATTTCGGATGATGTCGAGTATTTTGTCCATCTGCAATAATTTTTGCCGACCTTGAGTGGCGGTGTCCTCGGTGTCGGAAACCCTGGATTCGACATAAAGGAGACGAGTGTCATGAGAATCAACTCGAGCCTTAACGGAGTCCAGGCGAGCGGATAGTTGATCGAGTTGGGCCGCAATGCCCGTGACCGTGGATTTGACGTCGAGCATAATCGCCTTCAGATCATCTTCACGCGCAGGGGTTGCCTCCATAATAGTCGCGGGGTCGCCACTATCCGAACCCGCACCGTCCTGCTGTGTCGATCTACGCTGATCAAAGGCAATCTTGGGCTGTTTAGGATCAGTCCTCCCCATGGCGGGCAGAAGCAGGTAAGTAGTATCACCGTGAAAGCAGAAACAGCGACAAAGCTCATGGCAGGCAGCTCGCAGACACACAGCAGCAGTGGGTAAACCAGGCGAGATGTCAGGCCCACCAGGTCAGGTGAGCAGCAACGGCCGGCCACAGTGAGTGACGAGCGCAGTGAGGCGGTGACAGGGCGTGGGAAAAGGTGGAAGTACCAGGCCAGCGGCACAGCAGGTGGACAAAAGCGGCCCTCACAGACACAGCGAGGCGCAGGAGGATCACGCCACCGCGAGCTGATGGTAGAAAGGTCACCACATCAGGCCACGGGACTCCAAGAGAGGTCGATCGTCACCCAGCGGGGGGCTAGCGCCATTGGCCCAATGGCCCCAGAGTGTAAAGAGTGTCAGATCAGGAGGGGGCCCCAAAGGATCCCGCTGTGCGCCACACTTACTGATAACTGCGCCACAGGAGCCACCACAACGGCGATGTTCACAGAGGCGGAGTCCAGCCAGACGCCTGGGGGTGGCGGAATGCCGCCTCGGTGGGAAGGTGCGGAGGTGGATGCCCAGAATCGGAGCCAACAGTCCAGGGGCCACGCAGGAGCAGTCACCAGCCGGCGCAGGGCAGATGTCAGGGCCGGCGCAGGCACGGTGCGCGCCAAAGGAGATCAGGCCCAAGATTGAATGCAGAGACGGCTGGGGCCCAGAGCCAGGCACGCCCGAGGAGCGGGGGGGCGATGCAGCCACCAGAGGTCGGGGCGTGTCAGCAGTGGCGTACCATGCCACAGGAGAGGGCTGCAGGGAAGCAAGTGGAGATCAGGCACCCCGCACAACTCAGCGGGGGGAAGCCGGGAGGGCAAGCCAGACCGGGGCGATCACGGCGGGGAGACGCGGGGGACCCGCCGCCCCAGTCACCAGGCCCGGGCACACAGAGCCGCTGCAGCGGGCGCCAGAAGGAGAGGAAAATGGCGCCAGTGCCTCGGAGAGGCCCGGGCCGGGTGGTGCAGCCCGCGGGCCCCCAGCCCCGCCGCAAAAGACCCCAGCGGTACCAGCACTCACCGGGCGAAGCAGGTCCGGACCCCACGCAGTCTTTCAGGCGATCCGCAGCCCCAGGAAGCCAGCCCGATGGCAAGGGAGGGAGGCCGGGCCTCGCCGATCGCGGAATATGGGCCCAGCGCAAAAATTGGGCAGCGGATCTCAGCACCCACAAGCCGCCGAAGGACGGGAGCAGCACAGGTCGATGCCACAAGTGAAGCCACAGCCGGAAAATCAGGTATTGGGCAGCGTACGTGTCGTTGTCTGCAGGATTCTGTCGGATAGTTAGCTTGGCCGGCAGAGCCCACTAAAGTGCGGCCATCTTGCAGCCGGCCAAGCCACACCCCCCCCTCATCTGCCCTTAACTTGACGATTGGCTAATAAAAGCGTACTCCAGAATTTCAACACACCCGTAGCCCTACTTCACTGTTTGGCCTTCATATCTATTTCCAACGTCCATGACAACTGCTGTTCGGATCTCGACTTACTTAAGGGCCACTCTGGATACTCTTTAATGTGTTTACCATTCTCCATCAATATTTCCAAATTCAAAGTGCTCTTTCTCCAACTGCACACCACATGTCCTCCCTGCTGGGTTGATGACCTGCATTTTTATTGTCACAGTGCAAGGTTCCATATGAGATCCTTCCAACAACTCTTGGAAGATAGTGGTCTCGTTGAAATGATTGGAAAGGCAGATTTCTTCCAACTCCTCCGGCCAAGCAGTCTCTTAGATGGGGGTGCAGGAAATCAAATGTACTGAGGGGATCCTTGTTTCTTATCAGGATACTTCTCAAACCATTGTGACGCATGCCTTCTTTTCAGCCTAGAGAGCTCATCTTCAGAGTATGAAAGTGCAGCACCTATGGTCAGGCAAGGGACGACCGTGTCATATTATCTTCATTTACGTGGCTGTGAAGGCCTTCCTAGCTTCTCTGATGATCAACAGAATCCTAACCCACAATATAACCACAATGCACTGCTCCAACATTCAATGGAGTCACCATATGCAGGACCCTTTCTCTGGAGGTTCAGACTTTCTGGAATTGGTTCTTGGTGAGAAATCTTACAAGTGATTTATCGTCCTTGCCTTGCCTTGAAATGGTTTGGGTAGTAACGACATATATTCTATTTTAGGATCATGCCAATCTGAGAAAAGAAGCCTTCTAGCACATTGTAGCAGAGAACCAATCTTGTGGTTTTCTCCAGAGAATCTACTGAGTTTGTCTGATTGGGAGTTTGAGGCAAGGACGATAAATCACTTGTAAGATTTCTCACCAAGAACCAATTCCAGAAAGTCACAGGAATATATGTCGGTACTACGCAAACCATTACTTCGCAAGTTTTTACTGCGAATGCTTTTAGTTCGCAAATGCATAGTAATCTACTAAAAATGCTTTTACTCCGCAGAAAATTACTACGCATACCACTACAACTTGTTTTTGGTTCGTTATAAGTATAAATTATTCCTAATAGTAACCTATCCCCTGGGACGGGATGCCAGGGAAATAGGGGTTTTGGGTGGGGGAGTGTTCTTGCAACATTTCTTCCTTTTTTTCTTTAACTTTTTTTTTAACTTTTATACTCCTTACTAATACAACTTTCCTCCCTCCACTTTCCTTCTATCATGTATTCCCACAACAAACAAATACATTTTTCTTTTTAATTCTCTTACCTGTTCCGCGCTCTTCTATTCTTCAATTCCATTCCGCGTTGTTCATCCAA
Organism: Calotriton arnoldi; assembly: GCA_963921515.1. NCBI lineage: Eukaryota > Metazoa > Chordata > Amphibia > Caudata > Salamandridae > Calotriton > Calotriton arnoldi. The sequence continues at coordinate 648,475 of CAWUFW010005897.1, forward strand.
ATGACGTTCTTGCGTCTACGTTCTTTAATGTTCATAAAAATAGAAAACGGACTTGACTTGCTGCTCACCGGTGAATTCTGGATATGCCTTTTTAGGTCTCGCATAGGCAGCGCATGCGCTGCCTCTACGAAGCATCAAGTAATCTGTATTTGTTGGCAAGCAGCCGGTAGTTTCTCCTGCCGCTTGCCATTTGGTGAATGTTGGCACAGCTCCTGTTAGCTGGCTTTTTACTGGCTGTTGATGTAAAACTGACTTCCGTGTAGTCCGGGAGCAGCGGCCACTAACTACAGTTTTCGTCCGCCAGATCGCACTTTTTTTTTTTGTCGCGCATCTCTGCCTGACGTAAACATGGCAGCGGCGCATGCGCGTTCTACACCATATTCAGTGCTGTACTATTTCTTACTCATGCAACTACTCTAAGACGTTTCCTGCACACACTGATATTGCCCTTAGCACTATGACATGCTCATTGTTGTACAATTTCTTGCACACACAGCCACTGTACTCACTTCCCCTGTGCACACTCATAAACCGCCCTGCCATGACATGTTCATTGCTCTACACTTTTTCGCACGCAGATGCTGTTATATGCAAATCCCTACACCCGTCGTATAACGCCCCTGCATACTGTATCTGAAAGAGACACGTTAGTGACAGATTCCTTACCTTAGAATATCCCCAGGCGTCAGGCTGGATCCGGAAAGTTTTGCGTAGCAGTACCCTTGCGCGTCGGTAGGCGGCGTCGTGCGGCTCCGCGTCCGTCGTCGGCGTCGTGATCGCCGGGATGACGTCGCGGGCAGTACTTAGGCGCCGCCCCTGCGCGCTGACGTTAGTTCTTCTTTTTCCGCGCCAGCAAGCGCAGATCCGGGAAGAGCAGTGCCCTGGTCAATTTTTGACCATACTTTTTGGTGATTTTTTTTTCACTGTTTTTTCCAACTTAAAGGTGTCGTAGGGATGCCCGGCTTCAAGCGATGCGGCGCCTGTGTGCGGATGATGTCCGTCACCGACCCGCATTGGGAGTGTCTCTTCTGCCTCGGCCGAGGCCACGACACCGAGTCTTGTCCCGAATGCCAGGCCCTCAACCCGAAAGCTTTGCGAGAGCGGTCTCGAAAGCTCCTCGAGGCCCGGCATTCGGCTCCACGGAGGCCCCGGTCGCGTGAGAGGTCCAGGGGTCGCTCGCGGAGTGCACACCGGTCGTCGGCGTCGAAGTCTTCTTCGTCCGGTAAGTCTAAGCACAAGAAGTCCAAGAAGCATCGTCGCTCTCGGACTTCGCCTCGCCGGTCTCGCGACTCGGCTGAGGCCCCTCCCGGCACCGTCCCCGCCCCGCGGCCCCGGACTTGCCTGTGGAGTCGCCCCCGCCATACCCGCCCTTCCCGGGTTCGGGGGCGGATCCGGCCAAGGTACAGGAGTTCCTGTCGGCCATGGCCCGCCTCTTCGGGCCTTCAGGCCCCTCCGGTGCGCCTTCGGGCCCCGCGGGCCCTGATGGGGTTGCTCCGGCGTCGCCGGCGGCTCCGGCCCCGGCGTCGCCCGTGCCTCCTGCCTCGATCCCGGCTCCGGCCCCGGCCTCGATCCCGGCTCCACAACCCCCATCGACGCCGGTCGACCTCACGACACCTCCGCCGGCGCCGATGTCTCCGGTGCCGTTCTCGACGCCGCCCTGGGCTCCGGGCGGCGTCGTCCCCCAGTTCCTTCCGGCTCCGGACATGGACCCGGAGCGACGTCGCTCGACGCCGGCTCCGGCGCCGATGGGACCTTGGGTCCCAACTGTCCCTCCTCCTCCTTATTTTGAACCTGAGGAGGACCAGTTGGACTGGGAGGGGTCTGATGACCCTCTGACGCGCAACTGTCAGTATGATGAGGACTGGACAGAGAGTCTAGGGGAGGCCAGTGGTCTGGATACTTCCCCTGACACTGGCATGCTGTCTCCTCCCGTGGCTACGGAGGAGGGGGCAATTTTGGTACGGTGTTGCGTAGGGCTGCTGGGGCCTTACGACTCCAGCTCCCTACTTTGACGGTCAAGCCTAACATCTTGACAGAGGTGCTTCAGCCGGCAGCCTCCTCTGCGGAGACTGTGCTGCCGTTTAACGACGCCCTCACTGACGTTCTTTTGGGCGCCTGGTCCAAGCCCAACACAGGGGCTCCTGTGGATCGGAACGTGTCACGACGCCATCGCCCTGCTCCGGGCGACCCCCTGTTTCTTTCTGTCCACCCCACTCCTGAGAGCTTGGTTGTCCAAGCCTCCGCTTCCCAAACCGCCTTCCCTACCGCTCCTCCGGATAGGGAATCCAAACGCCTGGATCAGTTTGGGAAGAAAGGTTTTCTTCCTCCAGTGCTGGCTTGCGGTCCGTTAACACCGCTTGTCTTTTGGGCCGATATACCCACTCCCTGTGGGATTCGGTGGCGGATGTTTTGCCCCAGTGCCCTGAGGAGGTCCAGGCACTGCTTTCCCGCGCCATTGCGGAAGGAAGGGATGCGGCCAAATACACTATCCGTTGTGGCCTTGACACCGCCGACTCGCTGGGCAGGTCGATTGCAACGACGGTGGCGCTCCGACGCCACGCCTGGCTGAGAACCACTGGTTTTCAGGGGATGTCCAGAATACTCTCATGGACATGCCATTTGATGGAGTCGGTCTTTTGGGTCCAAAGCAGACCATGCGTTGGAGCGCTTTAAGGACTCACGGGCTACTGCCAAGTCCCTGGGCCTTTCTGCTACACGCCCTCCGCTGCCTTCTGCTTTTCGCCCCTATCGTGGCCACGGTAGGGCGCCCCTTCACGTCAGCAGCCCAGCCACCGGCCCGCGCAGCAGGCGTCTTCGCGTGGCCGAGGACGTGGATTCCGCCGTGGCGGATCGGGCAACCAGCGTGCGGGTCAGGCCACCACCTCCAACCCGTCCGCGGCCTCCAAGCCCTCCTAGTCCCTCCTTTCAGGTGCACGGCACGCCAGTAGGGGCAGGGTCCGCCATCACCTTCCCCACTGGCGCACCATCACCTCGGACAGGTGGGTCTTGGACATTGTCCGAAGGGGCTACTCTCTCCCCTTCAAGACCACCCCCCCACCTCAATTCCACCGCATGTCAGGGGATCACTTGGTGCTTCTACAGAAGGAAGTCACGGCCCTCTTGACCAAGAGGGCCATCGAGCATGTTCCGACCCCAGAAGTAGGGCGTGGTTGCTACTCCCACTACTTTCTGGTGCCCAAAAAGGACAAGGAGGACATGCGTCCTATCTTGGACCTCCGGAACGTCAATCGCTTCCTCCGGAAGGAGAAGTTCAAGATGCTCACCCTAGCTCAGGTCTTGACTGCCCTCGACCCTGGAGACTGGTTGGTAGCGTTGGACTTGCAGGACGCGTATTTCCACATCCCCGTCCTGCCGGCCCACCGGCGTTACCTTCGGTTCACGGTAGGCCCCGAGCATTTTCAGTTCACCGTGCTCCCCTTTGGCCTTACCAGTGCCCCTCGGGTGTTCACGAAAGTGATGGCGGTGGTCGCAGCTCATCTGCGCCGGGCAGGGGTTTCAGTCTTCCCCTACCTCGACGACTGGCTGCTGAAGGCGGGCTCGTCCCAGGCAGTCGTCTCCCACCTCCAGACTACGGCCGAACTCCTGCACTCGCTGGGGTTCTCCATCAATGTGCCGAAGTCGCATCTAATTCCTTCTCCACAGCTCCTTTTCATCGGAGCAGTTCTGGACACGACGCAGTTTCGGGCCTATCCTCCCGAACGGCGAGTCCGGGATATTCAGGCTATGATTCCGATCTTTCGGCCTTTATCCTGGGTTTCGGTACGGATGACCCTGAGGCTGCTGGGCCTCATGGCCTCCTGCATCCTGCTGGTCAATCATGCCAGATGGCATATGCGGGCTCTGCAGTGGGACCTGAAGTTCCAGTGGGCGCAGCACCAGGGCAACCTGTCCGATCACGTCCAGATCTCGGAGGGGACTGCAAAACAGTTGCAGTGGTGGCTCTCGAACCGGCAATGGGTCATGGGCAGATCCCTCTCCCTTCCCCAGCCAGAGCATACAGTTGTGACGGACGCGTCCCTTCTGGGATGGGGCGGTCACATGGGAGAGGCGGAGATCAGAGGCCTCTGGTCTCCGGCGGAGTCCCGGCTCCATATCAACCTTCTGGAGCTCCGGGCGATCCGGCTTGCACTCAAGGCATTCCTTCCCTCTGTCAAAGGGAAGGTAGTGCAGGTGTTCACAGACAACACCACCGCCATGTGGTACTGCAACAAACAGGGCGGGGTGGGGTCTTGGACCCTTTGTCAGGAGGCTCTGCGCCTCTGGACATGGCTGGAACATCAGGGCATGTTCCTGATGGTTCAACACCTGGCAGGTTCTCTGAACGCCAGGGCGGACGAACTCAGCCGCAGGTGCATGATGGATCACGAATGGCGTCTTCACTCGGAAGTGGCGCAAGGACTCTTTCTACAGTGGGGAGAGCCTTGGTTAGATCTATTCGCCACCGAAGAGAACGCGCAATGTCATCAGTTCTGCGCGTTGGAATTTCCAAGGTGGCACTCGCTCGGCGACGCTTTTCGTCGCGAGTGGAGTTGCGGTCTGTTGTACGCCTTTCCGCCTATACCACTTCTACCCAGAGTGTTGAAGAAGATTCGGCACGACCGGGCCCAAGTCATTCTTGTGGCCCCGGACTGGGCTCGAAGAGTTTGGTATCCCGAGCTACTCAATATGAGCATAGATCCCCGATCCGTCTGCCTCTTCGGGAGGATCTTCTGTCGCAGCAGCAGAGGGACGGTCCTCCACCCGAACCTGTCCAGTCTACACCTGCTTGCGTGGAGATTGAGCGGCGGCAGTTGATTCCTTTCGACTTGCCTCCCGAAGTTTGTGATGTGATTCTGGCAGCCAGGCGTCCCTCCACTAAGGTGGTATACGCCTGCAGGTGGAACAAATTTGTGGCATGGTGCACAGCAAAGGCTGTGGATCCCTTTCTGCCCCTCTTTCTGAGGTCCTTCTGTTCCTTCTCTCTCTGGCCCAACAGGGTTCTGCCCTGGGTACCATCAAGGGTTATCTTTGTGCTATCTCGGCCTTCCTCAGGCTCCCTGATCAGCCCTCCCTTTTCAAGTCCCCTGTTGTTAACAGGTTCTTAAAAGGCATTACTCACCTCTTCCCTCCTGTTCCGTTTGTAATGCCTCAGTGGGACTTGAACTTGGTTCTTACCTTTTTAATGTGCGCTCCCTTTGAGCCTCTGCATAACTGTCCTCTTCGTCTTCTGACTCTGAAGACAGCCTTTCTGGTGGCCATCACCTCCGCTCGGCGGGTGAGTGAGCTCCAGGCTCTATCTTGCAAACCTCCCTTTCTGTCTGCTCATCCAGACAAGGTTGTTCTTCGGACGCGTCCGTCCTTCTTGCCAAAGGTGGTTACTGCTTTCCACATTGGCCAGACCATCACTTTGCCCACCTTCTTTCCGCCTCCGCATCCTTCCAGAGAGGAAGAGAGGCTCCACCGTCTGGACCCAAAACGTGCGCTCTCCTTCTATATCGACCGCACAAAACACTTCCGGGTGGATGACCAGCTCTTTGTTGGCTACGTGGGCGCCAAAAAGGTCGGGCGGTGCACAAAAGGACCATCTCCCGCTGGGTTACCTTGTGCATCAAGACCTGCTATTCTTTGGCCAAGAAGGAGCCTCCTGTTGGGCTGCGTGCCCATTCCACCAGGGCAACGGCTGCTACCACGGCCTTGGGCCGCGGTGTTCCGCTGCCGGTTATCTGTCAGGCAGCTACGTGGGCCTCGCTGCACACGTTTACTGAAGCATTACTGCCTTGACAGTCAGGTCCGGAGGGACGGCTTCTTTGGCCGTTCTGTCCTCCAGGACTTCCTTGTCTGATCTTTGTTCGCAGACCCACCACCGGGGTTGGTATTGCTGGGGTATCTATTCTAAGGTAAGGAATCTGTCACTAACGTGTCTCTTTCAGATGCACAAGTTACTAACTTGTGTAACGATATATCTGTAAGAGACAGTAGTTAGTGACAGATTCCTACCGCCCACCCATCCTCCCCGTTCTGCGAACTGATTTCTAGGGTTAAGGACATCCCTTTCAGGGCCCTAGTATTTTTCAGACACCTGTGTCAGCTTCTTGCATGGCTCTGCGTTCCTGGCGCGGAAAGTCGTGTACAGAACTGACGTCAGCGCGCAGGGGCGGCGCCTAAGTACTGCCCGCGACGTCATCCCGGCGATCACGACGCCGACGACGGACGCGGAGCCGCACGACGCCGCCTACCGACGCGCAAGGGTACTGCTACGCAAAACTTTCCGGATCCAGCCTGACGCCTGGGGATATTCTAAGGTAAGGAATCTGTCACTAACTACTGTCTCTTACAGATATATCGTTACACAAGTTAGTAACTTGTGCAACACACACATTGCTGTACGGTTTCTTATAAATGTACTGATTCTGCGTGCACCTCACGCACTGATAAACGTCCCTCAAAGTACGACATACTTAATGTAGTTTATTACACTCCCGACACATCCGACACTCACTCACACACTGCCGTCGTATTAAGAAACACCCATTACTGTGCAGTTTCCTACACTCTGAAATCGCGTGCAGTTTTCCTGCACACACACTACCCCGCACATTCCATGGCACACTGACTGGGGTGCACTTCCTCGCACGCGGACTCCCGCCACCAGGTCCTTTTACATATACATATGTCGCTGTAAACCAAGACTCACGGAATATCCCGGGATTCTAGGCGCTACAGCACTTACCTGCCTGCGCCCCGAAGTCCCTCCTCTCGGCTCCGGGGCGCATGGGGGTGCTCAGGAGGAGGCACAGCAGCAGGGCTGGGAGGGCACCCATGGGGTGCCCAAGGCTGGAGGGCTCCCCTGAGACGTGCGCGCACGTCTTCTTCGTGGGAGCCTCTGTGCAGTGCGTGCAGTGCGGGGCTCACTGGCTGCAGCTGCCAGGGAGCAGCCCCCTCTGGCACTGATGCAGACACCGCGCAGCCGGACTGTGAACATACGTGTCTGTAGCGCCGACTGTAGCATGTGTGTGTGCACAGATGTGTGACAGGCAGCAGACGCCTGTCCGCGCCAGGGCGTGTCTGTCAGTGTGTGTTTCTGTGTACCCTCTGAGCACTGTGTGGTGTGTCAGTGCGTGGAGTTGTGTGAGTGTCTGTGTTCAAACAGATGTCTGTGTGCAGATGTGTGTGTCTTTCGGAAACTGATTATCAGTGACTGCACAAGTGCTTTTGTCTAGGTTTCAGCGTCAAGGAGTGTTTTGTATCTACGTGTGTTTTTCGGCGCGGGTCTGTCAGATTGTAGGTGTGTAGATATGATTGTGCGTGGATGCTGGTTTGGAAGTGGTACAGATGTGCTTGAGTGTCAGAGTGAACGTGTTGATGTACGCATGTGTGCGTCTGTTAATCCGTGTGAGCGTGTCTGTGTCCGTATACAGATGTGTTTGTGTGCGTGTGTCTGTATACTGATGTGTTTGCGTGAGCCTGTCTGTGTCCGTTTACAGAAGTGTGTGTGCGTGTTTCAATATGTAGATGTGTTTGTGTGCGTGTGTCTGTACACAGATGTTTGTGTGCGTGTGTCTGTATACAGATGTGTTTGTGTGCGTGTCCGTATACAGATGTGTGTGTCTGTGTCCGTATACAGATGTGTATGTGTTTGTGTGTGTGTCTCAGTAAGCAGATGTGATTGTGTGTGCGTGTCAGTATGCAGATGTGTTTGTGTGCGTATATCAGTGTCAGAAAGCAGGTTGGCTGTGTCAGTGCCTGCGGGCGGTAGTCTGTGTCAGACAGTAGGTGTATGTGTTTGCACTTGTATTCCGCCACTGAGAATGCGCATCAATCCTTCTGAAAGTGTGAGAGCCCCCGTGTCGCGCTGTTTTTAGGTCCCAGGGAGGGTTAGGGGTGTTTGAAGCCTCAATGCGTCTTGTGCTGTCCTTTTACAGCCGCTCCTCGTCGCTCTCACTGACACGTGATAACTGTTGACTGAAATGGATAGCAAAGGCTTTCGTGGCTACAAAATATATACAATAGTTATCAGAAGTAGTGAAGGTGCACGCCCCGCCAGGGGTGCAGCGTTGGAAGAGAATGAGTTACTACTGGCCATGGAGGTCAATAGCTGTGCCTAACACCTATGGAGAAGCATCAGTGCTTAATTTGATCCGGTGGTTTCCGGTTTCCACTTCAACCCACTCCACCCTATTCCACCCCACACCCCTCTACAACACTTCACTCTCACAATGCACTCTACAACACTCTGCCACTGAACTCTACCTCACCGTGCCACATAATTCCACTACGCAAATACACTTCACACCACACAATTCCACAACTAACAATTCCAACACAACCCATATAATTCCACTCCACACAACATACACCCACTACACTCCAAACCAAAACACATAGGTAAAAGACATTGTCATTTACAATGCCAATCGCTCTAACTCCTACAAATGCGAGACCTATTGCATTGCAAATGCTTGTTTTCATTTACGCCCCATAATCACAACTCTGACACCAACCTTCGGACCTCAGATTCATAGAGTTCATCGACTAGGTTAATTACTCTTGACCTCAACTCATTCTCCTACCTACGGACCACAGAGTCAGAGAGTTCATCGACTAAGGTAATTTTTTATTTTTTTATTTTATTTTTCTGTAAAGCTAACTTGCATGCTTCTCTTCCTATTTTTCCCTAACCTCCTTTTGACGTGTAATGCAACTTGCCTAGTAACGGAATCCTTAAATGTTTTTTTTTTAAAAAACAATTCTTACCTGTACATCTATCTTTCATGCTCATCTTCCTCATTTTCCCGAACCTCTTTTTTTTTTTTTTAAACTTTATTTTCTGTTTTATTTCATTATATCACAAACAATATGAGTGCTCACTAACGTTATCTACATCAGCTTTACATTTTAACTTAGTGACAAAGGATAAAGCCAAGTATGCCTTAGGCCAGAAAGTAAACAACTTTCAGTCAAATTTATTTTTAATTATCCCGGTTGCCCCCCGTCCTGTAAACTGAGTAACTATCTCTTTCTACCCACCCCTCAGTCTCGCCCACAAGAACATATCGTCAGTCATATCATATTCCCTGTTCTAGCTGCGAGTCAGACACTCGTAAAGTAATTATACTTGCCTAGTAACAGTATCTTGCGAAGTAATGGTACCTGCGAAGTAACGGTATTTTCGTAGTAGTAGCATGCGTACTAAAAGCATGCGTAGTAATTGTAATTGCGAAGTAAAAGATGCTAACAAAAGGTAATTCCAAGTAGAGGCCGCGTAGTAATGGTAGTTTACCCCTAAAATAGATCTGTTTGTCACATTGCAAAGTGTAAAATGCCCAAACCTAACCTCCAGAGTGTAGTAAATAAGATCACCAGGCAGTGTCCCTTTGATAGTTTGGCTTGCAAACTTATCGATGCGTTTTGTCACTGCCAGTGATTCCATCTGTCCTAGTGGAATATAGGTGTTCCAGGGTAAAGATCATTCTAATTGCTCCACAATGACTCAGTCTGTGGTTCCAAGAGCTCTTTCACCTGTTGATAAGTCTGCTCAGGTGGCTGCCATGCTTACCCTGAGGCAAGAGCAACTTTACCATCCCAATCTGCCGGCCACGGGTCATGAGATCGCGCAATATGGAGACCTAAATTTACCGCAGAAATGCGCAAACATTCTAAGCTGGGCGAAGAGATTATCAACAAGGGAATCTGATGCCTTTATTTAGGAAAGATGTTATGTTGTCAGCATCATAATCATGACTGCGTGTCCTGCGGCGAGGATGTGATCATTCCATACGTACGTCACTGGTGCATCAAATCTACAGTCTGTTTCTGTAAAGGTTTCTCTAACGACTGTTATAGCATAAAGGACTGACTCAAAGATCATCTTTCACTATCCCACTCATAAAGGACTGACTCAAAGATCATCTTTCACTATCCCACTCATAAAGGACTGACTCAAAGATCATCTTTCACTATCCCACTCATAAAGGACTGACTCAAAGATCATCTTTCACTATCCCACTCATAAAGGACTGACTCAAAGATCATCTTTCACTATCCCACTCATAAAGGACTGACTCAAAGATCATCTTTCACTATCCCACTCATAAAGGACTGACTCAAAGATCATCTTTCACTATCCCACTCATAAAGGACTGACTCAAAGATCATCTTTCACTATCCCACTCATAAAGGACTGACTCAAAGATCATCTTTCACTATCCCACTCATAAAGGACTGACTCAAAGATCATCTTTCACTATCCCACTCATAAAGGACTGACTCAAAGATCATCTTTCACTATCCCAATCATAAAGGACTGACTCAAAGATCATCTTTCACTATCCCAATCATAAAGGACTGACTCAAAGATCATCTTTCACTATCCCAATCATAAAGGACTTTTTGGTAGGGCTTAAAGAAAACCTATCCTCCTAGACATGGTTGCTCAATCTGGCTTCATCTAAATTACTATCTGCACCATTTGAGCCTGTACTTAAGGTGTATTTGCAGCACCTCACCTGGTAGGTTCTTTTCTAGTGGCCATTACTGCGTAGACCAGTGTTTCCCAAACTGTGGGCTGGGCCCCACTGGTGGGTCTCGTGCCGATTTTTGGTGGGTTGCAAAACTCCATGCAATAAATAAAGGTTCCTTTAAGTTCTGTATTTATCTGTCACATTTGCTGCGCTTTAAAGACAGAGGTCAAATGTCAGGCTCTGTCTCCTGACACTTTCTGTTTGCAAACTCCTCTTGCTTTGCAGTCCGAGAAAGAAAAGTAAATTGAATTATGTGACCGTCTTGCTGGGGTAAAGGGAGTGTGAAAGGAAAGGCTTAGGGTGTCTTTTTCTTCTAACGCTCAACAAAATGTAAATACCTGTAAATTTATTGTACACATTCAGCAGTTAGGAAAGTAAAACTGAAGCACATTTTTTTTTGTAATTCTGAATTGTGATGGAAACAAAGATTTTAAATTAGGATTAAAACAAATCAAGACACTTTACTTGGCGATGCACAAATGAGAAATATTCACAGAATCCCTGTTTCCATACATTAATATTTGTGTGTTGTATAGTTTTGTCAGTAAAACTATCTCCATATTTCAATGGAAATGGGTTATCTGTAAGTGGCAGTGTGCTACTACACAATGTTTTAGTTGCATTAATAAATCGCCTGCCTCTTCTCCTTTAGAGATAGATGGGTTGTGAAGGTTTTGCATTCTAAAAATTAGGTTGTGGTTTTAAAATGTTTGGAAAGCGCTGGTCTAGACGCTCTTTAGCATATACACTAGTCTGCTAAGTTGCCTCAAAGAATATCTTTCTGTGAGGTCCTGTGTATCCGCTAACTCTAGTATGGTTCGGCTTCCCTTTGAGACATACACTCCTTCTTTTACCATTCTAGTCTACGTTGATGACTATTGATGAAGATCCTATGATGCAGAAGGAAATCATTACTTGTAATCCTATTTCTGGGTTTTTGACTGCATTTGACAAATGACAGCTTTTGACCTCCTATGGATATGCATAGGTTGAAACTGAAGTGTGTTGGGTGCCTGCACGCAGGTGCATAGGTTGAGACTGACGTGTGTTGGTGCCTGCACGCAGGTGCATAGGTTGAGACTGACGTGAGTTGGTACATGCACGCAGGTGCATAGGTTGAGACTGACGTGTGTTGGGTGCCTGCACGCAGGTGAGAATATTCTAAGTTTATCACTTCAGTGAAGATGCATACGATGCAGAGGTAGGTTTACAAGTAAATAACTTTTGACTCAGACTGAAGCTACACGTGATACATGTGAGACCCCCACAAAACCTGTAACTGATAGTGGAGTTGGTGCCAATGAAGCTAGGAGGACAGATTGATACTAACTTTGTCATGTCTACAAGCCTTCTCTTAGTTGAGAAAGAAAGTGGACATAATGAAAGGTGTATACCATCACACCAACGTCTAATGAAACCCACTGATGGAAGCTTCTCCACTTGTGTGGAGCCCACTTACGTGAACTCCTAACTACCACAATACAGTCCCGCTAGGGATCATTGTATGCCCTAGATATTCTAAAACTTAGTACTGTTTGCCACGACCTGCATAAACATTCGGTATTAAATAGATAGGAAACACTGGACTATTGCTCCAACACATGAAACCGGTACTAAAGTCGATTAGCTCCCAGTTCAAAGTTCCGTCTCTAGTGCACAACACAGACTTGATTTTTCTCACTTCACCATGAAGATATCTTGAATGCTCTTTCTCCTTTCAAGAGTTCCTACTATTGTGGCACACCTCACTGCACACCTCAGAATATCCTGCCACACCTTGCTTCCTGCTGCGCAACCTTGATCTAGTAACTATTTTGATGCATGACTAAGGATGTACGCCTTCTAAATGTTAAAAACAAATGAGATTACTATCCTTATAACCTACTTTAAATATATTTTGACTGACATATTTTATTGTTTTGATGTCCAGGGATTCCACTCTTTCATAGTTAACTTTTTTGCTACTGGCAAACACCAAACTGTTTCAAGAGCTGTTCTCTCTCAGGTTTAGAAGTACAGCGCACAGTCAACCTCTGTGACTCTTTGTCGAGATAGGACTGGCATAAGGTAGAGGTATTTGACTATACATCTTGATTGGCTGCACCATCTCTTGTGTGAGGCCACTGAGCTCGGGCGCGGGGCCTGGCATTGCACGCAATGGGATGAGCCTGAGCTTGTAACTCTCTGGACCTCGCCTTTTTGATGCGGAAAATCTGAACCCTTTACTTCTCAGTCATAGGATATTTATTGATGTTCATACTTATAAAACATCTGTCTGTGTGCGGCATCACCAAACCAACTTTAACAGCTAACTTTAAAATTATGTTGTATATAGGCATAAAGCCAGGCCACATCAGATTAGACCCAGTCATTGCCTTGGTCTTGCTCCATTAGAAACATTTCAGACCAAACTGCCAAGGTCCTCTCCGAACCGGAACACAAGCAATCCAAGACCAGTTTGGGTGGGCTTCTTCATTCAGACTACTGTCGTGTGTGAGGGGTGTTTGAAGGCACTGCGTGTTCATATAGTGATAAACTATGAATGGGGCTTGAAAGGACTAATGTATAAATTGGTGAAGGTGTTGTGCAATCAGGAGTGTGTGAAACAAGTGTCTACCATTCTCTTCCAACTTCCTGTTTGTGGTTTGTTTGTTAGTATGAATTTGCTGTATGGATTTCAGCGTCCTCTGTAGTCTTTAAATTGTAGCACTCAGCTGTCCATCTCTCTAGTTCTGAGGCTCGCAGCTGCTACTACAGTGCAATCTCTTGTCCTGGGAGCATTCTTTAACTTCTGATGTCTGAATGTCAGTATGTCCAGCTTGAGGCTTCCAGCTGGTTCTAGAGTGCAGTGGTTGACTTCTAATATGTGTCTGTCTTGGTACTAGAAGAATGACCTGGACTCTGCTGCCAGCACTGGGCCTCCTGTCCTCATCCGGAGCACGAGCCAGGAATCTGAAGTCAGCACAGTGGTAGGGCACGGCCAAGCAGGCCTCTTATCCTTCATGCATGTTCTCCTGTAGATGCCCTACATGAACACATGCTTGTGAATCTACAAGCACACACTGTATGTCGCTCCAGTTTCCCGCAGAGCATGTGTTTGCGCTGTGTGCAGGATTCCTTCATACATGCAAAAGCATCTGCTGATGTCTTTAATTGCACGCCCAACATGTGCTCATATAAACCTGTTTTAGCTTTGTTTTGTGTTTCATTGCATGTTAATCAGCAGAATCCCAGCATGCAAGTGTGTAATGTTCTGTTGTGGCTAGTATGAGTGTTGTAACTATTTTTGTCATTTGTTTACATTAACTCCTTGGGCTATTTTCAATGTATATCCGGTTGCATTCAGCAAATCCCACAGAGAGCAACCCTCCTGCCCACAGAGCATGTTCATGTTGATTAGTGTTAAACTATTCCCAATAATTTGAATAAATCAGTAATAATTCATTATTTTTCAGTTTTGTGTTTTCTGATTTTTCTTGGTTGTATAAGTAGCCATCTATGTCTTTCATATTTTCCCTTCTGTTTTTGTTGTTGTACCTAACATGCAGAAGTGGCTTAAATTCAAGATGTGCCATCTGAAAGAGACACGTTAGTGATAGATTCCTTACCTTAGAATATCCCCAGGCGTCAGGCTGGATCCGGAAAGTTTTGCGTAGCAGTACCCTTGCGCGTCGGTAGGCGGCGTCGTGCGGCTCCGCGTCCGTCGTCGGCGTCGTGATCGCCGGGATGACGTCGCGGGCAGTACTTAGGCGCCGCCCTGCGCGCTGACGTCAGTTCTTCTTTTTCCGCGCCAGCAAGCGCAGATCCGGGAAGAGCAGTGCCCTGGTCAATTTTTGACCATACTTTTTGGTGATTTTTTCACTGGTTTTTCCAACTTTAAGGTGTCGTAGGGATGCCCGGCTTCAAGCGATGCGGCGCCTGTGCGCGGATGATGTCCGTCACCGACCCGCATTGGGAGTGTCTCTTCTGCCTCGGCCGAGGCCACGACACCGAGTCTTGTCCCGAATGCCAGGCCCTCAACCCGAAAGCTTTGCGAGAGCGGTCTCGAAAGCTCCTCGAGGCCCGGCATTCGGCTCCGCGGAAGCCCCGGTCGCGTGAGAGGTCCAGGGGTCGCTCGCGGAGTGCACACCGGTCGTCGACTTCTTCGTCCGGTAAGTCTAAGCACAAGAAGTCCAAGAAGCATCGTCGCTCTCGGACTTCGCCTCGCCGGTCTCGCGACTCGGCTGAGGCCCCTCCCGGCACCGTCCCCGCCCCGCGGCCCCGGACTTGCCTGTGGAGTCGCCCCGTCATACCCGCCCTTCCCGGGTTCGGGGGCGGATCCGGCCAAGGTACAGGAGTTCCTGTCGGCCATGGCCCGCCTCTTCGGGCCTTCAGGCCCCTCCGGTGCGCCTTCGGGCCCCGCGGGCCCTGATGGGGTTGCTCCGGCGTCGCCGGCGGCTCCGGCCCCGGCGTCGCCCGAGCCTCCAGCCTCGATCCCGGCTCCGGCTTCGGCCCCGGCCTCGATCCCGGCTCCACAACCCCCATCGACGCCGGTCGACCTCACAACACCTCCGCCGGCGCCGATGTCTCCGGTGCCGTTCTCGACGCCGCCCTGGGCTCCGGGCGGCGTCGTCCCCAGTTCCTTCCGGCTCCGGACATGGACCCGGAGCGACGTCGCTCGACGCCGGCTCCGGCGCCGATGGGACCTTGGGTCCCAAATGTCCCTCCTCCTCCTTATTTTGAACCAGAGGAGGACCAGGAGGACTGGGAGGGTCTGATGACCCTCTGACACGCAACTGTCAGTATGATGAGGACTGGACAGAGAGTCTAGGGAGGCCAGTGGTCTGGATACTTCTCCTGACACTGGCATGCTGTCTCCTCCCGTGGCTACGGAGGAGGGGGCCAATTTTGGTACGGTGTTGCGTAGGGCTGCTGGGGCCTTACGTCTCCAGCTCCCTACTTTGACGGTCAAGACTAACATCTTGACAGAGGTGCTTCAGCCGGCAGCCTCCTCTGCGGAGACTGTGCTGCCGTTTAACGACGCCCTCACTGACGTTCTTTTGGGCGCCTGGTCCAAGCCCAACACAGGGGCTCCTGTGGATCGGAACGTGTCACGACGCCATCGCCCCGCTCCGGGCGACCCCTGTTTCTTTCTGTCCACCCCACTCCTGAGAGCTTGGTTGTCCAAGCCTCCGCTTCCCAAACCGCCTTCCCTACCGCTCCTCCGGATAGGGAATCCAAACGCCTGGATCAGTTTGGGAAGAAAGGTTTTCTTCCTCCAGTGCTGGCTTGCGGTCCGTTAACACCGCTTGTCTTTTGGGCCGATATACCCACTCCCTGTGGGATTCGGTGGCGGATGTTTTGCCCCAGTGCCCTGAGGAGGTCCAGGCACTGCTTTCCCGCGCCATTGCGGAAGGAAGGGATGCGGCCAAATACACTATCCGTTGTGGCCTTGACACCGCCGACTCGCTGGGCAGGTCGATTGCAACGACGGTGGCGCTCCGGCGCCACGCCTGGCTGAGAACCACTGGTTTTTCAGGGGATGTCCAGAATACTCTCATGGACATGCCCTTTGATGGAGTCGGTCTTTTTGGGTCCAAAGCAGACCATGCGCTGGAGCGCTTTAAGGACTCACGGGCTACTGCAAAGTCCCTGGGCCTTTCTGCTACACGCCCTCCGCTGCCTTCTGCTTTTCGCCCCTATCGTGGCCACGGTAGGGGCGCCCTTCACGTCAGCAGCCCAGCCACCGGCCCGCGCAGCAGGCGTCTTCGCGTGGCCGAGGACGTGGATTCCGCCGTGGCGGATCGGGCAACCAGCGTGCGGGTCAGGCCACCACCTCCAACCCGTCCGCGGCCTCCAAGCCCTCCTAGTCCCTCCTTTCAGGTGCACGGCACGCCAGTAGGGGCAGGGTCCGCCATCACCTTCCCCACTGGCGCACCATCACCTCGGACAGGTGGGTCTTGGACATTGTCCGAAGGGCTACTCCCTCCCCTTCGAGACCACCCCCCAGCCATGCCACCTCAATTCCGCCGCATGTCAGGGGATCACTTGGTGCTTCTACGGAAGGAAGTCACGGCCCTCTTGACCAAGAGGGCCATCGAGCATGTTCCGACCCCAGAAGTAGGGCGTGGTTGCTACTCCCACTACTTTCTGGTGCCCAAAAAGGACAAGGAGGACATGCGTCCTATCTTGGACCTCCGGAACGTCAATCGCTTCCTCCGGAAGGAGAAGTTCAAGATGCTCACCCTAGCTCAGGTCTTGACTGCCCTCGACCCTGGAGACTGGTTGGTAGCGTTGGACTTGCAGGACGCGTATTTCCACATCCCCGTCCTGCCGGCCCACCGGCGTTACCTTCGGTTCACGGTAGGCCCCGAGCATTTTCAGTTCACCGTGCTCCCCTTTGGCCTTACCAGTGCCCCTCGGGTGTTCACGAAAGTGATGGCGGTGGTCGCAGCTCATCTGCGCCGGGCAGGGGTTTCAGTCTTCCCCTACCTCGACGACTGGCTGCTGAAGGCGGGCTCGTCCCAGGCAGTCGTCTCCCACCTCCAGACTACGGCCGAACTCCTGCACTCGCTGGGGTTCTCCATCAATGTGCCGAAGTCGCATCTAATTCCTTCTCCACAGCTCCTTTTCATCGGAGCAGTTCTGGACACGACGCAGTTTCGGGCCTTTCCTCCCGAACGGCGAGTCCGGGATATTCAGGCTATGATTCCGATCTTTCGGCCTTTATCCTGGGTTTCGGTACGGATGACCCTGAGGCTGCTGGGCCTCATGGCCTCCTGCATCCTGCTGGTCAATCATGCCAGATGGCATATGCGGGCTCTGCAGTGGGACCTGAAGTTCCAGTGGGCGCAGCACCAGGGCAACCTGTCCGATCACGTCCAGATCTCGGAGGGGACTGCAAAACAGTTGCAGTGGTGGCTCTCGAACCGGCAATGGGTGATGGGCAGATCCCTCTCCCTTCCCCAGCCAGAGCATACAGTTGTGACGGACGCGTCCCTTCTGGGATGGGGCGGTCACATGGGAGAGGCGGAGATCAGAGGCCTCTGGTCTCCGGCGGAGTCCCGGCTCCATATCAACCTTCTGGAGCTCCGGGCGATCCGGCTTGCACTCAAGGCATTCCTTCCCTCTGTCAAAGGGAAGGTAGTGCAGGTGTTCACAGACAACACCACCGCCATGTGGTACTGCAACAAACAGGGCGGGGTGGGGTCTTGGACCCTTTGTCAGGAGGCTCTGCGCCTCTGGACATGGCTGGAACATCAGGGCATGTTCCTGATGGTTCAACACCTGGCAGGTTCTCTGAACGCCAGGGCGGACGAACTCAGCCGCAGGTGCATGATGGATCACGAATGGCGTCTTCACTCGGAAGTGGCGCAAGGACTCTTTCTACAGTGGGGAGAGCCTTGGTTAGATCTATTCGCCACCGAAGAGAACGCGCAATGTCATCAGTTCTGCGCGTTGGAATTTCCAAGGCGGCACTCGCTCGGCGACGCTTTTCGTCGCGAGTGGAGTTGCGGTCTGTTGTACGCCTTTCCGCCTATACCACTTCTACCCAGAGTGTTGAAGAAGATTCGGCACGACCGGGCCCAAGTCATTCTTGTGGCTCCGGACTGGGCTCGAAGAGTTTGGTATCCCGAGCTACTCAATATGAGCATAGATCCCCCGATCCGTCTGCCTCTTCGGGAGGATCTTCTGTCGCAGCAGCAGGGGACGGTCCTCCACCCGAACCTGTCCAGTCTACACCTGCTTGCGTGGAGATTGAGCGGCGGCAGTTGATTCCTTTCGACTTGCCTCCCGAAGTTTGTGATGTGATTCTGGCAGCCAGGCGTCCCTCCACTAAGGTGGTATACGCCTGCAGGTGGAACAAATTTGTGGCATGGTGCACAGCAAAGGCTGTGGATCCCCTTTCTGCCCCTCTTTCTGAGGTCCTTCTGTTCCTTCTCTCTCTGGCCCAACAGGGTTCTGCCCTGGGTACCATCAAGGGTTATCTTTGTGCTATCTCGGCCTTCCTCAGGCTCCCTGATCAGCCCTCCCTTTTCAAGTCCCCTGTTGTTAACAGGTTCTTAAAAGGCATTACTCACCTCTTCCCTCCTGTTCCGTTTGTAATGCCTCAGTGGGACTTCAACTTGGTTCTTACCTTTTTAATGTGCGCTCCCTTTGAGCCTCTGCATAACTGTCCTCTTCGTCTTCTGACTCTGAAGACAGCCTTTCTGGTGGCCATCACCTCCGCTCGGCGGGTGAGTGAGCTCCAGGCTCTATCTTGCAAACCTCCCTTTCTGTCTGTTCATCCAGACAAGGTTGTTCTTCGGACGCGTCCGTCCTTCTTGCCAAAGGTGGTTACTGCTTTCCACATTGGGCAGACCATCACTTTGCCCACCTTCTTTCCGCCTCCGCATCCTTCCAGAGAGGAAGAGAGGCTCCACCGTCTGGACCCAAAACGTGCGCTCTCTTTCTATATTGACCGCACTAAACACTTCCGGGTGGATGACCAGCTCTTTGTTGGCTACGTGGGCGCCAAAAAGGTCGGGCGGTGCACAAGAGGACCATCTCCCGCTGGGTTACCTTGTGCATCAAGACCTGCTATTCTTTGGCTAAGAAGGAGCCTCCTGTTGGGCTGCGTGCCCATTCCACCAGGGCAACGGCTGCTACCACGGCCTTGGGCCGCGGTGTTCCGCTGCCGGTTATCTGTCAGGCAGCTACGTGGGCCTCGCTGCACACGTTTACAAAGCATTACTGCCTTGACAGTCAGGTCCGGAGGGACGGCTTCTTTGGCCGTTCTGTCCTCCAGGACTTCCTTGTCTGATCTTTGTTCGCAGACCCACCACCGGGGTTGGTATTGCTGGGGTATCTATTCTAAGGTAAGGAATCTATCACTAACGTGTCTCTTTCAGATGCACAAGTTACTAACTTGTGTAACGATATATCTGTAAGAGACAGTAGTTAGTGATAGATTCCTTACCGCCCCACCCATCCTCCCCGTTCTGCGAACTGATTTCTAGGGTTAAGGACATCCCTTTCAGGGCCCTAGTATTTTTCAGACACCTGTGTCAGCTTCTTGCATGGCTCTGCGTTCCTGGCGCGGAAAGTCGTGTACAGAACTGACGTCAGCGCGCAGGGGCGGCGCCTAAGTACTGCCCGCGACGTCATCCCGGCGATCACGACGCCGACGACGGACGCGGAGCCGCACGACGCCGCCTACCGACGCGCAAGGGTACTGCTACGCAAAACTTTCCGGATCCAGCCTGACGCCTGGGGATATTCTAAGGTAAGGAATCTATCACTAACTACTGTCTCTTACAGATATATCGTTACACAAGTTAGTAACTTGTGCATTTAGCCGACACGTGTTTCACTCTGGTGATCTGTGACTACCTAGCTTTGTCAAAGCCGAATAAAACATTCATTTGTTTAGTGGGAGCCCTACATTTTCAAGGAATAAAGAAGAAATAGAAAACAATAGTGTTTACATTAAATGAATTGTCTGTTACTCAAGGTACTTTCTAATCCCTCTGGAAGGTTGGAGGTACGTGGTGGCGAGTTATGTCCTTTGATAAACCTTAATTTTTTTGAACAGTTACCTCAAAAAAAAACTATTTGCGATGGAAACCCTGCAGCAGATTCCGCAAGCTATGCTGTCAAACAACTGGCTTGTCTGTTTTGATCAACGGGACTTGTATTGATTGGTACTTAATCATGAGATGCTGCTGCAGCACACTTCTCATATTTGTCCGAAACCAAGATCATGTTCAATTTTTTTTTCTACTTGCTTCGACTCCTAGAGTCCTCATGAAAGTCATGGCATGGTGTTGCTGTATACATGTGCTGATTGGACTGTCTGATGAATGCATTCAGGCCCTCTCCACCAAAAATGGCCTTGGTGACAGATGCATCCCTTTTGGGCTGAGGGTTACTTCTGGAACACAGTTTAAGCAGTGCTGTTTGGACTTCCCAGGAGTCGTATCTCCAAATAAATGCCCTAGAGCGGAGCGTGGCATGGTTAGCCCTTTTGGCGTTTCTCCCATTGCTGCTGGAACAACAAGTGTTTGTGGACTATTGAGTACCCATGTTTATCATCAGTAAGAGTGGGAACAATACCCCTCTGTGAGGACTAGATGGGCTTGTGTCTATGTGCCCTAGACTAAGACGTTGGTCGATCAGCAACTCACCTAGGTGAGGACTTTGAACACGAGTGGACGGACTGAGCAGACCCTGTTGGCCAACTATGAATGGAAGCGGGTCCTGGCGATAGCTGATGTGGACTCAGCCAGACATAGACCTTTTGCAAGCCACACCATTAAGAAGTTCATCTCTATTGCTCATTTGAGTTCCCCGTGATATCATTATTAAGAGGTGTGCAGTGTCTGGGTGCATATTCCATTATGTGGTTTCTCCTCTTCCGTTGACAAAAAGAGACATGAAAAAGATTTGTTAATATAAAGCAGGTTATTCTGATCTCGCTGATATCCCTGATTGACAGACTCGCTAGACCCGAGTTACTTTCCACCCATTACCTGTAAGGGAGACTCTGCTTTCACGGCAGAGTAGTGGTCCAGCACCTCAGTCCGTTCATTGCTGGAATGCGAGAGGTTAGCGTTACCTCAGTGCTCGATTACTCGGGAAATGATGGATACTCTTTTCCCAGTTGAATAGATCTGTTCTCTGAATGGTGGTATCATGATAGTGTTTGGCCCACTGTAGGCTGAAACATTTATGGTGAAGGGTCTCAAGATATGAAGTGTGAGGGAATACTTGTCATCCACTTTGTCGTGACCACATTGCCTCGAACAGGGGTCTTTATTCAAATTGCCTTTTGAGGCAAGATATCTGAAATGCTCACAAAATACTCTAATTACAGAGTTGTTTCTTGTTCTCTCGTGGGTTCTGAAATTGCCATTGATAGTCCTCTTAGATCCACCGATCTAGCTTTTGTACTTTTGATCAATCAGTAGGGCCTGTCACTGAGGGCAGTGTGGCTGTTGGCCATTACTCCAGTGAGAACTAAGGAAGTTGCAAGTGTTGTCAGCTTCCCCCATCCATTCCCTAGTTTATCTAACAGGTTTCTTTGTGGGAAAAGCTGTCGTTCGTAACCAAGGTTGTCCGTTTCACCTTTTTCATGGATTTAATTACCAATGTTCTTTCCTACGCATTTCAATGATGGGGGTGTCTGCGTAGTCTGAACCCTAGACAGTCTCTCTGCCACGAGGCATACAGATTGAAAGAAACAAGGCTTGAAGACAGCTAGTTTGTAGCCAATTAAGTCCCTAGCTTTGGGAAGTGATGTGAAAGTGGACAATTTCCAAATGGCTGCCCTCTTGTGTCAAGATCTGAGTTGGTACCAAAGAGTTGAAGACAAGAACATTACATTATGACTCAATAACAGTCCTTATCGGCGTGTTCGCTCACTGATGACCTCTTTGATCTTCAACTCTGTTTAACTTTCCTCTTCCTTTCGGCTTTGCTTGCATTGTGCAAACTCTACATATGTACATATATGTTGTATATGTACACAAAAATAGGGCTATCCACTTCCTGTCCAATTAGTAGAAATTGCCCCACGATATCTTTGGCTTCGACTACCTCAGTTTCCAGGCACTGGCCTTATGTTGGGCGGTGCTACAAACCGTAGCCAAATTCTGCTCAGAGCTCAGGGCCAAGGAAGTTCCTCGGCCTCTCAAATGCAGTCAGATGGAGGCCCAAGATCTCAGTTTCATCTTCTATTTTTTTCCTTCTGTTCAGCTGGGCTGCAGGGTCCATGTGGCTTCTGAGAAGGCTGAGACCATCAATTCGTACTTTCATCTCTCCCAGTCATTTGGGCTGTGGGAATCGGATAACGTCTCCTGGTGGTGCAGTTAAGCTGCTTTGGCAGGTATATGGGTCTCCTTGCTAGATGTAAACGTTGGGACCAGCAAGGTCCAAGGGACTCACCAAGATCAGGAGAGTCCGAGCTGGCCCCGAGCAAGCAGGGGAGCCCACTGAAGCAAAGGAAGGCCCTTGAGAGGACCCACAGGCCGAAGGCACAGGAGTCCCAAGAGGACCTCAGGCAGCTCACCAAAGATGGAGGCCCACGGTGCAGAGGATGCAATGAGGATGCTGATCTTTGAGGGATGAGGTGCTGGAGGCTGGAGCTTCCTGTAGCCCAAAGATCTCTGGAGTGCAGCGCCAACAAGCCTTGGCAGCGGCAAGTCGACCCGGTGCACAGGGGTTTGGACCCAGTGGCTCAGACGAGAGCTACTGTCCTCACAATTGCAGAGAAGACAGGTCAGGCCTCTAGGGAGCTGCAGAACCACCACCTGTGTTGCTGGGCCTCTGTAAGTCCGTAAGACGACAGGAGCACCAGCCCGGTCAGCTTTGTTGCGGTGCTTGCAGATGCAAGGAAGTGACTTCTTCACTCCAAGGGAGATTACTTCGGATGTCCTTGATGCCCACAGGCCTTCAGGTGAACCTGGATGAAGCACAGACACAGAAGACTTGAAGAACAGAGAAACCAGGAGCAGCAGAAGTCTTCCTTGATGCAGTCTCGGTTACAGTCGAAGTCCAACCAAGTCCAAATGTCCAGGTGGTCGAAGAGTGTCTTGGTTTCAGAGGTGAGTCTTGTTCCATGACGAATCTGAGGACCCACCCACAGGGGAGCCCTTAAGTACCCCAGAGGAAGGGCTGGATAGAGGAGAGGTTACTCCCCTGTCCTTTGTCCAATTTCGCGCCAGAGCGGGAACCAAGGGTTCCTGAACTGTCTCAAACTGGAGTATGCAAGGAGGGCACCAAATGTGCCCTTCAAAGCAGTCTGGTGGCGCTGGGAAGCACCCCCACCCCAGCCCAATACACTAAGTCCTGTCTGGGAGGTGGTCACACCTCCCTGTGACAGGAAACCTAATTTTCTGCCTTCCCCTGCTCAAGCTCCGCTCATCAGCAGGAGGGCAGAATCGAGTCTGTGGGTGGCAGCAGCAATAGCTTGCTGGCAGACCCTGAAAGGCTGTTACCGGGAGTACAGAAAAACTGAAAGAATACCTAAATGAAGGTTCTCCTATGATAGTTGGGGAAGTAGAGAGCGCCGACATGAGGTGGGGCGACTGGCTCACGAAAGCGGCAGAACAGGGGGAACAGAAAGGGAGAACAGGAACCAACCAGCCTCGAAGGGGACCATTATGGTTTAATAGCCACCTGGCAGCTTTAAAGAAAACCTGTAAAAAAAACGAAAGGAAATGGAGGAAATCTTACGACATGACACTAAAGAAACAATATAAAACAGAGGTCAGACACTATCACAATGAAATCAAAATTGCCCAAGCCAAACACCTGCAGGAGAAAATTGAGGCAGTTACCAACTCCTCAAGAGAACTTTTTAAAATCGTAAAATCTCACACTCCTAGCTCCGGAGGCCCACACTATACCGTCATCTAAAGAAAGATGTAACGAACTAGCTGTCTATTTTAAAAATAAGATTGACACCATCTACAATTCCATGTCAAAGAACGATCACATCCGAAACTTGCAGGGAAACCCCCCGGGCACCGAGTCCTTGGGGAAACCCATTCTCGAGGCCTTCCCAGAATTGTATCTAGACAATACATCCAAGATTCTACAAGGAATAAAATCGGGTTCCCCAATGGATCCCATTCCCCCCCACATACTGGCACAGGCGGGAGACGCCATCTTAACACCTGCCACAGCATTACTCAACCTTTCCCTCAGGCAGGGCACAGTACCAAAAACCTGGAAACATGCCATAGTACGCCTGTTGATTAAAAAAAAACACATCTGGACCCAACAGACCTGGCGAACTTTCGCCCTATATCACTCCTCCCCACGGTAGGTAACTAGGGCAACCACCAGGACATAAGAACTCCATAAAAAACTTAGGAGTATGGTTAGATCATAACCTCACAATGGAAACCCAAGCCAGCAAATTAGCTGCCACCTGTTTCGGAATCCTGAGGATGCTCCGAAAAATCATGGACCTCATCCCAGAGAAGGCTCAGAGAACCGTGGTACAAGCTCTGGTGGTGTCACGCCTGGACTACGGAAACGTTCTCTTCCTGGGGTCACCTAAATATGTGCTCAACAGACTGCAGGTGGTACAAAACGCGGCAGCAAGACTTCTCAGAAAGATACCACGACATGAATCCACCAAGCCGGCCCTGAAATCACTACATTGGCTCCCCGTGCAGGCAAGGATCAAGTTTAAAACACTATGTATAGCACACAGGGCCCTAAAGGGGAAAGGTCCAACCTTACTGAAGACCTTGATCACTCCATACTCATCAGATAGAACTCTGAGATCCTCCTCGGAACATCTTGCCAAAACCACCCGAATAAGGAGATCCAGATGGGGGGGGAAGATCCTTCACATATCTGGCACCGAAACTATGGAACTCAATGCCATCAGAGCTAAGAGTGATCTCCGAGGAACAAACCTTCAGAAAGAAACTAAAGACCTGGCTATTCCCAGGCTGAGAACCGTCCGCATTTACTCCTGTTCCGCAGCACTGGGAAGCCCATGGGCAGCTATGCGCTCTATAAAACCCATAAACATAAACAGAGGGGTCCCCCAGGGAGCCCCCCCAGTACATAGGATCATACTTCCAGCACCGGAATCGGTGTTGGGATGTGATTCCAATATGTTTGATACCAAACATGACCAAGTTTGGTGCAGCCATTATATAGTTAGACATCTCGTAATGACTGATGTCCACTATATACCTTAAAATGACTGACTGCACTTACATAGCCTGGAGAATCGACTCCAGGGTTTGTAGCGGTGTCCTGCTCATGCAGGGGCACCCTCACACTTGTAACAAAGCACCCTGTCCTCAGGCTGAAGGGCCTACTATAGGAGTGACTTATAGAGTTTAAGTGCAGTGACCTCCGATATAAGGAAATGTATATCTGTTGTGAGAGGTGCAAGCACCAACTCACACAGGCTGCAATGGCAGGTCTGTAGTCACAGTTTAAGTGGACTCCCCTGGGTGGCACAATACACGCTGCAGCCCATGGAGCCCCCTGGTGTACCTATGCCCTAAGTACCTTAGTACCGTATACTAGGGACTTACAAGGGTACAGCAGTAAACAGTTGTGGAGGTACAAAAGTACTTACCAAAGCCATTTTGGGAGAGAAGGCACAGTTGCTGGGGTCCTGATTAGCAGGATCCCCGCAGACTACAGTCAAAAGCACACTGACACCAGCAAGAAGTGGGGGTGACCATGAAAGCAGACCCTACTTCCTACAGGAGGAATTGGGATCTCTAGTGGACTGGATTGTCAAACTTACTGGGAGTAATCGAAGAGTTTCAGTGGGGGAGGAGCAATGGCATCGCTCGTGGACTGCCATGTGTTGGACTTTCGTCACACCTATACTAAACACGTCTAACACAACAGACGCAACACAAACACATACCCCTCCCGTGGAAGTTGAGGTCCCCAGCTATGGTGGACTTAATGGGGTTTACTCACCAGTAGGAATGCACCTAAAATCACCGCGGTTGATATTGTTGTAGGTGCACTCACTATATGGGAAGCAGCCCTATCTCTGAGAATCAGGTAGTCGCTTTACAGTTAAGTGATGCCAGAGCTTTGGAATTCCCGACTAGAGGATCCCCATTAACTGGGCTCCACACCTTTGAGCTGGTGATCAGAACCCTGCACATTTCAATGCTTAGGTTTGATTGCTCTTCTAATTTGAGATTATTAGATTTGCGTAGAAGTCTGTTTGTCTTGGAACTCTGCTTCAGCGTCTCCAATGAACTCAGTTCAGCTTCTACCCGGAGTGAAATACACTATAAAAGAGGCTGTTGTGTATCATATTTACATTGATACATTGCACCATTGCCAGTACAGAAAATACATGTTTGTGTAAAGCACAAGTTCACATTAAGGTGGTGTTGGTCCTCTAAGGCAAATTTGTAGTTTTACTTAACTCGGTGGCACTCATTTTATTTAGCTCTCAAATGTGGACTTGCTGGTATTTGACCCATGCAGTCAGACTCCGATCTTTGCAGTAGATGCATTATCCCACTGAGCCACCAGAGTAAGTGTCTGATGGAATAACATGGCTGTAGTAGAAACCAGGGTTCTGAGACAGTAGTGGTAAACTACAGCATTCACAAGCGATACTGGTCTGAATGCCGACGCTTCTATTCACCTCATAGATGCTGACGTCTGGAGTGTCTCTAGCCTCTTCTGTCCAGCCGCCTCCAGACACATGCCTCTGATGGAAATATGCAGGGCTGCAAATGAATCTCTGTTTTTGACATTTTTAAATAAATTCTACGTGGGAACTGTAATGGGAGTAGAAGTTTTAATTCAAATCCAAGTAGTTGTTTAGAAACTTGTTGCTTGTAGAACCATCTTTGTCACCATGCCGGCTCCAGAGAGGTTATCCATGTGAACAGTCAAACTTGCACTGTGCTGATCTGTGCTTAATGATAGTCTCGAAAGTCATTTGTTATGTTTGATGTCTCCTTCCACTTCGAGGTCTGATCCGAAATTTTAATCTTTTGAAAAGGTACCTCTCAAGCGGTTTCTCTCAAATCTTTAGCGGTTAGTCAGTACGGGGCAGTATAATTGGTGCTGCTGTTTTTCAGTAGTGTCCCAGGATTGCGGTTACTATTATACTCCAAAACATTAGTTGAGGCTCAATGTATGTCCATGAGTTGTCTGTACTAGGTTGCTTGAGCAACTTGTGCTCACTGTGGGTGGGTTTGAGTCATAGTACCGTATGATCATGTAGCTCTGCAGTGTGGTTCTCTGTGGCTGATTGCTAGACATCAGAGCACAGGGGCTTACCATGGAAACTCATGCTGCTGCCAAAGCTTTAGTGATCATCCCATAACACACCCACAAATGTACCAAAGTCCAAGGGCACTTTGGAGTGGGAAATCCCTTGCTCGTTCAGAATCTGTCAGGTACTCTATAGCTTTCTGCCTCCCAGTCATGATCAGTGGGTGTGGAACAATGGCCCAGGGGACCTGTGCTCTGGAATAGCCACACTGATTGAATTTCAGTTTGCACTGCCAAAAGAGTACAGGAATTGGCTTCTCATCGTTGGTGCCGGAGGGTCCTTCAAGCCTCAACCCTAGCACATGCTACGTCAGCAGCATAGCACTTGCTAACAAGCTCAGTTAGTGTTGTGTGGGGGATGGTTAACATTTAACTCATTGTGTCTAGGTTTGACAAAGACTGTTGGTATCTTTATCTTGGGCCATGTTCTCGTCAGCTGGACACCTCTTCCCCCAAAGTCCCCACCGTAGCTCAGGGGTTGGTAGCTCATAAATGGGTTTTGGTCGTGTTCTTGTCCTCTTCAACAATCCCAGTATGCAGGATGAGTGTGTTGCCTGGCAACAGAGCTTCAGTACTGATGTTGCGCTCCTTCCCAAAGACCAGCAGATACTCC
This sequence comes from Calotriton arnoldi, assembly GCA_963921515.1. Classification (NCBI taxonomy): domain Eukaryota; kingdom Metazoa; phylum Chordata; class Amphibia; order Caudata; family Salamandridae; genus Calotriton; species Calotriton arnoldi. The sequence continues at coordinate 676,360 of CAWUFW010005897.1, forward strand.
TTCCAAAGTCAGATTCCCTTTAGAGCAGACACAGACTGACATCCCTGATGGCCCACCAATTAAGCCAATGATTGCTTTTTGAGGAGGTGTTGTCTTGTCATGATCGAAGGGAGAGCCCACCATTTTTGTGTGCACAGCCATTTTATACAGGACCAAGCACTAGAAAACCATACCCTAGAGGGGAGAGTTGATTATGAAGGACCTGACTATTTTACCGAAACGCTCCTCTTCTAGGGTTGCAGTTGCAAAGGTCTGACACTAAACTTGTTGTCAAGGTCTCCCCGTAGCTCCTTGAGGGACTGACACACTACTTGACAATGGCAGGCATCGCATTTTATGTGCACCCAGTTGAGCAAATACCAATGCTCTTTTGGGAGAGCAATACAGCACTCTGGCGCCTGGAAAGAGCAAGGGCTCTAAGAAAGAAACACATTGAAATGCAGGAATCCATTCGTACAGCCGACTTCCAAATGCAGGGACAGCTTATGACTTGAGATTATTGTTGTATGGTGATTCTGAGGTCGGACCTGCACAGATTTATAAAGAATGTCCAATAATCTCTCTTTACAGTTTTATTACAAAGTTTTCTCGCTTGTTGATCATCTTGGTGACTTTTGTCCTTGTGACCACCTCCTGTATTTGTCTGCTAGGTGAGTAACAGCTCTGGCGAGACCATGGGAGCGGACAGTGACCTCAGCAGTAACGCTGGTGATAATCTGGGAGGGTCTGTTGGTGGAAATCTTTCCGGGTCCCGAGGCACAGTGTCGGACAGTGAGATCGAGATGAACTCTGTTAGCGGATCTATCTTCGTAAGTCTTCAGTGAGGGGTGTGAGCTTGAACAGCGTAGTAACGGGTGGGGCTGGAGTGGAGCACCTGCTCCAAGTGACTGAAGACACTGCGAAGTGTAATCTAGAGGGCAGTAGAGCCATTGGTGCTGGGAAGGAGTCATTGGGGGAGTTGTGGCCTGGGACCTACATAAATCCAGATGTTGACCCTCCGTCCTCTTTCTGTTACAGTGCAGTCATCCTTTTCACCACAATTTCGGATCTCCATCTCTTCCATCTGATGCCTACCCCTCCATCGTTCAATCCTCCTTTCTCTGTATGGGTGCTAACGTTCCTTTCTCTTGTTTCAGGGCAAACCCCAGACCTTAAAACCTGTGGTTAAGGAGCAGAAAGGCAGCAGTCCTCTGCGGGTGCCGGAAGACATGAGCCAACGCGTTTACCTCTATGAAGGGCTCCTAGGTGAGAAATGTGCTTTATGTAAAATGGTGTCCTATTTCTCGTAGGTAACAGCAACTTTTGTAATTAGAGGTGATTGTAATGTGTTCTGATTGCTGTGGGGGGCTTAAACATTTGGTGATTTGGGGCAAGGTGTTCAGTTCCCCAAGGAAGGGTTACAGGATTTTTTGAAGCACACCTTTGTAAGATCTTTGAAGTGCATGATTGAAAAGTATTTGGAGTGCAGAGTAGCCTGGCCTTTGAAGTGAAGGAAATCATGATCTTTTAAGGTCTTTGGAGTGTGGGGCAACTTGGTCTTTGAAGTGCAGGGTGACCTGGTTGTTGAAGTTCAGGGAATCATGGTCTTTTTAGGTCTTTGGAGAGTGGGGTAAGAAGGTCTTTGAAGTGAAGGAAATCATGATCTTTTTAGGTCTTTGGATTGTGGGGTAACGTGGTCTTTGGAGTGTGGGGTAACGTGGTCTTTGGAGTGTGGGGTAACATGGTCTTTGAGGTTCAGGGAATCATGTTCTTTTTAGGTCTTTTGAGTGTGGGGTAACATTGTCTTTGAAGTGAATGAAATCATGATCTTTTTAGGTCTTTGGAGTGCGGGGTTACGCGGTCTTTGGAGTGCGGGGTTACGCGGTCTTTGGAGTGCGGGGTTACGCGGTCTTTGGAGTGCGGGGCAACGCGGTCTTTGGAGTGCGGGGCAATGCGGTCTTTGGAGTGCAGGGTTATGCGGCCTATAGAGTGCAGCTTGCAGTGGTTTGATTTGCCACTGTATCATAAGTTTTTTTTACTGACTGTAAAGTGATTGACAGTTATTTAGCGTACTGGGGCAGATGGTATTTAATAAATAATATTAAAATCCTAATCCTTTTGTAGCCTTTTATTCGCCATTACGGCAGGGCCTTGCAGTAGAGAGCTCATTGGATTTTTTCCCCCTTTGCTTTTGTCATGCAATAAATATTTCATCAGTGCAGATACATTTTGAAGTTGGGTCTTTGTGCGGTTGACTGCAAGTTATTTTTCAAAGCTGCTGTCTCTGTGGACTGCTTGTTTTTTGGGTCCAGGGCCAATCGGGAAGTTTATGGGCAGGGTCCACGATAGCTGTTGCTGTTTACCACAGAGATCCTCGGGCCACCAATACTGCTATGTTCCAGTTGGATAGCCAAGTTCTCCATTCCTTCATTGAGCCACTTGACACTAGGTAGTGATGGGGAGCAGGCAAGCCTTCCTCTCAGGAGTGGTGTGGAATTAGACTCTGACACATCAAGAGACAAAAAATAACTCTCAGACTGGAAGTTCAGTCAGATCTATAAATTGTAAAATTAATAGGTAGCTAACCGAAAGCCCCAACCTTACATGTTGTGTCTCCAAGCATCTTAAAACGTAAGAGAATTGTAGACTGACATCCTATTTAATATTCATTAGAACAACTGCATTTTAACTTTTAAAAGGAGAGATGCAAGTCTTTTACAATTGTGTTGTGTTCAAGCTTTTAGGCTGCCTTAGAAGCTTCCGAGACTAGATTCAACTAGCACAGTGTTGACTGGAATCGTGCAGTGCATTTTGACTTCTTTTCATATCAAGTCTGGGTAGTTTCCTCTGTTAGGAGTAAGAACACTGCCGCCTTTCTTAAAGGGGCCCTTTGCATGTTACAAGGTCTTGCATCAGGCCTTCCTGCGTGGACAAGCAACCAACAGAATTGGGCAGCTGCAGTCTAAGAGGGTCTCCAGAGTTCACCATCACTAAACAGCGACTCTCTATCAGAAGGAAGCAGTCCCCTCCGAGGATCAAAAATAGAACCTTCCGGAAACAAAGGCCTAACAAAAAGATCAGAACGTAAGCAAAAAAGGAAAGGTAGGAATAAGAAACCCACAGTCCAGGTCCATTATACAACCGACTGCTTCCCGACAGGTTAATCTACAACAGAATTATTAAACGATGAAATATCAAATGAAGAAGAGCCAGTTTCGGTAAATAGCACGAAGATCTCGATCGCAAGCACCAAAATTACAAAGCAGCAGCAAAAGACATCTAGCTGCCTAGCAAGTCCTAGTAACAAACAAGCGGACAAGAGCGAACAGACAGGGACCCCATCTGACAAGATTCCGCCTCCAACTGCCTCCGTCCAGGAGATGTACCAAGCAAGTATAAACATAGGGCAAGAGGCGTCAACTGCCTCATCGGGAAGAACGGTGCTAATCAATGGAACACACCAAACAACAATATCGCACGGCCCAGTCTCTCGGGAGGATCAAAAGAAGCACCAACAATCTTCAAGTCACAACCACGAGAAAGACGTCAAAGTGCACGCCACAGACAGGGTTTCATCCGACCACACGAAATACTCATACCACAGTCATAACTCTGGAACACTCACAGCAAACCTTCCTGATCAAGGGCTCCTTCTTAATAGTGTAAACAATAATACAAGAAGGCCATCTCAAAACCAAGACACACTCGTCCATAGAGTAACTATCAGCAACAGCATACAGTCACAAGATCAGACCATAGCTATGGCCGAAGGGGCAGACACTATAATATTTCACCCTCAATACAAATCCAGAGGTCGCGTGTACATACTGAATAGAGGGAACATTCTACGGCTTTTACATTCCATCATACCCCTAGCAAACATTGAAACCCTTGACTTACTGTCAGTGGAATTTCTGCCACCTAACAATAGTCAGAGCACAGAAGAACTAGAACAACATGGCGAACTGCAGAGGTTGCTGGCAGAATTCTACGGGAAAGGGAAAGCTTTTTAAACTGGGGGATAGGCCTGGAATCTATCCCAAAACCCTTATACCCAGCTCCTTTCCTTAAAGCAGAAATAAACAACCCAAGTCAGACGACTTTTTCAGTCTTGAAAGGAGCAAGGAGTAGAACACCAGGCACAACAACCGAAGCAAATTTGATAATCGCACTGCAATCGACTCAAGGTCCCTCAGATTCATTGCCTCCTTCAACGTTTAACAATTGGACTGGCATACATCGGCAAATAACACCAGCATGTCCAAAATGACAGGCGACAGACTCAGTACAGCCTTCACAAACAGAACGCGACAGAATTGCCGTATGTGTCTGGAACATTAACGGCCTAGCCTCTAAAATGCATGATCAAGAGTTCATAAAGTACCTGACAACCTTTGACATTATCCTGCTTCAAGAGACTTGGGAAGATAAGCCCTTTGACCTGCAAGGTTACACCACCTACTCATTCCCGGTGACAAAGGTATCAGCCTTTGGCTGCCGCTCGGGGGGCTTACAGTTTTTTGCCTCAATAACTGAAATTGGAGCGCTTCTCCCTGTTACCATACATTTAACACCACCGAGCAGTATTCAAGCCACAAAGGTATCACTCATGCTTAATCAGTCCAAACAGGACATCATAATAATAAATGTTTACGTGCACCCGAAACAAAAATCAAAGGCAGCGAAGGAGCTGTTATTGGAGTTGCAGAGAGTAATGGAAGAAGAGTCAACAGATCTTATAATCCTGGCTGGCGACTTCAACATGCACCTCTTAGGGTCTACTAAGGAAGAAGATCCATCGCAGGACCTCTCGAGCGCATGGGGAATTCCAACACAAGGCCAAATACAGTCCACCAAGCCATCTAGGATAGCAATGAACTTACTTAGGGGCCTAGAACACCTAAATATGAGAGCCCTGAATGGACGGTTTAAAGACGACAGTCCGCCAGCAGCCACGTACCACTCAACTGCCATATCATCACATCTAGACTTTACCTTTATGACTCTGACTCTGTTTAATAAAGTAGCTACCTTCAAGATCGGCAACACCGAATTTAGTGACCACCTTCCACAAGAGTTGTATCTTCAAATAAGACCCTGTCAAACCCCAGAAATCAGCAACTCCATCTTGCTGGAGGAAACTACCAACCTAAAAAGAATAAGGTGCAACTCCAACAATGTAGACGAAATAGCAGTAGGAGCCCAAGCTCTATACAATCAAGGTCAATTCAATCCATCGAATAGAAAGCTGGGAAACATTTGTCAAATCCCTAGGAGACAAATATTCACATAGCAATGGCTGGAAACAAGGGAAAGTGGCAGCTGCTCCAATTGACGCACAAAATAGCCCTGTCTCTAAAAAACTAAAGCAAATATAAATCGAACTTTAAATCAACAACGCAAATCCCCAAATAACCTGAAACTGCAAGGCACACTCCGTGAGCTAAAGACCTCACTAAAACGAAGGAGATGGGAGAAGAAAAGAGCAAAGGATAATGATCTTTGGGCGAAACTTATGTTCGACGCAAACCAGAAAAATAGTGCCAAATTCTGGCAATCGGTCATCAAATTGCAGCATCCCAATCATCGTGGTATCAATTCCAACATCACTGAAGCCACCTGGGCTGACTATTTATTTAAACATTTCAACGATCAAGAATCTGAAACAGCAGTTTCCCTGGCCTTCTCGAGTCACGTTGTCACAAAAAATGTAATCAAAAGCACCTATGCGATGCGGGCATCGAACCGTCTAACCAGTCGCAGCCCGAGGCAGCTCTTCCATCAAGTCACGACCGCCCATTTTGTCTAGAAGACATGCAAAAAGAACCCCTGGTCGAAGCAATAAGCAAACAAATTTCTAGAGGCAGACGGGCAGGAGCACCGGGTCCGAACGGCATACCACCGTTGTTATATAAACAGGACTCTGACTTCTGGAGCAATGCTCTAGTCCCAGTAATAGGACACGCTTTAAGAACTACAGCAATCCCAGAGTCATGGCGAGGCTCGATCATCAGTCCTATATTCAAGCAAGAGGCGAGATCCGATCCAAACAATTATCGCCTGATAGCCTTAATAGATACTGAGGCTAAATACTATGCAGGGATTGTACTTAAAGACTTGGTCACCTGGTCCACAAGAAACAGTATTATACCAACGACTCAAACGGGTTTCCGTCAAGGGCAAGGAACCATAACCAACATTACGGCCTTAACCATGCTCATGGATGCAGCGAAGCAAGGTAAATATCCCCTATACCTTTGCTTCATAGATTACTCAGCAGCCTTCAACCACGTTGACCGTTCCAAGCTCTGGCAAAAGCTGAAAGAATGGGGGATACCTTCACCCCTCCTAGACCAACTCATACAGCTGCATACCGACACATGGGTCAGAATTAAATTAGGCGCTGGGAAGCATCTCTCAAGAAAAATCATCACTACAAAGGGATTAAAGCAAGGATGCGTCCTGGCCCCTTTGCTTTTTAGCCTTTTCCTGTCGGACCTGCCGGCACAACTGGACGCTTGCTCCTCACATGCCCCGAAGTTAGGTGGCATGATACTGACAAACTTACTTTACGCCGACGACCTAGTGCTGATCAGCAGAACTCCGATAGGACTTCAGCACCTTTTAGATGCCACCCACAATTTTTCACATCGGAACGCCTTAAAAATAAATTTTAAAAAGTCAAAAGTTATGGGTGTAAATCATCACAAGAAGTCAAATCCCAGCTGGTACCTGGACGCCAAACGTCTGGACCAAGTAACAACCTATAAATATTTGGGCGTGCTTTTAGACAAAAACAATTCTTTTAAGCCACAGCTAGAATCCTTACGAAGGAAGGGAGTAATGACCTGCCTGGCATTAAAGCCCCTGAAGAAACTGCTGCCGGACTTAACGCTTGATCCCCTTTTAAAAGTCCTGCGAGCGAAACTACAGCCAACAATCACCTACGGGAGCGAATCCATGACTGGACGAGATGCTGCTATCCTCGACTGTATAATTGCAACCTCCTATCGGGCGATATTCCAGCTCCCCAAATATGTTTCACCTGCTCAAATAAGACTGGAATTTGGTATTCAAAAACAGGAAATAGAAAGGCAGGGAGCCTTCTTAAAGAGCTGGCACAAAATCAGAGCTGCTGACACAGGGTCCTTGAACAATCAGCTCTGGCTTGAGCTGTCCCGCACTGGAAAGCTGCCAGCTAATATCTACCTTCTGAACTCCCTGCAGGCTCTCGGTCTGACAGATGCCTGGAACACTCCAATGGGCCATTTGGTTTTCAAAAAGTTAGTAACAAAATCGACAAGGCTCATATCGGCCATAGAGGACAAGAAAACGGTATCCAAGCGAGCTCATGGTTGGGGTCGTGCTCAACAATTATGATGTTCTTAAACCACAGCCCTACCTCAAGGTCGGATCCAAGCTTGAGACCAAAGAAAAATTCCTAAGGCTACGGCTGGGAGTCGGCCCGATCAACCGTTTTTGCCACCGTGGGAAAGAAGAGGGGGCGATCAGTTTTGCCGTCTGTGTGCGAATGACACTGAGACTTTGATCCATATCATATGCAAGAAGCTAGATGATATCCGGAAAATACTGTTAAAACCACTATTTAACCAGCATGGAGTGAGGTCCTGTAGGCAGGCAGTGATGCTGTGCTTTAATCCCACCTTAGTGCAGCTAAACTGTCGCCTTACAAAATTCGTCGATCTGACAGCATTGAGACTGAAAACTCCTGCTGCCAACAGTTGAGACCCACTATAGAGTGTAGTAGATGCTGAATTGGACCACTCTACTGGTTTAAAACTAGAAAGTTTATATAATTGATTTCAAACAGGCTCAGTAAATCTGTGTCAGCGGTGCTATCATATTCGAAACAATTTTATGTCTTTTAATTACAAAACAAAAGCATTTTTAACTTTGAACTTTATTTTTAATTGTTTTATTAATGTAACATTTTTGATATTAATCTGTAATGTTCTGAATGTAACGGTTTTAATTAATCATGCATAATAAAATTTACTTACTTACCTTAGGTAGATAGACGTATACAGTGGATCCCCCTACATGTACCAGTTTTGGTAGATTAGAGTTCTTGTGGTGCAGTGATGTGGTCCGTAGTTTATTTTATTTGTGTTTTTGTCCATGGGTAGTGTTTTGAAATGAGTCAGAAGGACCTGAGTTTGAAAATTAGAGAGCTTATTGACCTAAAAAACACTATGGCAGTACACTTGTGAATTGAGCAAAGGAGGCCTGCAGAGTGGATGGGGGAGGGCAGCAGGTTTATATTTTGGTTGGGAATGGTTGTGTGTGGTTTATTGGGGAAAGAGAAAAGTTGCTTTGTGGTTTGAACAAGGGAGGAATGTAAGACTAGGACTCTAGTGTGGAGCATTGTGAGTCTTTGGTTTCCACATGGGAAAGCTTTAGGGGTCTGTTTGATCCATAGTTGGAGGGCATGCCTTGTTGGTCTGTAGTTCCAGAGCGAGAAGATTCTGGGTCTCTGAATTCAGAGAAGGATTGTAGGTCTGATTGCAGCAGGAAGGGTTATTGGATTGTAGCGTAGGCAGCAGAGGGATGTTTCTTTCAGATGGAACACGTTGTAGTTATTCTGTTTGACTGTTAAAGACTTGGAGTCTGAGGATGGGTGGGAAGAAGTGTGGGTTTGTGATTGTAGTCTGGGGAGTGTTGAGTGTGACCTGGGTGAACCAAGTAAGGTTGAGGGTCGGGGCTAAGGAGGGAGGGTTGTTCCTATTAATGATAAGGATTCCGAACAGTTTGCTTTTTCGCTTCAAAATAACACAGCTCTTGTCACATCCTCTTGACACCCCTCCTTTTCCACTCCTTCCTTTTTTTCCTCCCTGGTGCTTTTGTTCCCTACCATCATCCTTTGTCTCTTGTATTTATTTCTGTCTGCCACTCAATCCTCCTGTCCTCTGTCATTCTCCCCTCTTATTTGTTCCCTCCCATGGTGCCCTGTACTCCTCTATGCTACTTTCTTACTCTTCTTAATTCATCTCCCCTTAATCTTCTCTGTTTCCCCTTCTCTCTCCCTGTTCATTTGTCTTCGCTCCCAATTCTCTTCCTCACTAAGCATGTTCTTCTCTTCCTCTTATGTGCTCTTCTTTCTCCTCCCTCACCTTTTCTTGTTCCTTGTCTCCTCTGACTTCTGCATTTGCTTTTCCTCTTTCCTCATCTCCATCTTTCTTTCATGCTGCCTCTGCGCCTCCTCCTGTCCCTCTTATTCCCCTTCTCCTCTTCGGTGCTCCCTGTTGCTCTCTCCTCCCTCTCTTTTGTTCCTTTCCATTCTTGTCTTTTGTTCATGGTGTGCTCACCTCTTCCCACTTCTCTTCCTCTGCTCTCTCCTCTTCACTCCTCTATTGTGCCTTATATTCTCATTTCTTTCCTGTGTGCACAATTGTGCCCACTCCTTCTCTGTCTCTCTCATGCTGCCTCTGCTGGCTCAGGAAGGGATAAAGGCTCAGTCTGGGACCAGCTGGAGGATGCTGCCATGGAAACGTTCTCACTGAGTAATGCTTCTCTCTGCTTTGCAGCCTGTTCTTGTATTGATGTCTCTTCCTGGATGCTTTCAGACTCTTTGTTTTGTTAGAAGGCTTTATGTTTCTACCTGTAAACCATGTCTGCAGTCCTGGGCTTTGGCTTTTCAGACTATTGTTATGCAGTAATTCAATGCAACGGTTTAGATAATAGAAACACATGCTATGTAGATGTTCTCGCTCATCCATGGGATTTATAAAAGAGAGCCTAAGACTGGAAACAGGGTGTCTTGGTGATTATGGGTGACCTGTAAGTCGCTCTCTTTCTCTCTCTGCAACAAAACTCCTCACTGCATGTGTTGCACAACACTCTATATCCTGCATGGTTCTTTTGGTTGTCACTTGCTTTCATTTGGTATGAATACACCTTACTGCATGCTTGTACATTGTCTGCAGATTTCATGTATTTCCCTGATAGATGCTTCTAACCACAGATTCCTCACTTTTAAAATATCCCCAGCGCCAGATGGGATCTGGAAATTGTCTTAGCACTGCTACTGTGGTACTTGTAGGTGGCACAGTTCAGCTCCACTTTAGCTTCGATCTGCCCTGGGAGCGACAGAGCAGAGCTGCTTAGAAGCATCACCCCTGTGCGCCACCTCTGTTCTTTTCACTCCTTTGAATGTGGATCCAGAGCCGCACTCCAGTTTTCATCTGATTTTGACGATTTTCAAATTCAACTTCAGTGTGCAAGGTAACAATCCCCCACCTAAAACTACAGGGTTCAAACAATGGCATGACTCTCGAAATCGGAAGTTGGTAATGGACCCGCACGAAGTGTGGCTTTGATGTCTTGGCTCGGGGAAAGAGACTAAGTTATGTGATGATTGGGCCGTCATGCACCCAAAGATGATTTAGGACTGTGAAGCGAAGGTGTACGACGCTGAACATTAAAAGAAGTCACGGACCTTAAGTAAGTCCCGCTCCAAGTCCAGGGCGTAGACCTTCTCCCGCTCCAAGTCCAGGGCGTAGACCTTCTCCCGCTCTCAAGTCCAGGGCGTAGACCTTCTCCCGCTCTCAAGTCCAGGGCGTAGACCTTCTCCCGCTCTCAAGTCCAGGGCGTAGACCTTCTCCCGCTCTCAAGTCCAGGGCGTAGACCTTCTCCCGCTCTCAAGTCCAGGGCGTAGACCTTCTCCCGCTCTCAAGTCCAGGGCGTAGACCTTCTCCCGCTCTCAAGTCCAGGGCGTAGACCTTCTCCCGCTCTCAAGTCCAGGGCGTAGACCTTCTCCCGCTCTCAAGTCCAGGGCGTAGACCTTCTCCCGCTCTCAAGTCCAGGGCGTAGACCTTCTCCCGCTCTCAAGTCCAGGGCGTAGACCTTCTCCCGCTCTCAAGTCCAGGGCGTAGACCTTCTCCCGCTCTCAAGTCCAGGGCGTAGACCTTCTCCCGCTCTCAAGGCCAGTCCAGAGACGGGTCTTCCTTGTGGTCAAAATCTTCAGGTAAGTAGGCATCCAGGTCGGAAAAAAACACCAGAAGATGAGGCGGACCTCAAACCTATCCTGCCACTCTCAATTGGAATAGAAGTCGCAAGAGCTTCAAGGTGCCACTCGCTCCCAAACTCCACTTGAGGGGCCGATTCCACAATTGATCCTGATGCATCCAGTGTTCCTTGCCCGATCAGAATACCTTTTTGCAGAAGGACCGATTCCCAGGATCGGTATTCCCTAGATGCAGGCGATTGGAGGAAGGCCTTGTACCTGCAGGATGCATGCTCTCAGAGTCTTAAAGACATTACCTATGGTTCAGGGTAGACAAGGAGCATTTTCAATTTGCCAGGCTCCCCTTCGGCATCATCAGCGCCCCTTAGGTGTTCACAAAAGTAACAGTGGTGGTTGCCACTCACCTTCTGAGGTTGGTGGTACCAGTTTTTCCCTTTCTTGACAACTGGCTGTTGAAGGCGAGCTCACCACAGTCAGTCAGGGACTACCTCCAGAAATCTGAGAACTTCCTGACATTGTTGGGGTTCTTGATCAATGTGCTGAAGTTGTACCTCTCGTCTACTCAGGGGCTTCAGTTCATAGGAGCTGTCCTGGATATGGTGCAGTTCAGGTCCTTCTCACAGTCACGAGTTCTGGACATCAGGACTATGATCCTGATGTTCTGCTGTGGTCCTGGGACACACTATGCGGTTCTGATGCTTCTTAGCCTCCCGCATTCTGCTTCTCAACTACTCCAGGTGGCATATGCGGGCTCTGCAGTCTGTTTGCCCAACACCAAGAAAACCTGTTGGAGTCTATCCAGTTTATGGAGGAGACAGCACAAGATCTGCAGTGGTAGTTGATCGACCGCAATTGGACCAGCAGCAGACCCCTCTTCTTGCCCCACCCAGAGCTAATGGTGGTGACTGATATGTCACTACTGCGTTGGCGGCGATCCAGAGAGATGGAGATCAGAGGGCTCAGATCTCCTGTGGAAACCTAGCTCTACATCAGTCTGTTGGAGTTGTGGACCATTAGCCTGTCCCTGTAGGCCTACCTGGCGTCCATCAGAGGTAGGCCAGTGCAGGTTCTCATGGACGACACCACTGGCGTGTGGTACTGCGGCAAGCAGGGTGGCATGGGCGCCTGGGTCGTGTGCCAAGAGACTTTGTGCCTCTAGATTTGGCTAGAGTGTCCAGGCATCTCCCTGAACATGAACCACCTGGCGGGATCTTCAATAGTCAAGGCGGACAAGTTCAACCGGCAGCGCCTGGCGGATCACAAATTGCGGTTGCACCCCGAGATGCCACAGGGCATCTTCGACAGTGTGCAGAACCCTGGCTGGATCTTTTTGCTACAGACGAGCGTGCAGTGTCACCATGGTTGCAGTTCCTAAGAAAGCTCTCTAGGAGATACATTCAAGCTAGAGTGGAGCAGAGTACTTCTGTGCACGTTTACGCCCCTCCTGCCCATAGTTCTGTAGAAGATGAGGAACAACTAGGCCCAAGCCATTCTATTGGTTTAGGATTGGGCCAAGAGAGTATGGTACTCTAAACTTCTGGATATGACGGTTTGTCCTCCTGTCAGGCTACCAGCCTATGGTGCCATGGGCGGAGCTTGAGTTGCAGGAGTTGCCTGCATTCAATCTACCGCCTGAGGTTGTGGACGTAATCCTCTTTGCCAGGCATTCCTATAAAAAGGTAGCTTACGTTGGGTGTTTGTACAAATGTGTGGTCTGGTGTGGACTTCACAACACAGACCCCTTATAAGTCAAAATGCCAGATGTTTTATTGTTGGTCGAGCATGGTCTTGCCATGGACACTATTAAAGGTTTATTTGTGTGCCCTTTCGGCCAGTTTGTGTTTGCTGAACCAACCATCTTTGTTTAAATCATCTGTAATGTGGTTTATTAAAGGTTTGATACACGTGTTCCCTCCCAAACCATTTGTGACTCCACACTGGGAGCTTAGCTTGGTACTGACGTTCCTCATTTGCACCCCCTTTGAACCAGTTCACTGATGTTTGTTGCGTCTTCTGCCTCTCAAGACTGTCCTCCTCATTGTGATCACTTCAGCCCATCATGTGAGTGGACTTCAGGCCCTCTCAGTGCAACCGCCCTACACCTCCTGTTTTCCAGCACCGACTGGTGCTGAGGACCCAGGCGGCCTTCTTGCCAAAAGTTGTGACTCCTTTTCACATTGAACCATCCATCATTCTTGCAGTATTCTTTGTCCCACCTCACCCCTCAGAAGAGGATGAGAGACTTCATCGGCTAGATCCCAAAAGGACTTTGAGGTTCTGCATCGTTTGCACCAAAACAGTCACTGAGGGGGCCGGGGGGGGGGGGGGTCTGAGAGCCCATTTCAACAGGACTACAACTGCCACTATGTAGGCATGGGGAGTGCCTGTCCTGGACATCTGTCAGACGTGGATGTCGGTGCACATGTTTACAAAGTACTACTGCCTTGACAGCCAGGTCTGACAGGAAGGGCATTTTGCCCATTCGGTCCTGGAAGACATTTTCGTTTGAGCCCACTCCACAGACTATCCATCTTTGGGAGGTATGTTTTGGTATCTGTTCTAAAGGTGAGAAACCTCTAGTTAAAACTATCCATTAGAAAAACAACTTGTTTACCTTCGTTAACGCTCTTTCTTGTCGATACTCTCTCTAACCCCAGATTCTCTACTGCCCTCCCACCTCCCCATTATTTGGAGTAGTCTCTTTTTTGCCATCTAAAAACTACCCAAATTGGAGGTCTACACATTGGTACCGACAATTGTTTTGTGTGTCCGAGGGCGCAGAAAGAGTCAAGCAAGGAACTGACACTGGCACACAGGGCTGGCGCTAATCTGCAGCTCCACTCGCTTTCGGCCATGGCAGAACGAAGCCAGTGTGGAGCTGCACGGTGCCGCCTAGCAGCGTGTGGAAGCACCGCTGAGAAAAAATACGAATCCTGTCTGGCGCCCGGGATATTCTAAAAGTAAGGAATCTGCGATTAGAAAAGTGTCACCTAAGGTAAGTAACTTGTTTGGTACTTGCTTTCTTTGCTGATGTTCCCTTTCCTGTATACTTGCCTACTCTTTCCGTGTGTTTTCACAGTTTGCTTGTAGGTCTCTTGCACTTTTTTGGACTAGTAATGCATGCATTTCTGCCTTTGCTGTGTTTGCTTGGTTGATATTTTGAGCTTGCTGCATTTTCTTTCCTTATGTGCCTCTTATGCATTTCTTACCCTTCAATTGGTGTTGTATTAATGCATAGCCTTCTACTCTTACGATTGTTATCACGTTTAGTGCATTGGTCTGTTTCCATTTGTGTGGATACTTTTCACTCCATCCTTAGCTGCACCACTGTGTTCATAACTGGTGTGTCTGGTGTTTTATTCTTTCATTTGCAAGTGACTGCTTTGCGCACAGTGTGTTTTTACCTCTTGTTCAGTTGTTGGATACATTCTCTCCTGCTTGTTTGTGTTCATGCTTGCTGGGATGCAAGATAGGTTTCCCGATTCGCAATCTCGTGCTTAGTGAAGAAAGATGCAGATGTGTGGGTAGGAGACATCCGCTATCAGAGTGTGTGAAGAATTGTAGAGTAACGAGTGCAGCGGGAGGGGTCTGTAAAGAGGTGAGTGCTGTGTGAACTGTCCAGTGGTATTAATGTTGCAGTAGTCACTTGTCTCTGCGGCGGAAGTTAGTGTGCGAGGCCTCTCAGAATGAGTAGCATAGCAGCTGCTTCAAACATGTGATTAGCCTCTTTGTTCGTAACTTGTGTGAACACCCTAGTGGTTTGTGCTATTTCTTCAGCCCTCTAGTGTGTGATTGACTTCTCACTCTGTAAAGCTGCAGGAGTGGTATGATGGCCATCAATCTCGCTGTGTGATTCCTCTAGTGGTTTGTGCTATTTCTTCAGCCCTCTAGTGTGTGATTGACTTCTCACTTTGTAAAGCTGCAGGAGTGGTATGATGGCCATCAATCTCGCTGTGTGATTCCTCTAGTGGTTTGTGCTATTTCTTCAGCCCTCTAGTGTGTGATTGACTTCTCACTCTGTAAAGCTGCAGGAGTGGTATGATGGCCATCAATCTCGCTGTGTGATTCCTCTAGTGGTTTGTGCTATTTCTTCAGCCCTCTAGTGTGTGATTGACTTCTCACTTTGTAAAGCTGCAGGAGTGGTATGATGGCCATCAATCTCGCTGTGTGATTCCTCTAGTGGTTTGTGCTATTTCTTCAGCCCTCTAGTGTGTGATTGACTTCTCACTCTGTAAAGCTGCAGGAGTGGTATGATGGCCATCAATCTCGCTGTGTGATTCCTCTAGTGGTTTGTGCTATTTCTTCAGCCCTCTAGTGTGTGATTGACTTCTCACTCTGTAAAGCTGCAGGAGTGGTATGATGGCCATCAATCTCGCTGTGTGATTCCTCTAGTGGTTTGTGCTATTTCTTCAGCCCTCTAGTGTGTGATTGACTTCTCACTCTGTAAAGCTGCAGGAGTGGTATGATGGCCATCAATCTCGCTGTGTGATTCCTCTGGTGGTTTGTGCTATTTCTTCAGCCCTCTAGTGTGTGATTGACTTCTCACTCTGTAAAGCTGCAGGAGTGGTATGATGGCCATCAATCTCGCTGTGTGATTCCTCTGGTGGTTTGTGCTATTTCTTCAGCCCTCTAGTGTGTGATTGACGTCTCACTCTGTAAAGCTGCAGGAGTGGTATGATGGCCATCAATCTCGCTGTGTGATTCCTCTGGTGGTTTGTGAAATGCCCTGAGGCTGTGGTGGCGTTTCACCTCTACCAGGACAATGTTTTTGCATGATAGTGGATTTTTCAATGGAATCTGTTCT
Organism: Calotriton arnoldi; assembly: GCA_963921515.1. Classification (NCBI taxonomy): domain Eukaryota; kingdom Metazoa; phylum Chordata; class Amphibia; order Caudata; family Salamandridae; genus Calotriton; species Calotriton arnoldi. Next base: position 692,127 of record CAWUFW010005897.1, read on the forward strand.
TTCCACTGTCCTGCACCTCTGATTAATGAACAAAGAAGATCATTCATAAACCGAATGAATAAACTGTATTCAGGACAACAATGAATTTCCCAAAGCAGTTTATATTCTTTTCTTGGATACTTCACAATCTGTGCCTCGGTGAACCTTGTGCTTACATTGCCGTAAAGGTTACGTCTGTCTTATTGGACGGACCACCTAGTAGAAGCGTGACATGGTTTCGATAATCACACACGCACTGGAACCATGAATACAATCTTTTTATGGAGAGTAAACACTCGTTTTGTGATGAAATTTACATTTACATTTTGTGCAGAGTATCTTGTGATTTAGAGAACAGTTCTCCTCCCACCTAGTAGAAAAGATGTCTGAAACTTGTACTCCCCTCCACCAAACCTGGAGGTTGTGTTGAGCTTGGGAAAAGTGGGCCAGAGCGAAGGTGAATTGTTTCACCTTCGCTTTCACAATAACTTCAGCACTCAACTTGCAGCGGTGATTGGCACAGAGGGTGGTACTTGTCACTGGATTGCCAAGAAAGGAGAATTTCTTCTGGACTTGTAGTGCTTTGTATGAGGTGCCAGAGCATTGAGGAAGTCTCACCTCGCCTAAGCCCCAGGTAGATCAGACACAGATGAAGCAAGTCTTGGTCACTTGGTTGGTGCTTTGGCCAAGCTCAGTGTTAAAACACCACATAGTCTGGATTCAGGCCCAACCACTATACAGAAACCACACTCATCGCCACCACAGGCTACATCCGGATGACCAAGAAGACACGGCAGTCCTCCTTCTCCTGGACCTCTCTGCAGCATCTGACACGGTCTCACAACCCATCCTCGTCAGGCGCCTGCATGAGATTGGCATCCAAGGAGCCGCTTTCTGCAGGATCTGCTCCTTAACTATTAGAACCTAAGCTGTAAGGTGCCCCCTCCACATCAGAGCCTCCTCCTCTCTTCTTGAATTCTGCAACAAGCGGAAGACCTGGCTTTTCAATTAACGTCTCTGCTGTAGGAAGAGCTAGGCGCACACACTCTAGGAAGAGCAAGGCGCACACACTCCTGCTCAGCGCCGGGATACGGGGATGCGGGGAACAGTGCAGTTTACAAATACACATAACACATAAAGTTAACACTTTCAAGACAACAGAAAATGTTATTGAATAATGAGGTTGTAGTATTGGATGTTGCCAGTGGAACTAAATAAAGCAGCAAAGCCCTAGGTGTGACGCAGTCAGTCATTCAGGCATTTTGTTAGGTTAGACAGTTCAGCAGGTCCAGCCTCTGCAGTGGATGTAGGTAAGTCCTGCATTGCTAGCTACTTGCTCTAAGGCTGCTTCTACAAGCAAAACTTGCTTTTATACTTTGTTACCTTCTTGCAGGAAACATTCTTCAAGTTTAGACACAAAGAAGTCTTTGTTTGCACAACTGTGCACTGCCATTATTTTTCTAGTTGACACTAAGGTTTTTTGTGATCAAAGACTTATTGCACTGATTAGTGGGTTTTCCATTTAGGAATGGGCCCGTTGTTTGGCTACATCTGCACTTAGGCTTTTCTGCCTCTCTTGCTGTGCTATAAGCCCAGACCTGGAAGTGCCCCCTGTAATTATTGGACTGTCACAGTGGCTGCTCGAAGACGTGACCTGTTCAGCATTTAATGCGCACAGCTGCAGACCATCTAGAAACTGGTGTCAGAGTCCTTAATGTTGACTTTAAACTAGACTTAACGTTCTTCCTCTGTTTTTGCGGAGTATCTGGATCCTTGAAATTATCTCTCCCTTGCGTAAAGTTCTTCATGACAAAAAGAATAAACGAGTCTCCGAACACCATCAATTTCAACAGGATATGTGGCCCAGCTGTTCTTTAATGAACGCACATCTGTCCTGCCTTGGAAGGATATTCTTCACTCCACTTGAGAAGAACTTTTCAGATGATAGCGCTGTGCATGGTGTGTTCGACAGCACTCACAAAAGTGATTGTGATTTTCCGAATCACACATTTATTCACCTTCTATTCCTGCTGGCTGTAAACATAACTGAATCAAAACGCTATCTGAAAGAAAATTCCCTCTTTAAAAAACTGTGGGCACATGTACAGTGGTGGGTTTAGCCATATACATGGACTTTCTCCTTTACCAAGGCATCTTTCACCTAGGGCCTGTTTTTCCCCAGCTGTTCATATCTAGTTCAGCCTTTTCCTCTTGTTGGTAACAACACAATGTGTGTCATATTCCAGCAGCTTGGTTGCCTTAGTTGGTTTAGACTATCTTCTTTGGTCTCCGGCAGGACGGTGGTCTCATTACAAGCTAGAAGAGGAGCAAGAGAGAAGAACATTGAGTGGAGGATTAGATCCCTCACTTTCCTGTTAGTGCTTTTGCAGCAGCGAGACCTGAACCCATCATCAGAACTAGGGCTCCACTCAGACGTGGATTTAGGCTTCCAGTCAGATGAGGATCTTTGTTCTTCTTACAAAGAACATAAATCTGGAAGGACAACGTGACTTTCAAACCCCTGTGATGGTTTTGTGATTAAAGCAACCACTGCAGAAACACGTACGTAACCTAAAAGTCACAAGTTGAATCCTGTCTTGTCCACCAAACGTATTCTCATTTTGTGTTTGAAAGAATGAGCACCAGTGCAGGGGATAATGGTATCGCCTGCTGTTAGAATGCTTGAGACGTGGTCGGTAAAGTGTTACATAAGGAACAAGTCATTATTGTTGGTACTCTTTCATTCACTGCACCCACTTTTACTACAAAATTAGGGGATAGAATTTCACAGGATATGTGTCGACTGAAGGGCACTGCTCTGTGAGCAGGGACAATCGGCCATAAATGTTCTTCATCTGAAAGAGACACGTTAGTGATAGATTCCTTACCTTAGAATATCCCCAGGCGTCAGGCTGGATCCGGAAAGTTTTGCGTAGCAGTACCCTTGCGCGTCGGTAGGCGGCGTCGTGCGGCTCCGCGTCCGTCGTCGGCGTCGTGATCGCCGGGATGACGTCGCGGGCAGTACTTAGGCGCCGCCCCTGCGCGCTGACGTCAGTTCTTCTTTTCCGCGCCAGTAAGCGCAGATCCGGGAAGAGCAGTGCCCTGGTCAATTTTTGACCATACTTTTTGGTGATTTTTTCACTGTTTTTTCCATCTTTAAGGTGTCGTAGGGATGCCCGGCTTCAAGCGATGCGGCGCCTGTGCGCGGATGATGTCCGTCACCGACCCGCATTGGGAGTGTCTCTTCTGCCTCGGCCGAGGCCACGACACCGAGTCTTGTCCCGAATGCCAGGCCCTCAACCCGAAAGCTTTGCGAGAGCGGTCTCGAAAGCTCCTCGAGGCCCGGCATTCGGCTCCGCGGAAGCCCCGGTCGCGTGAGAGGTCCAGGGGTCGCTCGCGGAGTGCACACCGGTCGTCGGCGTCGAAGTCTTCTTCGTCCGGTAAGTCCAGGCACAAGAAGTCCAAGAAGCATCGTCGCTCTCGGACTTCGCCTCGCCGGTCTCGCGACTCGGCTGAGGCCCCTCCCGGCACCGTCCCCGCCCCCGCGGCCCCGGACTTGCCTGTGGAGTCGCCCCCGTCATACCCGCCCTTCCCGGGTTCGGGGGCGGATCCGGCCAAGGTACAGGAGTTCCTGTCGGCCATGGCCCGCCTCTTCGGGCCTTCAGGCCCCTCCGGTGCGCCTTCGGGCCCCGCGGGCCCTGATGGGGTTGCTCCGGCGTCGCCGGCGGCTCCGGCCCCGGCGTCGCCCGGGCCTCCAGCCTCGATCCCGGCTCCGGCTTCGGCCCCGGCCTCGATCCCGGCTCCACAACCCCCATCGACGCCGGTCGACCTCACGACACCTCCGCCGGCGCCGATGTCTCCGGTGCCGTTCTCGACGCCGCCCTGGGCTCCGGGCGGCGTCGTCCCCCAGTTCCTTCCGGCTCCGGACATGGACCCGGAGCGACGTCGCTCGACGCCGGCTCCGGCGCCGATGGGACCTTGGGTCCCAAATGTCCCTCCTCCTCCTTATTTTGAACCAGAGGAGGACCAGGAGGACTGGGAGGGGTCTGATGACCCTCTGACACGCAACTGTCAGTATGATGAGGACTGGACAGAGAGTCTAGGGGAGGCCAGTGGTCTGGATACTTCTCCTGACACTGGCATGCTGTCTCCTCCCGTGGCTACGGAGGAGGGGGCCAATTTTGGTACGGTGTTGCGTAGGGCTGCTGGGGCCTTACGTCTCCAGCTCCCTACTTTGACGGTCAAGCCTAACATCTTGACAGAGGTGCTTCAGCCGGCAGCCTCCTCTGCGGAGACTGTGCTGCCGTTTAACGACGCCCTCACGGACGTTCTTTTGGGCGCCTGGTCCAAGCCCAACACAGGGGCTCCTGTGGATCGGAACGTGTCACGACGCCATCGCCCCGCTCCGGGCGACCCCTGTTTCTTTCTGTCCACCCCACTCCTGAGCGCTTGGTTGTCCAAGCCTCCGCTTCCCAAACCGCCTTCCCTACCGCTCCTCCGGATAGGGAATCCAAACGCCTGGATCAGTTTGGGAAGAAAGGTTTTCTTTCTCCAGTGCTGGCTTGCGGTCCGTTAACACTGCTTGTCTTTTGGGCCGATATACCCACTCCCTGTGGGATTCGGTGGCGGATGTTTTGCCCCAGTGCCCTGAGGAGGTCCAGGCACTGCTTTCCCGCGCCATTGCGGAAGGAAGGGATGCGGCCAAATACACTATCCGTTGTGGCCTTGACACCGCCGACTCGCTGGGCAGGTCGATTGCAACGACGGTGGCGCTCCGACGCCACGCCTGGCTGAGAACCACTGGTTTTTCAGGGGATGTCCAGAATACTCTCATGGACATGCCCTTTGATGGAGTCGGTCTTTTTGGGTCCAAAGCAGACCATGCGTTGGAGCGCTTTAAGGACTCACGGGCTACTGCCAAGTCCCTGGGCCTTTCTGCTACACGCCCTCCGCTGCCTTCTGCTTTTCGCCCCTATCGTGGCCACGGTAGGGGCGCCCTTCACGTCAGCAGCCCAGCCACCGGCCCGCGCAGCAGGCGTCTTCGCGTGGCCGAGGACGTGGATTCCGCCGTGGCGGATCGGGCAACCAGCGTGCGGGTCAGGCCACCACCTCCAACCCGTCCGCGGCCTCCAAGCCCTCCTAGTCCCTCCTTTCAGGTGCACGGCACGCCAGTAGGGGGCAGGGTCCGCCATCACCTTCCCCACTGGCGCACCATCACCTCGGACAGGTGGGTCTTGGACATTGTCCGAAGGGGCTACTCCCTCCCCTTCGAGACCACCCCCCAGCCATGCCACCTCAATTCCACCGCATGTCAGGGGATCACTTGGTGCTTCTACAGAAGGAAGTCACGGCCCTCTTGACCAAGAGGGCCATCGAGCATGTTCCGACCCCAGAAGTAGGGCGTGGTTGCTACTCCCACTACTTTCTGGTGCCCAAAAGGACAAGGAGGACATGCGTCCTATCTTGGACCTCCGGAACGTCAATCGCTTCCTCCGGAAGGAGAAGTTCAAGATGCTCACCCTAGCTCAGGTCTTGACTGCCCTCGACCCAGGAGACTGGTTGGTAGCGTTGGACTTGCAGGACGCGTATTTCCACATCCCCGTCCTGCCGGCCCACCGGCGTTACCTTCGGTTCACGGTAGGCCCCGAGCATTTTCAGTTCGCCGTGCTCCCCTTTGGCCTTACCAGTGCCCCTCGGGTGTTCACGAAAGTGATGGCGGTGGTCGCAGCTCATCTGCGCCGGGCAGGGGTTTCAGTCTTCCCCTACCTCGACGACTGGCTGCTGAAGGCGGGCTCGTCCCAGGCAGTCGTCTCCCACCTCCAGACTACGGCCGAACTCCTGCACTCGCTGGGGTTCTCCATCAATGTGCCGAAGTCGCATCTGATTCCTTCTCCACAGCTCCTTTTCATCGGAGCAGTTCTGGACACGACGCAGTTTCGGGCCTATCCTCCCGAACGGCGAGTCCGGGATATTCAGGCTATGATTCCGATCTTTCGGCCTTTATCCTGGGTTTCGGTAAGGATGACCCTGAGGCTGCTGGGCCTCATGGCCTCCTGCATCCTGCTGGTCAATCATGCCAGATGGCATATGCGGGCTCTGCAGTGGGACCTGAAGTTCCAGTGGGCGCAGCACCAGGGCAACCTGTCCGATCACGTCCAGATCTCGGAGGGGACTGCAAAACAGTTGCAGTGGTGGCTCTCGAACCGGCAATGGGTCATGGGCAGATCCCTCTCCCTTCCCCAGCCAGAGCATACAGTTGTGACGGACGCGTCCCTTCTGGGATGGGGCGGTCACATGGGAGAGGCGGAGATCAGAGGCCTCTGGTCTCCGGCGGAGTCCCGGCTCCATATCAACCTTCTGGAGCTCCGGGCGATCCGGCTTGCACTCAAGGCATTCCTTCCCTCTGTCAAAGGGAAGGTAGTGCAGGTGTTCACAGACAACACCACCGCCATGTGGTACTGCAACAAACAGGGCGGGGTGGGGTCTTGGACCCTTTGTCAGGAGGCTCTGCGCCTCTGGACATGGCTGGAACATCAGGGCATGTTCCTGATGGTTCAACACCTGGCAGGTTCTCTGAACGCCAGGGCGGACGAACTCAGCCGCAGGTGCATGATGGATCACGAATGGCGTCTTCACTCGGAAGTGGCGCAAGGACTCTTTCTACAGTGGGGAGAGCCTTGGTTAGATCTATTCGCCACCGAAGAGAACGCGCAATGTCATCTGTTCTGCGCGTTGGAATTTCCAAGGCGGCACTCGCTCGGCGACGCTTTTCGTCGCGAGTGGAGTTGCGGTCTGTTGTACGCCTTTCCGCCTATACCACTTCAACCCAGAGTGTTGAAGAAGATTCGGCACGACCGGGCCCAAGTCATTCTTGTGGCTCCGGACTGGGCTCGAAGAGTTTGGTATCCCGAGCTACTCAATATGAGCATAGATCCCCCGATCCGTCTGCCTCTTCGGGAGGATCTTCTGTCGCAGCAGCAGGGGACGGTCCTCCACCCGAACCTGTCCAGTCTACACCTGCTTGCGTGGAGATTGAGCGGCGGCAGTTGATTCCTTTCGACTTGCCTCCCGAAGTTTGTGATGTGATTCTGGCAGCCAGGCATCCCTCCACTAAGGTGGTATACGCCTGCAGGTGGAACAAATTTGTGGCATGGTGCACAGCAAAGGCTGTGGATCCCCTTTCTGCCCCTCTTTCTGAGGTCCTTCTGTTCCTTCTTTCCCTGGCCCAACAGGGTTCTGCCCTGGGTACCATCAAGGGTTATCTTTGTGCTATCTCGGCCTTCCTCAGGCTCCCTGATCAGCCCTCCCTTTTCAAGTCCCCTGTTGTTAACAGGTTCTTAAAAGGCATTACTCACCTCTTCCCTCCTGTTCCGTTTGTAATGCCTCAGTGGGACTTGAACTTGGTTCTTACCTTTTTAATGTGCGCTCCCTTTGAGCCTCTGCATAACTGTCCTCTTCGTCTTCTGACTCTAAAGGCAGCCTTTCTGGTGGCCATCACCTCCGCTCGGCGGGTGAGTGAGCTCCAGGCTCTTTCTTGCAAACCTCCCTTTCTGTCTGTTCATCCAGACAAGGTTGTTCTTCGGACGCGTCCGTCCTTCTTGCCAAAGGTGGTTACTGCTTTCCACATTGGGCAGACCATCACTTTGCCCACCTTCTTTCCGCCTCCGCATCCTTCCAGAGAGGAAGAGAGGCTCCACCGTCTGGACCCAAAACGTGCGCTCTCCTTCTATATCGACCGCACGAAACACTTCCGGGTGGATGACCAGCTCTTTGTTGGCTACGTGGGCGCCAAAAAGGTCGGGCGGTGCACAAGAGGACCATCTCCCGCTGGGTTACCTTGTGCATCAAGACCTGCTATTCTTTGGCTAAGAAGGAGCCTCCTGTTGGGCTGCGTGCCCATTCCACCAGGGCAACGGCTGCTACCACGGCCTTGGGCCGCGGTGTTCCGCTGCCGGTTATCTGTCAGGCAGCTACGTGGGCCTCGCTGCACACGTTTACTAAGCATTACTGCCTTGACAGTCAGGTCCGGAGGGACGGCTTCTTTGGCCGTTCTGTCCTCCAGGACTTCCTTGTCTGATCTTTGTTCGCAGACCCACCACCGGGGTTGGTATTGCTGGGGTATCTATTCTAAGGTAAGGAATCTATCACTAACGTGTCTCTTTCAGATGCACAAGTTACTAACTTGTGTAACGATATATCTGTAAGAGACAGTAGTTAGTGATAGATTCCTACCGCCCACCCATCCTCCCCGTTCTGCGAACTGATTTCTAGGGTTAAGGACATCCCTTTCAGGGCCCTAGTATTTTTCAGACACCTGTGTCAGCTTCTTGCATGGCTCTGCGTTCCTGGCGCGGAAAGTCGTGTACAGAACTGACGTCAGCGCGCAGGGGCGGCGCCTAAGTACTGCCCGCGACGTCATCCCGGCGATCACGACGCCGACGACGGACGCGGAGCCGCACGACGCCGCCTACCGACGCGCAAGGGTACTGCTACGCAAAACTTTCCGGATCCAGCCTGACGCCTGGGGATATTCTAAGGTAAGGAATCTATCACTAACTACTGTCTCTTACAGATATATCGTTACACAAGTTAGTAACTTGTGCTTCAGGGTTATCAGTTAATAATCTTAAGCACTGGACTGTCCAAATGCATGTGTGGGATCTTAGGGCACATTTAATAGGCTGTATTGGCCAATTTAATTTATTTTCTTTAGAAAATGACTACCAATTTGAAAGCAAAGAAGTCCCCAAACAAGCAAAGTGACAATAAAAAAAAACCTCCTTCATAATCTTTTTTAAAGGAAATGAAGGGAAACTAGGGCAAAGCAGCCGTATGCACGGCTGCTCTGCACGTCTGGAAAACTGACATGGCAGCTTTGAGTCCCCTTCCTCCAGTCTGTCCTGTCAGTGGCAGTTGCTACAGCTTTTTTTGTGCTTTGGTGTCCGCATCCTGGATTATTGAGCTTGTTTTCTTTCCCCTTATAAACCTTCTTTAAATGCATTTCTCTCACTTTTTGACAGAAAACATTTCTCTTAAAAAAAAATCCCATCTTTTGTGAAGTGCCCTTCATGTGGCAAAAAAGGAACATGTTCCTCCAGATCGTTTTCTTTTCTACTAGAATCTCATTTTCCTGACAAATGCTAGCAGTGTCAGAAGTTTTCAAGGTGCACCTTGAAGGACAGAGAAGGGTCAGAAACCTCTTTCAGGGTGATATGAATGGTTTGATGAACAAAGAGCCCTTCTACCAGATCTCCGATTTCCATCTCTCGGGACTCCTCTGAGTGTAATCCAAGAGCAGATATCTTCATGGAAAACACTGCTGTTCCTGCTCAATGTTGAGATTCAGGACATTGAGGCAATGTGCAGTGGCTTCTTGCTTGCCGCCAACTGGTGGGTGGCCCTGGAAGAGGCATTAGATATCTAAGGAACATAGAAATTGAGTGTTGAGGGGAGTCTACACCTCGAAGCATCCTGAATCCTCAGACTCCTACACTAATCTGCTGAATAGATTTTTCCAAACATTAATCCAGTAGGCTGCCTTCTACTTCAATCCTGAGGCGTTCACGTGTGTGCTCTTCTGACAAGGTTGCTACACCAGTGGTAGACATTTCTTATTCACTTCCTCCATGGCCTCAATCCCTTCCACAGCCAGTTGCACTGGTGGGTACTTCACCCTCACGACCAGCCTCTCCAACCATTTCTGCTCTGATGACCCATCCTACCATTAAGACTGCTCCCCTCTTCTGATGCATGTACTTGAAAGAGATCAAGGACTCCGAGCCGGAGTTCACGCTCTCCTCTCATGTCACAGTTGAGGGCTCAGGAAAGACATCACTCATCATTAGAGGCACTGTTGGAGATGTTGTTGAAGATGGACTTCAGGGTTCTGCTCTTTGTATCTGTCTTCTAGCTCAAGAGCCAGAATATATTCTCCAACACTGGAAACTTCACCTCCAGCCAGAGTTTTGCCAGTTGATGACATCGCTTTCATGGAAGTCTTGAGCATTTAGCATTAAGTTAACGCCCATTTGCTTTCGACCTCTAGAACTACTTCAGTAGCATTTGAAACAACACATCAGTGCTCATCAAGACCTCGCTTCCACTTCTTCCAGGTCTGTTTGAACCTCCAATGAAGTTGTTTTTGGCTCCTTCTTCAAAAGCTGCTTGATCTCTGCTTCAGGAACAAATTAAAACGGTTTGTGAAAGAGGTTTTTTATGTCTCCCCGTTTATTGGGAGACTTAACTTCTTTTAAATTGGCTGTTGGTTTACAAAGAAAATGAATTGGCCAGAATATCCTCTTAATAGGAATGAAGTTATTTTATGTGAGAAGATTTGACTTTTGTAATAAAAAGTGATGCAGGTGCCTGCACTACGTCTGGGCAATTTAGTGCTTATGATTTCAATAGAGATTTCCCTGAAGGAGAGCCAACATTACACGTGGATTTCAGGGAAGTAACTCTTCCTCTCTGTTTTGAGGGATCCGCTCAGCTCTTGCAGCCTTTTTGCTCTACTGTTTTCGTGCTTGTGTGAGCTTCTAGATGAACGTCATGCCTTCCAAGTTTTTTGTGAGAAAACAGTGCAGCAAACATTCCAAACTCTTTCCACAGAAGCTTTAGTACTGGCCAAATCAAAACAATGCTCCCGGCTAGTTGAAGTGTTTTTCAGTGTTGGTGATTACTTTCAGCAGCGACAGCAATACATTTACGTGTGGGACTATCGATCAACTTCAGCAGATTTTCAAGAACTGAGGAACTTCTCAACTCAACTTCTTTGCTGGAAATATGCAGAAGAAATGATGGAACTATATCAGCGGGGTAGGCAGGCATCTATGCCTACGGCTTCCTCCCGTTCACCTTATCGCAGTCCTGGATGGAGAGGGAGAAGGTGTGGGGGTGGGGTGTTGTCTTCATCAGGATCTTTTCCTGATCGCGACACAGTTAATCTGTCTTGGCCATATGTCGTCATCTCCGGTATACCACCATACCAGCATAGGAGGAAGAACAGGCCACACATCTTTCTTAGCCCAACTGAAGCAAGTGTGTGCTAGGCACATAACAACCTGCCAAAGCCTGTTAGGCATTTATGAGTTACCAGCATTCTTTCACCTCAAGTGCGTGCACACAGGAAATCTCATTGTTATTTTTAAGGCTTTAATTAAAGCTGAATTTAGTGCAGAATAAATGTATAAGTATTATCACAACTATAGGAGTAATAATATATTGTACATGAATGAACATACGTACAGGTTTTGAAATCAAGGAGCATACTACATTGTGCATACTTAATAAATAGTTCATGTGTACATAGTACACTTCTAACATTAGTTTATAAATATTGACATCAAAAGTCTACAATTCTGCATGGGTACTTTATATAGATGCTATCGCTTATCTGAAATCTTTTATTTTTCAGTCCTTGTTTGCAGAGAATTCCCCCGTGACTGAAAGACAATCTTTAGTCTTCTACTTGGAGGATATATTTAAAGAGGAGGAGGCCGTTTGGCTACTGAGGTAGAAGTAAAATGATATATTCTCGGTCATCCTAGCCTCATCACATGCTGCCACATCTTCTCAGCTAAGTGTGGCCAGTGTACCCTATCAAACGATACCTCAGCGTGAATGATGGCCCGAAGCATCACCTCCCGTCATGATGGCTTAGTCTTGTCTACTATGTGTAGTATCCGTTTAGTGCTGTCTTCGCATTCTTGATGCAGAATAAACCCAGCTTGATCAAGGTCTATTGGCATGGGCATGAGGGAATTCTGTCGAGGGGCCAGGATACCAGTGAAGAGTTCGGCATCAATGTTCATCAGTGAAGTAGATCTATAGGAGCTAGAATGAAGCTTTCTTTCCTGGGTTTAGAGATTACTGTTATGAAGGCCTTAGCATTGAACGAAGGTGTGTCCTTGTATCTGCAAAAGAGTTAAAGATCCTGGTGAGGATTGGGGCTAGCGGTTGGCAACATGTCTTTTAGTACAAAGAGGCAAAGCCATCTGGGCCTTAAAGGGTTTCAGGTGTGCTTTAGTTGAGATTATTTCCTCAATCCAAATGGGTTTGCCAAGCTTTTCGGTCTGTTGCAGGGTGACTTTAGTCACTCGGGCACCTTGCAAGTATGTAAGACTATCAGTGTCCTGTGTCCAGGTCTTGCGTGTTGTACAGTTTTATAGAAAGCCCGAAGACGCCTGCTATTCAGGTGTCCCCTATGACCTTGTTGCTGTCCAGATTGAGGCGAACGCTTATTCTGTCACTGTGTCTTTTGGCGTACAACTTCTGTGCTAATAGTCTGCCACCCTTGTCCCCCTGTGTAAAATGTATGTTGTAGGCGCAGTAGGACATATTCTGCCCTATCCAGGTCAAGTCATAGAAGTTGGGCTTGTGCAGTATCTAACTTAGGCCACATCCTGGGCTCCCCTGTGCGTTCACTTGCCCCTCAAACTCTGCCTTCTTGTCCTCCTGCAGTTTGTTGTCCGCTGCGGCAATAGCAATAAATTCCCCTCTAACTGCAGTCTTTAGTGTTTCTCCTAGGGAAGCTATTGGTACTTCCCCGGTGCCGTCTGTCATGAAATCGGTGATAGTGCGCCTGATCGCCCGGGTATTGTCCGGTTTGTGGATAAGGTAGTCACGTAGTGTCCACGGTCTTTCTATTTGTTGGTCTGCCTCCACCCGTAGGAAAAGAAAAAGGGGGGCATGACCTGACATTGATCTAGACTCAATGGACAACTCCTGCGGAGTAGTAAATTTAGTCTCTAAGTTTAGGGTGCGACTGTCTCCACAGTTTCCCAACCACACCCTATCACAACCACTCCAGGCTCCCTTGTAAAAGGGCCTACTCCTGTCTGAAGCGTTGCTCCGATCTATCAAGGTCATTGTTGAGCACCGAATTGAAGTCTCCCCCTGTTAGGACTCCTGGGTCTGGGGACTCATGAGTCTCGAGGACCGCTTGCCACAGAAACTGCTTCTGGTTCTCGTTTGGAGTGTAGATAGACACTGTAGTGAACAGCTGCCCCTTAACCTGAACTCGGTAGGCCAGCACTCTCCCCTTTATCTTGGCCACCTTACTCACTACCACCCCTGGGAAGTCCGGGTGAAAAGACAGCTACCCGCTCCTTTTTCATCGAGCTAGAAGAGAATGTGAATGTGATGCATCCTTTTTCATCTAAGCTAGAAGAGAGGCATTGGTTTGGGTAATGGCGAGATTTTGGTCTGTTCCAGTCTTGCAATACAAGGTGCATTTTCTGAAGGAGGCAGAAGTCTCCTCTTTTTCCTGTAAGAAAGAGAGTACCGCCTCCCTTTTTATAGGGTTTTAATAGGGTTGTTTAGGCCTCTCACATTAAGGTTAATTATTGTAACGTTAATGGAAGAACATGAGGGTAGCAGTGATCATCATGGGTGCCCAGCCTAGAGAGAGACAGTTGATCTGACTGCTAAGGTAGGCAGGCAGATGTGCAAGGAAGGAGCAATCGCTGGTACCGGGGACTGTCTTGCTGTAGTAGTGCGAGTACTTTCCCTAATCCAACCCCAAACAAACCACAGGAACATGGTAACTAGTAAAGAGCCCAATCATTGTAATAGACCAATAAGAGAGTCCAATAGACATAGCCTGGACTGGGGTTTGGTCAGCCTTTATCAAGCATTATTCACAAAAATCCCCCACCGCCTTTTGCTTTAGAACTGAGAAGGCGGCCACTGCCCGGGGGTGTGTTCCACAGCATACGATACCAGTACAAATCCCAGCTTCAATGTGTGTCTTGTCGGCCAATCCCTACGGTGAGACTGTCCAGGACTGCCTGCATCTCCTGAGCGATGATGTCCGGGTCTGGGCGCAGGTCTTTTTGGGGATCTCGTAACCTGTCGACATTGATACAGTCGCCCTTCAGCAGTCTTGCAATATCTACTCAGCTACTCTCTGGAGATACTCTCTGGCAAGTCGAGGAGTTGGCATACTTCTGCTAGCGTTTTGATTTGATGCAACTTATCCCAGCAGAAAATAATGCGAAACAGGTGGCCTCAGCCATATGAGATTCCCTTGTTTTTGAAGTGCTCCTTGATGGGTTTAAACTCTCTACATCTCTGTAGATTCAGCATGGAGAGGGCTTAGAAGAGTGCAAGTTTGTGGCCCCGGAACAGGATACTGCGTTTCTGGCCTCCAGAGTATGACCACTTTGAGTTTATAGTATTAAACGCTCGTGAGGATGTCTGGAGAGCACCCATTGTTCGCTCCTGGGCAGCCCACAATATGAACTCTGTCCAGCTTTTCCTTGCTCTCCATGTCGAGCTGAAGGATGTCGCAGAAGAGAACCTGCACAAAGGTGGGGGATGTCTGACCCCTCCACCTCTGTCTGCGCTCTCCGTTTGTCGATATTGTTCCTGCATGAGCGATTCTACAGATCCTCTGCATGGGTCTTCAGGGCTGTCTGCTATTCTTAGAGATGTAAGACTTCTTGATTTCCAGTTCTTGGCCTCTTACTGTTTTGTTGTCTTCCAAAGTGAAGACCCTGTCGCCAACTGCCACCAGGGCGTAGGAACCATTGCCCTCACCTCTGCTTATCCTCGCCTACCATTTCAGGTCTGCTCATGCCAGGATAGGTGTACGTAGCTTGCATGGCTCTCTGCGTAGTGAGGGCCTTCAGCTTCTGTTGGGTGCTGCCCCAGTAGGGCAGCTCAGGTGCTGCAGTCGGCATTTCGGTTTGTGCCGGTCTCGTCCTGGAGTAGCCTGACCTGCCGCAACTCCATCTCAATTCCGGGGGAGGTACCGTGGCAGGTTCCTTCGTGGTCGCTATCTTGGAAGCCTCAGTGTCTGGGCTGCTCCCACAGTGGTCCAGCCAATCAGGCATGCAAGCCCTTTGGTGCTCAAGGACTCTTCAAGCGTTGCTGGGGATTCACACCCCAACTTCTGCGGTTGTGGCCCTCATTTTGCTCTGCTACAAGAAACTGGTATCTTTCATACACTTAAAGTTAACTTTTAATACTCTACGAAACATTTCAATGGGATTCCTCACTTGGCAACAGAATATTATTTAAAGTATTTGATTTTATGAAAGCTAGAAATGCTAGAAACTGCTGGTACAGGCAGGACATTTTGCTGCTGTGGTCCCCTCAGCTGTATTCCACTGTACATAACTTACTCTTGTGATGTCCTTTTGGCCCCAGCTCCTGGTGAAAGCTCTCACCTCTTTTTTAATATCACTTGGACCTCTGAAGCTCCAGCATCTGTTCTCAGAAGGTCTCTAAGGCTTATCTTGGAGTAAATCAAAATCTTGGTCTTTTGTAACCTTTCAGCAAGAACTTCTCTCCTGGTCTGGACTGTCTTTTACCTGTCCTGATTAATATATCTGTTCCAGCGTGAGACTGCTCTTGCGGTATGTATCTGCAGCTCAATCAATCAATCAGTATATTTTAAGCGGGACTACTCACCCGTGAGGGTCTAGGGGCTGCAGGTCCGACTGGGCGGTGAGGTTCAGTCGAAGAGCAAGGTCTTGAGATTCTTCCTGAATTGGGTCAATGACTGGGATAGCCTGAGGTGGAGAGGCAGGGTGTTTTTAGGTTTTGGGATGTGTACATGCCTCTTCAATTAAATGATTGCTGGGGGAAGTGGGCAGGCTTTTGCTGTATGTGCCTACACTGGGAAGTCTCACTTATGTTGAGGTATGCGCCTGCTCTTGATAGTGCCTTGATTCTTGCTGTATGTGTCTGCTCTAGAAACCATTGGGCATCTGTTGAGGTATTTCACTGCACTCATTATGTACGACCTTGTCAGTTCAATGTGACTTCATGTGGCTGATATTGTGATCAGTTTGTTCTCAAGCTGTCTGAATGCTCTCCTGAAATGAGTCTGCTCAGAGTGTTGAACTGCATTAAGACTACTCTCAGGATGCAGTGGAACTGCTGCCGGCATGGGACAGTTGTCTGGTCTCATGATGGAGCACACATAGCAGTTACATCACTAACCTGTGACTCCTTCTGACCACGTTCTACAGGTAAGGAGCGCTCTACACTGTGGGACCAGGTGCAGTTCTGGGAGGACGCCTTCCTGGATGCCGTAATGTTGGAGCGTGAAGGAATGGGTATGGACCAAGGACCCCAAGAGATGATAGACCGGTGAGTTATGCTCCTCTATGGTGAGATCTTCGCATACAATTCCACAACATGCAGTTTGTAGGCTGCTCTAGTGGTACTTTGCGCTGATCTTTAGTTTAGCTTGTGCTGTGATCTGTCCCCCTCTACCTTCTTTTGACCTTCCTTTTGTGCCTCTGTCCCTTCTATTAGACTGTACTCTGTAGCTTGTGTTTAGCTGTCCTCTGTCTCATCCATGGCTGTGCCTTATTTCGAGCTGTGCTTTGTTCTGACGTGTTGAGCTGTGCACTGCTCTCTGTAGGTTTTGTTCTGCTGTCCTTGTAGCTCTTGAGCTCAGCTCTTCCATCGCCATCGTTGGTGAGCACTTGTTCTCTTTAGCTTCAGTTATTCTTCCTTCTGGGTTTCCTGTGGTCATGCTGCTTGTCCCTTTTTATATCATATGTTAAGCTGTGCATCATATGCATTTTTAATGTGAACCTGTGCTGTGTTCTCCCTTTAACTCCAGTTTAGCCGAGCTCTGTTCATTGTTAATCTTGTGTTCGGCTTTGTGTGTCACCTCTGTAGGTTGTGTTGAGAGATGCTCTGTGCTGCTGCAGCTTGTGTTGTGCACTTCTCTCTAGCTTGTGTAAATCTGTGTCCTCTCCCTCTGAGGTGCTCATTGCATTGTTTTATCTTTATGGATTATGTATAGCTGTGCTCTGTTTATCTCTGTAGCCCTTTGTTGATCTACGATCTGTTCCATACGTAGCTTGTTTTGAGCTGTGCCGTGGTATCATTAAAGCTTTTTTTGGAGCTGTTCTTTGCTTCCCCTATAGTTTGTGCACAGCTATGTTCTTCTTTGTGTATCTTGTGTTTAGCTATGCTCTGTCCTTGTTTATATTGTTCTTTCTTGTAGCTAGTTCAACGAATTACTCTGGTCTCTTGCTTGTTTTGTGCCGTGCTCCCTCCTGCTTGTTTTGTGCTGTGCTCTGCATTTTCTTTAGTTTGTGTTGAATTTTAATCTTCTCTTGCTTGTGGTTTGCTCTGTAGCTAGGCTTTGAGCTATGCTCTGTAGTGTGTTTTGAGCTATGCTCTCTCACACTGCAGTTTATGTGGAATGTTGTGTCTGGTAGTTTGTTGTGAGCTGTGCCTTACTCTTTAGACGTTGTCTGAGCCATGCAAGCCACAGATATTCACCGGTGCTACCTTCCTTGTGTTATGCTTTGCTAGATCTGTGTCTGGTAGTTTGTTGTGAGCTGTGCCTTACTCTGTAGACGTTGTCTGAGCCACGCAAGCCACAGATATTCACTGGTGCTACCTTCCTTGTATTATGCTTTGCTAGATCTGTGTCTGGTAGTTTGTTGTGAGCTGTGCCTTACTCTGTAGACGTTGTCTGAGCCACGCATGCCACAGATATTCACCGGTGCTACCTTCCTTGTATTATGCTTTGCTAGATCTGTGTCTGGTAGTTTGTTGTGAGCTGTGCCTTACTCTGTAGACGTTGTCTGAGCCACGCATGCCACAGATATTCACCGGTGCTACCTTCCTTGTATTATGCTTTGCTAGATCTGTGTCTGGTAGTTTGTTGTGAGCTGTGCCTTACTCTGTAGACGTTGTCTGAGCCACGCATGCCACAGATATTCACCGGTGCTACCTTCCTTGTATTATGCTTTGCTAGATCTGTGTCTGGTAGTTTGTTGTGAGCTGTGCCTTACTCTGTAGACGTTGTCTGAGCCACGCATGCCACAGATATTCACCGGTGCTACCTTCCGTGTATTATGCTTTGCTAGATCTGTGTCTGGTAGTTTGTTGTGAGCTGTGCCTTACTCTGTAGACGTTGTCTGAGCCACGCATGCCACAGATATTCACCGGTGCTACCTTCCTTGTATTATGCTTTGCTAGATCTGTGTCTGGTAGTTTGTTGTGAGCTGTGCCTTACTCTGTAGACGTTGTCTGAGCCACGCATGCCACAGATATTCACCGGTGCTACCTTCCTTGTATTATGCTTTGCTAGATCTGTGTCTGGTAGTTTGTTGTGAGCTGTGCCTTACTCTGTAGACGTTGTCTGAGCCACGCATGCCACAGATATTCACCGGTGCTACCTTCCTTGTATTATGCTTTGCTAGATCTGTGTCTGGTAGTTTGTTGTGAGCTGTGCCTTACTCTGTAGACGTTGTCTGAGCCACGCATGCCACAGATATTCACCGGTGCTACCTTCCTTGTATTATGCTTTGCTAGATCTGTGTCTGGTAGTTTGTTGTGAGCTGTGCCTTACTCTGTAGACATTGTCTGAGCCACGCATGCCACAGATATTCACCGGTGCTACCTTCCTTGTATTATGCTTTGCTAGATCTGTGTCTGGTAGTTTGTTGTGAGCTGTGCCTTACTCTGTAGACGTTGTCTGAGCCACGCATGCCACAGATATTCACTGGTGCTACCTTCCTTGTATTATGCTTTGCTAGATCTGTGTCTGGTAGTTTGTTGTGAGCTGTGCCTTACTCTGTAGACGTTGTCTGAGCCACGCATGCCACAGATATTCACTGGTGCTACCTTCCTTGTATTATGCTTTGCTAGATCTGTGTCTGGTAGTTTGTTGTGAGCTGTGCCTTACTCTGTAGACGTTGTCTGAGCCACGCATGCCACAGATATTCACCGGTGCTACCTTCCTTGTATTATGCTTTGCTAGATCTGTGTCTGGTAGTTTGTTGTGAGCTGTGCCTTACTCTGTAGACGTTGTCTGAGCCACGCATGCCACAGATATTCACCGGTGCTACCTTCCTTGTATTATGCTTTGCTAGATCTGTGTCTGGTAGTTTGTTGTGAGCTGTGCCTTACTCTGTAGACGTTGTCTGAGCCACGCATGCCACAGATATTCACCGGTGCTACCTTCCTTGTATTATGCTTTGCTAGATCTGTGTCTGGTAGTTTGTTGTGAGCTGTGCCTTACTCTGTAGACGTTGTCTGAGCCACGCATGCCACAGATATTCACCGGTGCTACCTTCCGTGTATTATGCTTTGCTAGATCTGTGTCTGGTAGTTTGTTGTGAGCTGTGCCTTACTCTGTAGAAGTTGTCTGAGCCACGCATGCCACAGATATTCACCGGTGCTACCTTCCTTGTATTATGCTTTGCTAGATCTGTGTCTGGTAGTTTGTTGTGAGCTGTGCCTTACTCTGTAGACGTTGTCTGAGCCACGCATGCCACAGATATTCACCGGTGCTACCTTCCTTGTATTATGCTTTGCTAGATCTGTGTCTGGTAGTTTGTTGTGAGCTGTGCCTTACTCTGTAGACGTTGTCTGAGCCACGCATGCCACAGATATTCACTGGTGCTACCTTCCTTGTATTATGCTTTGCTAGATCTGTGTCTGGTAGTTTGTTGTGAGCTGTGCCTTACTCTGTAGACGTTGTCTGAGCCACGCATGCCACAGATATTCACCGGTGCTACCTTCCTTGTATTATGCTTTGCTAGATCTGTGTCTGGTAGTTTGTTGTGAGCTGTGCCTTACTCTGTAGACGTTGTCTGAGCCACGCATGCCACAGATATTCACCGGTGCTACCTTCCTTGTATTATGCTTTGCTAGATCTGTGTCTGGTAGTTTGTTGTGAGCTGTGCCTTACTCTGTAGACGTTGTCTGAGCCACGCATGCCACAGATATTCACCGGTGCTACCTTCCTTGTATTATGCTTTGCTAGATCTGTGTCTGGTAGTTTGTTGTGAGCTGTGCCTTACTCTGTAGACGTTGTCTGAGCCACGCATGCCACAGATATTCACCGGTGCTACCTTCCTTGTATTATGCTTTGCTAGATCTGTGTCTGGTAGTTTGTTGTGAGCTGTGCCTTACTCTGTAGACGTTGTCTGAGCCACGCATGCCACAGATATTCACCGGTGCTACCTTCCTTGTATTATGCTTTGCTAGATCTGTGTCTGGTAGTTTGTTGTGAGCTGTGCCTTACTCTGTAGACGTTGTCTGAGCCACGCATGCCACAGATATTCACTGGTGCTACCTTCCTTGTATTATGCTTTGCTAGATCTGTGTCTGGTAGTTTGTTGTGAGCTGTGCCTTACTCTGTAGACGTTGTCTGAGCCACGCATGCCACAGATATTCACCGGTGCTACCTTCCGTGTATTATGCTTTGCTAGATCTGTGTCTGGTAGTTTGTTGTGAGCTGTGCCTTACTCTGTAGACGTTGTCTGAGCCACGCAAGCCACAGATATTCACTGGTGCTACCTTCCTTGTATTATGCTTTGCTAGATCTGTGTCTGGTAGTTTGTTGTGAGCTGTGCCTTACTCTGTAGACGTTGTCTGAGCCACGCATGCCACAGATATTCACCGGTGCTACCTTCCTTGTATTATGCTTTGCTAGATCTGTGTCTGGTAGTTTGTTGTGAGCTGTGCCTTACTCTGTAGACGTTGTCTGAGCCACGCATGCCACAGATATTCACCGGTGCTACCTTCCTTGTATTATGCTTTGCTAGATCTGTGTCTGGTAGTTTGTTGTGAGCTGTGCCTTACTCTGTAGACGTTGTCTGAGCCACGCATGCCACAGATATTCACCGGTGCTACCTTCCTTGTATTATGCTTTGCTAGATCTGTGTCTGGTAGTTTGTTGTGAGCTGTGCCTTACTCTGTAGACGTTGTCTGAGCCACGCATGCCACAGATATTCACCGGTGCTACCTTCCTTGTATTATGCTTTGCTAGATCTGTGTCTGGTAGTTTTTTGTGAGCTGTGCCTTACTCTGTAGACGTTGTCTGAGCCACGCATGCCACAGATATTCACTGGTGCTACCTTCCTTGTATTATGCTTTGCTAGATCTGTGTCTGGTAGTTTGTTGTGAGCTGTGCCTTACTCTGTAGACGTTGTCTGAGCCACGCATGCCACAGATATTCACCGGTGCTACCTTCCTTGTATTATGCTTTGCTAGATCTGTGTCTGGTAGTTTGTTGTGAGCTGTGCCTTACTCTGTAGACGTTGTCTGAGCCACGCATGCCACAGATATTCACTGGTGCTACCTTCCGTGTATTATGCTTTGCTAGATCTGTGTCTGGTAGTTTGTTGTGAGCTGTGCCTTACTCTGTAGACGTTGTCTGAGCCACGCATGCCACAGATATTCACCGGTGCTACCTTCCTTGTATTATGCTTTGCTAGATCTGTGTCTGGTAGTTTGTTGTGAGCTGTGCCTTACTCTGTAGACGTTGTCTGAGCCACGCAAGCCACAGATCTTCACCGGTGCTACCTTCCTTGTATTATGCTTTGCTAGATCTGTGTCTGGTAGTTTGTTGTGAGCTGTGCCTTACTCTGTAGACGTTGTCTGAGCCACGCAAGCCACAGATCTTCACCGGTGCTACCTTCCTTGTATTATGCTTTGCTAGATCTGTGTCTGGTAGTTTGTTGTGAGCTGTGCCTTACTCTGTAGACGTTGTCTGAGCCACGCATGCCACAGATATTCACCGGTGCTACCTTCCTTGTATTATGCTTTGCTAGATCTGTGTCTGGTAGTTTGTTGTGAGCTGTGCCTTACTCTGTAGACGTTGTCTGAGCCACGCAAGCCACAGATCTTCACCGGTGCTACCTTCCTTGTATTATGCTTTGCTAGATCTGTGTCTGGTAGTTTGTTGTGAGCTGTGCCTTACTCTGTAGACGTTGTCTGAGCCACGCAAGCCACAGATATTCACCGGTGCTACCTTCCTTGTATTATGCTTTGCTAGATCTGTGTCTGGTAGTTTGTTGTGAGCTGTGCCTTACTCTGTAGACGTTGTCTGAGCCACGCATGCCACAGATATTCACCGGTGCTACCTTCCTTGTATTATGCTTTGCTAGATCTGTGTCTGGTAGTTTGTTGTGAGCTGTGCCTTACTCTGTAGACGTTGTCTGAGCCACGCAAGCCACAGATCTTCACCGGTGCTACCTTCCTTGTATTATGCTTTGCTAGATCTGTGTCTGGTAGTTTGTTGTGAGCTGTGCCTTACTCTGTAGACGTTGTCTGAGCCACGCAAGCCACAGATATTCACTGTTGCTACCTTCCTTGTATTATGCTTTGCTAGATCTGTGTCTGGTAGTTTGTTGTGAGCTGTGCCTTACTCTGTAGACGTTGTCTGAGCCACGCATGCCACAGATATTCACTGGTGCTACCTTCCTTGTATTATGCTTTGCTAGATCTGTGTCTGGTAGTTTGTTGTGAGCTGTGCCTTACTCTGTAGACGTTGTCTGAGCCACGCATGCCACAGATATTCACCGGTGCTACCTTCCTTGTATTATGCTTTGCTAGATCTGTGTCTGGTAGTTTGTTGTGAGCTGTGCCTTACTCTGTAGACGTTGTCTGAGCCACGCAAGCCACAGATATTCACTGGTGTTACCTTCCTTATATTATGCTTTGCTAGATCTGTGTCTGGTAGTTTGTTGTGAGCTGTGCCTTACTCTGTAGACGTTGTCTGAGCCACGCATGCCACAGATATTCACTGGTGCTTCCTTCCGTGTATTATGCTTTGCTAGATCTGTGTCTGGTAGTTTGTTGTGAGCTGTGCCTTACTCTTTAGACATTGTCTGAGCCACGCAAGCCACAGATATTCACTGGCGCTACCTTCCTTGTATTATGCTTTGCTAGATCTGTGTCTGGTAGTTTGTTGTGAGCTGTGCCTTACTCTGTAGACGTTGTCTGAGCCACGCAAGCCACAGATATTCACTGGTGCTACCTTCCTTGTATTATGCTTTGCTAGATCTGTGTCTGGTAGTTTGTTGTGAGCTGTGCCTTACTCTGTAGACGTTGTCTGAGCCACGCAAGCCACAGATCTTCACCGGTGCTACCTTCCTTGTATTATGCTTTGCTAGATCTGTGTCTGGTAGTTTGTTGTGAGCTGTGCCTTACTCTGTAGACGTTGTCTGAGCCACGCATGCCACAGATATTCACTGGTGCTACCTTCCTTGTATTATGCTTTGCTAGATCTGTGTCTGGTAGTTTGTTGTGAGCTGTGCCTTACTCTGTAGACGTTGTCTGAGCCACGCATGCCACAGATATTCACCGGTGCTACCTTCCTTGTATTATGCTTTGCTAGATCTGTGTCTGGTAGTTTGTTGTGAGCTGTGCCTTACTCTGTAGACGTTGTCTGAGCCACGCATGCCACAGATATTCACCGGTGCTACCTTCCGTGTATTATGCTTTACTAGATCTGTGTCTGGTAGTTTGTTGTGAGCTGTGCCTTACTCTGTAGACGTTGTCTGAGCCACGCAAGCCACAGATATTCACCGGTGCTACCTTCCTTGTATTATGCTTTGCTAGATCTGTGTCTGGTAGTTTGTTGTGAGCTGTGCCTTACTCTGTAGACGTTGTCTGAGCCACGCATGCCACAGATATTCACCGGTGCTACCTTCCTTGTATTATGCTTTGCTAGATCTGTGTCTGGTAGTTTGTTGTGAGCTGTGCCTTACTCTGTAGACGTTGTCTGAGCCACGCATGCCACAGATATTCACCGGTGCTATCTTCCTTGTATTATGCTTTGCTAGATCTGTGTCTGGTAGTTTGTTGTGAGCTGTGCCTTACTCTGTAGACGTTGTCTGAGCCACGCATGCCACAGATATTCACCGGTGCTACCTTCCTTGTATTATGCTTTGCTAGATCTGTGTCTGGTAGTTTGTTGTGAGCTGTGCCTTACTCTGTAGACGTTGTCTGAGCCACGCATGCCACAGATCTTCACCGGTGCTACCTTCCGTGTATTATGCTTTGCTAGATCTGTGTCTGGTAGTTTGTTGTGAGCTGTGCCTTACTCTGTAGACGTTGTCTGAGCCACGCATGCCACAGATATTCACCGGTGCTACCTTCCTTGTATTATGCTTTGCTAGATCTGTGTCTGGTAGTTTGTTGTGAGCTGTGCCTTACTCTGTAGACATTGTCTGAGCCACGCATGCCACAGATATTCACCGGTGCTACCTTCCTTGTATTATGCTTTGCTAGATCTGTGTCTGGTAGTTTGTTGTGAGCTGTGCCTTACTCTGTAGACGTTGTCTGAGCCACGCAAGCCACAGATATTCACCGGTGCTACCTTCCTTGTATTATGCTTTGCTAGATCTGTGTCTGGTAGTTTGTTGTGAGCTGTGCCTTACTCTGTAGACGTTGTCTGAGCCACGCATGCCACAGATATTCACTGGTGCTACCTTCCTTGTATTATGCTTTGCTAGATCTGTGTCTGGTAGTTTGTTGTGAGCTGTGCCTTACTCTGTAGACGTTGTCTGAGCCACGCATGCCACAGATATTCACCGGTGCTACCTTCCTTGTATTATGCTTTGCTAGATCTGTGTCTGGTAGTTTGTTGTGAGCTGTGCCTTACTCTGTAGACGTTGTCTGAGCCACGCATGCCACAGATATTCACCGGTGCTACCTTCCTTGTATTATGCTTTGCTAGATCTGTGTCTGGTAGTTTGTTGTGAGCTGTGCCTTACTCTGTAGACGTTGTCTGAGCCACGCATGCCACAGATATTCACCGGTGCTACCTTCCTTGTATTATGCTTTGCTAGATCTGTGTCTGGTAGTTTGTTGTGAGCTGTGCCTTACTCTTTAGACGTTGTCTGAGCCACGCAAGCCACAGATATTCACCGGTGCTACCTTCCGTGTATTATGCTTTGCTAGATCTGTGTCTGGTAGTTTGTTGTGAGCTGTGCCTTACTCTTTAGACATTGTCTGAGCCACGCAAGCCACAGATATTCACCGGTGCTACCTTCCTTGTATTATGCTTTGCTAGATCTGTGTCTGGTAGTTTGTTGTGAGCTGTGCCTTACTCTGTAGACGTTGTCTGAGCCACGCATGCCACAGATCTTCACCGGTGCTACCTTCCTTGTATTATGCTTTGCTAGATCTGTGTCTGGTAGTTTGTTGTGAGCTGTGCCTTACTCTGTAGACGTTGTCTGAGCCACGCATGCCACAGATATTCACCGGTGCTACCTTCCTTGTATTATGCTTTGCTAGATCTGTGTCTGGTAGTTTGTTGTGAGCTGTGCCTTACTCTGTAGACGTTGTCTGAGCCACGCATGCCACAGATATTCACCGGTGCTACCTTCCGTGTATTATGCTTTACTAGATCTGTGTCTGGTAGTTTGTTGTGAGCTGTGCCTTACTCTGTAGACGTTGTCTGAGCCACGCAAGCCACAGATATTCACCGGTGCTACCTTCCTTGTATTATGCTTTGCTAGATCTGTGTCTGGTAGTTTGTTGTGAGCTGTGCCTTACTCTGTAGACGTTGTCTGAGCCACGCATGCCACAGATATTCACCGGTGCTACCTTCCTTGTATTATGCTTTGCTAGATCTGTGTCTGGTAGTTTGTTGTGAGCTGTGCCTTACTCTGTAGACGTTGTCTGAGCCACGCATGCCACAGATATTCACCGGTGCTACCTTCCGTGTATTATGCTTTGCTAGATCTGTGTCTGGTAGTTTTTTGTGAGCTGTGCTTTACTCTGTAGACGTTGTCTGAGCCACGCATGCCACAGATATTGACCGGTGCTACGTTAATTGTATTATGCTTTGCTAGATCTGTGCCTGGAATCATGTTCTTGTCTCTTACAGATATTTCTCACTTGGGGATCATGATCGAAAACGACTGGAGGACGATGAAGATAGACTTTTGGCCACACTACTGCACAATATGGTCGCTTACATGCTTATGATCAAGGTCAGTCACAGTACAGAGTGTCCCTGCCATCAGCCTGCTGTCTCCCTTGCCTTTGTTTGCTCCTCTACTTCATTGCGCTATAAAATGAGACGCTGCATAACAAGCATTTCTTGCAGCCCTCAAAGTGCAGACTGTCAACTTCCACAGGGTGAGACAGATGTGGCTCATGGGAGCACATCATGAAACCTTTTTAAAAAAAAAAAAACGATTTTATTTTTTACTTTATCAAGATGTCTCCAATGTGCAGGCCCATGGGTTTAGATGAGGTGTGTGTGTGAGGAGTTGGCCTGGCATATGCTGTCCACTAATTATAGTGGGCACCGTGCACCAGTCCAAATCGACTCTTATGGTAGGTAGGTTAAAGACAACCTTATTGAAAGCTATCCTAGTGGTAGCTATGGAGAGCAGCCTTCAGGCTAAGTCTTGAAGGAATGTAAAGCAGCTTGTTTTACCAGTCTATAATCTCTTGAGTGACCAAATGAAAGAGCACCACACCAGGTATATATTCAAAATATATGTATTTATTACTAAACACACCCCTCTAGTCTCTTTATGAGGCTAGAGTTCGAAGTACATAGGTTATAAGATCTTAAATCACAGTAATAGCACAAATACACGTTTGGGCCCTAGGGGCGTACCAAACCATATACCAATAAAGTGGTATGCGAACCACGACTGAACTAGACACTAGGCCTAGAGCCTCTAGAAGTGCTTGGACCACAAGGAACCACCCAAGGTAGTGACACAGGGGACCCACGGGAGACGCGTGCAGTGTAAATACACAACCGCGATACGCCGTTAACTTCTATGGAGAAAGTCGGGATCGGGAAAATAGAGGAAAGGGACACTTAGAAGAGGACTAGGACAAAACCCTTTGAGATCTAGGACTTTGAAGAGTCTCTACCCACGGGAGCACCGGAGTACTCGTGTTACCTCACCCCGGGAAGCCGGGTGCATAGGTGCCTTTCGGGGTCGGGTTTCGTCGTCGGTTCTTATGGCGATCTGCTGCAAAGTGCTGCTGGCGACCAGGAGAAAAGTGTCCGGGTGGATCCAAGAGTGGATCGGAGTTCTGAAGAACCTGAAAGCAGAGGGGACAGAGTCTGGGTCACTAGCCAGTGACCAGGGAGGCGATGGACAGATGCCCACCGATGTCGAGTGCTTCAGATTCGATGACGGTCGTCTTGACTCTTCAGCCACGAGGTCCGGGAGGCGTTGTCGGCGACCAGGAGCAGGATTCGGGCTGTTGCTCGATGTCTGTCGAGTGCAGAGGTGTCGGCGACCGGATTGGACCCAACAAGCCTTGGCAACGGCAAGTCTCGAGTAAGATGTAGATCGTCGATGATGCAGACCAGCAAGGCCTGGGGGACTCACCCAGCGAGGGTAAGTGAGGGCAGGCCTGGAGCAACCAGACTGCCAAGTAAAGAAAAGATTGGCCTTCGTTAAGGGCTACTAGCCAACGGGCTAGCGACCGCGAAGGAGCCTCGTGACGCCGCACGTGGAGCTGGCTTACAGGACACTCGTGGAGTGGGGGCCAGGGATCTTCGGTGCAGGTGGTGCTGGAGGCTAGGGCTACTCGGAGCCCAAAGCACGACTTCTTGGGAGACCCAGAAGATGGTGCACTTGCAAATGTGCTCGGTGTCCAGGGGTCACGGTCTCAAGTCACCCACGATAGCCACGGGCCTCAGCTTTGCTGGGGACTCAGGGTAGCCTCGGGGAAGTCTGAGAATCCACCTCTGGTGATGCGATGACTTCGGCGTCCGACGGGAGCTTCAGTGATGCGAACCGGACAGATGCTTCTTTGGTGCCTGCCAAGCAGGGAGTCACTCCTTGACCCCAAGGGAGATTCTTCAGTCCTCTAATCTTGTCGTAGAGCGTCGAAGGTCCAGGATTCCGTGTCAGAGTTTCGTCCAGGTATAATCTAAAGTCCTAAGGACCGGGTTCCTACCTTTATTCTAAAAATAGGGGATGGACTACTCTGTGGCCCCACCTATGGGTGGGTCAGGGCAGAGGGGTGGCTACACCCCTTTCCTTTGTCCAGTTCGCGCCAAAGCAGGGGCTGCAAGCCCCTGATCCGGTTTGAACTGGGGTATGCACAGGGACACCAAATGTGCCCCCAGTGCAGGACTTCAAAGCACCCGAAAGTGCTCCCGCCCAGCCCCAATACACATTGTCCTGTCTGGGGAGGTGGTCACACCTCCCTGGGACAGGAAACCTATTGTCCAGGCCTCCCTGCCGGAGTTTCGTCCAGCAGCAGGAGGCCAGACTCGTGTCTGTGGCAGCAGCATCCATTTTGTGATGCCAGGGCTCTGGAAAGAAGTTACCGGACTCGTCAGAGTTAACATGCCTTTCCCTCTAGAAGGGTGGAATGCTACCCCCGCCGCCAGGATTGGCGGGGGGTAGTATTCCAAGATGTTTGACACCAAACACGACATGTTTAGGTGCAGCCATTCCATAGTTAGCATTTTACCGCGAGGATATAATGCGTTTAAGAGTATATGGTCAGGCTGCACTACAAACAGCATCAGAGATGGTCTCCGAACGCTGCAGAGGGGCCCTGCTCATGCAGGGGCACCCTCTCACATAGGAACCATGCACTCTGCCTTTAGGATCGATAAGGCCTGCCTTAGGAGTGACTTATAGGTTTATATGTGTGTATGCTTTTAGTGATATAGGTAACCTATACCACAGCAAGGGGTGCATGCACCACCTTACCCAGGCTGCAGTAGCAGACCTGTGGTGTCAGTTTGGATGGCCTACCAGGGGTGGCATAATACATGCTGCAGCCCCTGGCAGGCCTCTGAGGTACCTATGCCCTTGGTACATAGTATACCATATACTAGGGACTTACAAGGGCACTCCAGATCCCAATCAGTGATGTGCCTAAGGCACATGGAGACCCTTTTAAAGAGGAAACAGCTAGGCTGGGGTTCTGAATAGCAGGGCCCCAGCCAGACTAATGTCGAAAACCAGTGAAGTATCAGCAAAAGTGGGGGTACCCCTGTGAAGCAGATCCTACTCTCCTACAGTGTGCTTTCGAAGGATAAATAAATTATAAATTCCTACTCTATACAACTCTATCCATCTAGTGCTTTCATCCAGAATAGTTGAGGGTTTTTGAAAAAGTATGACTATTGACGCAAGGAATATGTATGACTGGAACGTTCTAATGTTAACATGAAGGGGATTCCTCCTTAATATGACTCCCCTTTCTGCTTTTCTTTTCCATGGTATTGATTGAACCAGCTGATGCTCTTCCTAGTTTTTTTGACAGACACAAATTCAACCTTGAGTGTGTCCAAGAGACATTTTATCTGTATCGCGGTTGATAACACAGTGGATAAGTCTTTAAGTGGTTCCCCCAGATGTCCATAGTCACCAACATGTAATATAAATGCTTGGCTTATCAAGAATTTGGAGGGTGGATATTATTGATGTACTCCTCGCTTGCGTCAATTGTGGGGATGTTCCCTCCTGTTCCGTTTGAATCACTTGCCTTTAGCTCTTTCAGCAGTTGGTAAGGGCCACTGTCTGAAAACAGACCTGCCCACTGTGAAGGACCCATAAACATACGTTTAATCTGGTTTCTCCCCAGTCACTACTTTAATGCATCAGTTCCAGTTTGTTTTTCTCTCTGCGGAGTAAGGATTTCTAAATGCTACAGTACTCCTATTTAGGTTTTTAAAATGTATAAATGTTATTTTTAAGCCTGATAGCTGGGTTTGATATCTTTTGCGGACCCTTTGCGAGCACCTTTTTGTGATAGTAATGTATTTCTCCAGAGTGATATTCTCCCACCGTCCTTTTCAAGTCCTTGTGTCATCATTGTTTGACAGGCATGTCCATGAACTACGACTATAGACCTTTTTCATATACCAGACAATAATAAAGGGAGGCTGTCCCATTTGTCAATAAATGTTATTTAGGTGGTAGATGTTAGGCTAAATTGGTGTATGCCTGTGGGTTTAGGTCACCATTGCAGAAATTACAATCTGGCCTGGCAGAAGGTCCTTGAGGCAGATCTTGCATACCCTCAGACTTCTCTGGTACTCACTGAGTGCAAGTGCCATCACCATGGCAGCACTGGCCGTTGCTGAAGTTTTTGTGGCAGATGTGGCATACCCTAGGACCTCTCTAGTACTCATGGAGTGCAGGAGCCATCGCCATGGCCGCACTGGCATTTGCTGAGGTTCTCGAGGCAGATCTCGCATAGCCTAGGACCTGTCTGGTACTCACTGAGTGCAAGAGTCATCGCCATGGCAGCACTGGCCATTCTCTCATAGGGGATTTCCATGTATAGTCATAAGCACCTGAATAGTCCCGCCCACGTGCGGGGACCCCGGAGCACTTCTTTAGATATATCTTCTTAAGTGGATATTTTTCACCTTTCTTCAGGAAGGCCTGCAAAGACACTTAAGATAGAGAGACAATAATGCAGTCTAAATACATAGGCTTCACTAGCCGCGTCTTCATCTAGAATTGAAAAAAGGTAGCCAGTATACTAAATTTTGAGTAGATTTTTGTAGTATTAAACGCACATAATAATCTCCTTCACAAAACCGCTTTTTTCATTATAGAGATGAAAGGAAAGGGCAGAATAGCCCCATAGGCTGCCATTATATGTCTTTGAAAATAGAAGCTGTGCCTTTAAGATTCCAGAGACCACCCGTATCCCATCATGCACAGCCAGTGGCACTTACTGCAGTTCTTTTTTCCGGCTCCTGCTTTCAGGACCCTGGAGCATTGAGCTTTACCAATTTGGTGTTTCTCTTCAAAAATAACTTTTGAATTTAGTTCATAACTACTTCACTCGATGTCTTTGGTCTTCCTTTTCATGTTTCTGTCTTTTTCGGACAGAAAATTTGCAGTTTTTCACTCAAAAATGCCATCTCTTTTTGATAAGTGTCCAGACTGTGGTAGGAAGAAGGCCAAGACTGATCCTCACAGAGTGTCTATAATTTGTCTTCCTGCTTCTCATGTTCCTGATACCTGTTCCATCTGTAAAACCTTCTCTAAGCGTACTCTGCGTGACAGAGAAAAGATCTGGCTTCAGGGAGCAGAAGAGGGAAGAAAACAGCAGGTAAAGTCTTCAGGTTGTACTTTAGGGCAAGGAGGGGGTCATTCCTCTACCAGGGCTCGGTCTTCAGCATCTTGGGGGGGCTCCCCAGCAGAAGAAGGGCTGAAAAACGGCACTGGTCCTGGGCGAGGACGATGACGTCCAGAGGAGGTACAGCGCCGACCTGTTCGCCGTCGGCCCAGGGCTCTGTGTCCAAACGACATCTACGTTCCACGTCAAGAGAAAGATCATCGACGTCGATTTCCAAGCCGACGACAATACCATCTCGTTCGGCGTCAGGATGTCCACCGCCGACGGTGACACCTCGTAGGTCGACGTTGAGAACCTTATCACACCGGCACAGTCGTTCGACGTCGAGATGCCTCCGTCGATCGACGCCAGGTCCTCATCGTCCATCACCGACATCCCACCGTCGGTCGACGCTGAGAGGTCGGTGTTCAACGTCGAGGCGAGATCCCCCATCGAGGCGACGTCGAAGGTCCCCGTCGACAAGTAGATTGACGTCGAGAGGGAGTCAAAGAACCTCTTCAGGAACTTTGTCACCATCTTCAAGACTTCAGGAGGCGCAGAAGAAGAGAAGACGTATTTACACGTCTGATTCGGATTATTCCCGAACCTATTCTCCATCTAGGCTTGTTTCTTCTCCAGCATCTCATCAGCAGTCTCCACCCCCTTTTCCAAATGTGGAACCAAGATCTCCTCCTCCTCCACCGCCTCCTCTGTCTCCTCCACCTCCTCCACCATCTTCACCACGGAGACCAAGGTCTAGATCTCACACGAGGCATCGGTCTCATAATCATAGATCCTCTACTCATTCACGTCATCGCCATCATAGAGGAGGGTCTCATTCCAGACATATAAGAGACACATCCTCTTCAAGCACAGGCAGATATTCACCTACACTGACGGATTCGCCTCCCCCATGGATCTCACCAGTTGATGACATTTTAACGTTTCAAGAGGTTTTAGTGAGGGGTGCTTCCAAATTGAACATTCCAGTTTCCACTCCTACACCTACAACTTCCGTCATATTTGAGACTCTGCAACAAAAACAAGCATCACGTCCCTTGCTTCCTCTGGTGCCGGGTCTTTTAGAACCAGCGATGGAGCTCTTTTTGACATCCTCTATTGTTAAGTCACCTCTTTCCAGGCAGCAAAAAAAATACCGGCCTCCGGAGCAGGACCCTGCTTTCCTAAGGATGGACCCAACTCCGGACTCTGTTATTGTGGTGGCTGTGAAGAAGCAACATGCCACTGCTCCAACTTCGACAGTGCCACCAGATAAAGAGAGCCACAAAATGGATTCAGTGGGGAGGAAAGATTGCAACACAGCAGCGACTGTCATGAAAGCTGCTAGTACCACAGCCTTGTTAGGAAGATATGACAGGTGTGGGAAGGTGGAATCTGACTGCATGGTTGCCCCCACTTTTTTCCTGGTGTTTTGCTGGTTTTCGACTTAGTTTGGCTGGGATCCTGCTATTCAGGACCCCAGCCTATCTGCTTTCCCCTTAAATTGATTGTATGTACTTTAGGTACACTCCAGATTGGATTCTGGGGTACCCTTGTGAGTCCCTAGTATATGGTATACTATGTACCCAGGGCATAGGTACCCCAGAGGCCTACCAGGGGCTGCAGCATGTATTGTGCCACCCCTGGGAAGCCTTTAAAAATGACACAACAGGTCTGCTACAGCAGCTTGTGTAAGGTGGTGTATCCACCCCTTACTGAGATATAGGTTCCCTATATCTCTCCATATCACTGCACATGTAAACTTATCAGTCACCCCTATGGCAGGCCTTAACAATCCTGAAGGCAGGGTGATGGGTTTCATGTGAGAGGGTGCTCATGCATGAGCAGAGCCCCTCTGCAGCTTTCGGAATCTTCATTCCGGGGTTGTTTGTGATGCAGCCAACCATATACTCTTAAGTGCATTATAACCTCGCGGTAAATGCTAACTTGAGAATGGCTGCATGGAAATATGTTGTGTTTGGTGTCAAACACCTTGGAATCATACCTCCACCCCAGTAACTGGGTGGGAGGTATGATTCCACCCTACTAGAGGGAGAAACATTGCACCACCGGTACACCCGGTACCAGCTTAACAGAACCCAGGAATCACAAAATGGATGCTGCAGCCACAGACACGAGTCTGCCCTCCTGCTGCTGGACGAAACTCCGGCAGGGGAGGCCTGGACAATAGGTTTCCAGTCACAGGGAGGTGTAACCACCTCCCAGACAGGCTTTAGTGTATTGCGGCTGGGTGGGTGCACTCCAAGAGTGCTTTGAAGTCTGCACTGGGGGCACATTTGGTGTCCCTGTGCATAGTCCAGCTCAAACCGGTTGCAGGGGCTACCAGCCCCTGCTCTGGCGCGAAACTGGACAAAGGAAATGGGTGTAGCCACCCCTCTTTCCTGACCCTCCCATAGGTGGGTCCCCAGAGTTTGTCCCACCCCTTCCTTGGGTATAAAGTAGGAACCCCTGACTACAGGACTTTAGATTACACCTGAACTAAACTCTGACACAGAAACCAAGTACTTCGACGATCTGCACTACGCTGGATGACTGAAGAATCTCCCTTGGAGTAAAGGAGTTACTCCCCTGCAAGGCAGGCACCTTTAACGCAACTGACCGGTTGGCATCTCCGAAGCTCCGACGGACTCCGAAGCATATTGCCACACAGGAGGTGGGTTTTCCGAGGTCTTAGAGGTCGATCTGTGCCCACAGCAAGTCTGAGGCCCGTATGCCTCGTGGTGACCGTGCAACCCGAACCCCTGGGCACCGCGTCCATTTGCAGAAGCATCAGCTTTCCGGCGACCCCTGAGGCTGAGCTTTGGGTTACTTGTAGCCCTGACCCCAAGCAGTGATCACACCGAAGATTGCAGGCCTACACTCAACTGATTCCTCTTGAGGTCCCTTCGCGATCCCTGGTCTGTTGACCTGTGGGTCCCCAAGTAGACAACTCTAACTTTGATTGGGCTTCCCTGGTTGCTCCAGACGTGCCCTGACTCTCCATCGCTTGGGGAGTCCCCAGGACCTTGCTGGTCCGCACAGAAGCATCTTTTCTCTTCCTGTGTGGGTTGCTGTTGCCAAGGCTTGTTGTGCTCTATCCAAGCACCGACTCCCCAGCACTCGACATCCTTCGTGGGACAGCTCGAATCCGGCTCCTGGTCGTCCTTGACGTCTCCGGGACCCCGTGGCTGCAGAGTCAAGCTTCACCTCTCCGCACCTGAAGCACCCGACATCGGTGGGCATTCGATTGCTCCGCTCCTGGTCACTGGCTAGTGACCCAGACTCTGTCCCCTCTGCTTTCAGGTTCTTCACATCTTCGATCCAGGCTTGGATCACACCGGACACTTTTCTCCTTCACGGCAGCAGCACTTTGCAGCAGATCGCCATTGAAATCAACGACGATTCCCGACACCCTTTGACACCTATGCACCCGGCTTCCCTGGGTGAGGTAACACGAGTACTCCGGTGCTCCCGTGGGTGTTGGCCCTAGAACCCCTTAAGTCTAAAGGGGTTTGCTCAAAGTCCTCTTCTAAGTGTCCTTTTGCTTTAAAATTCCAACCGCGACTTTCCTCATAGAATCCTACGGCGCTCGCGGCTGTGT
Organism: Calotriton arnoldi; assembly: GCA_963921515.1. Taxonomy (NCBI): domain Eukaryota; kingdom Metazoa; phylum Chordata; class Amphibia; order Caudata; family Salamandridae; genus Calotriton; species Calotriton arnoldi. The sequence continues at coordinate 726,502 of CAWUFW010005897.1, forward strand.
TCTCGCACTGCACACGTCCCCCGTGGGTCTCCTGTGTCACTACCTTGGGTGGTTCCTTGGGGTCCCAGCGATTCTACGTGCTCTAGGCACTGTCTAGTCAAGTTGTGGTTCTTATACCACTTTCTTAATATATGGTTTGGTCCCCCCCTGGGGCCCAGTGGATATTGTGCTATTTACTGTCGTTTTAATACTGTGATATTGTGTATCTTGGACTCTAATCTCATAAAGAGATTAGCAGTGAGTGTTTAGAAATAAATACATATATTTTATATATATACCTTTTGTGGTTCTCCTTTCATTTGGTCATTCAAGAGGTTAAAATCTGGTAAACCAAGCTGCTTTACCCTCCTTCAAGACTTAGCCTGAAGGCTGCTCTCCATAGCTACCACTAGGATAGCTTTCAATAAAGGTTGTCTTTAAACCTATCATCAATAAGGGTCGTTTGGACTGGTGCAAGGTGCCCACTATAACTAGTGGACAGCATATGCCAGGCCAACTTCTCACAACAGGGCACTGTGGGAATCGCTCCAGCAGTTTGCGGACTACCTACCTAGAGACAAAAGAAAGGATTTTAATGAAATACTGGCAGAAAGTCTGATGGTTTCTAATCAAATTATAAGTGCAGCAGCAGACGCATCCCTTCTTTCTGCGCATAAGTATTGCCACGGGGTAGCACTACGGCAGCATTTATGGCTACGTCTTACATCGCTGAAGCCTGAATCGCAACAACGCATTCTGAATCTCCCGTTTTCAGGTAAGACTCTTTTCGGCACTCATGCAGACGAGGAAACGGCCAGGATGAAAGCAGAAATGGAGACGTTAAAAGCTGTAGGCCTGCAGAGGCCTAAGGAGCAGCATAAATCTTTCCGACCTTTTCAATGCTGCTACTCTATACAGAGGGTTCAAACCCCTCGGTGGTATCTGGGCCGCCAGTCAGGTACGCGACAACAGTACCAACGTTCCTACAAGCCGTATCTGGAAAAAAAAGAAAAGAGGAAGATTAGGCCAGCAGCCTGCTCAAGGAGGCAAAATGCCTGCTGGTACAAAACCCTGAATCCTGTCTTCCCCTCTTTGTTACCCACTCCGGTAGGGGGAAGCATCCGACATTACCTGACAGAGTGGCAAAAACGAACGGAAGACAATTGGGTGCTGAATATTGTTCGCAATGGATACTCGCTCAGGTTCATCAGCCCTCCACCGTCAATACCTCTGAAACAATCCAGGTTTCAATTGCACCAATTACAACTGGAAGAGGACATCCTCTTACAGAAACAGGTGGTGGAACCTGTTCCTCCTTTACAACGAGGCAGGGGGCAATACTCCAGATTCTTTCTGGTCAAAAAGAAAGACAAGAACGAGTTCAGACCCATTCTCGACCTAAGGACGGCCAAAAGTTCAAAGAGAGGTTCCGAATGCTAGCATTACACCAAATCTACCCTCAGTTCCATCGAGGAGATTGGTTATGCGTAATCGACCTTCAAGATGCCTACTTCCACATTCCCATCATAGCGAAGCATCGCAAATTTTTGAGGTTCGCAGTGGGGAACAAGCACTACCAATACTGTGTACTCCCATTCTGCCTGAAGTCAGCACCCAGGACTTTCTCCAAATGCATTTCGGTGGTGGCGGCGCATCTGAGGAAGCACAAAGTGTTTGTCTACCCCTATCTAGACAATTGGCTAATCAAGGCATCCACGGCTCATGAAGCTCAGCTGCATTTCAATTGGACTTCCGATCTTCTTCTTCAGCTTGGTCTTCATGTCAACTAGGCGAAATCCACCTCAGTGCCCGTGCAGTGCCTGCAATATCTGGTAGCTTCCATCGATACTCGCACGGCAAGCGTGTGTCCTTCGGAGGAGAGACGCTTATCGATCCTTCGGAAGGCTCAGGCTCTCATGGCGCTCTCTCGCCTGACTGTGAGGAAGGTATCCTCTCTCCTGGGTTCGAAGACATCCTGTATATTCCTCACTCCGAATGCATGTCTCCACATGAGACCCCTGCAGGAATGCCTGGAAGATCAATGGGATCAGCGAACAGGAGATTGGGAAGACCGGATTCAATTGTCTCAACACGCCCTCCGGTCCATCAAATGGTGGTGCTACCCCACCAATATTCTACGAGGGATCCCGTTTCACAAGGAGATGCCTGTTCAGACCATAGTCACGGATGCCTCTCTCCTGGGATGGGGAGCCCATACAGGTCAACTTCAAATCCAGGGCATATGGTCACACAAGGAATCTACTTACCACATCAATCTGCTAGAGCTACGAGCAGTTCACTTTGCGTTGAAAGCCTTTCGGCCATCACTCAGCTCCAACTCCCTGCTTGTACAAACTGACGATACAACAACCATGTACTACCTCAACAAGCAGGGAGGCTCGAGGTCCAGACCATTGTCTCAGGAAGCCCAGACGATCTGGAAGTGGCTTCTGGACAGAAATTTGACCATAACAGCAACTCACCTTCCAGGTGTTCAAAATGCTCAGACCGACTCTCTAAGCAGACTCTTCCAGGAAAACCAACAGTGGGTCTTAAACGACAACGTGGTCCACGATATCTTCGGAATATGTGGTACTCCGGAAGTCAACTTGTTTGCCTCCGCAGAAAACTGCAAATACCAAAACTTTGCGTCGAGGTACTACCAACCAGGAATGTTGGGGAATGCCCTATGGATTAACTGGGCAGGCAGATTTCTCTACGCCTTTCCTCCAGTTCCCCTAATCCCGGCAGTACTCACCAAGCTGGCACAGTCACCGGCCACAATGATTCTCATAGCCACGGAGTGACCACATCAATGGTGGTTCACGGACCTCCTTCACTGGTCTGTCCGTCCACATCTCAGGCTTCCATACCAGTCAGATCTCCTAACGAAGTTCAGAGGCCAGATGGTGCACCCCAACCTCTCCTCTTTGAATTTGGTAGCATGGCTCCTGAGATAGTACAGTATGGACACTTGAACTTGCCTCAAAGCTGCATGGACATCTTCAAAGAAGCTAAACGGCCATCAACGCGTTCCTCTTATGCTCATAAATGGAAGAGATTCTGTATATCTTTTTCTCTGCCTCTTCCACCGCGTTCTATAGGGTTGGGCTTGCTAGTCTATTCAAGTGCTTATGACTATACATGGAAATCCCCTACGAGAGAAGGAATGGTTTCTTACCTGTAACTCCCGTTCTCTTGTAGGGGTATTTCCATGATAAGTCATAAGCAACCCTCCCTCCTCCCCGGTGGATTAGACACAGGAATCTATAACATAGAGCATGCATTCTCTTCTCATCACCCTCAAAAAGAATTGAAGTAACTGCCACTGGCTGTGCATGATGGGATACTGGTGGTCTCTGGAATCTTATAGGCACAGCTTCTATTTTCAAAGACATATAATGGCAGCCTATGGGGCTATTCTGCCCTTTCCTTTCATCTCTATAATGAAAAAAGGGGTTTTGTGAAGGAGATTATTCTGTGTGTTTAATACTACAAAAATCTACTCAAAATGTAGTACACTCGCTACCTTTTTTCAATTTTAGATGAAGATGCTGCCAGTGTAACCTATGTATTTTGGCTGCATTATTGTCTTTCTATCTCTTAAGTGTCTTAGCAGGCCTTCCTGAAGAAAGGCGAAAAATATCCACTTAAGAAGTTATATCTAAAGAAGTGCTCCAGGCTCCCCGCATGTGGGCGGGACTATTCAAGTGCTTATGACTTATCATGGAAATACCCCTACGAGAGAATAGGAGTTACAGGTAATGACATCACCATGGCAGCACTGGCAGTTGCTGAGGTTCTCGAGGCAGAACTCGCATACCCTGGAATCTCTCTAGTACTCATGAAGTGCAGGAGCCATCGCCATGGCAGCACTGGCCGTTGCTGAGGTTCTCGGGGCAGATCTTGCATACCCTAGGACCTCCCTGGTATTCACTGAGTGCAGGAGCCATCCCAATGGCAACACTGGCCCTTCCTGAGGTGCTTGAGGCAGATCTTGCATACCCTGGGATCTCTCTAGTACTCATGAAGTGCAGGAGCCATCACCATGGCAGCACTGGCCGTTGCTGAGGTTCTCGAGGCAGACCTAGCATACCCTAGGACCTGTCTGGTACTCCCTGAGTGCAGGAGCCATCACCATGGCAGCACTGGCCATTGCTGAGGTTCTCGAGGCAGATCTCGCATACCCTAGGACCTCTTTGGTACTCACTGAGTGCAGGAGCCATCGCCATGGCAGCACTGGCCGTTGCGGAGGTTCTCGAGGCAGACCTTGCATATCCTAGGACCTCTTGGGTACTCACTGAGTGCAGGAGCCATCACCATGGCAGCACTGGCCGTTGCTGAGGTTCTCGAGGCAGACCTTGCATACCCTTGGACCTCACTGGTACTCACTGAGTGCAGGAGCCATCGCCATGGCAGCACTGGCCGTTGCTGTGGTTCTTGAGGCAGACCTCGCATACCCTAGGACCTCTTGGGTACTCACTGAGTGCAGGAGCCATCACCATGGCAGCACTGGCCGTTTCTGAGGTTCTCATTGCCCGTTATAGGCCCAGGGTTGCAAGTGTGAATCATGCAGGTCTATGTCCAAGGCTTTGAAATCAGTTACGATTTTGACAATAAGCACCAAAGACATTATTTAAGCTCAGGGTGTGTCTAGGTTTTCAGATTGGACACCAGGCACTGGCTGCACAGCCACAAAAGTTCCCTTTAAGGTCAGTCCCAGCTCACCCCATGCTTTGCCTTTTAATCTTCCATCTTGACTAAAGTGTTGTTACAGTATGAACATTTTGAAACATGTGAACTTTTACTGCACAAAGGTCATGCTCAAGAACGAACGACTTTCCAAGGCTTCATGGAAATTTCCTTCGTCAACAAGTTACACTAGGAGCGTACAGTCTCGGTAGTCTAGCTGTTCTCTTGATCCACTTGAATTGAGTTCAGTCTTTCATAACGATGACCTTGCAATTTTTATCAACATAAGAGCTGTGGTATGGTATTTTGCATCATAGGATCTTCTTGATAGTGAAAAACATAGAAGAGTCCTAACTTTTTGTTGTTGTTGTTGTTGAGTTTTTGTATAGCGCAAACTTGACACAGCGGCATCAGAGCACTTAACATGAGCACCAGTTGCGTTACAGACGGACACATGCATTTTGTTAGGCACGGGGAGATTAAGTGATTTGCCCATAATCATAGGATTCTGAGTGTCCTTATCGAGACTCGAACCCGGTTTCCCAGCTTAGAGGTCGACCGCTCTAGCTGTTAGGCCACATCCACTCCCTTGTCCTGGTCAGAATATATATAGCATAACAGTTATTGCGTCCTAAATGAGGCCCATTTTCTGAACTTTCTTTTTATTAAAATAAACGACACCTTGGACCTCACACTGATGAGGAGGGTCAGAGGATCAGTACTAACGTTTAGGACTCCTGTAGATTCCTAACCTGGTGATTAATTCCAGGCACCAGGGTGGTTCCAGAAACTTTTCTAAAGTTATTCTACACGTGTAGGGGGCGCTGACTCCAGCACTGGAAAGAATGCTATAGTGACATCACTGAAGGCAAGAAGTGCCCACCCTGGTGCACCAATGTCAGTTCCCGTTCTTCTATCTGCGCCTTTTATTGGAGATCCAGAGTTTCCCGCTTTGATTTTTTTTTTTGTCAAGTCACTGATTTTCTCTCTTGCAAAACATTTCAGTGCAGTGCTCAGAGAATATCATCTCCCAGAGAGTCGGGGTTCAAGCCCTGTCCCAGTTGTGACAGCAAATATCCATCATTTACTCCCACTAGCTCTACTGGCGGTGGTTATGTCGAGGCACGACTCAAGGTCGTGCAAGCTGTGCCGCAGCATGCACACCAAGGCCATGAACGAATGCTACGTCCAAGGCTTCGTAATCCAGACTTTCACGGCCCATGATGAATATTGCACTCTGAGGTGATTAGTAGTCCAGATTGAGGTCTCCCTCCAAATATCACTCATCTCTTTCCTCTAAATTCTCCAAGAAGAAATAAAGGAAACACAAGAAAAAGACTAAGCATGGAGGGGATTGACATTGACCCTGACCACGGTCAAAGATAGGTCTGCTCTTCCCACTCTACCATCTGTAGAGTTATCTTCTGACCCGGAGCTCATGGATATAGCTCTGCCTGAAAGACCACCTCCAGCGGCCAGCTCCACTGATACCTTTTCTAGAGCTGCTGAATTCTGTTTTCTAGATCCCCCTGGCACAAAGGACTCAGTCGATGTGCCAAGAGTTAGCCTGCAACCCATACACAACCCAATCAGCAATATTTGAATAAGGTGTTTTTCAAGTAACAATCGGGCCCATGAGACATGGCATGGACATTTAGTGGAGCACCAAATCCTCTCTCGTAAATAAATAACACACTCAAGGTTCACAAGAAAACAGAATAGACATTTTAAAATATTTATTTTTAAACTAAAACTCCAATCTAGTGCACACAGCGTGAATTGTAACCACAATGAAGATAAACATGAAGGGAGCGAGAAGGTTTTGAGGGGGGTAAAGAGCAAATAATACTCCAACATTATTGCTATATATTGTAAAGCGCCGACACCCTCATTTACTGCTTCTGAGTGCTATAATAGTTCTAGCACATTAATAAAAAAAGCCTATTCTGAGTTTCAAAGATTAACAGTTGCTTATCTATTTTTAGAACAATAAATTCTATTTTCTGCTCTCAAAATCAGCTGTATCTGTGTGATAAGTACAGCCAGCTGAAACAACCAGTGAAGTCAGATTGTCTCCCCCACAGCTGTCACCCGTTGTGGCCTGGCATGGAGGTTCTCTTTGCCTCTTAGTTTCTAAAAGATTATTCAGAATGTTTTATTTTTTTATTTTTTTTATAACAACTTTTATTAGTTTTCAAATTACAAACAGACTTGCTTGCCAAAACATTTATGATCACCATTCCAGTCCTGCATGAGATTGCACATTTAAACATCGAATCAGGGTGACTTCAGACCATTATAATCCAACCATTTCCCGCATCCAGTCATTGCCCGCTTTCCATTCTGTCATCATTATTCGGGATGATTGAAATGTTAGTGCCCTGCTCTTGCGGGCCTCACAAAGGATAGCTTCCCTGTTTCTGTAATTGAGGATGCAACAATTAGTGGCCACCTGGGCATGCCTGGTGGAGGACATTGAGCCATTGAGCTGTGTGCCCTTTTGATTACAAACCATTCCGAGAAGGTGTCCTCCTGTAGCCACAACAGCAGCCAAGTGTACAGGAAGTGCGCGTGGTTCAGGGACTCTGATTCCTCCGGGAGTCCAACGAAACGTATATTGTTGTGCCAAGACCTGTGTTCTGCATCTTCGGCATGCCTTTCGAGAGTGGTAGTGAGGGAAAGCAACTTTGTTACCTTATTCTTGAGAGAGGTGACATCTTCCACAGTTGAGATTCTGTCCTCTGTTTCAGTGACTCTGTGATATTCCGGAGATCCTGGCAGAGTAGTGATACGTTCACTTTCACCCTTCTTATCTTCGTTTCAACTGTGTCTCGAGACTCTTGGATGGCTTGTAGTATAGTGTTGAGGTATGTGGGTTCCACTGAGCGCTGAGTCTAAGGGGGTGGGGGGACAAGCGGGAAGCGGCTCTTGATGCCCAGCACCAGCTGCTGGAACAGTGGTGAATTTATCCATTTTAGTTTGGACACACGTCGCCGCTCCTTTTTCCTTCCCCATGTTCTGTTAAAGGTAAGTCGTGGGGGCTCAGTGATTTTAATCTTCATTTAGAAAATGTTACTAAGAACAAATCTGCCCATTTTGTTGATATGATGGACAGCATGGACTTAGAACAACTTATGAAGGGACCTATCCACTCTACAGGCCACCGGCTTGATGGAATTTTCTCGGCTAACCCCATTCCCCAAATTTTACCGTCTCTCCCTTTGGTCTGGTCAGATCATCTTGCGGTTATGTTCAACCTTATTTCTGCAATGAACAACCCCATAGCCGCTCATCCTCTCTCCACCAAGTCTGATCACCCGTGGCATAAAATGAAGAGTGATTCATTTAACACCATGCTAGCCCTGACTCCACCTGTAGTCTCTCACAATCTGGACTTGGCAGTCAACGACTACCACCACTGCATTTACTCTATTTTAGATCAGCTAGCCCCTCTAAAGAGTCAAAGAAACCTTGGAGCCACCCTTTTTTAACCTTGTTTCAAGGAAAGGTTGGTCCCCTGCCTGTTTCCCACGTTGTACCCACAGTAAGTGATCTCTCTGCCACATTGTCCACCTTTTCATCACTCGCTCCAGCTCAAGTCCTGAGCTTACTTAACCAAATCAAGTCAGGTTTCCCCCTTGATCCATGCCCTCCTAAAATCTTACATCTGGCGCCCGAGGCTTTCTCTGTGCATCTTACAGACATCTTTAACCAGATGTTCAGCACAGGGTATTTCCCCACAAAGTGGAAGCTAGCCTCCATCCTTCCTCTCCTTAAAAAGCCCAATCTCAATACCACTGTCCCAAACAACTATTGCCCTATTTTGCGTCTTCCGTTCTTTCAGAAATCGTTGAAAAGACTATCAACTCTGGACTAACAACTTTCTTCGAGATCCATGGCCTGTTAGACCCCCCCCCCCCCAAGTTCGGCTTCAGAAGGCACCATAGCACCGAGCTGGCCTTGATCACCGCATCGGAACAAATCACACAAACTGTCGATGCAGGAGGTAATGCCTTGATTTTATTAGATCTCTCTGCAGTATTCGATACGGTCAACCATGATATTCTCCTAGATCGTCTTGCCTCCATTGGAATCACGAGGAGAGCACATACCCTTCCCAGATCCTTTCTCGTAGATCGAGAACAGTTTGTTGCTCTTGACTAATACAACTCACCCCCTTTTAGTCTGCCTTTGTCCCTCAGGGCTCTTTGTTGAGCCTAACTCTCTTTAATATCTATGTGACACCTTTGGGCCAATTGATCAGGCCCTTTGGATTTTCGATGGCGTCCAATGCCGATGGCACCAAAATTGTGGTGTCAGTAGCCAGTGATCCGGAAGACACCGCCACTCGCATCCAGAATTGCATGCTCCGGGTCAGTAGATGGATGTCCCAGAACTGTTTGAAGCTTAACTGAAGCAAAACTGAGGTTTTGCTGTTTGGCAGCAAGACATCTTTCTAGTCCCCAAGTTGGTGGCCATAGGAACTTGTATTGCCTTTGACAGTAAATTATCTTTTGAGGGCCATATTAACTGCATCACTTCAGTATCCTTTTATATCATGAAGCTTCTCAGAAAAATCTTCCCCTTTATTCCGCAGGGCTTACAGAAAACTGTGATCTCTGCTCCAATTCTTGAAAAAATTGATTACTGTAACGCCCTTTTTACAAACCTTCAGAAAGATGCCTTAACAAAATACAGATTCTACAAAATGCTACTGCTCTCCTGCTTCTTGGCATTCCCAAATACAAGTCGCTGTCCTCCGCCGTGACTCGCCTCCTTTGGTTTCCGCTTAATGAGCGCATTGACTTCAAGGCTCTATGTATCGCCTTCGAGGCTCTCTATATCGCCTTCGAGGCTCTCTGTATCGCCTTCGAGGCTCTCTGTATCCCCTTCGAGGCGCTCTGTCTTGCCTTCGAAGCGCTCTGTCTTACCTTCGAGGCTCTCTGTATCGCCTTCAAGGCTCTCTGTATCGCCTTCGAGGCTCTCTGTATCGCCTTCGAGGCTCTCTGTATCGCCTTCGAGGCTCTCTGTATCGCCTTCGAGGCTCTCTGTATCGCCTTCGAGGCTCTCTGTATCGCCTTCGAGGTTCTCTGAATCGCCTTCGAGGCTCTCTGAATCGCCTTCGAGGTTCTCTGAATCGCCTTCGAGGTTCTCTGTATCGCCTTCGAGGTTCTCTGTATCGCCTTCGAGGTTCTCTGTATCGCCTTCGAGGTTCTCTGTATCGCCTGTGAAGCTCTCTGTATCGCCTGTGAAGCTCTCTGTATCGCCTGTGAGGCTCTCTGTATCGCCTGTGAGGCTCTCTGTATCGCCTTCACAAGGCTCTCTGTCTCGCCTTCACAAGGCTCTCTGTCTCGCCTTCACAAGGCTCTGTCTCGCCTTCACAAGGCTCTGTCTCGCCTTCACAAGGCTCTGTCTCGCCTTCACAAGGCTCTGTCTCGCCTTCACAAGGCTCTCTGCATCGCCTTCACGAGGCTCTCTGCATCGCCTTCGAGGCTCTCTGCATCGCCTTCGAGGCTCTCTGCATCTCCTTCGAGGCTCTCTGCATCGCCTTCGAGGCTCTCTGCATCGCCTTCGAGGCTCTCTGTCTCGCCCTTCGAGGCTCTGAATATCTCAGACAAAGCTTTTACTGGTATATCCCACCAAGATCACTCCGCTCTGCTGCTTCAACCTAGTAATCCCTAAATTTAAAAAAATCTTCTTGGGGTGGTATGAGCTTCGTGACCTGTACCACCAGACTATGGAACTCCCTCCTCCTCAGGAGAGAGACTGTTAGCTTTCAGGAAAGCCCTCAAAACGTGCCTTTTAAACATTAATATCTCTAGCTTTACTCTGTGTGTGTCTTTGTGACTGCCTTTTCGTTGAGTTTAGCGCTTAGACACCTTAGGGCAGTAGAGCCCTTTAGAAATCTTATTTTCATTTCATTTCGAGGACCCTGTGAAGATGATTGCCACTTGGCTCCCTTGCCCCTGGAGAGGAAGGTAGCACGAGCAGCTGCGGCTGTCCTGTTAAAATTGCACCAGGTGGGGTGGGGCCACCTGTCTGCACAAAGGGTCACGAGTCAGCCAAGTGAAGGAGGGTCCCTTGCCCAATATCGCCTCTATGGCTGATGTCTCAGCTGTCCCTGTGTGAGCAGTCCTGCCACACCAAGCAAACACAAGTCCCCAGCTTTCCCACTTCCGCAGGATAGAACATTGCTGATCAGGGGCTTCCTCATAGCCCCGTGGCCCCTGTTGCCAGCTCTGGTGCTGGGGTCGGGCACTTTGAATCAGCTTGCTTGCCCCAAGGAAATCAGTGGGGGCAGCACATGCAGCTGCAGGGTCGAGACAATACAGGGCACTGGGGCCGACTCGGGCACAAATGTCTGGTCTCCCTACCCCAGCAGCCGCATCGGTCCATGCTTCCCAACTGCTTCCTCCCTGCCGACCCGGGCACCACCCCGCGACGGCGCGCATGATGTCTTCGTTCTCCCCCTTGCTCCTCACCTTAGCTCGCGAGCAGGAGGCGAAGTCCACATTGGGCCCGAAACAGCGATACCTTGTAGGGCGTCGACCTTCAGCAGATGGGAGTGCCGGTTCCAGCTTCCCGGGAGGGCCGCACTGGTCATTCACGGCCCAGGCCCGTCCCGTCACAGGGCCGCCCTAAGCCAGGAAGGGAGAGTTCTCGCCCTCGTTGCGATTGCGGCTCCACCGCAGTCCCTCCGCTCTGTGGAAACTCTGCGGTCTCCGATGGACCGAACTGTGCAGCCATTGGCTGGGTTTCCACTGAGCCGCCAGGCCGTCTTGGTTCGCGGCTGATATCTTCGCCACGGACTCTGGAAGCAGATCGGGTGCCTTCTAGCTGCTCCTCTGAGGTCCCACACGGTCTGTCTGAGTCCGGAGCAATGTGCAGCAGGCTGGATGGCAAGGCTGGCCATCTTGTGCATCTGCCAAGTTGCTCGTCACCCCCCCACCCCCAAACAGATTTTTCAGACTTCATGATAAACAAATGAACAATAAACTAGTAGTAGCATAACTCCTTTTCAACTATTTTCACTCTTAGACAGTGTTCTATTGAAAAGACCACAAAATGAAACACACAATTCTCAACATTCTAGAAACTGTGGTTTTATAATAATGATTAAATATGAAATAATCAACTTCAATGATTAAATACCACAGATATATACATGTAAGCTTGATTATCATATTTGCAGGAATAGAACAATATGAAAAGAATGTGCACTTAATTTAATCCTACGTATTCACTGTTTAATTAATCAGTTAGCACATGTTGTTCACTGAAGGGGAATTCCAGCCCTGTAAGGGAAGAAGCATAATATATAATATACGACATCAAAGCTCTCGTCAGTCCGACCACCACCACCGATGCCTTTTTATGGCACTGACGTCGCGTTGTTTGAAATTTCCAGTGCCATGGACTGATTCAGCTCTTTTCCTCCATGTGATAAAATAAATATTAGGGCGTGTTTTAGTCCACTCTCGTGCCTCTATATCCCATGGAACCCTTTGGAGCTCCAATCAGGGTACAGCAGGCAGGTTCTCCACCAGCACTGTGCATCCATTTTGTTCACTAGGAACACCTTCGCCACTGACCAAATCCATTCCAGACCCATGCCAGTAGGCCCTTCACCAGCACCATTGCTGACACCATTACTACTACCTTCATCGGCACCGGCGCCCCTCAATGAACAGTCGGCACCAACTAAATAGAGGTCACTCTGTGGTCCAGAAGAGCGGTCCAGTGAGTATTCTGGGGGAGGAAAGGTACAGAGGAACATGCCTTCTCATGCTAGCACAACTGTCAACCTATTCATATTCTATTTGGATCGGACTCTGATCCCTTACAGGGGCCAGAAGGCGTTCAACATGACACAGATGATGGCAGTGCTGAATACTTGGCATTGCAAAATGCCATTGAACTTGACAGTTTGCCGAACATGGATATTGACCGCCTTTTGGTGCCACCGTTTGTTGAAGTGACCGCCTTTTGGGGCCAGCGTTTGTTGAAGTGACCGCCTTTTGGGGCCAGCGTTTGTTGAAGTGACCGCCTTTTGGGGCCAGCGTTTGTTGAAGTGACCGCCTTTACTTTTTTCCTTAGGAAGGCGGCTAATGGATTAGAAATACCTCCTTCTTCTGTGGAATGAAAATCCAACATTCTCACAGAGGTCCTACAACCTGTTTCCTCCTCGGCAAAACCACTATTGCCTTTTAATAGGGCTCTGATGGAACCAGAAAGGGATGTGCAGGAAAAGCCCACATTAGCCCCAGTAATGAACCTCATGTTGGCCAGGAGATACAGAGTGGGTCAAGATGATCCACTGGTCTTGACAATGCACCCTTCCCCAGAAAGTCTGGTGGTATAGGCCTCATTCTGTTTCAAACAAATCCAGGGAGTTTTTCTGGTTCACTCTCGAGACAGGGAGTCCAAAAAGTTAGAGGCCATGGGGAGAAAGATCTCAGCAGGTTGCCTTGTAGATGAGGGCTCTGCAGTGGTGCCTTCGCAGTTATCTGTTCCAGCTCTGGGGATATGTGGCAGACACCATCATGATCTCCTGTGACACTACAATGAACCTGACTTGGTGGTGGGTGGAGGATCACCTGTCCAAAGAGTTGTCCTTCTACCTTCCGCAAGCCGTGGGGGTGCTCATGTGGGTGTTCTGGAGATCAGAGACATCTGATCTCCAGAGGAGCAGATATTTCACAACAACATGCTCAAGTTGAGAGCAATTTGACTGGCCCTCAAGGCCTTCTTTCCTTCCCTTTGCGGTCATTCTCTCCAGGTCCGGAAGAAGACTGCAATGTGGTACATCAACAAACGTCGAGTCTCGCCTTCACTGTTGAAATGTTGAAGCTTTGGGCTTGGATGCATGAACATACGATCCGGATAGTTACGAAGTGTTTGGCCGGATATGACACCAGGCTGGCAGCTTGAGGCAGCGTCATCTTGTCGATCATGAGCAACATTTGCATTCGGAGGTGGCATAAAAAGGGTGTGGATAGGCGCCAATGATGAAGCATATCACGATAAGTGAGTGAGGCGTCTATTTCAATATCTTTCGATATCGCAGAGGTGGAAAACAAACATCCTCAAATATAGTGGGACCCCTTTCCATCCTTCATAATTATCAGTTGCTATTGTGTATAACTTCCTGTAAGGGCTGACAGCCTCTCCTAGTCTGAAGGGTAGATTCTGCAACTCATCCTCCGGAGCCCCACCACCCTGCATGAAGATTGGACTGGTACACCTTAGCTCCTCCCAGCTGCCACTAGAGGTGGTGAGCGTGATCCTTTCGGCTAGTCATTCCTCTGGTAGTGCCCTGAAAGGCAAGATAGATTTGGTGCGTGGTGTGCAGAACATGATGTGGACCCTTTGAAGGCTTCGTTCTGCGCTTCGCCCTGTTGCTGGCCCAGCAGGGCTGTGCGGTAAGCACAGTCAGTGGTTACGTTGCAGCCTTGTCGGCATTTCGCTACCCTCCAGACCAACCATCACTATTCAAATCTCCAATCATGATTAGATTCACTAATACGGTTCCACCTTCCCCATTTGTTGTACCTTAATGAGATGGACTATTCTCCCACCTTAACGGACAGTCCACCCTCTAGAATATCTCCTGTGGATGACATTAATACCTTCACGAAGTGCGCGCGAGGGGAGCTCATAAGTTGAATATTGAGTTGCTCACTCCTCAATCATCTTCAGACATCTTTGAGACTTTGCACCAGAGAACGGCAGTAAGGCCTCTGCTACCTTTGGAACCGGGACTCTTGCAACCGGTCATGGATACCTTCCTCACACCAGCATCTCTCAAAACAGCTCCAGCGAGGATCTTAAAGAAGTATAGACCTCCAGAGCAAGACCCTCTTTGCTGAGAGCGGATCCTCCCCCTGATTGTGTCATCATTGCTGCTGCAAAGAAGACTCATGCAGTAGCCTCTTCAATGGTGCCTCTGGACAAGGAGAGTAGAGCACAGGACTCTTGGGGAAGAAATGTTTGTGGCACCGCAGCTTCATCCCTAAAGGTATCCAGCGCTTCAGCACTTCTAGGGCGCTATGTTAGGGCCCTTAGGGACTCCTTAGAATGCTTCAAAGAAAAGCTACCCGAGGAAGATCGCCGAGATTTCGAAGAAATTCTTCAGGAGAGGGTTCTAGGGGCTAATCAGTTGATCAGTGCATCAGCAGATGGGGTATCTCTAGCTGCACACTCCTACTCGCACTGCATCTGTGCGAGAAGGTCATCTTGGTTACGTCTCACTGTCTTGAAACCGGAAACCCGACAACTCATTCTAAATCTTCCTTTTTCTGGGAACTCTCTCTTTGGCTCTCGCACGGATGAAGAGATGGCCAGAACTGGACACTCTAGAAGCGGTAGGTCTGGAGAAGAAAAAGGAATTCCATTGATGATACAGACCTTACGACCGCAGGCCTTTTCATCAGAGGGTTCAAACCCCTCAATGGTCTCAGAGGCAGCAACACCAGACAAAAACGCACTACCAGGGGCATCGCCCCTCCCACGGTAGAGGTACCCCTTGCCAATCCTCTTCCACTTCCAAGAATGCAAAATAATGAGCAGCCGCTTCCCCTGTCGCCATCACCCACTCCAGTGAGGGGGAAGTATCGCCTACCATGTGCAAGAATGATGCAGCATCACAAGGATCAATGGGTACTGAATATACTGCAAAATGGATACTCTCTACGTTTCCGTCATCCACCCCAGGCAATTCCTCCAGTAAAAGCAAGGTGTCCCCAGCTGTCACTGGTACAGCAAGAAGTAGCCACTCTCTTGCAAAAATCTGCAATAGAGTGAAGGGGTCTACTCAAGGTACTTCCTATTGCGAAAGAAAGTTCGCAAAGTAGAATTCAGACCTTTATTAGACCTTCGTATTCTAAACAAATCCATTCGAAGAGAAAAATTTGTATGCTGGCTCTCCATCAAATATATCCTCATCTCTAGCAAGGAGACTGGAAGTGTTCGATAGATCTTCAGGATGCGTATTTTCATGTACCAGTCACCGTACGCCACCGGACGTTTCAGCGTTTAATGGTAGGGAACAAACACTACCAGTACAAAGTTCTTCCGTTCGGATTGAAGTCGGCCCCATGAGTGTTTACCAAATGCATGTCAGTAGTAGCGGCTTCTCTATGTCGCCAGGGACTTTTCATTTATCTGTACCTCGATGATTGGCTCCTAAAGAGTTCATCTCCTCAGTGTGTGAGAGATCACTACCAGATCTGCCTAGTATTGTGACAAAGGCTGGGCCTTCAGGTCAATTTAAAGAAATCAGTTCACCAACCTACTAAAAGGATACACTATCTGGGTGCTACTGTAGACTCCAGCACGAGAAGAGTGTATCCTTCGGAGGAGAGACTATCATCTATCACTCTGAAGTGCACTCAACTTCCTCACTCTCCTCATCACTCGGTCCGACAGGTCGCCTCACTTCTGGGGTCGATGGTATCTTGCATCTTCCTAGTCCCCAATTCCAGACTGAAGATGCAACCCCTGCAGCAAGATCTGGAGGACAAATGGGATCAGAAAACCGCTCGATGGGACAACAGGATTCTACTCTCCCAAGCTGCAAAATCATCCATCCCATGGTGGACTCATCGGAGAAATCTTCTGGTGGGGATTCCCTTCCATCAAACCCTGCCAACACAATCTCTGATCACAGACACCTCCCTTCAGGGTTGGGGGGCTCACATGGGCTCTCTCCAGACTCCAGGTTTGTGGTCGATCAACGAACGAGCGTACCACATCAATGTGCTGGAGCTATGTGCAGTGCATCTAGCCCTCAAGGCCTTCTATCCCTCCATCCAGACCAGCTCCATATTGGTCCAGACAGATAACACGACCACTATGTACTATCTGAACAAGCAGGGAGGGACACGCTCTCGTCCTCTCTCTTTGGAGGCTCAGGCGATCTGGCATTGGCTTCTAGCCAGTCAATTTTCAATCACGGCAGTCCATCTGCCAGGAGATCAAAACGCTCAGGCAGATTCCCTAAGTCGCCACTTCAAAGATCAACAAGACTGGGTTGTGCACGACGAGGTGGTGGCGGACATCTTCCAAGAATGGGGTCATCGAAACATCGACGTCTTCGCGGATGACACAAACAGAAAATGCTAAGACTTCGCGTCAAGGTATTACCGGCCAGGGTCGAAAGGGAATGCCCTTTTGATCAATTGGTCAGGGGCCTTTTTGGACGCTTTTCCTCCTCTTCCTCTCATCCTGAGGGTCATAACCAAACTTTTTCACTCCAGAGCAAGGCTGATTCTGATAGCACCAGACTGGCCACGACAGTGGTAGTACCCAGACCTTCTACATCTCTCGGAGCGTCCACACACGAGGCTTCCATGCAGGCCGGACCTGCTGTCGAAGCTGAACGGGAGAATCCATCATTCCAACCTTCCGTCACTGAACTTAGCTGCATGGCTCCTGAGGTCCTCCAGTTCGGCCATCTAGGACTTCCTCAGGACTGCATGAACATTTTGAAAGCATCTAGAAGACCTTCCACGAGGCGTTCTTATGCATTTAAATGGAAAAGATTCTACATGTGGTGTGTGCAAAAGGGTTTCCAGCTGACTCGAGGGCAGGAGAAGCTAATCCTTCCATACCTCCTACACTCGGTTAAGTCAGGTTTAAAATTTGCCTCCATTAAGGTACATCTTGCTGCCATTACGGCATACAGGAAGTCACCTTCTTAACCATCTTTCTTCCTACTTTAGGTGGTTAAAGATTTTTTACAAGGGCTAAAGAAAGTTTTTCCTCTGATTCCACCTCCTTCTCCTCCCTGGGAGCTCAATCTGATTCTCTCCAACCTCATGGGTCCCCCCTTTGAACCAATTCACAAGGCGACGCTGCAACACCTCACATGGAAAACTGCCTTGCTGGTGGCAATCACTTCAGCTCGTAGGGTGAGCGAGATTCAGGCCCTCTGCTCAAAAGAACCATACACAGTTTTCCACAACAACAGAGTAGTGATGAGGACCCACCCATCGCTCTTACCAAAGGTGGTGTCCGATTTTCATGTTAAGCAGTCCATTTCACTGCCTACTTTCTTTCCCAATCCCTCCACCCCAGCTGAAATGTCTCTACACTCTTAAACTTGAAAAGAGTCTTGAAGTTCTGCCTAGACATGTCCAATGCTATTAAGAAGTCTGAGCACTTGTTTGTAAACTACAGTTCCATCAGAACGGGTTTCCCAGCCTCGAAACGTTCCATCTCCAGATGGATAGTGTCATGTACCAGCCTGGCTTACCAGTTGTCAAATAAACCTCTTATGGCTACTCCCAAGGCTCATTCCACATGGGGGAAGGCAGCTACTATAGCTTTTTTATACAATGTACCCATTGCTGAGATCTGCAAAGCAGCCACGTGGAGGTCAGTACATATAATTACGAGACACTATTGTCTCGATTCGGATACGAGAGCAGACACTCAAGTAGGCCAGGCCTCCTTGAGAAATTTGTTCCAATGCTGAGCTTAGCTGGTATTGATTGTTTTAATTTGCCCGCAGGTGTAGAGGATGGGCTTGCTATTCGATTCAGTGCTTATGACTATTGATGGGGATCCCCTGGTAGAGAAGGATAAGTTACCTACCTGCAATCCTGGTTCTCTTCCAGGGGTATCCTCATTGAAGTCATATGCAACCCACCCTTCGCCCCGGGCAAATATTCGATCATTGATTCATTTCTTTGTGCCCTGACCTTCGGGTCTCCGCAAAGAACAACTGACCTGTCACCCCTGAGGCATGATGGGAAGCTGGGGGTCATGGCAGCCTTAAAGGCACGTGCCAGTTTTGCTCTTACAATTGCTTTCATTTTCTATGCTGTTAAGAGTCCAATGCAGCCTATAGACTAACAATGCCTGCTGTGTAATATGACGAATTTCTGCTGTTCATTAAAGAGAGTTCAAGTGTCTCCTTGTCCTCCTGTTTTGTCTTTTGCTGCTAAAGCAGTTTATCAGAGCATTGGTTAGCCTTATTTTATTGGATGCTGCATTGTTTTGTGGAAAAATATTATATATGTATAGAGCTGCTATATATATGTTTAGGTCTAGCCTAGCGCAGCGCGCATGCGCTGCTCTATGGGAGGCTTCATGTAAGCACTCCAAACTTCCCCAAAAGTTCTTCGTGTGGGTCTGGTAACTCCCACACATTCTATTGGCCTTTGCGTGTGGCTTTCAATAATGAAAGCACGCAAATGGCCAAAGTCGGGTGCATGTCCCACCTCTTTGTGTAAAGGTTACTCCCACGGCGTTTTGGTGTCGGGAGCGAGCAGCGGCGCGCTTTGTGGCAGCTGCATTCCACCCTTGTTGTTGTGGATCATGTTACTAATGAAACACAGCGTGGTCGCTTTCACTTTGCGGCTGCGCTTGTTTTCTGTTCCCATGATTTTTGTCCTTGTACATTGTAGGAGAGTAGGATCTGCCTCTTATGTTGCCCCCACTTTTTTTCTGATGTTTACACTGGTTTCTGGCTATAGTCTGGCTGGGACCCTGCCAATCAGGGCCCCAGCCTCTCTGTCTCTCTAAACGACTTGGAGTGCACTCTAGGTGCACTAGTGATTGGATACTGTGGTACCTTATGAGTCCCAAGTATATGGTACCTTAGGTACCAAGGGCATAGGTACTTCACAGGCCTACCAGGGGCTGCAGCATGTATTATGCCACCCCTGGGAAGCAGACTAAATCTGACACCACAGGTCTGCTACTGCAGCCTGGGTAAGGTGGTGCATGCACCCCTTACTGTGATGTAGGCTACCTATATCACTACATAGATACACACATATAAACCTATAAGTCACTCCTATGGCAGGCCTTCTCAATCCTGAAGGCAGAGTGCTTCGTTCCTATGTGAGAGGGTGCCCCTGCATGAGCAGAGCCCCTCTGCAGCATTTGGAGACCCTTCTCTGAGGCTGTTTGTAGTGCAGCCTGACCATATACTCTTAAGCGCATTATAACCTCGCGTTAAATGCTAACTTTGGGATGGCTGTACGGAAACATGTCGTGTTTGGTGTCAAACATCTTGGAATACTACCCCCCGCCAGTTCTGGTGGCGGGGGTAGCATTCCACCCTTCTAGAGGGATAGACATGTACCTACTGTGGAAACGCGGTAGAATCCTGAAGAGCCCTGGCATCACAAAATGAATGCCACCAGTCAGACACTGGGCTGCCCTCCTGCTGATGACCGAAACTCGCAGTGGAGGAGGCCCAACAATAGGTATCCTGTTGCAGGAGGGTGTGACCACCTTCCAGACAGAGTTTAGTGTATTGGGGCTGGGTGGGTGCACTCCTAGAGTGCTTTGAAGTCCTGCACTGGGGGAGCAGAAGGCTCCTCTGTGCATATGCCAGTTCAAACCAGCTCAGGGGCTACCTGCCCCTGCTCTGGCGCGAAACTGGACAAAGGGAAGTGGGTGTAGCCACCCACTCCCCTGACCCTCCCATAGGTGGGGTCATAGAGCTAGTCCCTCCCTTCCTTTTAGTATAAGAGGGGGAACCTGTGCATTGCAAACTAGATCTCCCTGGACGACGCTCTTAAGAAGAATCCTGGACCTTCGACGTTCCACTACCTCTGGAAGACTGAAGAATCTCCCTTGGAGTCAAGGAGTGACTCCCCTGCTTGGCAGGCACCAAAAACTACAACGACGGTCGCAAACTACGCCGCTCCCGCCGGAGCCCGAAGTCCCTGCAGCCCAGGAAGAGGATTTCCTGACTTCTCCAAGGCCATCGTGAGTCCCCAGCGAAGCTGAGGCAAGTGGACCCCACGAGTGACGAGGATCCGCAGTCCCTGGGTACCGTGCACTATTGTTGAGTGCAACCCCTTCACAACGTTCTACGAACCTGTGCTTTGGACCACGTGTGGTCCCAGCCTCTAGCAGGAATCCCTCCGAAGATCAGAGGCCTACCCCGTCCCGAGTGACCGTGGGCCCCTGTTGAAGGAATCCTCCCGAGGCGTCTTCGCGATCCCTTGCCAGCCGGCTTGTGGGTCCCCTGAAGACTTTTCTACAGAACCAAAGGGCTCCCCTGGTTGCTCCAGGCCTGCCCTGACGTACCCTCGCTGGGTGAGTTCCCCAGACCTTGCTGGTCTGCACCATTGACTTTTTGCTCTTTCCACGAGACTTGCTGCTGCCAAGGCTTGTTGGCTCCAAACGGGTCGCCGACACCGCAGTCAGCTGCAGACTTCGTGGGACACGCTGAATCCAGCTCCTGGTCGTCCTCGACGCCTCCTGGACCTTGTGGCCGAAGAGTCAAGACACCCGTGAATGACCTGAATCTGTCGACGACGGTGGGCATTCATCTTCCTTGCCCCGGGTCACTGCCCAGTGACTTTGAACACTGTCCCCTCTGCTTTCAGGTCTTCCTTCTTCCGAATCCAGGCTTGGATTCCACCGGACACTTCTTCTGGCTTCACAAGCAGCAAGACTTCATTGGCTTCCATTGAAAACGACGCCGCGACCCGACACCAAAGGACACCTATGCACCCGGCTTCCCTGGGTGAGGTAACTCCAGCACTACGGTGCTCCTGTGGGTGTTGGCCCTAGAACTACTTACCCTGTAAGTGACTTGCTTGTAGCTACTCCCGAAGTGCCCTGAAACTCTTAATTTCCAACCGCGACTTGCCCCCATTGAAGTCTACGGCGATCCGCGCCTGTGTTCACTCACTGCACGCGTCCCCCGTGGGTCCTTTACTTACCTGCCTTGGGTGGTTTTGTGAGGCCCCAGCACTTCTGAAGGCCCTAGGCCTTGTCCCTTTGCAAGTCGTTGTCCTTAAGTCTCTTTTTTAGTATATGGTCTGGTACGCCCCTAGGGCCCCAGCCATATTTGTGCTTAATTTATTGTGAAACTTTGATTTATGCATATGTTCCTGACTTCTAATCTCACAAGAGATTAGTAGAGAGTTGTTTAGTAATAAATACATATATATTTGATATATATACCTGTGTGGTGTCTTCATTTGGTGATTCAAAAGATTGTGTGGTAAAACAAGCTGCTTTACATTCCTCCAAGACTTAGCCTGAAGGCTGCTCTCCACAGCTACCACTAGGATAGCTTTCTATAAAGGTTGTCTTAAACCTACCTACCATAAGAGTCGAATTGTACTGGTGCAAGGTGTCCACTTTAACTAGTGAACAGCATATACCAGGCCAACTTCTCACATTGGTGGCAGCGGTGGGATTCCAGCTTGCTATTGTTTTACCAGAAAATCTCTATTTGAATTACTAACTGAAAACCACTATAGGTACTCAAGGTACATATAAAGTCAAGCTTAGTATCAATAAGTTCTACTGAACTTAGAGCTGTGTGCCAAGGGATAGCACACCCTTTCTACAGCTCAAGCTAATATCGGTAGGCCACAAACTAGTGTAGGTAGTACAACACTGCACAACACTAGAATGTCCTTAAGGGGTGGACCCAGTGGATCCACTCAGCCTCAGTATAAGGACATGACTTTCTTTGACCTGAAAGCCATGTGTGCTGAAAGGCACCTGAAGCTAGGACAGAGTCCCTCCACACTACACCTGATAGATCTGCTGACAGCAGATGATCTTAGATTAGCTCTAGGAGCTAATGGGTCTGAATCAGTGAGTGGGTCAATTACAGTGTCTGGGTCAGATGATGGACATCAGGATGACCAAGACTCTGTGGTTGTAGGGCCAGGTCCCAAGGGGTCTGAACAGGACAGAGGAATTCTCCCTAAGAGAACTGACATAGTGGAGGTGAGGCCTAGGTCCCTTTCTAGGGAATCTGAACACTCCTATCACTCTGGCAGAGAATCTGTCTACCAGAGGAACTCCTACTTTCCAAGAAGAGAGACCTCCTCTGACAGAATGTACAAACTGCTGCAGTATGAGGAAGCAAGATTTGCCCTCAAAACCAAGCAGTTGGCATTAGATAAAGAAGCCCTGGAGCTCCAGAGAGCTTCTAGAAAAGAGGGGTTAGAACCCCCTGGTGGCAGCAACAGTGTCCCTAGAGGCAGAGAATATATTCCAGACCATAGGAACCTGAGCAAGGTTGTTCCTCCCTACCAGAGTGGGGATGATATCATAAGTGGATAACTGCTATGGAAAGGGCCTGTAGAGTACAACAGGTCCCCCAAAAGCAGTGGGCAGCAATCTTGTGGCTCTCCTTTTCAGATAAAGGTAGAGACAAGCTCCTCACTGTCAGAGAAGAGGATGCTGATGACTATGAAGTCCTGAAGAGTGCACTGATAGATGGGTTTCGCTTAACCACTGAGCAGTACAGGTTGAAGTTCAGAGACACCCAGAAGGCACAGACTCAGGACTGGACTGACTTTGTAGATTGTGCAACCAAGGCTCTGGAGGGTTGGCTGGTTGGCAGTAGGGTTACTGATTTCAAAGGATTGTATAATCTAATGATGAGAGAACAGATCCTTAATAATTGCCAGAACCAGTTGTTGCATCAATACCTGGTGGACGCAGATCTGACCTCTCCCCAAGAATTGGGAAAGAAGGCAGACAAGTGGGTCAGAACCAGGGTGAGGCAGAAAACCCAGAACCAAGGGGGTGACACAAAGAAGCAGGATTCTAAGGGCTCTGAGAAAAGTGGGGATAAGTCAAAAGACCAGAAGTCTTCACAAGGGCCCCAAAAATCTGCATCTGGTGGGGAGTCACCATCCAACAAGGGAAAAGGCCAAAAGAAGCCCTGGTGCAAATTCTGTAAACCGAAAGGGCACTGGACTTCTGATTGTAACAAGTCCAAAGACCAAACCACCACCACTCCTGCCCCTAAGGCAACTGTTCCCCCTAGTTCAGCTACTGGAGGTGGTACTCAGAATAAGTGTGTAGTAGGGTTGACCCTGGGTTCTGAAGTGGACTCTGGCCTAGTCAGAGTACCCACTCAGGCAATGCTGATTTGTGATGGAGACATTAACATGTCCTTCCTGGTGAGCCCCAGTAATCTGGGCAAATACAAACAGCAGCCTGTAATAAATGGCAAACAGGCTTTGGCATTTAGGGACACATGTGCTAGTGTCACCATGGTGGCAGAGGATCTTGTGCACCCTGGACAGATCATCCTGGGCGAAATGTACCAGGTGACCAATGCAAGCAATGTCAGGACCAACCATAGTCTGGCAGTTGTGAATTTCTCCTGGGGAGGGGTAACTGGCCTCAAGAAGGTTGTAGTCGGTGCAGACCTCCCTGTAGAATGTCTATTGGGCAATGATCTAGAAACTTCAGCCTGGTCTGAAGTAGAGTTATGGACTCATGCTGAGATGTTGGGCATCCCTGCAAAGGTATTTGCTGTGACCAGGTCACAGGCTAAAATGCATGACACTGAACCAGCTCTGGATCCTGAAACCAGGGACCAGATGCTTCCCAAGAAGAGGAGCAGTAGGGGTAAGGCAGTGCCTTCCCCTCTGTCTCAGATCACTGATTCCCCTCTTGAGGGAGGAGGAGCAGATCCTGAAGGAGGAACTGCCCCAGAGGAACTTGATCCTGAACAGGTTGAGTTCTTGGGGGCAGGGGGCCCTTCTAGGGAAGATCTGAGAAAGGAGCAACAGTGCTGCCCCTCCCTTGAACCCCTCAGACAGCAGGCTGCTGCTGAGGCTGCTGGAAGTGCTAGTGGGTCCCATAAAGGTTTTGGGGATGAGGGACTCCTATATTCTGAGGGTAGAGATCCAGCCCCTGGAGCCACCAGGAGGTTGGTAATACCTCAGATGTTTAGGGGGTTCCTCTTGACCCTATCACATGATATCCCTTTGGCAGGTCACTTGGGCCAAAACAAGACCTGGGACAGGCTTGTTCCACATTTTCAGTGGACACATATGTCAGAAGTCACAAAGGAGTTTTGTCGCTCCTGTGTCACATGCCAAGCCAGTGGCAAGGCAGGTGGCACCACAAAGGCCCCCCTGATACCACTACCTGTGGTGGGGGTACCCTTTGAAAGGTTAGGGATTGACATTGTTGGTCCCCTTGACCCTCAAACTGCATCTGGGCACAGATTTATCCTGGTGGTAGTGGATCATGCCACCAGGTACCCAGAGGCAATTCCCCTGAGGACCACCACAGCCCCTGTGGTGGCAAGAGCCCTCATTGGAGTTTTCTCCAGAGTGGGTTTCCCAAAGGAGGTCATCTCTGACAGAGGTACAAACTTCATGTCAGGATATTTGAAAGCAATGTGGAAGGATTGTGGTGTAACTTATAAGTTCACCACCCCCTATCAACCACAATGCAATGGGTTGGTTGAACGTTTCAACAAAACCCTGAAGGGAATGATTAAAGGACTCCCAGAGAAGCTTAGGCGGAAATGGGACCTTCTTCTTCCCTGCCTGTTGTTTGCATACAGAGAGGTTCCACAGAAGGGGGTTGGTTACAGCCCATTTGAGCTTCTGTTTGGGCATCCTGTAAGAGGTCCACTATGTTTGGTAAAAGAGGGCTGGGAGTTACCTCTCAAGCCCCCCAAACAGGATGTGATGGACTATGTACTTGGTCTCCGCTCCAGGATGGCCGAATACATGAAAAAGGCAACCAAAAACCTGGAGGCCAGCCAAGAATTACAAAAAGCTTGGCATGACCAAAAGGCTGTGCTGACTGTATACCAGCCAGGACAGAAAGTGTGGGTGTTGGAGCCTGTGGCCCCAGCAGCCCTCCAAGACAAGTGGAGTGGCCCCCATACCATAGTTGAGCAAAAGGGAGAAGTCACCTATCTGGTGAATCTTGGAACTCCCAGGAGCCCCCTGAGGGTGCTCCATGTCAACAGATTAAAGCCATATGTTGACAGGGCTGACATGGGCTTGCTCATGGCAACTGATGAGGACCAGGAGGAGGAGAGTGACCCTCTCCCTGACCTGCTCTCACAGAACCCTGATGATGGGTCAGTAGATGGTGTTGCTTTGGCAAGCAGCCTCACTGACCATCAGCAAACTGAGTGCAGACAAGTTCTGCAACAGTACAGACATATGTTTAGCCTGACCCCTAGTCAGACAACCTGGTGCACCCATGAGGTGGACACTGGAGACAGTCTGCCTGTCAAGAGTAAAATCTACAGGCAACCTGACCATGTCAGGGACTGTATCAGGACTGAAGTCCAGAAAATGTTGGAGTTAGGTGTGATTGAGCCTTCAGATAGCCCTTGGGCTAGTCCAGTAGTCCTGGTACCCAAGCCTCATACCCAGGGTGGTAAGAAAGAAATGAGGTTTTGTGTAGACTACAGAGGCCTCAATGCAGTCACCAGGACTGATGCCTATCCCATACCAAGGGCAGATGAGCTGATTGATACTTTGGCCTCAGCCAAGTATCTAAGTACATTTGACCTAACAGCTGGCTACTGGCAGATCAGGTTAGCTGATGATGCAAAATTCAAAACAGCATTTTTGACCCCTAGTGGGCACTACCACTTTGTGGTGATGCCCTTTGGATTGAAAAATGCACCTGCCACTTTTCAGAGGTTGGTGAATAAAGTTCTGGCAGGGATGGAAACTTATTGCTCAGCTTATCTAGATGATATTGCTGTCTTTAGTTCCTCCTGGCAGGATCACCTGGTCCACCTCAGAAATGTTTTGGAGGCTCTGCAGAAAGCAGGCCTCACTATCAAGGCCACTAAGTGCCAGATAGGGCAGAGTCAGGTTGTATACCTGGGCCACCTTGTGGGTGGAGGCCAGGTTCAGCCTTTACAGAGTAAAATCCAAACCATAATGGAATGGGTTGCTCCAACCACCCAGACACAGGTGAGCCTTCTTAGGCCTGACTGGGTACTATAGGAGGTTTGTGAAGGGATATGGATCTATAGTGACCCCTTGAATGATCTGACCTCAAAGAAAATGCCAAAAAGGTTCAGTGGACAGCTAGCTGTCAGAAGGCATTTGAAGACCTAAAGCAGGCCATGTGCACTGCCCCCATCTTACAGAGTCCAGACTACACCAAAAAGTTCATTGTCCAAACAGATGCTTCTGAGCTGGGTGTGGGAGCTGTACTGTCTCAACTGAATGATGAAGGTCAAGACCAGCCAGTAGCTTTTATTAGCAGGAGGCTGACCCCTAGAGAGAAACGTTGGTCAGCTATAGAGAGGAGGCCTTTGCTGTGGTATGGGCCCTGAAGAAGCTGAGGCCATACTTGTTTGGTACTCACTTCATAGTTCAGACTGACCACAAGCCCCTCCTATGGCTAAAGCAGATGAAAGGTGAAAACCCAAAACTTTTGAGGTGGTCCATTTCCCTACAGGGGATGGACTATACAGTGGAACATAGGCCTGGGACCCAACATGCCAATGCAGATGGACTCTCAAGGAATTTCCACTTAGAGCACGAAGACTCAACAGGTCAAGGTTAGTTTAGTGTCCCTGCGTTTGGGGGGGGGGGTTGTGTAGGAGAGTAGGATCTGCCTCTTATGTTGCCCCCACTTTTTTTCTGATGTTTACACTGGTTTCTGGCTATAGTCAGGCTGGGACCCTGCCAATCAGGGCCCCAGCCTCTCTGTTCTCTCTAAACGACTTGGAGTGCACTCTAGGTGCACTAGTGATTGGATACTGTGGTACCTTATGAGTCCCTAGTATATGGTACCTTAGGTGCCAAGGGCATAGGTATTTCACAGGCCTACCAGGGGCTGAAGCATGTATTATGCCACCCCTGGGAAGCAGACTAAAATCTGACACCACAGGTCTGCTACTGCAGCCTGGGTAAGGTGGTGCATGCACCCCTTACTATGATGGAGGCTACCTATATCACTACATAGATACACACATATAAACCTATAAGTCACTCCTATGGCAGGCCTTATCAATCCTGAAGGCAGAGTGCTGGGTTCCTATGTGAGAGGTTGCCCCTGCATGAGCAGAGCCCCTCTGCAGCATTCGGAGACCCTTCTCTGATGCTGTTGGTAATGCAGCCTGACCATATACTCTTAAGCGCATTATAACCTCGCGTTAAATGCTAACTTTGGGATGGCTGCACGGAAACATGTCGTGTTTGGTGTCAAACATCTTGGAATACTACCCCCCGCCAGTTCTGGCGGCGGGGGTAGCATTCCACCCTGCTAGAGGTTTAGACATGTACCTACTGTGGAAACGCGGTACAATCCTGAAGAGCCCTGGCATCACAAAATGGATGCCACCAGTCACAGACACTGGGCTGCCCTCCTGCTGATGACCGAAACTCGCAGTGGAGGAGGCCCAACAATAGGTATCCTGTCACAGGAGGGTGTGACCACCTTCCAGACAGGGTTTAGTGTATTGGGGCTGGGTGGGTGCACTCCTAGAGTGCTTTGAAGTCCTGCACTGGGGGAGCAGAAGGCTCCTCTGTGCATATGCCAGTTCAAATCAGCTCAGGGGCTACCTGCCCCTGCTCTGGCGCGAAACTGGACAAAGGGAAGTGGGTGTAGCCACCCACTCCCCTGACCCGCCCATAGGTGGGGTCATAGAGCTAGTCCCTCCCTTTCTTTTAGTATAAGAGGGGGAACCTGTGCATTGCAAACTAGATACCCCTGGACGACGCTCTGAAGAAGAATCCTGGACCTTCGACGTTCCACTACCTCTGGAAGACTGAAGAATCTCCCTTGGAGTCAAGGAGTGACTCCCCTGCTTGGCAGGCACCAAAAACTACAACGACGGTCGCAAACTACGCTGCTCCCGCCGGAGCCCGAGGTCCCTGCAGCCCAAGACGAGGATTTCCTGACTTCTCCCAGGCCATCGTGAGTCCCCAGCGAAGCTGAGGCAAGTGGACCCCACGAGTGACGAGGAACCGCAGTCCCTGGGTACCGTGCACTATTGTCGAGTGCAACCCCTTCACGACGTTCTACGAACCTGTGCTTTGGACCACGTGTGGTCCCAGCCTCTAGCAGGAATCCCTCCGAAGATCAGAGGCCTACCCCGTCCCGAGTGACCGTGGGCCCCTGGTGAAGGAATCCTCCCGAGGCGTCTTCGCGATCCCTTGCCAGCCGGCTTGTGGGTCCCCTGAAGACTTTTCTAAAGAACCAAGGGCTCCCCTGGTTGCTCCAGGCCTGCCCTGACTTACCCTCGCTGGGTGAGTTCCCCAGACCTTGCTGGTCTGTACCATTGACTTTTTACGCTTTCCACGAGACTTGCTGCTACCAAGGCTTGTTGGCTCCAATCGGGTTGCCGACACCGCAGTCAGCTGCAGACTTCGTGGGACACACAAGAGATTAGTAGAGAGTTGTTTAGTAATAAATACATATATATTTGATATATATACCTGTGTGGTGTCTTTTCATTTGGTGATTCAAGAGATTGCGTGGTAAAACAAGCTGCTTTACATTCCTTCAAGACTTAGCCTGAAGGCTGCTCTCCACAGCTACCACTAGGATAGCTTTCTATAAAGGTTGTCTTAAACCTATCACCCATAAGAGTCGAATTGTACTGGTGCAAGGTGTCCACTTTAATTAGTGAACAGCATATACCAGGCCAACTTCTCACACTGACTGACTGACTCTCTCTCTCACTGACTGACTGACTCTCTCAATCTCTCTCACTGACTGACTCTCTCACTGACTGACTCTCTCACTGACTGACTCTCTCACTGACTGACTGACTGACTAACTGACTGACTCACTGACTCTCTCACTCTCTCACTGACTGACTCTCTCTCTCACTGACTGACTCTCTCACTGACTGACTGACTCTGACTCCCTGACTGATCTCTCACTCTCTCACTGACTCTCACTCTCTCACTGACTCTCTCACTCTCACTGACTGAATTACTGACTCTCTCACTGACTGACGCTCTCTGTCTCACTGACTGACTCTCACTCTCTCTCACTGACTGACTCTCTCACTGTCTGACCCTCTCTCTCTCACTGACTGACTCTCTCACTGACTGACGCTCTCTGTCTCACTGACTGACTCTCTCTCTCTCTCACTGACTGACTCTCACTCTCTCTCACTGACTGACTCTCTCACTAACTGACTGACTGACTCTCACCGACTGACTCACTCTCTCACTAACTGACTGACTCTCTCACTGACTGACTGACTCTCATTGACTGACTGACTCGCTGACTGACTCTCTCACTGACTGAATTACTGACTGACTCTCTTACTGACTGACTGACTCTCTCACTCTCTCTCACTGACTGACTGACTCTCACTCTCTCTCTCACTGACTGACTCTCTCAATCTCTCTCTCACTGACTGACTGACTCTCACTCTCTCACTGTCTGACTCTCTCACACTGACTCTCTGACCCTCTCTCTCTCACTGACTGACTCTCTCTCTCACTGACTGACGCTCTCTGTCTCACTGACTGACTCTCTCACTGACTGACTCATTGACTCTCTCTCACTGACTGACTCTCACTCTCTCACTGACTCTCTCACTGACTGACTCTCACTGACTCTCTAACTGACTGATTCTCTCACTGACTGACTCACTGACTCTCACTAACTGACTGACACTCTCTCACTGACTGACTCTCTCACTGACTCTCTCTCTCTCACTGACTGACTGACTCTCTCACTCTCTCGCTGACTGACTCTCTCAATCTCTCTCACTGACTGACTGACTCTCTCACTCTCTCTCTCTCTCACTGACTGACTGACTCTCTCACTGACTGACTGACTCACTCTCTCTCACTGATTGACTCTCACTCTCTCTCTCACTGACTGACTTACTCTCAATCTCTCTCACTGACTGACTCTCTCACTCTCTCACTGACTGACTCTCACTGACTCTCTGACTTACTCTCACTCTCTCTCACTGACTGACTCTCTGACTCTCTTACTGACTAACTCTCTCTCACTGACTCTCTCACTGTCTCTCACTGACTGACTCTCTTTCTGACTAACTCTCTCTCTCTCACTGACTGACTCTCTCACTCTCTCTCACTGACTGACTCTCTCACTGACTGACTCTCTCAATCTCTCTCTCTGACTGACTGACTCTCACTGACTCTGACTGACTGACTCTGACTGACTCTGACTCTCTCTCTCTGACTCTCTCACTGACTGACTCACTGACTCTCTCACTGACTGACTGACTGACTCTCACTCTCTCTCACTGACTGACTCTCTGACTCTCTCTCACTGACTAACTCTCTCTCACTGACTGACTCTCTCACTCTCTCTCACTGACTGACTCTCTCACTGACTGACTCTCTCACTGACTGACTCTCTCACTGACTGACTCTCTGACTCTCACTGACTGACTAAATTACTGACTGACTCTCTCACTGACTGACTCTCTCTCACTGACTGACTGACTCTCTCACTCTCTCTCACTGACTGACTCTCTCACTCTCACTGACTGACTCTCTCTCACTGACTGACTCTCTCACTCTCTCACTGACTGACTAACTCTCACTCTCTCTCACTGACTGACTAACTCTCACTCTCTCACTGACTGACTGACTCTCACTCTCTCACTGACTGACTGACTCTCACTCTCTCACTGACTGACTGACTCTCTCTCTCTCACTGACTGACTGACTCTCACTCTCTCTCACTGACTGACTGACTCTCAATCTCTCTCTCACTGACTGACTGACTCTCTCTCACTGACTAACTTTCTCTCTCTCTCACTGACTGACTCGCTCACTAACTGACTGACTCTCTCACTGACTGACTCTCACTCTCTCTCACTGACTGACTCGCTGACTGACTCTCTCACTCTCTCACTGACTGACTCTCTCACTCTCACTGACTGACTCTCTCACTCTCTCACTGTCTGACTCTCTCTCTCACACTGA
Organism: Calotriton arnoldi; assembly: GCA_963921515.1. NCBI lineage: Eukaryota > Metazoa > Chordata > Amphibia > Caudata > Salamandridae > Calotriton > Calotriton arnoldi. The sequence continues at coordinate 757,824 of CAWUFW010005897.1, forward strand.
CTCTCTGACCCTCTCTCTCTCACTGACTGACTGACTCTCTCACTCTCACTGACTGACTCTCTCACTGACTGACTCTCTCACTCTCTCACTGACTGACTCTCTCTCCCTCTCTCTCACTGACTGACTGACTCTCTCAATCTCTCTCTCTCTCACTGACTGACTCTCTCACTCTCTCACTGACTGACTCTCTCTCTCACCGACTGACTCACTCTCTCACTAACTGACTGACTCTCTCACTGACTGACTGACTCTCACTCTCTCTCACTGACTGACTCTCACTCTCTCTCTCTCACTGACTGACTGACTCTCTCACTCTCTCACTGACTGGATTACTGACTGACTCTCTTACTGACTGACTGACTCTCTCACTCTCTCACTGTCTGACTCTCTCTCTCACACTGACTCTCTGACCCTCTCTCTCTCACTGACTGACTCTCTGACTCTCTCTCACTGGCTGACGCTCTCTGTCTCACTGACTCTCTCACTGACTGACTCTCTCACTCTCTCACTGACTGAATTACTGACTGACTCTCTTACTGACTGACTGACTCTCTCACTCACTCTCTCTCTCACTGACTGACGCTCTCACTCTCACTGTCTGACTCTCTCTCTCTCTCTCTCACTGACTGACTCTCTCACTGACTGACGCTCTCTGTCTCACTGACTGACTCTCTCTCTCACTCTCTCTCACTGACTGACTCACTGACTGACTCTCACTCTCTCTCACTGACTGACTGACTCTCACCGACTGACTGACTCTCTCACTCTCTCACCGACTGACTCACTCACTAACTGACTGACTCTCACTGACTGACTGACTCGCTGACTGACTCTCTCACTCTCTCACTGACTGAATTACTGACTGACTCTCTTACTGACTGACTGACTCTCTTACTGACTGACTGACTCTCTCACTCTCTCACTGACTGACTCTCTCACTGTCTGACTCTCTCTCTCACACTGACTCTCTGACCCTCTCTCACTGACTGACGCTCTCTCTCACTGACTGACTCTCTCAATCTCGCTCTCACTGACTCTCTCTCACTGACTCTCTTACTGACTGACTGTCTCTCACTCTCCCTCACTGACTGACTCTCTCACTGTCTGACTCTCTCTCTCTCTCTCACTGGCTGACTCTCTGACCCTCTCTCTCTCACTGACTGACTCTCTCTCACTGACTGACTCTCTCTCTCACTTACTGACTCACTGACTGACTCACTCTCTCACTGACTGACGCTCTCTCTCACTGACTGACTCTCTCAATCTCGCTCTCACTGACTCTCTCTCACTGACTCTCTTACTGACTGACTGTCTCTCACTCTCCCTCACTGACTGACTCTCTCACTGTCTGACTCTCTCTCTCTCTCACTGGCTGACTCTCTGACCCTCTCTCTCTCACTGACTGACTCTCTCTCACTGACTGACTCTCTCTCTCACTTACTGACTCACTGACTGACTGACTCACTCTCTCACTGACTGACTGACTCTCACTGACTGACTCTCTCACTCTCTCTCTCTCACTGACTGACTCTCTCACTCTCTCTCTCACTGACTGACTCTCTAAATCTGTCTCTCACTGACTGACTCTCACTCTCTCACTGTCTGACCCTCTCTCTCTCACTGACTGACTCTCTGACTCTCTCTCTCACTGACTGACGCTCTCTGTCTCACTGACTGACTCTCTCACTGACTGACTCATTGACTCTCTCTCTCACTGACTGACTGACTGACTCTCTCACTGACTCTCTCAATCTCTCTTTCACTGACTCTCTCACTGACTCTCACTGACTCTCTAACTGACTGACTCTCTCTGACTGACTCTCTCTCACTGACTGACTCTCACTGACTAACTGACTCACTGACTGACTCTCTCTCTCACTGACTGACTGACTCTCTCACTGACTGACTCTCTCACTGACTGACTGACTCTCTCTTACTGACTGACTCTCTCACTCTCTCTCACTGACTGACTGACTCTCTCACTCACTGACTCAATCTCTCTCTCACTGACTGACTCTCTCACTCTCTCTCTCACTGACTGACTGACTCTCACTGACACTCTCACTGACTGACTCACTCTCTCTCACTGACTGACTGACTCTCAATCTCTCTCTCACTGACTGACTCTCACTGACTCTCTGACTTACTCTCACTCTCTCTCACTGACTGACTCTCTTACTGACTAACTCTCTCTCTCTCACTGACTGACTCTCTCTCTCACTGACTGACTCTCTCTCTCACTGACTGACTGACTCTCTCACTGACTGAGTGACTCATTGACTCTCTATCACTGACTGGCTGACTCTCTCACTGACACTCTCTCAATCTCTCTCTCACTGACTGACTCACTAACTCTCTAACTGACTGACTCTCTCACTGACTGACTCTCTCACTGACTGACTCACTGACTAACTGACTCACTGACTGACTCACTCTCTCACTGACTGACTGACTCTCTCACTGACTGACTCATTGACTCTCTCTCACTGACTGGCTGACTCTCTCACTGACTGACTGACTCTCACTGACTGACTCTCTCAATCTCTCTCACTGACTCTCTCAATCTCTCTCTCTCACTGACTGACTCGCTCACTAACTGACTGACTCTCTCACTGACTGACTCTCTCACTGACTGACTCTCTCACTGACTGACTCTCTCACTGACTGACTCTCTCACTGACTGACTGACTCACTGACTCACTGACTAACTAACTGACTCACTGACTAACTAACTGACTCACTGACTGACTCACTCTCTCACTGACTGACTCTCTCACTGACTGACTCTCTCACTCTCTCTCTCACTGACTGACTGACTCTCTCACTCACTGACTGACTCTCTCACTCTCTCTCTCACTGACTGACTGACTCTCTCACTCACTGACTGACTCTCTCACTCTCTCACTCACTGACTGACTCTCTCACTCTCTCTCACTGACTGTCTCTCTCACTCTCTCTCACTGACTGACTCTCTCTCTCACTGACTGACTCTCTCAATCTCTCTCACTGACTGACTCTCACTCTCTCACTGACTGACTCTCACTGACTCTCTGACTTACTCTCACTCTCTCTCACTGACTGACTCTCTGACTCTCTCTCACTGACTAACTCTCTCTCACTGACTAACTCTCACTCTCTCTCACTGACTGACACTCTCTGACTCTCACTGACTAACTCTCTCTCTCTCTAACTGACTGGCTCTCACTCACTCTCTCTCACTGACTGACTCTCTCACTGACTGACTCTCTCACTGACTGACTCTCTCACTGACTGACTCTCTCACTGACTGACTGACTCACTCTCTCACTCACTGACTGACTCTCACTGACTATTACTGACTGACTCTCTTACTGACTGACTCTCACTCTCTCTCACTGACTGACTCTCTCTCTCTCTCTCACTGGCTGACTCTCTGACCCGCTCTCTCTCACTGATTGACGCTCTCTGTCTCACTGACTGACGCTCTCTGTCTCACTGACTCTCTCTCACTGACTGACTGACTCTCACTGACTGACTCTCTCTCTCACTCTCTCACCGACTGACTGACTCTCTCACCGACTAAATGACTGACTCTCTCTCTCTCTCTCTCTCTCTCTCTCTCTCTCTCTCACTGACTGACTCTCACTGACTCTCTCACTGACTGACTCTCACTGACTCTCTCACTGACTAACTGACTGACTCTCTCTTCACTGACTGACTCTCTGACTGACTGACTCTCACTGACTGACTGACTCTCACTGACTGACTGACTGACTGACTCTCAATCTCTCTCTCTCTCTCACTGACTGACTGACTCTCACTCACTCTCTCACTGACTGACTCGCTCAGTAACTGACTGACTCTCTCACTGACTGACTCTCTCACTGTCTGACTCTCTCTCTCTCTCTCACTGGCTGACTCTCTGACCCTCTCTCTCTCACTGACTGACTCTCTCTCTCACTGATTGACGCTCTCTGTCTCACTGACTGACTCTCTCACTCTCTCTCACTGACTGACTCTCACTGACTGACTGACTCACTCTCTCACTGACTGAATTACTGACTGACTCTCTCACTGACTGACTCTCTCACTGTCTGACTCTCTCACTGTCTGACTCTCTCTCTCACACTGACTGACTCTCTGACCCTCTCTCTCTCTCTCTCTCTCACTGACTCACTCGCTCTCTCTCTCTCTCACTGACTGACGCTCTCACCGACTGACTGACTGACTCTCACTCTTTCACTGACTGACTCTCTCTCACTCTTTCACCCTCTCTCACTGACTGACTCTCACTCTCTCACTGACTCTCTGACTGACTGACTGACTCTCTCAATGTGAGACGTTGGCCTGGTATATGCTGTCCACTAGTTAAAGTGGTCACCTTGCACCAGTACAATTCGACTCTTATGGTAGATAGGTTTAAGACAACCTTTACAGAAAGCTATCCTAGTGGTAGCTGTGGAGAGCAGCCTTCAGGCTAAGTCTTGGAGGAATGTAAAGCAGCTTGTTTTATCACACAACCTCTTGAATCACCAAATGAAAAGACACCACACAGGTATATATATCAAATATATATGTATTTATTACTAAACAACTCTCTACTAATCTTTTGTGAGATTAGAAGTCAGGAACATATGCACAAATCAACGTTTCACAACAAATTGAGCACAAATATGGCTGGGGCCCTAGGGGCGTACCGGACCATATACTACAAAAGAGACTTAAGAACAACGACTTGCAAAGGGGCAAGGCCCAGGGCCTTCAGAAGTGCTGGGGCCTCACGAAACCACCCAAGGCAGGTAAGTAAAGGACCCACGGGGGACGCGTGCAGTGAGGGAACGCAGGCGCGGATCACCGTAGACTTCAATGTGGCAAGTCGCGGTTGGAAATTAAGAGTTTCAGGGCACTTCGGGAGTAGCTACAAGCAAGTCACTTACAGGGTAAGTAGTTCTAGGGCCAACACCCACAGGAGCACCGTAGTGCTGGAGTTACCTCACCCAGGGAAGCCGGGTGCATAGGTGTCCTTTGGTGACGGGTCGCGGCGTCGTTTTCAATGGGAGCCAATGAAGACTTGCTGCTTGTGAAGCCAGAAGAAGTGTCCGGTGGAATCCAAGCCTGGATTCGGAAGGAGGAAGACCTGAAAGCAGAGGGGACAGTGTTCAAAGTCACTTGGCAGTGACCCGGGGCAAGGAAGATGAATGCCCACCGTCGTCGACAGATTCAGGTCGTTCACGGGTGTCTTGACTCTTCGGCCACGAGGTCCAGGAGGCGTCGACGACGACCAGGAGCTGTATTCAGTGTGTCCCACGAAGTCTGCAGCTGACTGCGGTGTCGGCGACCCGATTGGAGCCAACAAGCCTTGGTAGCAGCAAGTCTCGTGGAAAGAACAAAAAGTCAATGGCGCAGACCAGCAAGGTCTGGGGGACTCACCCAGCGAGGGTAAGTCAGGGCAGGCCTGGAGCAACCAGGGGAGCCCTTTGGATTTGTAGAAAAGTCTTCAGGGGACCCACAAGCCGGCTGGCAAGGGATCGCGAAGACGCCTCGGGAGGATTCCTTCAACAGGGGCCCACGGTCACTCGGGACGGGGTAGGCCTCTGATCTTGGGAGGGATCTCTGCTAGAGGCTGGGACCACACGTGGTCCAAAGCACAGGTTCGTAGAACGTCGTGAAGGGGTTGCACTCGAAAATAGTGCACGGTACCCAGGTACTGCGGTTCCTCGTCACTCGTGGGGTCCACTTGCCTCAGCTTCGCTGGGGACTCACGATGGCCTTGGAGAAGTCAGGAAATCCTCTTCCTGGGCTGCAGGGACTTCGGGCTCCGGTGGGAGCGGCGTAGTTTGCGACCGTCGTTGCAGTTTTTGGTGCCTGCCAAGCAGGGGAGTCACTCCTTGACTCCAAGGGAGATTCTTCAGTCTTCCAGAGGTAGTGGAATGTCGAAGGTCCGGGATTCTTCTTTAGAGCGTCGTCCAGGGATATCTAGTTTGCAAGGTCAAGGGTTCCCTATCTTATACTAAAAGGAAGTGAGGGACTAGCTCTATGACCCCACCTATGGGAGGGTCAGGGGAGTGGGTGGCTACACCCACTTCCCTTTGTCCAGTTTCGCGCCAGAGCAGGGGCAGGTAGCCCCTGAGCCGGTTTGAACTGGTGTATGCACAGAGGAGCCTCCTGCTCCCCAAGTGCAGGACTTCAAAGCACTCTAGGAGTGCACCCACCCAGCCCCAATACACTAAACCCTGTCTGGGAGGTGGTCACACCTCCCTGTGACAGGATACCTATTGTTGGGCCTCCTCCACTGCGAGTTTCGGTCATCAGCAGGAGGGCAGCCCAGCGTCTGTGACTGGTGGCATCCATTTTGTGATGCCAGGGCTCTTCAAGATTCTACCGCGTTTCCACAGTAGGTACATGTCTATCCCTCTAGAAGGGTGGGATCATACTCCCACACCAGGTACTGGTGTGGGGGTATGATTCCAAGGTGTTTGACACCAAACACGACATGTTTTGATGCAGCCATTCCAAAGTTAGCATTAACCGCGAGGTTATAATGCACTTAAGAGTATATGGTTTGACCGCATTCACAAACAGCCCCAGAGAATGGACTCTGAGAGCTGCAGAGGGGCCCTGCTCAGGCAGAGGCACCCTCTCACATATAAACTAAGCACCCTGCCCTCAGGATTGATAGGGCCTGCCTTAGGGGTGACTGATAGGTTTAAATGTGTGTGTAGGAGAGATATAGGGAACCTATATCTCAGTGAGGAGTACTAGCACCTCCTCACCCAGGCTGCAGTAGCAGGCCTGTGGTGTCAGATTTAGTCTGCTTCCCAGGGGTGGCATAATACATGCTTCAGCCCCTGGTAGGCCTGTGAAGTACCTATGCCCTTGGTACCTAAGGTACCATATACTAGGGACTCATAAGGTACCACAGTATCCAATCACTAGTGCACCTAGAGTGCACTCCAAGTCGTTTAGAGAGAACAGAGAGGCTGGGGCCCTGATTGGCAGTGTCCCAGCCAGACTATAGCCAGAAACCAGTGTAAACATCAGAAAAAAAGTGGGGGCAACATAAGAGGCAGATCCTACTCTCCTACACTCACTCTCTCTCTCACTGACTAACTGACTCTCTCACTGACTGACTGACTCTCTCACTGACTGTTATACAGGTACTATTTCCCAACCTTCACCCTCCTGTTATTTATGCCCCCATAACAAAAAAACCCATAACAAGCAACCATTGGGACAGGCAGATAGAAGTTGCCAGCATTGAAAGGACAAAAAAAACCTCAAGACATTATTTATTGTTAGTACTTTTTTAATATGGTCGTTCAGTTGTACATAATGCTTTCTTGGTCATATATAAGGTAACAAATGCTTCTGACACTTCTGTATTATAACTTTTCAGCATGCTGCAGACTTCTGTACAGCACAGCTTAAAGGCATAGGCAAAGTCAATATTTCTGGCTAAACACTTATAAGATCCCAAAGGCGAGACCTATTGCCTATGCCAATGCTTGTTTTATATATATTTTTAATGTATTCCGGGGTCCCTGCGCATGGCGGGAATATTCAGTGCTTATGACTTTGATGAGGATACCCCTGGAAGAGAACCAGGATTGCAGGAAAGTAACTTATCCTTTTTGAAAGACTTGTTCCAGAATACCATGTTTTTATTTCTTCAAAGACTCTCTGCTTGCCAGCAGTGGCTCAGAAAATACTCAGGAAATGTCTTTTCAAGTGATGTAATAAATGTGGTGAGAGACAAATTCAGAACATGGTGCATGATAGTGTAATATTTGCCTATGCTTTCCATGAAGACTCCGAAGGACGGAGGAGCGGGGGTAGACCTGGGCCTTCCAGTCCTGCGCATTCTAAACATTTAAAGAGGGCTTCAGAGTTTCCATAGGTACCAAAAAAAGCTTTCTGGACACACTTGTTGTGCAAGCCTGGACTCTCTTATCGTGCCTTAAAGGTGCAGACTACTGCTCACCTGCAAAATGAGGGGCTGAAGCACAACAAAATAATGAAAAGGTGCAAAAAGGCATTGCAGATTCTTCTTCCTCTCACAGGGTTCCGGCTCACATTGACACTCCCAAAAGACTCTTTTGTAGAAAAAGGCTGTAGGGCATGTTCTTGCCGTTATTTTGAATGTGGAACTGCGCACTATGGATCCTAGCTCTCATTGTAATGCTCTGAAGAGCTCTATTGAAAGTAAGACGCCTCAGGCGTACCTTTGTCTTTGGAAAATGATTTCTTGGTGTTTCTGTATAATGGGGTCTCTCCCAGGGCTCTTACTTTCTCTTCAGCGGCACCACCTCTGTTTCAGCTCCTAAATCCTGTCTGTTTTTCTGGAGTTATTCATTGGTTCCAGGCAGCCAGCTGGGGATGAGCAGGGCTTGCACTTTGTCTATGTACAGCCCGCTCTCAAAGCTCCTGCCACACCTGAATTTGTTTTTTTCTAATTTTGTCTTATATTTATGCCAAGCAGTTTGTTAAAGACTGTTGGCTAACATGAGGATTAAATGTGGTTCCTCTTCAGTGTCTCCTTGCTGAGATAGCAAGAAACGCTTCTATGCCCCCTTGTGTTTTCTTTGAGATCTGGTCAGGGTGGTCTCTAGCTTCTGTTTTCCTTGGGCCCGTGCTGTGGCAGATTGTGCCTGGGGCTGCACACTGCTTTTTGATCTTTAGCTGGCACCAGAGATCTTGACATAAGGATGTAGGCTGTGTTTCTCCCATTCACATGTGTGGTCTGCTGTTCTACGACACATCAGCCTGTTGCTCAGTCCAGTGTCCGGTATACAGATTAGATTCACATTTTTCAGTCCCTTTCGCCCTCTTCACCCCGGCTGATCAGGGGACAGATTCAGTGGGGCCGTCGTTGAATTCACACCAGTATGAGGCACTAGGACTGCATTTGTTCGGGCGCAGTCTTGCAGAATTCCCTTTATGATGTGCAAAGAAGTTGTTCCTATTTGCAGTTTCATTGACTCAAGCTTCTCTTTGGAGCTCAAATCAGTGTTTGCCATTTGCTTTGTTTTCTGCTGCTGCTCCTGAGTTTTCATGGCTTGAGGAAACTCTATAATGAAGAATAAGAAACATGGCCGTACCCGATTAGTAGCTTTTCAATAGTGCGACTTTCCCATCTGGTCATCCTGTCTCCCAAACCCTCCAAATGTAAGTGAACTCATGTAAATAGCGATGTGGGATTGATAGTTAAAGTGTGTGAAGTCGCGTGATGGGCTTAGATCTTGCTAGAAGTGCATGCACCATCTCATCCACCTAATGAGAACTTTGGGCTTGCTCTGGGCATCTTAATTCACAGATTTGATGGTAATTTAACCCCTGCTGGCTCTCTCTGGACATCTGTTTTTGCTGTCTTTGCTCAGCGGCTTTTCTCCTCTTCCAGGTGAATAAGAATGACATCCGGAAGAAGGTTCGCCGTCTTATGGGGAAATGTCACATTGGGCTGGTACAGAGTCAACAGATCAACGAACTGTTGGATAAGGTGGCAGAACTGGTAAGTTACTAATGAGGAGAATGGGAGAGTGCAATAGGTAGAGTAATGGGCACAAGAAGGAGAGTCCATTGCTATCATGCCTCTTTTGAGTTTAGGCACAGCACAAGGCCTACTTAGCACAAGCATCAAAAATGCCTTATGCTGAGTCTTACGAGGTGTGTTCTTTATATCACATGTAACGTCTATTCTGAGTCACCCTTCATAGAGGATGAGCATGCAGCATGTTTGTAGTGAGAATAAAGCACCCTGCTTTGTTGGTAGAAGCCGTCCAAAGCCCACAGTCCCCTCCAGCTCAAGAGGTGGAAGGTGATGATGCAGGTGCCTTAGTCTTGCATTACAATGAACCAAACATGTTTTCTCTACAGAATGGCCATGAACTATCCATCCGACCGAGTGGCAGTCGACACATAAAGAAGCAGACGTTTGTGGTGCACGCGGGAACAGACACAACAGGGGGCATCCTTTTCATGGAGGTAAGACCAGGGCTCTGGATGTGGTGAAACACATGTAAGTTAGGAAGGCAGGGATGATGTTCTGCAAAAGTGCCAGATCTATGCTGTGAGCCTTGACATATGTTAGATCACCACAGTGCTTTTCCCACAGTTGTCAATCAATCAGTCAATCACTTATAAAGCACGACAAATCACCTGTGAGGGTCTCAAGGCGCTGGAGGGAGATGGCTGCTGCGAGGTGATATCTTCATTCGAACAACCAGGTGTTGAGTTCTTTCCTGAATTGCTGGAGTGATGACGCTGCCCTGAGGTGCAGGGGAAGGTTGTTCCAAGCTTTGGCCGCCAGGTGTGAGAAGGAGCGCCCTCCACTGCTGTTTGGGTGGCTTCAGGGGTTGTCCAAGAGGAAGAGGGAGGCAGATCATAGGTGTGTGGTGGGTTGGTGTTAGGTCAGGCGTTTGTTGATGTATGCTGCTCCTTCGTTGTGCAGGGCTTTCTATGCGTGGAACAGCATCTTGAACTGGCATCGCTTCTGGATCGGGAGCCAGTGGGGCTTTTTAAGGTGGGGTGTGATGTGAGTCTATCTGGAGAGGTCGAGGATGAGTCTTGTAGCTGAAAGTAAGACCTCTCGTGGAATCCTCCATGTTAAAACTTCAACGTTGCTTGTGCTGATGACAGTCAAGCTCCCTTATCAGTGGTGCTTTCAAAGTCACTTTCCTCAGCAGAAGAGTTCTGACATGAAGGAGGACTGGCACACATAACGTTTGCATAGTTTGCCATGAAGTCATAGATCTGAAAGAGACACGTTAGTGACAGATTCCTTACCTTAGAATATCCCCAGGCGTCAGGCTGGATCCGGAAAGTTTTTGCGTAGCAGTACCCTTGCGCGTCGGTAGGCCGTGTCGTGCGGCTCCGCGTCCGTCGTCGGCGTCGTGATCGCCGGGATGACGTCGCGGGCAGTACTTAGGCGCCGCCCCTGCGCGCTGACGTCAGTTCTTCTTTTTCCGCGCCAGCAAGCGCAGATCCGGGAAGAGCAGTGCCCTGGTCATTTTTTGACCATACTTTTTGGTGAATTTTTTCACTGTTTTTTCATCTTTCAAGGTGTAGTAGGGATGCCCGGCTTCAAGCGATGCGGCGCCTGTGCGCGGATGATGTCCGTCACCGACCCGCATTGGGAGTGTCTCTTCTGCCTCGGCCGAGGCCACGACACGGAGTCTTGTCCCGAATGCCAGGCCCTCAACCCGAAAGCTTTGCGAGAGCGGTCTCGAAAGCTCCTCGAGGCCCGGCATTCGGCTCCACGGAGGCCCCGGTCGCGTGAGAGGTCCAGGGGTCGATCGCGGAGTCCACACCGGTCGTCGGCGTCAAAGTCTTCTTCGTCCGGTAAGTCGAAACACAAGAAGTCCAAGAAGCATCATCGCTCTAGGACTTCGCCTCGCCGATCTCGCGACTCGGCTGAGGCCCCTCCCGGCATTGTCCCCGCCCCCGCGGCCCCGGACATGCCTGTGGAGTCGCCCCGCCATACCCGCCCTTCCCGGGTTCGGGGGCGGATCCGGCCAAAGTGCAGGAATTCCTTGTGAGAAGTTGGCCTGGCATATGCTGTCCACTAATTATAGTGGGCACCTTGCACCAGTCCAAATCGACTCTTATGGTAGGTAGGTTAAAGACAACCTTATTGAAAGCTATCCTAGTGGTAGCTGTGGAGAGCAGCCTTCAGGCTAAGTCTTGAAGGAATGTAAAGCAGCTTGTTTTACCAGTCTATAATCTCTTGAGTGACCAAATGAAAGAGCACCACACCAGGTATATATTCAAAATATATGTATTTATTACTAAACACACCCCTCTAGTCTCTTTATGAGGCTAGAGTTCGAAGTACATAGGTTATAAGATCTTAAGTCACAGTAATAGCACAAATACACGTTTGGGCCCTAGGGGCGTACCAAACCATATACCAATAAAGTGGTATGCGAACCACGACTGAACTAGACACTAGGCCTAGAGCCTCTAGAAGTGCTTGGACCACAAGGAACCACCCAAGGTAGTGACACAGGGGACCCACGGGAGACGCGTGCAGTGTAAATACACAACCGCGATACGCCGTTTACTTCTATGGAGAAAGTCGGGATCGGGAAAATAGAGGAAAGGGACACTTAGAAGAGGACTAGGACAAAACCCTTTGAGATCTAGGACTTTGAAGAGTCTCTACCCACGGGAGCACCGGAGTACTCGTGTTACCTCACCCAGGGAAGCCGGGTGCATAGGTGCCTTTCGGGGTCGGGTTTCGTCGTCGGTTCTTATGGCGATCTGCTGCAAAGTGCTGCTGGCGACCAGGAGAAAAGTGTCCGGGTGGATCCAAGAGTGGATCGGAGTTCTGAAGAACCTGAAAGCAGAGGGGACAGAGTCTGGGTCACTAGCCAGTGACCAGGGAGGCGATGGACAGATGCCCACCGATGTCGAGTGCTTCAGGTGCGTTGACGGTCGTCTCGTTTCTGCAGCCACGAGGTCCAGGAGGCGTTGTCGGCGACCAGGAGCAGGATTCGGGCTGGTACACGATGTCTGTCGAGTGCTGCGGTGTCGGCGACCAGATTGGACCCAACAAGCCTTGGCAACGGCAAGTCTCGATGTAGCTGAAGATCGTCGATGGTGCAGACCAGCAAGGTCTGGGGAACTCACCCAGCAAGGGTAAGTGAGGGCAGGCCTGGAGCAACCAGACTGCCAAGTAAAGAAAAGATTGGCCTTCGGTAAGGGCTACTAGCCAACGGGCTAACGACCGCGAAGGAGCCTCGTGACGCCGCACGTGGAGCTGGCTTACAGGACACTCGTGGAGTGGGGGCCAGTGATCTTCGGTGCAGGTGGTGCTGGAGGCTAGGGCTACTCGGAGCCCAAAGCACGACTTCTTGGGAGACCCAGAAGATGGTGCACTTGCAAGTGTGCTCGGTGTCCAGGGGTCACGGTCTCACGTTACCCACGATAGCCACGGGCCTCAGCTTTGCTGGGGACTCAGGGTAGCCTCGGGGAAGTCTGAGAATCCACCTCTGGTGATGCGATGACTTTGGCGTCCGACGGGAGCTTCAGTGATGCGAACCGGACAGATGCTTCTTTGGTGCCTGCCAAGCAGGGGAGTCACTCCTTGACCCCAAGGGAGATTCTTCAGTCCTCTAATCGTGAGTAGAGCGTCGAAGGTCCAGGATTCTGTTTCAGAGTTTCGTCCAGGTATAATCTAAAGTCCTAAGGACTGGGTTCCTACCTTTATTCCAAAAATAGGGGATGGACTACTCTGTGGCCCCACCTATGGGTGGGTCAGGGCAGAGGGGTGGCTACACCCCTTTCCCTTTGTCCAGTTCGCGCCAAAGCAGGGGCTGCAAGCCCCTGATCCGGTTTGAACTGGGGTATGCACAGGGACACCAAATGTGCCCCCAGTGCAGGACTTCAAAGCACCCGAAAGTGCTCCCGCCCAGCCCCAATACACATTGTCCTGTCTGGGGAGGTGGTCACACCTCCCTGGGACAGGAAACCTATTGTCCAGGCCTCCCCTGCCGGAGTTTCGTCCAGCAGCAGGAGGCCAGACTCGTGTCTGTGGCAGTAGCATCCATTTTGTGATGCCAGGCTCTGGAAAGAAGTTACCGGACTCGTCAGAGTTAACATGCCTTTCCCTCTAGAAGGGTGGAATGCTACCCCCGCCGCCAGAATTGGCGGGGGGTAGTATTCCAAGATGTTTGACACCAAACACGACATGTTTCGGTGCAGCCATTCCATAGTTAGCATTTTACCGCGAGGATATAATGCGTTTAAGAGTATATGGTCAGGCTGCACTACAAACAGCATCAGAGATGGTCTCCGAACGCTGCAGAGGGGCCCTGCTCATGCAGGGGCACCCTCTCACATAGAAACCATGCACTCTGCCTTTAGGATTGATAAGGCCTGCCTTAGGAGTGACTTATAGGTTTATATGTGTGTATGCATTTAGTGATATAGGTAACCTATACCACAGCAAGGGGTGCATGCACCACCTTACCCAGGCTGCAGTAGCAGACCTGTGGTGTCAGTTTGGATGGCCTACCAGGGGTGGCATAATATATGCTGCAGCCCCTGGCAGGCCTCTGAGGTACCTATGCCCTTGGTACATAGTATACCATATACTAGGGACTTACAAGGGCACTCCAGATCCCAATCAGAGATGTGCCTAAGGCACATGGAGACCCTTTTAAAGAGGAAACAGCTAGGCTGGGGTTCTGAATAGCAGGGCCCCAGCCAGACTAATGTCGAAAACCAGTGAAGTATCAGCAAAAAGTGGGGGTACCCCTGTGAAGCAGATCCTACTCTCCTACACAACCCCCCCCAAACGTAGGGACATTAAACTAACCTTGCCCAGTTAAGTCTTCATGTTCTAAGTGGAAATACCTAGAGAGTCCATCTGCATTCGCATGGTTACTCCCAGGCCTATGTTCCACTGTAAAGTCCATCCCCTGTAGGGAAATGGACCACCTAAGCAGTTTGGGGTTTTCACCCTTCATTTGTTTTAGCCATAAGAGGGGCTTATGGTCTGTCTGAACCAGGAAGTGTGTACCAAACAAGTATGGCCTCAACTTCTTCAGAGCCCAGACCACAGCAAAGGCCTCCCTCTCTATGGCTGACCAACGTTTCTCTCTAGGGGTCAGCCTTCTGCTAATAAAAGCTACTGGCTGATCCTGACCTTCTTCATTCAATTGTGACAGTACAGCCCCTACCCCCAATTCAGATGCATCAGTTTGAACAATGAACTTCTTGGAGTAATCAGGACTCTGCAGAATTGGAGCAGTGCACATGGCCTGCTTGAGGTCATCAAATGCCTTTTGACAGCTAACTGTCCACTGAACCTTTTTGGGCATTTTCTTAGAAGTTAAGTCATTCAAGGGTGTCACTATTGATCCATACCCCTTGACAAATCTCCTATAGTACCCAGTCAGGCCTAAGAAGGCTCTCACCTGAGTCTGGGTAGTGGGAGCAGTCCAGTCCATGATGGTCTGGATCTTGCTCTGCAAAGGTTGAACCTGGCCTCCACCCACAAGGTGGCCCAGGTACACAACCTGACTCTGCCCTATCTGGCACTTAGTGGCCTTGATAGTCAGGCCTGCCTTTTGCAGGGCCTGTAAAACATTCCTGAGGTGGACCAGGTGATCCTCCCAGGTGGAGCTAAAGACAGCAATATCATCTAGATAAGCTGCACTATAGGCCTCCAGTCCTGTGAGAACTGTGTTCACCAACCTCTGGAAAGTGGCAGGTGCATTTTTCAGACCAAAGGGCATCACCACAAATTGATAATGCCCACTAGGGGTTGAAAATGCTGTTTTGGGCTTTGCAGCATCAGCTAGTCTGATCTGCCAGTAGCCAGCTGTTAGGTCAAATGTGCTGAGATATTTGGCAGAGGCCAAAGTATCTATGAGCTCATCTGCCCTGGGTATTGGATGGGCATCAGTCCTAGTGACTGCATTGAGGCCCCTGTAGTCTACACAAAACCTCATCTCTCTTTTCCCACCACTGGTGTGAGGTTTAGGTACTAGGACTACTGGACTAGCCCAAGGGCTATCTGAGGGCTCAATCACTCCCAATTCCAACATCTTCTGGACTTCAGTCCTGATACAGTCCCTGACATGGTCAGGTTGCCTATAAATCTTGTTTTTAATAGGCAGACTGTCCCCAGTGTCCACTTCATGAGTGCACCAGGTGGTCTGACTGGGTGTCAGAGAAAACATATGTCTAAACTGATTGAGGACTTGCCTGCAATCAGTTTGTTGCTGGGTAGTGAGGCTGCCTGCCAAGGCTACACCATCAACTGACCCATCGTCAGGGTTCTGTGAGAGCAGGTCAGGGAGTGGGTCACTCTCTTCCTCCTGCCCTTCATCAGTAGCCATGAGCAAGCCCATGTCTGCCCTGTCCACATATGGCTTAAGTCTGTTGACATGGAGAACCCTGTGGGGACTCCTGGGTGTTCCCAGGTCTACTAAGTAAGTGACCTCACCCTTCTGCTCAACAATAGTGTGGGGTCCACTCCATTTGTCTTGGAGAGCTGCTGGGGCCACTGGCTCCAACACCCACACCTTCTGTCCTGGCTGGTAAACAGTTAGGACAGCCTTTTGGTCATGCCAGGCCTTTTGAAGTTCCTGGCTAGCCTCAAGGTTTTTGGTTGCCTTTTTCATGTACTCAGCCATCCTGGAGCGGAGACCAAGTACATAGTCCACTATATCTTGCTTTGGGGGCTTGAGAGGTAACTCCCATCCTTCCTTCACCAAGCACAGTGGACCCCTCACAGGGTGGCCAAACAGAAGTTCAAAAGGGCTGTAACCAACCCCTTCTGAGGCACCTCCCTATATGCGAATAAAAGGCAGGGCAAGAGTATGTCCCATCTACGCCTAAGCTTTTCTGGGAGCCCTTTAATCATGCCCTTCAAGGTTTTGTTGAATCTCTCAACTAAACCATTGCATTGTGGGTGATAGGGTGTGGTGAACTTATAAGTAACTCCACACTCCTTCCACATTGCCTTTAAGTACCCAGACATGAAGTTTGCACCCCTGTCTGATACCACCTCCTTAGGAAAGCCCACTCTTGAGAAAATTCCCAGGAGGGCCCTTGCCACCACAGGTGCTGTAGTGGTCCTAAGGGGTATAGCCTCTGGATACCTGGTGGCATGATCCACTACCACCAGTATAAATCTGTGCCCAGATGCTGTTTGGGGATCCATGGGACCAACAATGTCAATCCCTACCCTCTCAAAGGGCACCCCCACCACAGGTAGTGGTATCAGGGGGCCTTTGTAGTGCCACCTGCTTTGCCACTGGCTTGGCAGGTTACACAGGAGCGACAAAACTCCTTACTGTCTTCAGACATGTGGGGCCAGTGAAAGTGAGGGACAATTCTGTCCCAAGTCTTGTTCTGGCCCAGGTGTCCTGCTAAGGGAATATCATGGGCTAGGGTCAATAGGAAGCCCCTGAACTTCAAAGGTATTACCAACCTCCTGGTAGCACCAGGCTTGGGGTCTCTACTCTCTGAGTACAGGAGTCCATCATCCCAATACACTGTATGGGGACCACTAGCTTTCCCAGCAGCCTCAGCAGCAGCTTGCTGTCTGAGGGGTTCAAGGGAGGGGCAGCTCTGCTGCTCCTGGCTCAGATCTGCCCTAGAAGGTCCCCCTGTCCCCAAGAACTCAACCTGGTCAGGCTCAAGTTCCTCTGGGACAGTTCCTTCTTCAGGGCTGAGATCATCCCCCTCAAGGGACTGATCTTCCTCCTGAGCCAAGGGGGAAGGCACTGCCTTAACCCTACTACTCCTCCTCTTGGAAGGCACTTGGTCCATTCTTCCAGAATCCAAGGCCTGTTCAGTTTTAGACAGTTTAGCTTGTGACCTGGTCACAGCAAACACATCTGCAGGGATCCCCAGCATTTCTGCATGGGTCCTGAGCTCCACTTCTGCCCAAGCAGAAGTCTCTAAGTCATTGCCAAGCAAGCATTCGACTGGTAGGTTTGCACTTACCACAACCTTCTTAAGGCCAGTTACCCCTCCCCAGGAGAAGTTAACAACTGCCAGAGTATGGTCTGTTCTGACATTGCTAGCATTGGTCACTTGGTACATTTCACCAAGTATAACTTGCCCAGGTAGCACAAGGTCTTGTGTCACCATTGTGACACTTGCCCCTGTGTCCCTAAATGCCAAAGCCTCTCGTCCATTGATTAAAGGCTGTTGTCTGTACTTGCCCAGATTACTGGGACTCACAGTGGAGGTCACATCCATGCCTCCATCACAGACTAACACAGCCTGAGTCAGCTCCCTGACTAAGTCAGAGCCCAACTCAGTTCCCAGGGTGAACCCTACTAAACCCTTTGCTGGAGCACTTCCACCAACTGTACTAGGGGGAACAGGTGCCTTAGGGGCATTGGTGGATGCTGGACTGGAGTCTTTGGACTTGGTGCAATCACTGGTCCAGTGGGTCTTTTGCTTACAGACCTTGCACCATGGTTTTCTTTGGCCTTTACCCTTGGTAGACTGGGAATCCCCACCAGAAGAAGATTTTTGGGGGCCTGATGAAGACTTTTGATCTTTACCCTTCTCCCCACCCTTGTCAGAGTTCTTAGCATCTTGCTTCTTGGTTTCCCCACCTTGGTTCTGTACCTTCTGCTTCACCCTGGTTCTGACCCATTTGTCTGCCTTCTTTCCCAATTCTTGGGGAGAGGTCAGATCAGAGTCAACCAGGTACTGATGCAACAGCTGGTTTTGACAGTTATTAAGAATCTGCTCCCTCATTATCAGATTATACAATCCTGAGAAGTCACACACCTTACTGCCCATCAACCAGCCTTCCAGAGCCTTGGCAGAACAATCCACATAGTCTACCCAGTCTTGAGTCTGTGCTTTTTGGGTGTCTCTGAACTTCAACCTGTACTGTTCAGTGGTTAGGCCAAACCCATCAATAAGAGCACTCTTCAAGACCTTGTAATTGTCAGCATCCTCCTCTCTAACAGTGAGGAGCTTGTCTCTACCTTTGTCAGCAAAGGAGAGCCACAAGATTGCTGCCCACTGCTCCTGAGGGACCTTCTGTACCTTACAGGCCCTCTCTAAAGCAGTTATCCATTTGTGGATATCATCCCCACTCTGGTAGGGAGGGACAATCTTGCTCAGGTTCCTATGGTCATAGGACCTTTCCCTATCTCTAGGGATATGGCTGCCACCATGGGACTCTAGTCCCAACTTTCTTCTCTCTTTAAGGAGATCTAGGGATTCTCTATCTAAAGCCAATTGCTTCTTCCTGATCTCCAGTTGAGTTTCCTCATACTGGACCAGTCTCTTTCTTCTCTCATGAGAGGATTCCCTCCTGTGAGAAGAAACAGAGCTCCCTATTGAGGTGCCAGAGTGGTTAGACTCCTGAGAAGGAGACCTAGACTTTCTGAGCACACTCATAATCCTTCCTGGGGGGACAAAGGTGTGGTTCTCCAGATCCTCATCTTCATCTTCCCCAGAAGGGATTGGGTTTTCCAGGTCAGGGTCATTGTCACCCTCCTGGTCAGTTTCAGAGGGGGGCTGGGGGTAGTAGTACCCCTGGTCCCTTCCTCATCTGCTGGCCCACCCTCTGCTCCTACCCCTTCAGTCTCTGAGGACTTACTAAGATCATAAGCCACCAACAACTCCTGGAGGTGTTGGGTGGTGGGACTTTGGCCTGTCCTTAATTTCCTCACGTTACACAAAGCTCTCAGTTCCAAGAATGGGAGTGTGTCATACTTGGAGGGGGAAGCTCAATGGCTTCCTGCAGGGCATCTTTGGATCCTGCTTTTAAAGACATTACTAGTGTGGTGTGGTGTATGCACTACCTACTCTAGTGTGGCCTACTAAACTCTCTTGAGTTGTAGAAAGGGTTGTGCTATCCCTTAACACACAACTCTAAGTTCAGTAGAACTTACTGATATTCTAAGCTTAAATTATATGTACCTTAGGTACCTTTAGTGGTTTTCAGTTGATCAATTCAATTGAGATTATCTGGTAAAACAATAGCAAGCTGGAATCCCACACGCTGCACACCAATGTGAGAAGTTGGCCTGGCATATGCTGTCCACTAATTATAGTGGGCACCTTGCACCAGTCCAAATCGACTCTTATGGTAGGTAGGTTAAAGACAACCTTATTGAAAGCTATCCTAGTGGTAGCTGTGGAGAGCAGCCTTCAGGCTAAGTCTTGAAGGAATGTAAAGCAGCTTGTTTTACCAGTCTATAATCTCTTGAGTGACCAAATGAAAGAGCACCACACCAGGTATATATTCAAAATATATGTATTTATTACTAAACACACCCCTCTAGTCTCTTTATGAGGCTAGAGTTCGAAATACATAGGTTATAAGATCTTAAATCACAGTAATAGCACAAATACACGTTTGGGCCCTAGGGGCGTACCAAACCATATACCAATAAAGTGGTATGCGAACCACGACTGAACTAGACACTAGGCCTAGAGCCTCTAGAAGTGCTTGGACCACAAGGAACCACCCAAGGTAGTGACACAGGGGACCCACGGGAGACGCGTGCAGTGTAAATACACAACCGCGATACGCCGTTAACTTCTATGGAGAAAGTCGGGATCGGGAAAATAGAGGAAAGGGACACTTTAAAGAGGACTAGGACAAAACCCTTTGAGATCTAGGACTTTGAAGAGTCTCTACCCACGGGAGCACCGGAGTACTCGTGTTACCTCACCCAGGGAAGCCGGGTGCATAGGTGCCTTTCGGGGTCGGGTTTCGTCGTCGGTTCTTATGGCGATCTGCTGCAAAGTGCTGCTGGCGACCAGGAGAAAAGTGTCCGGGTGGATCCAAGAGTGGATCGGAGTTCTGAAGAACCTGAAAGCAGAGGGGACAGAGTCTGGGTCACTAGCCAGTGACCAGGGAGGCGATGGACAGATGCCCACCGATGTCGAGTGCTTCAGGTGCGTTGACGGTCGTCTCGTTTCTGCAGCCACGAGGTCCAGGAGGCGTTGTCGGCGACCAGGAGCAGGATTCGGGCTGGTACACGATGTCTGTCGAGTGCTGCGGTGTCGGCGACCAGATTGGACCCAACAAGCCTTGGCAACGGCAAGTCTCGATGTAGCTGAAGATCGTCGATGGTGCAGACCAGCAAGGTCTGGGGAACTCACCCAGCAAGGGTAAGTGAGGGCAGGCCTGGAGCAACCAGACTGCCAAGTAAAGAAAAGATTGGCCTTCGGTAAGGGCTACTAGCCAACGGGCTAGCGACCGCGAAGGAGCCTCGTGACGCCGCACGTGGAGCTGGCTTACAGGACACTCGTGGAGTGGGGGCCAGTGATCTTCGGTGCAGGTGGTGCTGGAGGCTAGGGCTACTCGGAGCCCAAAGCACGACTTCTTGGGAGACCCAGAAGATGGTGCACTTGCAAGTGTGCTCGGTGTCCAGGGGTCACGGTCTCACGTTACCCACGATAGCCACGGGCCTCAGCTTTGCTGGGGACTCAGGGTAGCCTCGGGGAAGTCTGAGAATCCACCTCTGGTGATGCGATGACTTTGGCGTCCGACGGGAGCTTCAGTGATGCGAACCGGACAGATGCTTCTTTGGTGCCTGCCAAGCAGGGAGTCACTCCTTGACCCCAAGGGAGATTCTTCAGTCCTCTAATCGTGAGTAGAGCGTCGAAGGTCCAGGATTCTGTTTCAGAGTTTCGTCCAGGTATAATCTAAAGTCCTAAGGACTGGGTTCCTACCTTTATTCCAAAAATAGGGGATGGACTACTCTGTGGCCCCACCTATGGGTGGGTCAGGGCAGAGGGGTGGCTACACCCCTTTCCCTTTGTCCAGTTCGCGCCAAAGCAGGGGCTGCAAGCCCCTGATCCGGTTTGAACTGGGGTATGCACAGGGACACCAAATGTGCCCCCAGTGCAGGACTTCAAAGCACCCGAAAGTGCTCCCGCCCAGCCCCAATACACATTGTCCTGTCTGGGGAGGTGGTCACACCTCCCTGGGACAGGAAACCTATTGTCCAGGCCTCCCCTGCCGGAGTTTCGTCCAGCAGCAGGAGGCCAGACTCGTGTCTGTGGCAGTAGCATCCATTTTGTGATGCCAGGGCTCTGGAAAGAAGTTACCGGACTCGTCAGAGTTAAC